>CM034155.1:100758859-101496359 GCA_019776745.2 Taxus chinensis
ATTTTTGGACAGATTTTTGAAAGTCTGACATCGTTCGATGTCATGACCTTGGGTTCTGTGATAATGACAGAAATCGTTTTCCCTATACCAGAATGGGCGTTCTCGGCCTTCGTCAATATTCTTAATGGGGGGAAGTTCGATCATGCGAACTTCCAACATTTTTTCTAAGATGGAGGCATATGATTCCCCCAATGGAGCGAAGGATCGAGAAGATGAAGGCCCTTTTCGAGAAGATGAGGGATCTCTTCGTGGTGTTTGATTAGGAGTATTGTCAGCTCGTGATGTTCTTAATACGATGGCATTGGTGGATCCTTGATTTTGTCCTTAGAGGGGGAAGAATTTGGTTTGGTGAATCGAGAAAAATCGGGTTTCGATTTAGAGCGAAGTTTTAACTTCCCTTGTTCAATGGCGCGAGATTCAAGTTTGCGTGCCATCGTAAAGGCCTCTTCAAAGGTATGAAAAGTTTGGATCCTTAGAGTGGAAGAAATGTGATTAGCACAAGATCGGGTGAACAACTCGATTTGTTGGGATTGGGGAAGGGAGAAAGACAATTGGTTGATTATCCCTCTCCAACGAGCGACAAAGTCTACTATAGACTCATCGTCGAATTGGCGAATGTTATAAAGATCTGTGATTGAGATCTTATGCGCGATATTTATTGAGAAGTTTTCAACAAACATCTGGGCCAATTGAGAGAAGGAAAACAAAGAATGTTGAGGGATGTTATTGTACCAGTCCAAAGCGGGACCCGCTAGAGACATAGGAAAGGTACGGAGCATGAGTTCCTGATCCTGGACGATAAGGTAGCAAGCATGTTTGAATGCTCACAGATGTTGTTGGGGGTCTTCCCGGCTATGAAATTTTGAGAATTTGGGAAGTTCCCATTGGGGAGGATAAGGCTTAAAAGCCACCGAAGGATGAATGGGTTCATTGCACACTTCTTCAAAGGAGTATGAAGGACGGGTTCCTTTTGTGGAGGCTTCCAAGTCTGCAATTTTCTTGAAGAGAATTTGAACTACGTCGGATTGGGGAGGAGGTACATTGGTATGTCCTACATAAGAAGCAAGTGGTGGATGTTGTTGAGATGTCAATGGGGGATTCATCTGTTGTTGGATAGGATGATAAGAGGAATAACCAGGTGTTCTGGGTGACACCAGGTGGGGTATTTGCTGTGAGGCAGCTTGCGTATAGGTAGGCTGTGAGATAATAAGTGGTTGAGAAAATATAGGTTGGGTGACGGATGGAACCTGTGATTGGTGGACTCCTATGTTTGTTGATTGAATAGGGACAGATTGAGGAACATGGGTGTTGGTTAGATTGGGCATGTTGGGGAACAAGACCTGAAAGGGACCTTCTACTGCCGGATTTGGTACCAAGGGTGCTGATACTAGGGGATGGGCGAAGGTCGCAGTTGCTGGAATATTGGAAGAAAGATTCACTGGAGGACGAGAAGTAGGAACCAACTGACTAGCCGGAGGGGGTTAGCTCATGAAGAGGTACTGACCTTGAGACATAATGGAGGGCATAGACGAATTGACGGCAATGTGCGGGTGTGCAGACGCATTCATTATAGCCAGGGCAGAAGACCTCTCAGAGATGGGTTGTGGAATATTCGAGGTAACTGCAGTGTTAGGGATAGGTAAGACTAATTGAGAACTAGTCGACATGGTAGGTGGAAGAGAAAAGGGAGGCATAGGGGCTTTGCCCTTCTCCGTGGCTCGAGGCAAGAGAGATGGTGCAAACTGCTCTACAAGGGCCTGGGATGATCCACGAGGATAATTGTACACTTGTCGGATTGGTGGGTCTTGGTCAGATATTTGGATCGACTTGTGTACTAGGTAGTCCATGAGGGCTATTGGATTGCGATCGAGGAAAGCCTGAAATTCAAGATCCCCGCGAGGGACATACTCCGAGCCAGATGATATCTCGGAGTGACTAGGAGAAGCTGGACGTGATGGAGGTGCTTTGGTTTGATAGAAGGGATTATACGACCATGACGGGGAACCAACTAACAGCGGTCCCGAGGAAGGTTGGAGGGGTGCCGAAACATCCACGCTGGTGGTGATTTCGGAGGAAGAAGGAACCTGTTGGGCCATTTTCCTAGATTGTGACCGGGTGATAACCGTCATAAACAAGCAAGAAAGAAGATTGTCCTAGCTAATGCACAAACAATTCAAGCAGCGCAAGTGATTATCTCCTTTAAATTTTGATGCTCTTAAGAAAAGAAAAAAATGTTAGGGAAGGCTTTTTAGAACAGGAACTACTCAGATAGCCAAACTAAGGATGGTTTGGGTAATGTGTGGTGAGGAGTCCCGAAGGCACTTCAGTAAAAGACTGGTACGTGGCTTGATATAGGGGCCTACCCCCGCACTTCACACACCGCTGCGATAAGGGAGTCGGGTGCTTTGCCAATATATACCAAAATCTTCTGTGAATTTATAGCGCGGCCCGAGTACCGCGTAGGCTCTTCCTCTTGGATATCACTTCCAAGTAGGCGAGGCCAGGGAAGGAGTTTTGTTTAGATGCTTTATGCCTAGTGATTTTGGCTTTGTGTGCAAGGGTGAAAAATAAAAATCAAATAGTGTCACTACCAATTTTGATCAATTCTCCAACCTAATTAAAACTAGATGAAAAAGCATGCAACAATGACAAAGAAAAGGTTCTTTTTAAGCACTTAAAACGAAATGTTTGATTTCGATGAAGACAAGTCAAACAAGTTCTTTCCCAAATGCGATTAAGTTCCTTTTAAGCACCAAAAATTGAAGTGTTTGGATGTGATAGACAACCAACAAAGAAATCCTAAAAAAAGAGAAAACACCGTAAAAGAGGAATACCTGTAGATTTAGCTCTCCAAGGTGTGTGGACTTCAAAAAGCGCGTTGTTTAGCTCTTCCCCTCAAACAATCCCACGAACAAGCAAAGTGCTCCGCAAGAAAAGATCAAGCAAACAACAAACAAGATCCGGAATGATATATCCAGATAATGGTGAAACGAAAAATTTCTATTTTAAGAAAATAGAAAAATTTCCAGATAATGATTTCGCCTAAAAGCAAGATTGAAATGATGAACAGAAATGCTCAAATAGGACTGATAGAAATCAGTGAAGAAAATGAGCAAAGTTCAAAACTAAAAAAGAAATGAACTTACCAATAAGGGACTTTGGTTAGGTCCCACCGGGCGTGCCAGAATGTAGATCAAGAATTTCGTGCTTGTTACCTGTCCAAGTTAATGTACCAAACTAAACACAAAAACCCTGAAAAACTCCAATGAAATCGATACCTGATGAAGATGTAGACGGATGAGGAAGCCGATGTAGACAAGACGGGCGCACACGAGTAATTTGCACAATAGATCCGAGTAACCTGCAAAACACCGGTGCTTGACAGAAAAAGATGGCGTTAGAAGATATTTGGGTGGACTGCCCGAGAAGCGGGTCCGGGAAGCGATAAGCTTCCTTGGCGGATGTCAGTCCACGTTTTCAATAAAGAAAAGAAGCATACATGATAAAAGATGTAAATAAAGACTAGATTTTCCGATTGCAGTAATAAAATAGAAACTGAACAGCAGACAGAAAGTACAGAAAACAGGGAACTGGGAAATAATGCTGGATTTGTGTTACCTGTGACCTTTTACTTGTCTGCAGGGAAATCGGCGTCGACTGGGTAGAATCGGTGGGGACTGATGTGATCGGCGTCGACTGGGTAAGATCGGCGTCGACTGAAGGTAGACTGACCAATCAGGGACTGTGCGATGAGATTCGGGGATTGGAAAGTGAATGTGGTCTACTGGATGTGCCGAAGATGGAGAGACACTGGAACAGAGCCACCAGATGATAGACGGTGGTGTGTGATGTTGATATGATACGGGCAGAGTAACGGTGCTCCTCTCAGGGATTGATTAGGACAGGATCTGCCCTAACTGAGACAATTGATGCTAAAGAGATCTCTCCTTCTTGCAACCTGAATCTTTCTCGCTCTCTGTTCGTGTGTAAGTGCTTTCTTTCGTCTCTTTGCTCTCTTCGGTCCTTAGAACTGAGTTCTGGGCTTGCTTTTATAATCGGTGCCGCTCCTAGAAAATCGGCGCCGACCATATGGGTCGGCGCCGATCGCGGAAAAGACTCCCGAGGTGCCTAAAAATGATCGATTTCAAGAAAGATAAGACTTATCCCGACTATGGGAAAATATCCCGCTTAGGGAAGATTAAAGATAGATGTGATACATGGATAGAATAAATTTGGGGTGAATAAGTGATTAAGATGCATGGGAAGAAGCGTAATTAAATATTTAATATTTAATCACTCATGGGTAAGATGTGATGGGATGAATTAAATTTGGAATAAGTGATTAAATCACAAATTGGATAATATCCCATGGGGATAGTTGGTGACGTGAACGTGCCCCAGGTTACCTAGGCAAGTAAACGGATGAGAAGGGACACTAAATTGGGTAACCAATTTTAAGTGTCTACAAGCACACTTTAATGTCTGCATGTTATTGTAAAGGTGCATGACTATTATCGGCATGCAACCTATTTTGGGAAGTGTGTAGGTGGTGAAGGGAAAGTCTCCACCCCTCTAAGTATGTATTGAACTATGTAGTTTAGTAGTAGTGAATTATTATAGAGTTATGCTGTAGGATCTGATGCGCATATGACTTATGGTGATACTTTATAATGTAATAAGATCTTATGTTTTACAGTCTTTAATGTAATGGGGTATGTTAGCTACTTAATGGTGTTAAACATGAATATAACTAGGTTCTTGTGTGGTTGATCTTATTATAGTTATTGTTTAATTCATGTTTCTATAAGATCTAGATCTATTTATGCTCTGTGGAATGTTTATGTTTATTTATGGAATTGAATATATGTTTTATCTCCATCACACCAACATACTGCACAAGTAACTCTAAAGAGAGGCCTGGTACCTTTGTGCTCTTCAGGTGAGCGCTTAGCTCAGGATGGGTGATGTGCCAGTGTGCCCGGGTTTTTCTTATAGTGGATTCTAGGCTGCATCATTGGTTCCATTTCCGGGAAATATTAGGTAGTAGGTAAATATAGTGGAAAAAGGGTAAAGATGGTAGAAAATGGTGGCCAAGCTAACCTCTGAAGACCCCATGTCTTCAAAGTGTTACCTATATAGCCCTTGTAAAATGGGCCTCAAGTCAATGTAGTTCTCCCTAAGGATAGGGAAGAATAATATTTCTGATGGATAGGTTGGGTAAGGAAAATGGTCATGGTAAGGAAAGGTAGAAAGTAGGCAATGTCAAATGTTGAGCAAAAATTAGGCAAGGTCAATTTTGATGGTCTCATCCTATTGAAGAAGCAACAAGTCGGAAAAGGTGGACCAAAAAGAAGTGATATGCTCCATAGTTGGCAAGGACCATAATGGCCAGACAAATATGCTTATGAGCATAAGCCCCTAGATACGTTACATGATTGATAGGTCTACAATTGAAAGAATTTATATGATCACAAAGTGTCGCATGTGTGTCACGTCCCTTGAGTAGACATGAGAAAGTAAAAGAGGGTAGGGTGGAGTGGTTTGTTTAGTGCAACCTTATTATGGGACAACATGCCCTTTCTACAAGATACCCAAAACTAGAATAGGCAAATCCATGACTAAAAAATGGTACATTTCTTGAATTTTGTTTTTGATTTTTTACATGTAAAGACTAATCGATGCAGGAAGTCTATATTGGGAAGAATAATAGTGTATCCTTGAAGTCTTTGTGAAGCTGATCGATGCGGGAAGTTCCAAAATCTTTATTTTTTTCTAACAAATATAGATTATTCTTCTTTTGGATAGACTAAATATAGTATGTGGCTAGATTTTTATAGTTGTCCTTTGAGGGAGTAGTCTACTTTTATAAGCAATAGAGACACATAAATGTTGATTTGAGGGAATCATCTATTTGTAAGAAGTTTGACTCAAGGAGTAGAGCTTTTGTTATCCTATAATTTTTGCATTATTTTGGACTTGTAGCCATGGAAAAGACTATAAAGGAGTATAGGAATCTTTTATAAAGGCAAAACCATAGCACGAAAAAGGTTAGCTATGAAAGAAGGGTTTTTAGTGACGAATGACCATAGGATTCCATCGTGAAAGGGACGAAAAGTATCTATGAGAATCATGCCATGAGTAGATCCGTGGTACTCATAATCAAGATAAGTCTAAATGGTGATGGATAATCACACAATTATGTTTAAGTCGTTGGTCCTTAAAAGAGGTAGGTGGAAGGAGAGGTTCACTTAAGGGATGAGAATATATGAGACATAAAGTGATATAGTACTTCATTCAACAATACAATAGACAAATATTCAAGGCGTTAAGGGGCTCAGGTTTGGGTTTACCCTCAAGAGAAAATAAACGATAAGTTCCTGTAGACACCTATAATTTAACCTGAACATTTTAATACTTAAATTGTTCTAATTATCCCCTTTCCCACAAATTGACGACATATCCTCAATAATTCTCATCTTCTCTTCTATCATCGTTAATTAATTACAATAAGTAATTAATTAAGTCTTCTATTCAACAAATACCCTAATTAACGACCTTCTGTTAATTAATCCTTCCTTCTATCTTAACTAATTAATTATTATTAATTAATTAGCTTCCCCTTTCATTAAACCAATAAATCATTATTTAGTTAATTTAATTCCCTTCTATAGTCTAAATCATGCTAATATTCCTCTAAAAATATTTTATAAGCTTGCACATCTATTAATTAATCATCTTGATTAATTAATAAACCCCCTTTATTCACATGAGTCACTAAAGGACAAGCTAAACTCTCCTAAAGTTAACTCAACCCTTTCTAAACCCCCCTTATCCATAACTAACTCAACATCTCTATTGTCCCACATGAAAAGGGATGTAGAGATTCCTTTATCTATTGGGCTATATAAAGAGCCCTCCTCCTACCTTTACACTTACACCTAATTCTTGAGAAACAAAAGAAAGCATATAGTACATACACTATAAGCCTTTTGTCATCCTTAAGCATTTCACCATTGGAAGAGCTAAGCCTCATTCTTGCATTTCATCCATTTAAGCTTTTGGGTAGAATGGAAATAATCAAAGTGGTATTTTAGCCATGCTTTGATGAGCTTCCATTCATAATCCCTTAAAATATCAAACAATCAACTTTGATTGCCATGAATCTAGCTAGGTTAAATTTAGTTATTTTGGTAATCTAAAGAGTAGAGGTTTTAATAATTAACATGTTAGTTTGATTTCCATTTCAAATTTATAATGCAATAATTTTGTTATTTAATCTTTCTTAGCTCTTAAGGTGATGGTGTTTAGATTTTGATTTAACTTTGTTATTAAGACTACTTGGTGTTAGTTTTAATTTTCTTAACTTAGTTTAAAAAAACCATGCACACAGTTCCTGATCCATAGATATGGGTGACAATATAAGGTTCAAGCCAATTAGGATAAAACTTGTCATGTTTACTTTTCTCCTTTCTAGTTACATGTTGATTTTTCTTTAGGACAAGATCACCGATCTTGAATGTTCATTCTCAGACGCATTTTTCATAGGTGCACTTAATGCACTTTTGGAAGATTTGGAGTTTTTCTAGAGTGTTTAGACAACATTCGTCCAGTAACACAAGTTGTTTCAAATGTTCTTGGTGAAACTCATCATTAGAGGATATCTTTAGGAGATATATAGAGAGATGGAATTATGATTTCGAGAGGTAATATGGCTTCTGTACTGTAAACCAAAGATAAATGCGTGGCATTAGTAGAGGTGTGAATGCTAGTATGATAAGTCCATAAGGAAAAAGTAATGTGTGTGTTCCAATACTTACTAGATCCGTCGAACACTTTCATAATATATTTTTTGAGATTTTTGTTAGAAGATTCAACTTAACCATTTTCTTGTGGGTAATATGGTGAAAATAAATTGAGTTGAATACCAAAGTTATCACACAATTTGTGTAGGGTTATTTTTTTGAATTGTTTACCATTTTTATTGATGAGCCGATGAGGAACACCAAAGCAAAAAATGATATGGCGGTTGATAAATTAAACTATTTTCTCATCTTCGGTAGAGATGAGAGGGATGGATTCCACCCAGTTAGTGTAATATTTAGTTGTCATGATGATCCAATGATGACGTTGTGAGGAATGAGAGTCAATATCTCCAAAGAGATCCAAACCCCACTAAGAAAAGGGCCAAAAGTGTCTAACAACTTGCAAGGTGTGACTAGGAGTATGATGAAGGTTAGCATGTTGCTGACATTTCAGACAACATTTGACATAGTCACAATAGTCATGGTTAAGGGTTGGCCAATAGTAGCCGAGTCAAAGGTTACACTTTACAATAATGAGGCCACTAAAATTTCCTCGAGAAATCCCATCATGAATTTATTTGATGGTGTACGAGATTTCAAAACTGACGAGGCATCATAGGAGGATATCATCAAAGCCACATTTGTAGATAAGACCTCCCATGATGATATAACAAAAGAAACTTTTAGGAAGGATCGTTATCCATTACGAGTGATATCTGAAGGTAGGATGGAAAGCGAGAGGTAGTCAATAAAATTCTTATACCAAATGTCACGTGAGTCAGTATCAATGCTACCCAAAAAAATAACGTCAGGGATAATATAAGAGGGCAATTGCAACCATTGTATTGTGATAAATATTTTTAAGTCCAAAGATGAGGTAAGGAATTGAGAAGCAAGACAAGACATGGTATCCATGAATTTTTTAGTGGATCACGAAGTGGATTGAATGAGGTAGTGATCAAACGTAGTCAAAAGTAGGTGGACATGATGTCTATACTTTCAAAGCTCATCGTTATGACATTGGTAAAAACCATTGACTTGGTTCACAACTAGTTGAGAGTTACCAAAGATGTTAATGGACTTAACATTTAGGGAAATGGCAGTTTGAAGACCTAACAGAAATGCTTCATACTCGACTATATTATTGATGCAGTCAAAGTCTAGTTTAAAGGATAGTGGCATGGGCTCACCATCAAGAGGAATGAGGATGACCCTCGCACCTCCCCCATGATGACATTTGGATCTGTCAAATAATAATGTCATTTCATAAACAATATCATCAAGGGAGAGGGTGGCAATAGATTTGTCGGGGAAATCAAAATTTTAGGATTGATTTCCAGGAAGAGGAGTGGCTGCGAGTGATTAACAAAAGTAAAACCTAATACCTAAATGGAAGTATAGGGGTATTTATGTTAATCTAGTTAGGATGACTAAAATGCTATAAATAAGTATGCTAAATAATGTAAAGTAATTGCACAATTAAATCTGATAGAGAAAAATCGTAATATGTGTTAGAGTAGGTATTTACCTTAGCTCATGTTCACATAGGTACTTTATTTACCTCTATTGTATTTATCCTCACCCACTTATGTGTGTGGATATTTATATTATATTATTTAGATATTAGGAAGATATTATTTAGTTGTTAGGTATAGTTATTTCATTGATCTATGGTATTGACTAGATCTTTAATGACTAGATCTTTCCTAAATATATGGTCTTGACTAGTTCTTTGATGACTAGCTATTTCCTTGATTTATGGCTTGATCTACGACCTCTACTGGTTCTTAGATTGATCTTCCTAGCCTATATAAGAAAGTCCATTCTCATTATACTCATATGTGAGTTCCATAATAATATATGATATTACTGTTCTTTGTTTGTAAATTCTTTTGTTAATTTATTCTGGTAAATTTCTTTTAGCTTATCAAATGTGGTGTGTTATGATCATCTGAGATATTCACATCTTGGATTGATCTTCTTATCATTCCTTTCATGGTATCAGAGCGATAGATGATGTAGACATTCATCTGTAAGTTTTTCTTTGCAATCAAGGTTTTATTATTTTCATGTATTTGGAATTTTTAGCACTTTTCTGTGGCATGAATTTTTATGCAAAATGGAGTGCGTCATTGGATTTGGAAGGTGCCAAAACCCAAGAATTGACTGTAAACTTGGCCATTTTCTGAGATAGTCAAATATGGACATTTTTAAAGAGTTTTTTTGGCACATTTCTAAAAAATCCGTACAATTATATAAACAATGTTTTTTGACAGAAAAATTATATCACCATTCTAGGTTTTTCGAGAAACTTTTTGTGTTTCTCTCTATTTTTGGCATAGGCGTCAGAAAAAATAATATTTGCATCCTATGTTTGTATTAACAATTGTACATTTTGGGTGCATTCTTTTATCCACTGGAAGTAGATATGTACCCTTAGGGTGCATTATTTTATCCATTGGATATAGACATTTACCCTCCAGATGCATTATTTTATCCTTTGGATATTTATTCTTTGAATGCAGTCTTTTATCCACTGGACGCAGATCTGTACTTTCTGGGTGCATTCTTTTATCCATTGGATATAGGCGTGTACCTTATGGATGCATTCTTTTTCCCTCTAGATATTTTAGTTTTGGATGTAGTCTTTTATCCCCTAGACGTAGATTTTTACCCTCTGGTTTCACTCTTTTATCCATTAGATAAAGGTGTGTACTTCTGGATGCATTCATTTACCCTCTGGATATTTCTGTATTGGTTGTAGTCTTTTATCCACTGGATGCAAAACTATACCTTTTGGGTGCATTCTTTTATCCATGGGATATAGACATGTACCCTCTTGATGCAATTATTTACCCTCTAGACATATAGGTTTTGGGATTAGTCTTTTATCCTTTGGTCACAAGCCTGTATCATGTGGATGCACTCTTTTACCCTTTGGAAATTTGGGTGTCACATGTAGCTTTAAAAAAATTAGCATTAAAGTATTAAGTTTTGATAGCAAAACCTTCTAAAGCTCATAACTTTTGATCTGTAGCTCAGATTAAGGTTATATATTTTTTGAAATTGTGTATTTTTTTGAGATATCCACATTGGTGAAATTTTTATATACATACTTAAAATGTAAAAGGTAATTTTACTCATTGTAATGTTTACACGCAATCAATTATAAAGTCCCAAATTTGGGGGCTGTTGTTATCACTTGTGGACGTAATTTTGGTTGAGTCCGACATCCTTAATTTTTAGGTGTTACATTATTGTATATATCATGGATTCTAACAATGATATGCTTTTCTCAGAAGTGTGTGGAATTTAGGAGGATATGGTCAAATTTGTGGAACAAAATAGATCACTTAAAAAGGAAAATTATCTTCTTCATAACCTCATTTATGAGAAGGATACACTAAGACACTCCCTATAACAGACACTTTCTCACTTACAACATCGACTTCATATTGTGGACATTCGTATCCATGATCCTAGTCTACTTAAAGCTATTACTCTTGTAACTAGTGACCTTGATATGTCAGTTTCTGAACCTGATCCTGCTGCTAATGCTCCTAAGCATATTAGGCTTGTTACTACATGTTCTTATGCATCTATACTTATTGCATTCACACACTCTAAGTATCCCACATCACCTCCTTCTACTCACATGCATGGCTCTTTTAAAAAGCATACCATTGCATTTGGTTCTTACATGCTCTGTTCTATGGGTTTCACTGGAAGAGGTATAGGAAAACATTCACAGGGTATTGCTTCCCCTATTCCACATCGCCATGGAATTGGTTTTCAAGTAGATACTTCATTTAGATCACACATTGACAAAGCTCCTAATTTTGTTCGGCCAACTCTTTCAGAGGATCATCAGCTACACATGAATTCTACACCTTCACTCAGGCTTGAGAAACCTGAGATTTTAGCTGCAGATGTGATCAAATTGACACACATTCTGATGTTCCTTTGCATGAACCTATTGTGAATTTTTTACTAAGTCATATGTAGAAATCTTCTTCATCCATCTGTGTTGATTTGGGGTGAATATCTAATCACTCATAGTGGTTACGTGAGAATTCATTGAGAGGACTCTACAGGCATGGCTCCTCCACCATTAGGCCTCTTACTCCACTTTCTATACCTTCTGCATTGTAATACTTTTTGTTTTGAGAATTTCTCTTTAGCCAGTGTAGTGTATCTCTCTTGTTTCTTGAGAGATTTTATATATGTATTTTTGAAAATTTTGGCATGTTGACAGTCTCTCTTGTGGGGGGGGCTATTCTGGTGAATCCCACTGTTAGTTTTTTAGTATTCGAGTAGTTGTTTTAAAAAATCATTTCTACCATCACTCTACCCATTCAACAGTATGGGAGGGTGTGGTGTTGATAATGCTTCTTCGGGTTTTTTCTCCTTGCCTTATTACCTTGGATTTTCTTGGATCGTGGCACTCCTATTTCTGTAGATCTCATGTCCTTGCCTTGTTTCCTTGGTTATTATTCTTGGATCGTAGCATACCTATTTGTAGTAGGTTATCTTGTTTCTTTGGTTTTTATGTCCTTGCAATGTTACCTTGGTTTTTATTTGCTCTTGGCACTCTTATTTCTTTGGATATTGTATCCTTGCCTTATTACCGTTATTTTTCTTTGATTATGACACACCTATTTGTAGTAGTTGATTGAATTATGTTTGGTGGTTTTTTACACTTTCGACATCACAACATTGACAATCTCCTTGCATGTAGCTATTCTGGTGTATCCTAGTGTTAGTTATTTTTTATTTTTGTGATCAAGCAGTGGATTCAGACCATAGTGCACACCAAATTTTTTCAGCATTGTACAATTTTTTTGAGCTGAGATTCTTGGGATGCCTTGTAATGAGTTTTTTTCTCTTTACCTTGTAATTTCTAGTTCTGGGCACCTTGGTGTGTCCTTTTTTCCTAATTATTGTTAATATGACTACCTCATCAAACCTAGTTATCAGGACTCATACTGTGGATATGCCACTTTTATTTTGGGCCCCTAGCTTCACTTGAGGGGGTATTAGAGTAGGTATTTACCTTAGCTCATGTTTACCTAGGTACTTTATTTACCTTTATTGTATTTATCCTCACCCACTTATGTGTGTGGATATTTCTTTTATATTATTTAGATATTAGGAAGATATTATCTAGTTTTTAGGTATAGTTCTTTCTTTGATCTATGGTATTGACTAGATCTTTGATGGCTAGTTCTTTCCTTGGTCTATGTCATTGCTTAGATCTTTGATGACTAGTTCTTTCCTAAATCTATGGTCTTGACTAATTCTTTGATGACTACTTATTTCCTTGATTTATGGTTTGATCTAAGACCTTGATCGATTCTTAGATTGATCTTCCTTACCTATATAAGCAAGGCCCATGCTCATTGTACTTATATGAGAGTTCCATAATAATATATGATATTACTACTCTTTGTTTGTAAAGTTATTCTAGCGAATTTCTTTTATCTTATCAAATGTGTTGTCTTATTCATCTGAGAACTTCATGAGTTTGAACGATCTTTTTATCTTTCCTTTCAATATGCAAGAGAAGAGTAAGAAAATGACTTAGCTGATTAAAGGTGACTGTCGCACAGTTTTGCTAATCTATAAATAAAATTTGGAAGTGTAGACAATCACTCAGGGACTATAAAGGATAGATCTAGAGGTTTTAAGCTGACTGAGGTGCTTGGGAGGGTACTGGGGTGCCCCGAGGTGCCTTGGTCTATAGTGTGGGTGCTTTGATATATGTAAATGCTCAAAGACTAATTTCGGTATGGTCGTAAGGTGTATCCAAATGCTTCTTGTTTGTTGCATTGGATCAGCTGGGTGAGCTAGAAAATGACCTACAATGCAAGAGGAAATATGAAACCCTAGAAAAAATAAAGATGCAAATGAATGGATCGGACTGACCTCAGCCACCAAACTAGTGGTCTTATCATTGAGCATTGTACTACATTTTGGACCCAGATGTAGTTATGGTGAGTGTGTACATATCGTTCCCTATGTGCTCTCATGTCATTCACACTTTGTGAAGTAGCGAGCAATAATAACTATAGTAAATGTAAATAACATGTGTGTATGGGATAGAATAGAATCCCTCCCCCTATGTAGTGTGTGTGTGTGTGTGTGTGTGTGTGTGTGTGTGTGATGCATATCTCCTAGCCTTGATGCATGACACTATGTGGATACAAGTGATGTAATGGATGTAACTCTAGATGGAGTGATAGTAGTATGTGATGCTAAGACATTCATTATGGTGTTATAACTTTATATTTGTAGGGCTCTAAAGCTTAATTTTGTAATTAATCATGACAAGGCCAACTAGGAAAAGGACAAGAATGAAAAATTGCTAGAAATTCCCCAAAAATAAATGAGAAAAGATTTTCATAGATTGGGGCACCCAGGGTGGGACCAAGGCACCCCAGTACAGGCTGGAGTGCCCTGATTTTGGGATAGAATAATGGGGTAGTTGTGAAATGGATGGATAAGTGCTAGAAAATATGTGGGAATGGAAAAATAAAATATAAAATAAAGATGGCCAAAAGGTGGGATTAATTAGTACTTTATTCACTTGAGAACCTTCTAAATAGTAGTATAAGACTGGGCTAAATAATGTCTAAAGTGCATAATTTTGTGTCTACATTTTGCCCCCACTTTATTTTGGTGAGCGTAACACTTGGTGACATAAAGTAGATAGATATGCATACTTGATGTCCATGTAGAGTGTAGCAGAAATGTGCCGATGAACTAGACTTAAGTGTGGCATGAAAAAAAGGTAAAGGTGGGGGAGCGAGGATTCTAAAGATGAAAGATGCACATAAAAACCGATGAGAGTGAAACTATGGTGGAACGATTGAGTAACTGCTACTGTAAGTAGTGTACCTATATGGTTAGTAAAGGCAAGCACATGTAGTGGTGTGTTTTCATTGTCGTTGTTATTGTCATTGTTGTTGTTGTTGTTGTTACCACTAATTTGACTGCTTGTTTCTCATATGACCAAACCTGCAAGGAGAAAATGATGAAGTATTCAAATATGTATGTATGTAAAAACATTGTGTAAAATATGCATGTGTAAAGTACATAAATGTAAAATACGCTAGAATAAAAGTGTAAATGGAACATGTGCCCCTAATCCATGTCAAGAAAAAGTGTGTAGAAGGATATCTTGTACTATCGCAAGTTTTTTGGGCGATCGCACATCACCCTGACTGAAGAAGTATAGGGAGGAAATGCATTGTTTCCTCCAACTTTAATCACTTCTGCTGAAATGTTTTAAGTGATATCTATATTGTCCTAGTTTTTTAGGTGATTCAATGCCATTGGAAGGATAAGTGTAGAGAGGCACACCCATTATAACCCCTAAGCGTGTAACTACTTTATAAAATTATCAAAGGACACCATGTCATGTTGAGGTCACTGTGTATGGAGTTTGTAGACTAATCTAAAATCATTCGTTGTGTGTGAAATGGTGTAAATATGTTTTGTTAGTAGAAACCCCATAAGGATTAGCCCCCTCTTTAGGGGCGTATGTGACGTTGCTGAAAGGAAAATGTGGCCCCAAAAGAGTACTAACAACACTCTGACCTATAGAACTCTTCCTTGTAGAGGTAAAGGATAATGCTTGGTAGATACCAAGGTGCACACAATAAGGTATGTATAGCCAAAATAAGTGTTAGTCTAAAACACATGCATGTAATAAGTGGAAAATATGAAGACAATGTAGAAACTATGCAACAAAGTAGTGTAAACACACAAGAAAATAAGTAGACTACACAAAGTGGGTTTAAAAGATGGGACATCACTCACAATGTTACAAGACATGTAAGGCCATGAAGGATGTAAACAAAAGACAATTGTGCACACAAGAAAAGGGTAAATCTTGCATACAATGGAAAATAAGGCAGACAAGTAGAAATAAACAAGTAGTCATGGAAATGTGTAATCCTACAAAGAAAGTGTTGCACATGGAACACCCGTTAGCATGTTAGAGTGATAACCAATATGTCAAAACATGTATGAGAAAGTAGTATAAGATGTTAAGTACAAAATAGAACAATAGTACTTGGATAAGATGAATGTGGATGCCCCCAACAACTAGTAGAGGAAGGGTAAAAGGTGAGCATCCATGCGATGTGTAGAGTCCTGTATCTACGATCACACTAGAAAAATGCATGAACGTGCATGTGTGTATGATAATGACATATGGTAAAGCAATATAACGTGTGTAGTAAAGTGATCGTGCAAAACACTAGTAAGAAAAAGTAAATACCCCCAAGATAATGCAGTATGATGTGGATGAATGGAATGGAATTCAAAATGGAATGTGTATGCAGCGAGGTTCATTTCCCCCCTCAACAGTCAAGAATGAATCATAAAAAAGAGTGTGTCATTAGGAAATGGTCGAGTAAGCTTGGTTGTATCTAATGCAATGTGATGAGTGTGTATATGTGATGGTGATGAAATATGACATATGGAGAGATTTACATGAACCCTATAGCCAAAGCATATATCACGACTTGTTGAATGAAGGAGTGATGATTTAGCCCTAAGTGTATATCACTATAGAATGAGTGGATGGTGAGGAGACAAATGGAAATATATGCATGGACCCCCTGTATCTTAAGCGTATACCACGACTTGTGGAATGTGTGGGTGATGATTTAACCCTAAGAGTATCTCACTATAAGATGAAAGGATAAAGATGGTTGATGATTTAGCCTAAAGCGTATGTCACTATAAGATGGATACGAAGGGAGTGGTGATGTACCTTAAGGTATATGTCACTACAAGGTGATAATGGGGGTGGTGATTTAGCCTAAAGTGTATACCCCTACAAGATGATAAGATAGGTGAAAATTTAACCTGAGGTGTATGTCACTAATGCTAGAAATGTTGCATAGTGTATGAGGGAATGTCACATAATGAGTATAAGGTCCATTTTGATTGGTAAACCCTCAGCAGTCGAGTATAGATGATAAAATAAAGTGCATCATAAGGTGGTGGGTAAAATGTGTAGAAGACAAGGTAGTATAAAAAGCAAAGGGATGAATATATGATGTAAAATCCTTGTGTGGGAAAATAAAATATAGGATGTGTAATGTATATAGGATAAGGAATGCATATAGAAATGGAATATGAAAGAATGAGAAGTATAACTAGATCCATGTGTAATGGAATCTAGTGTATCATGTAGAATATATAGGATGTATGAAATGTGTTATGGGGATTAGGTACTATAGGAAATGTAGGTTGTGTAAATGATGTGAGGTGCAGTGGTAGTTATAGATAAAATACGTAGTGATGATATGTAAATCTAGACCCATATATAATGTGACCTAGCATAAATGTAGGATGTAAGAATGGGATGCAAAAATAGACGTAGATGAGATGACGATTAGTGTAATATGTATAAGATAGATGATGCATAAATGAGTAATAGATGAGTGGAATGTATAAGATAATGGAAGATGTAGGCTATGTATAGAAATTATTATAGAATGTAAACGTGTAGAATCTAGAGTGTAGTGTGTGGGGTTGAGTGTAATGGTAATCCCTCAATAGTCTAGTGTGAACCAAAGCACAAGAGTGCATCATCAGGTAATGATGGTGTCATAATCATGTGAGGATATATGCCTATGAAATAAGATGTAGATGAAGTGGGGGGGGAGGAAGGTGGGAGTGTGTTATTATGATATCACCCCAAGTGTACTATGATGGTATCAATCTATACAACCAAGCAAGAGGTGTCATGCCATTGTGGGAAAGCATTGGCTATGTCGTGATAGGAGAGAGGGCCAACACAATGGTAGGATGGAAAAATATTAAAACCATGTGACGATGACAGAGTTGGAAATGTGGATTTCCCACTAGTAGAAGGAGTAGTGTCTTTGTCAATAGTGATTGCTTGGAGATTATGTGGGATTTTTGATGCTACAGAAGTGTTGGTAGGAGAAGGAGGCAGATTATTTGTGAGATGTGGTTACGTACTTTTGTTGACGAGTGGAGAGAAGGAGCTTCTGAATTTATTTCTAGAGGAGGTTACTGAGGTGGTGTTTTATAATTAGGTATTGGTGACTCAGAGATAGGAATCCGTTGGGATGCAACATTAATATTACATTCAAATATGAGAGGATCAGATGATGACATATCATGTGGGTTCAATTATATGACAGGTAGTGGACCTAGATTGTATATGAGATGTAAAAGGATGAAAAACATGTGATTGACAAGCATCTTTAAGATATTGGATTTCATATTTGAAAGATGTAGTAGACGATTCCATAGCTTGAAATTTATTTTGAAACAACAAATGTATAACGTCAATTTATTCTAATATGGGTTGATTAGGTTGAAGAGGATGGAAGGTCATATAAACATCTGTAGAGAGTAAAGAGGGATAGCCTAATGCATGCTTATGTGTCTGTGTAGGAATATCCCAAGGGGTTGTGACTTTTGTTAGTTTCCTCCTTTGCATTCAAGTGTTGATAGGTGATTTTCCTTATAAGGATATGATCTTCTGATTTTATGAAATCATGCTTAGTATGGATAAGTCTTTTATGCTCTTAAGATCCTATGGTTGAACTGGTGCGAATTCTCTGAATCCACTTTTCAGTTCTTGAAGGTAAATTTCATTCTGGTTTAAGAATTTTAAACTTGTCTTTTGTCTGACTCATTCTTGGATCAATTTCAGTGATCCAAGGAATGTTTTTAGTAATGCTCTATGAAGTGAATGGTAAAATTGACATTCCATGCGTTAGGCTTCACACTGGATTGAACTTTTTTGTTGCAAGTTCTTTTAATTTTGTGTGAACGCACTTCCATTCAGCAGTAAGTTGGCTTGGGTCCTTAAAGGTCGACCATGACAGGTCATTGTGGATAACGATGGGAATGCAGCTGTTCACAGCACTGGAGAAAGATACCCTAGAATCCTAAGCTAGGTGAAAGTATTACTACCTAAGCTCTATTACTTGATATAATTTTTTTGCTAACCTAAACTTGATGCAAAGGGGTTAGAAGGGTTGCTAAGTACTAAAACTTTAACCTAACACTACAAAGTCATTTGGTAACCTAACCTAGTTCTTTAAACTATAGTATTATTGGTTCACTCATTTGAGGGGTTACCTAACCTATTGCTAAGAACTATGTTAGAGGTTAGTGGTTAGTGTTACATCCTAAAGTACTAATGTAAATCCTACCTAAGATCTAACCTAAGCAATCTAACGTATCCTAAACTAAAGGATACAAATTGGAACAAAAAGGGGTCGTATGTACCATGGCGACGGTTTCTAAACAATTAAGAAGGTGATAAGGTTTATTTATTTCCTATGGATTGCCAACTTTGGCAGAGGCTGATTTGGATGGTGGAGGCCTAGGTGGTAGTATTACTAGTTGTTGGTCCGAAAATATGTCGTGAGGGAAGATCTATGGATAGACGAGCAAACAGTGTGCAAGGCATAGCCCATCTTTGAGTTAGCAAAGTGAAACTGGTTTATTGCTATTCTACCAGCAGGAATCTGTGCAAGTCTCACAATATTCTGCCTTCGGGGGTTGGGATCTCATCCTAGTAGAAGTATTTCCAACTTATAAAAGAAGGGACATGAACAAGGTGGGGAGATAGGAAAGATCTGAAGGGAGAAAATAAATGAATTCCAAAGCAGAAAGGTCAAAGGGTCTATGATTTGGGATGGTAGTAAACAGAGCCAAACTTACTCACATAGATGAACAAAACAATACTGATGAATAAATGACAATAAAGTAGAAGTAGATTCAACAGAAAAAACATACAGATCTAACATAAGAAAGGTCTGATATAAAACACAGGTATTCAGTACAAAGTCTAAATATTGTATTAATATTTGTTTCTGTTACAAAAAGTTCAAAGTCTTTTCTTCTTACTTCTATTTTTCATCTGAAAATTATCCACCACTTGAATACAATAAGTATTCAAGTATTTATAGAAGAAGAGAAGGAAAGAAGGCAAAAGAAAACCAACCACCTAATTACAAAATATCTACAAAATATCTAAAAGTCAACTGTTGACTTTTGGTAACTTGGTGGATGACATCATCCCATGGTGCAACATGGATGGTGTCATCGTTTGTGCCAACATACTCTTATATATTTACAAAAAGAAGAAGAGAGGAAGGAGACTATTCGTCGTCATCTCGCGGCCAAAAGGGAGTGTCCTACTTTTGCTATTGCTTGGGAGAAGTGATGTTAAACTGGGCCCTATATTCCATGAACTTGCTGATCATGGGCTGAAGTTGATCCTGAGAAGGATCTTTGTGGCGATCGCTGATAACTTCGCAAGTTTCATGTTCATCCACGAGCCTTTGTAGGAGCTTGGCATATTCATTTCCAGCCTCTATCAGGAAACCTATAAAGTCACGACAGGCCAGAAGGTTATTGATGCATTCGGTGTCAAACGTGGCTTCTGGCCCTAACCCTTGCGAGATGATCTCCTTAAAGATTCGAATAGTTTGGTCTGCCTTCCTCAGGGCGAAAGAGGGAGTGAGAAATCCTGGGGAAATTCTCAAGAATATTTTCTCCATCTGGTGCATAGCCTCTAAGGCTTCCTCTTTGACTTTATCTATCTTTTCGAGGACAAACTCCAACTGATCGACCTGGTAGTCTAAAGTAGAAAGGACTTTGTTGGGTGCTCTAGGATGACCGAAGACGCCGAACTTGACCAGATCTTCGACTGAATAGTCGAGCATTTTCTGGAAGGTCTCATGTTGTAGCCTAGCATGGTCCAACTCTTCGGAGATGGGTCCCGCAACAACCTGGAGTGCTTTGTTCGCCTGATTGATGCTCTGATACAACTTGGTGAACTTGACGATTACTCCCTCACTTTCCTTGAGGATTTGGTCTCTCCAGGCGGATACTACCATACCTTGCTCACTGATTTGGTGTATTCATTAAACTTATCCTGGCTCAGGGGCTCAGGAGTTTCGGTGACATTTGTAGGAGGTGCACTGCTTATTTTTTGCAAGGCATGGAGAAGATGTTTATTTTGCTCCTTTAATAGCCTCTTTTTCTTCCTTTGCTTCCTGAAGTTTCTTGAAAAGGGCATCCACTGCAGATAGGGCCTCTCCTTGAAGGCTTTCTGAAGACGCTCCCATCGTGACTTAGGTCACTGTATAATCCGTCGGAGACAGATCCTTTTTATCCTTTAAAGGATTAGGATACGCTATCTCCATTACTCTCTCGTGACGCACTCTCAGAGAAGCGGGTTATAGGCTTTTGCTTCTTGGCCCCCTTTGATGGGATGACAGAGAAGTCCATCGGTGTGATAGGAACTTTCCTCTTTTGTTGGCTTAGGTGCTGAGAGATCCATGCTAGACTTATGGGAGTGTGACCAGAAGTAGAAGAGGGAGCAGCTGCAGTAGTAGAGGGAAAGTGCGTTGAGACACTTGCTGGCGGCATTGAAAGAGAAGCCAGCAAAGTACTCAAGGGAGGAAGGGGTACTACAGGGGAGGTAGTCAAGGGTATGGAAGGGAGTTGAGAGATGAGAGAAGAGATGGTGGGGGAAAGCTCCGCGAGAGAGGAGAAGATGGAGGAAGAGGAAAGGGGAACCGTGGAAAATGGGGAAGGAGATGCGACCAAAGGGATGGTCGTTTGAGCTACACAAGGAGGAGAAGGAGGAGATGGAGAAGGAACAGAATGGACCTCGAAAGTTGTAGTAGTGGCAACATCCTGAGTGGATGTGCCCATCAAAACATCTTCAACCACTTCTTTCTCTGGAGATAACAGGCTTACCACCTATTCTTGTGTGGCGTAAGGGGGACTCTCAGGAGCTCCTTCTTGAGCAGAGCTTGACTCGCCCTCTTTATATTTTCCTTTTACTTTCGACAGATGTTTTGGCCTGGAAGGCGTGTTACCCAATGGGGACGTAGTGAAATCTACCCCAAGGTAGATGAGGCCATTCATCCTGTAACAGTGCTCTGTTCACCGCAGAGTTTCCTTGACCCTTTCTTCAATGGTCTGGGGTGCTTTGGTTTTGCCAATTGCAGTAAATGGCCAGTTGTCCCCATCCATGTCAAGATATACCTGATCAACTTCTTGATTGGTAGTTTGATAACCTTTTGAGACAATGGCCATGCCGTACTAAATGATCTCTGTCAGGGCCAAGTGAGAATGGTCCTTTCTTCTAAGCTCGACCTCATGGTATAGGTCGATATAAATGTCCTCGATATGTGGAAGGTGGATAGGATTGAGTTTTTCCATGGGAAGGAAATTCCTTGGATTGAAAGTGGGCCTCACTAGGAATTTGTGCTTCAGATTGAGTAGTTCTAGCTCGGAAACCATTTCCCAGGCTTTCTGATGAGAAATGCAAGTGTATCTACCCACTGTGAGGGGGAAAGGATTTCCACCCTTCTTCCTTTTCAAGCACTTCTCATGATATAATACGAGCTGTCTAGATAGCTCCAACAAGATCAGTTGGGGACCAGTATATCTCAGCAATTTGGTGGGCTCACCCAAGAAGTTAGCTGCCCTGAGATAGGTGAAGGTTGGGAATTGTGTGAATAAGGCCCCCCACTTCTCTATTGCTACAACAATGCTCTTGGTCATTCGACCGTGAGTCATGTTGCATAGGGACAGGATGCGCCAAAGGGCACATATACTCTTCATGTTACATGGAACTTTGGTGCGCCAAAGGGCGCAGGGTTGATGTGTCTAACATAAACTTTATGTGTGAAACAGGGGAACTTGGCACGGCGCAGGGAAGGCTTGCATGACATGTGTTGTTGCAATGGGGAATGCACCTGTGCCACTTATGTGCTTTTACTTGGTTCTCACAAGGCATGGGGATTAAGCGTGTTGCACTCAAGTTCGGTGCACCATTGGCACGACTGTGCTTCCTGTTGCAAGGATGGTGATTGCGCCAAAGGGTAGAAAACGTAGTTTTGGAAACATTTTAAAGTCTTCTATCTCTGATAGATTTGTGATCCTTTAAGCTTCTTTTCAGGGTTTATAGATGGTGCAAGGGGCACAAAAAAGGCATCCAAGTGATTTTTTGAGGCAGAGCCCTCCTTACTAGCAGATCGAGAAAGAGGAGGAAGAGCTTGGGAGGGAAAACCAAGGATCAACACGAGGGGTTTCATGGTTTCATAGATCCATCTATCCTACCACACAAACAAATAGCCAACAACAAAACTAAAACATGAGAGTAACAAGGACCACTTACCAGGAATATATAGAATGTGAGAGGTGAAACGGGGTCCACGAACGTGACACGAGGATGACAGGCATGCTGACAGGTGAAGAGGAAAAAGCTAATCATGTGTTTTTCTGATTGGTGAAAGTGATAGGGTGGATGTGCCTATATATAGGAAAAAGGTGCAATAATTGTGCCAACCACTTTTTAAGAGGCGCACCAAAACATGTGTCGACACGTCAAACGGTGTGCCCTTTTACACGGATAAATGCGTGTCAACATAGAGATACTTGTGCCTTTGGCGCAAGTTTACGACTGTCAACATCCTATTCCTTGTGCCCTTTGGCACACCAAAATATGGTGCAACAATTTATGTGTTAACATGAAGGCGCATGCACCTTGGCACATGCAAGAATGGCACACCAAAACATGTGTCGACACATCAAACGGTGTACTAAAGGAAATGAAGGGGTGCAGATTTACTCTGTGTTACACAGATAAAAGGTGCACCCAGCCAAAAGGTATTAACCAAAATGGCTAAGTTTAGAAAACTAGATTTCTCGAAAAGGGGTTTTACGATGTTCTGAAAGCAGAGGGGTCCACAACGAGGGACCGGGACAAAATTTGGTATGGTTACCTATAAAATTTCCCTTATCAATTTTACAGGATAACAGCTGGCTCTTTCTGGGGACTATGCTTGAGTGAGACTCAAGGGTAGAGAACCTCAGATAATATGTGCCTATCCATTGGGTTAGAGAGAAAAATGAGGGTGATGACCAAAGCAAACACACGACAAAAGCAAACACACGACATAAAGCAAACTGTACAAAGAAGAGAACAAGCTCTACTTCCTGAATATTTTGAGGTGCTGCCCGCTATATGGAAGCGGGAGCTCAGTTCCATCTAGATATGAGAGATAGAAGCTATTTTCTCCATTGATTTGTTTGATCTTGAAAGACCCTCTCCATAGAGAATCAAATTTCCCATGCATGCCCTTTGGCTCTTTCTATTTGTCCCACAAAAGGAAGAGGTCTCCCATCTGGAACTCTCTTTGCTTAGATTTTTTATCGAACAGTCTCTTGACCTGATTCTGATGTTTGGTGATCCTGTCGACCACTCTTACTCTCTTTCTCTTCAAGATCTGATAGATACATGATCCTCTTTTCAAGGGAATTTTGGAAAGTCTCATCTTCAATTGCTCGTGCCAAGTGCAAAGTAGGGAGTTTCACAGAAATGGGAAGTTCGGCATCGGTTCCATATAACACTTGAAAAGGTGACATGCCAAGAGACCTCTTGGGAGTAATTTGGTCCGCCCACAAAGTGTCGTATAATGACTTGTGCCACATTCGCTAATTCTCTTCCACTAGCTTCCGTATAATGGTCACTAAGTTTTTATTACTGGATTCCACCTGACCATTTCCCTAGGGGTAATAATCTGAGGCATGAGCCAAGGTTATCATATATTCATAGCAAAAACCAACAACTTCTCGTGAGGAGAAGTTGGAAGCGTTATCAACAACAATCTTGTTTGGAACGCCAAACCTGACAATGATATTTTCTTTGATGAAACTGCAAACAACCTCGGAAGTGGCATGTTTGACAGGTATGGCTTCCACCCATTTCGTGAAGTAATATGTTGCTGTCAGGACATAAATATGTCTGGAACTCGATTGGGGATTGAGTGCAGCGATAAAATCGATCCCCCACTACCTGAATGGTTCATTAATGATGACCGACCTGAGGGGAAAAGCAGTCAATTTTGGCTTACCAACAAATTTCTGGCAAGGCTCACACTTTGCTACCCATGTGGCTGTGTCTTGGAAAAGCGTTGGCCAATAGTACCTAGCTTGGATGATCTTGTGTTCCATCACGGAAGAGGAGAAATGGCCACCACAGGATGAATCATGAAAACTCTCAAGTAACTTTACCTGCAGTGGCTTGTCAACACATCACAAGAAGATGCCATCTATTCCACATTTTTATAAACCAGTCATCCCAGATGACATATCTGGCTACTCTGAGATTTATAGCATGCTTCTCCTTTGTAGTTAGATGAGATGGGCATTCACCATAGGTGAGAAAGAAAGCAATATCGGAATACCACTCATCGCTGGTCGTGATAAATAGAACCATAGGTAGTGAATCGGCTTTCTCCAGTTGGCTTTGTGCTCCATTCGGTGCAATTATCTTTTCCGTCAGGGTCTTCTGAGTCACTTGGTTTTCAGCCATGAGCTGACAAAGGCCCTTGCCCCTTACCAACTTAGTCGGTTTTATATCGAGATCATACTCTTGGACTTTTGCAATCCGAATTTCCTCGCAAACTCCCTAACTCCTGTTGAGTTAGGATGGACTTGACTGCCGTGTCAGGAACCAGGACTACCGTTGTATGAGAATTCAGAATGTAGGACCTAAAGTTCTTGACTGCTTTGACCATGGTGAAGGCATGATTTTCCAACTGAGGACATCTTTAATTCGTGAGGCTTGAGAGGAGAGCTCATAAATGCAATTGGGGATTCAACATCCTCACAATTCTTTTGCATCAAGATGGATGACACAGTATGCTCAGACACATAGCTATACATGATAAAATCTTTGGAGAAATTAGGACATACCAGGACTGGTGCGTGAGTGACGGAGGCTTTTATATCTTCGAATGACTTCTTTCCTTCTTCGCTCCATCGGAAAGTTGGTGATCCTTTCATCATGTTTGATATGTGGCGAGTCTTTTCAGCAAAGTCTAGAACAAATCCCCTGAGAAAGTTAACCTTTCCGAAAAAAGAGTGAACGTTGGTCTTGCTTGTAGGTAAAGCGAGGCTCTAAATAGCATTAACCCTTTCGACATCTATCTTTGTTCCTTCTTTACTTACAATGTGTGCCAGTAACTTTCCTTCTGTGACTCCAAAAACAGACATTTTTGGATTCAGTGATATCCCATGCTCTCAGCATCTAATCAATACTTGTTCCAAATGATCACAATGATCATTTCACTGCTTAGAGAACACAGTTAAGTCATCCAAGTAAACTACGATGACTTTTCCCATCGTTCCTTTGAACGTGAAGTCCATGGCCCACTGAAAAGTGGCACCTGACATTGGTTAGACCAAAAGGCATCTTGTTGTAAGCAAATGTACCCCAAGGGGTAGTGAATGCTGTTTTGAATTGGTCTTCAGGTGAGACTTCAATCTGATTGTAGCCTAAAAAACCATCAAGCATGGACAACATTTCTGATCCAGTCACTACTTGCAAAACCTGATCCATTATGGGAAGTGGGTAGTTATCCTTTAAGGATGCTTGATTCAGGTTGTGAAAATCTATGCAGATGCATATCTCACCATTCTTCTTACGTACTAGCACAATGTTTGCCACCCAAGTACTGTGATGGATAGGAAAAATGATCCGCGCATCCAACATTTTCTGAATTTCAGCTTGGATAGTACATGAGATCTTAGGATTGTAATGTCTCTGCTTCTGGCGAAAGGGTTTGACATCCTCTTTCAACGGGATGTCATGTTGGACATCCTTTGGACTTAAAGGATTTTAGGTCGGCATAGGACCATGCCAATACATCCATGTATTTCTTCAGCAACTTGATGAATTTCCACTTCTCTTCGGGTGTGCAACATTTTCCAATGTTCACAAACTACGGAAGTTATACCGAACCTAAATTGACTTGTTCAGTTTCTGGGGAGGAGTTAGGATCATCTCGCCTTTTCTTTTTGACAAAACAATCATGCCTGTCGAACAACCGCTCTAGGGAAACCAGGCCTTTTGGGATTTTATTTCCTTTGAGCTGACATATGCCATCATTTCCTTTGGATTCCCCGTTCTGATCAGTAACAGACTCACGGCATGTGGAAGTGGATCCTTCAAAATGAAGCTCACTAAAATTTCACTTTTTCAAGAAAGGCAATGAGTTGATTGTCATCATTGAATACCTGTTAGTGCTGAGAATTGTCTGGCACGCTTGGGCGGAAAACCACCTCAATGGTATATTTGTCTATTTTCAAACCTGGGTGAGGGAGCATGAGGGATGCTGAGACGGCCAATGAATCGGCCATGTCATTCTAAGCTCTAGGGATGGCTTTTATTGAAAAAATATCAAACTCCTCGATGATGTCCCATACCGCATTGCGGTAATGTCTGAGCCTTTCATTCTTCACTTGGTATATCCTTTTAACTTGATTTACGACCAGCTCTGCATCACCCTGTACTTTTAGATTCTTGATTCCTCTTTCCTTTGCGGCTTGCATGCCAAGTAGCAAAGATTCATACTCAGCAGTATTATTCGTGTTGAAAAACTGCAACTTGAAAGAGAGGGGAATAATCTCCTCTTCGGGAGATATTAGCATGGCTCCAGTGCCGCACCCACTAGTCGCGCAGCTGCCATCAAACTACAAAGTCCAAATCTTGTTGAGATCTTCTGCTTGGATGAGGAAATCCATTTTGTTAGACTCGGTAGACAAGAAATAGTTTCCCATCCCTGATGATTCGAAGAGAATTTGGGCTTTGGGGTCATCGGAGTTAGTAACCAGGTACTTCTTTTTCGATTCTGGATCCAATGTTTACATTATACCTTTGACAGGGATTCTAGCCTTAGACCAATCCATATGAATCTCCCCACCAACTTCGCTGCAAAAGCTCCTTCCTAGTAGAATTCCATATGCTGCCGGAATATCGGCAACAAGGACGGTCATCTTCACTCTTTTCTCTAGAAACGCTGCAAATGCAAACTGCGCGTCTTTGATTTGACCAATCAACGGAACCTGCTTGGTTTCCAAGGAATAACATCTTCCAAAAGGCTTGGTAAGGGTGAGGCCCAAGGCATGGGTGACTTTTGCTGGCATGACATTATCGGAAGCCCCATAATCAATTATGCAGTTACTTAGTTTGTGGCCATTGATTAGGAGGGAGAGATAGAAAGGTTCTATCTTTCCTGATGCAGATGTTGAGGCAACATTTATGCGAGATGTAGGAGGAGTAGAAAGGATTCCCTTCGGGGAAACCTGAGTAGTTATGACAACTTGGCTTTGGATGTATTCGGTTAACCTTATAAGATGCTCGGGATTTGACTGGAGATATTCAGCTTTAGACATCTAGATTTTGGTCTTTTTAGCATGATCAATTATGTCAAATGCGGCCAAGGGTTGCGTTGATGAAGGAATGAGTCCCTCATTTCACAATGGTAGGGTAGGATTACTGGTCTTGATAGGAATATGAGGAGGCTGATTCAGAGGGGAAAAAGGGGAAAAAGATTTTCTTGAAAAAGACTTAGTAACAGGCTGAGCAGGAAGGGGATTACCTCTTTTTACAATGGTTGGTGACGTGTTTGACACGGCCTTCTCTTTCTGAATGC
This sequence comes from Taxus chinensis, assembly GCA_019776745.2. Taxonomy (NCBI): domain Eukaryota; kingdom Viridiplantae; phylum Streptophyta; class Pinopsida; order Cupressales; family Taxaceae; genus Taxus; species Taxus chinensis. Next base: position 100,787,187 of record CM034155.1, read on the forward strand.
CTTGGTTGCAATTTCTACTTCTTTTTCTTGAGAGCGGGTGAAAACAACATAAGATTGTCTGCTCACATATCCTTGGGTACCCTCCTCTTCGTCAGATTCTTCCTCATCAAATTCCATATACCGATAGTAGAGTCGCCAGTCGGTTCACCGACATCTTGATCATCTTCACCTGGCGATGAAGGTTCTTCATAATTTTACTCCTCTTCTTCGATTTCGGCTAAAGCATTGATCGGAGGGGCTTCAAGCACCAACCGTGGAGTAGCTGTGGGTAGGCGGGGCCTTTGTGAGACGTTGTTAGAAGTAAATCTCCTCCGTGGAATATCCCGGTACGAAGTGCCAGGAGAAGCCTGAGCTAGCTACTTTTTTAATGCGAGCAGGTCATTTGCCATCTTCTGGAATGCTGGATCGGATGAAGTGGCGGGAGAAGGAGCTGAAACTTTCAACTTGGATGGCTCTCGCTTTAATTCTCTAGATATTAGCAAGTTGTCTTCAATCCGTATCGCAGCACCTTGGGTGAGAACTAGAGTAGTGACTTATTCTTGTAAGAGTAAGAAACTTACTTTTGAGCTCATGGCGTTCACGAAGAAACACTTCTGATTTTCTGGCGTTGGCAGCATGGTAGGAGGAACTTGATTGATTAGTGAGTTGAAATGGGTGATGAAATCACGCATGGTTTCATTGACCTCCTTCTTCAGGTGAGTGATCTTTGACAGCAACACGAATGCGTCCTCGAAAGGCTTATACCTTTCTTCAAATGCAGTCCGTAAGGTGGCCCAGCTAGTAATAGATCCGGCCGGCAAATGCTGAAACCATTCCTGCTGCTAGTCCTTGCAAGGTTTCCAGAAAGAGGCGAACTGACACATCTTCATGGGTCACATCCAGGATACTGCATGACATGATGAATGCGGATATGTGTGAATCTATGCTCTGGTTCCCGCTACCATCAAATTTAGGAAAATTCTTTCGGATTTCCATGTGGGAGCGCATGAACGGGGTGTGGCAAAGCAAGAGGGCCCATAGCATTTCCCCATGGCACTGCCATTTGGACAGCTAGAAAAAGAATGTGTGCTGGGAGGATAGTCCCGCTGAGCAACAAAGCACTACAAAGTGATGTGGATGTACCTTGTGAGAGATGCTTCCTTTGTGGAGGTGAGATACTCCTGGATGACCGGTTAGTTGAACTTAGCGATGAGAAGCTCGTCGGTGTTACACTGAAGTTGTGCCTTTGAAGTAGATCGAAAGTAGGATAAACTTCTCCACGAGCCCTTTTGCTACGAGTAAATGGTTCACCCGCCAGTGTACCTTCTAGATCTGTAATATTTTGGAGCAAATCCTAAAAACTCTTTTTGGTTGTACTTGCTGATTTTAATTTAATTTTCTGACAAAAATCAGTAGTATGTACTTTTCTAAATATTTAATTTTATCCCTCTTTTAACAACCTGATTGTGGTTTTATTGTTTGATTAACAAGGATAAAATGATGGTAAAACTTAGTAAGCTGATTTTCAGATCTAGAGTTGACTTTTTAAAGAGTTTGAAATTTTTGGTAAACTGTCAAAAACTCAGATCTACGGAAAAATACAGATTTTTGTAAAAACTCAGTGAACTAAAGATCTCTAACTAGCCCAGATCTATGGACCTCTGAAGAAAATTTTCAGTTTGGGTCACTTTTGCAAAAATTTTGGATTTTGAGACAAAAGTTAAAATTTGCAAACAGGTAGTGATTTGTTTTGATTTTTACCGATTTTCTAACATACCACTATCATAGATCTATTATATCTGTTCGATCCCCAGCGGAGTCGCCAAAAACTGTTGGTCTGAAAATCTGTCAGGTGGACAGATCTATGGATAGACGAGCCAACAGTGTGCAGGGCATAGCCCCTCTTTGAGTCAGCAAAGTGAAACTGGTTTATTGCTATTCTACCAGCAGGAATCTGTGCAAGTCTCACAATATTCTTCCTTCGGGGGTTGGGATCTCATCCCAGTAGAGGTATTTCCAACTATAGAAGAAGGGAAAGAAACAAGGTGGGGAGATAGGAAAGATCTGAAGGGAGAAAAGAAATGAATTCCAAAGCAGAAAGGTTAGAGGGTCTATGTTTTGGGCTGGTAGTAAACAGAGCCAAACTTACATAGATGAACAAAGCAATACTGATGAATAAATGACAATAAAGTAGAAGTAGATTCAACAGAACAAACATACAGATCTAACATAAGAAAGGTCTGATGTAAAACACAGGTATTCAGCACAAAGTCTAAATATTGTATTAATATTTATTTTTGTTACAAAAAGTTCAAAGTCTTTTCTTCTTACTTCTATTTTTCATCTGAAAAGTATCCACCCCTTGAATAGAACAAGTATTCAAGTATTTATAGAAGAAGAGAAGGAAAGAAGGCAAAAGCAAACCAACGACTTAATTATAAAGTATCTACAAAATATCTAAAAGTCAACTGTTGACTTTTGGCAACTTGGTGGATGACATCATCCCATGGTGCAACATGGATGGTGTCATCGTTTGTGCCAACATACTCTTAGATATTTACAAAAAGAAGAAGAGAGGAAGGAGACTATTCATCATCATCTCGTGGACAGAAGGGAGTGTCCTGCTTCTGCTGTTGCTCGGGAGAAGTGATGTTAAACTGGGCCCGATATTCCATGAACTTGTTGATCATGGGCTGAAGTTGATCCTGAGCAGGATCCTTGTGGCGATCGCTGATAACTTCACAAGTTTCACGTTCATCCATGAGCCTTTCTAGGAGCTTGGCATATTCATTTCCTGCCTCTATCAGGAACCCTATAAAGTCACGACAGGCCAGAAGGTTGTTGATGCATTCGGTGTCGAACGTGGCTTCTGGCCCTAACCCTTGCGAGACAATCTCCTTGAAGATCCGAATAGTTTGGTCTGCCTTCCTCAGGGTGAAAGAAGGAGTGAGCAAGCCTGGGGACATTCTCAAGATGATTTTCTCCATCTGGTGCATAGCCTCCAAAGCTTCCTCTTTGACTTTATCTATCTTTTCGTGGACAAACTCCAACTGATCGACCTGGTAGTCCAAAGTAGAAAGGATTTTTTTGGGTGCTCTGGGGTGATTGAAGACGCTGAACTTGACTAAATCTTCGACTGAACAGTTGAGCATTTTCTGGAAGGTCTCATGCTACAGCCTAGCATGGTCCAACTCTTTGGAGATGGGTCCCACAATCACATGCAGTGCCTTGTTCTCCTAATTGATGTTCTGATACAACTCAGTGAACTTGACGATTACTCCCTCACTTTCCTTGAGGATTTGGTCTCTCCAGGTAGATACTGCCATACCTTGCTCACCGATTTTGGCGTATTCATTTATCTTATCCTGGCTCAGGGGCTCAGGAGTTTCGGTGGTAGTTGTAGGAGGTGCACTGCCCATTTTCTGCAAGGCGTGGAGAAGATGTTTATTTTACTCCTTTAATAGCCTCTTTTCTTCCTTTGCTTCCTGAAGTTTCTTGCAAAGGGCATCCACTGCAGACAGGGCCTCTCCTTGAAGGCTTTCTGAAGACGTTCCCATCGTGACTTGGGTCACTGTATAATCTGTCGGAGACAGATCCTTTTTATCCTTTAAAGGATTGGGATACACTATCTCCATTACTCTCTCTCCTGATGCACTCTGAGAGAAGTGGGTCATAGGATTTTGCTTCTTGGCCCCCTTTGACGGGATGACAGAGAAGTCCATCGGTGTGATGGGAACTTTCCTCTTTTGTTAGCTCAGGAGCTGAGAGATCCATGCTAGACTTATGGGAGTGGGACCAGAAGTAGAAGAGGGAGCAACAGCAGTAGTAGAGGGAAAGTGTGTTGAGACACTTGGTGGCGGCATTGAATGAGAGGCCAGCAAAGTACTCAAGGGAGGAAGGGATACTGCAGGGGAGGAAGATGAGGATATGGAAGGGAGCTAAGAGATGAGAGAAGAAATGGTGGGGGACAGCTCCGCGAGAGAAGAGAAGATGGAGGAAGAGGAAAGGGGAACAGTGGAAGATGGGGAAGGAGATACGACCAAAGGAATGGTCGCTTGAGGTGACACGAGGAGGAGAAGGAGGAGAGGGAGAAGGGATAGAAGGGACCTCAGTAGTTGTAGTAGTGGCAACATCTTGAGTGGATGTGCCCATCGGAACATCTTCGGCTGCTTCTTTCTCTAGAGATAACAGGCTTACAACCTGTTCTTGTGCGGCAGAAGGGGGACTCTCAGGAGCCTCTTCCTGAGTGGAGCTTGACTCGCCCTCTTTATCCTTGCCTTTTACTTTTGGTAGATGTTTTGGCCTAGATGGTGCGTTGCCCAATGGAGATGTAGTGAAATCTACCCCAAGGTAGATGAGGCCATTCATCCTGCACCAGTGCTCTGTCCGCCGCAGAGTTTCTTTGACCCTTTCTTCAATGGTCTGGGGTGCTTTGGTTCTGTTGATTGCAGTAAATGGCCAGTTGTCCCTGTCCGTGTCAAGATATACCTGATCAACTTCTTGATCGGTAGTTTGATAACCTTTCGGGACAATGGCCACACCATACTGAATGATCTCTGCCAGGGCCAGGTGAGAATGGTCCTTTCTTTTGAGCTCGACCTCATGGTACAGGTCGATATAAATGTCCTCGATCTGTGGAAGGTGGATAGGATCGAGTTTTGCCCTGGGAAGGTAATTCCTTGGATCGAAAGTGGGCCTTGCTGGGAAGTTGTGCTTCAGATTGAGCAGTTCTAGCTCAGCAACCATTTCTCAGGATTTGTGATGAGACACGTAGGTGTATCTGCCCACTGTGAGGGGGAAAGGAGTTCCACCCTTCTTCCTTTTCAAGCACTTCTCATGATACGTTACGAGCTGTCTGGACAGCTCTAACAGGATCAACTTGGGGCCGGCATATCTCGGTAATTTGGTGGGCTCACCCAGGAAGTTAGCTGCCCTGAGATAGGTGAAGGTGGGAAACTGTGTGAATAAGGCCCCCCACTTTTCGGTTACTGTGACGATGCTCTTGGTCATCTGACCATGGGTCATGTTCGGCCTCAATAGGTAGATGATGCCATAGAAAAAGGCATCGTTGATTTTGGTGAACTGTGAGATGCTGTTCTCCAGCTTCAGTCTCTGGATTGTACTCGTATATCCTTACTTGGGGGCAAACCCCGCATCGGCTCAATGCTAGATAATCTCTCTCTGAGGCAGCAGCATAAACTATGTAGGAGTTCATGTAGAACCTCCCCGTTGTGGTGAGTTGTTGGAGCTGCTCGGATATGGTACTGCTTATTATCTCCACCCACTCGAAGCGTTGATCAGGTACGTTCTTGCTCATGGTCTCCAGGTACCTGAGCATCCACTTATGAAAGTAATGGGCATCAGAAATCCCAAATACTCTACTTATAGAATGTGATAGTATCACTCAGTTCCTCAGAGAAGTCACTTCACGGTGAATAACCTATGGCCATCTAGTTACCACCTTCTTGTTCTTTAAGTACACCTTCATTCATTAGTTGCATGCACTGGTCTTCATTGTCCTCCCAAGCCTTGGTGCAGTCTTCTTGACTTACGGCCACGAAATGCTGGTGGTGAGGGATGCCAAGCATGATTTCGAAGTGTTGGGCAGTCAGGTTGATTATGACTTCACCCTTCTCATTTTGGACACACCTCGTGTCTTTGTTGTAGCAGCGGGCCACTACCATCATGAATTCATTGTTCACTGCACTGACGGGGATCCCCCCAGTAAAGTGTAGGCCACTGCCTACTAGTTTTTCCATCCAGGGACTCCCTGTGACACCTTCTGGTTCTGGCCCAGAAATCTTCCATATCAATGTGACCGAGCTCTGAGTCTCTTATATCTAGGTCACATTCTGCCTGAGACTCGGGCATTCTGACCCTTTGGTACTTGTACTTCATCTCTTCCTCTGTAAGTTTAGCTTTTCCCTTAGACTTGGTTGGTCTCTTGCTTGATGTAGACATATGTGGATTTGAAGTTCAGTTGCTGATTTGTAACAAGAAGAAGTGAAACCCAACACAGAAAATCCATATCAGCTATTAGATCTCCCATTAAAGCATTGACAGAAGGAAGAGTGAGGAGTTAGCAATTTTAAGGTCTCAGGGCGCAAGGCACATGAACATTGCAGGCTATAGGGTTAATAGTATGGCGCACAGAAGAAGGGTGTTACACGGAACAAATTAGCACCAAAGGGTGCAGGGCGCAAGGATAGCTGCATATGACATTTTTTTATTGTAAAAAGAAGTTCACCTGCGCCATTCATATGTGTTTTATGCTGGGCACAAATAATTTTCATGTTGTATGAGGATAGGATGCGCCAATGTCACATATATTTTTCATGTTACATGGAACTTTGGTGTGCCGAAGGTCGCAGAGTTGATGTGTGTAACATAGGCTTTATGTGTGCAAAAGGGGAACTTGGCGCGGTGCAGGGAAGGTTTACATTACAATGTGTTTCTATAAGAGGGGACGCGCCTACACCATTTATGCGGTTTTATAATTGGCTCAAGCATTTGTATGGTGTCACATCGGAGCAGGGGTGCGCCAATGGCGTAAATATTTTTAATGTAATAGATAAGCTCATTGTGCCAAATGGCGCAGTGTTATGGGGTGTAGCGCCAACTTTAGGCACGCAAATGGTGGAGTTATTAGCGTGTTGCACAGGGAACGTTTACATGACAGTGCGTTGCTGTAATGGGCGGATGCACATGTGCCACTTATTAGGATTTCACTTAGTTTTCATATAGTGCAGGGATCTCATGTACTGTAATGAATGTTGGTGCACCATAGGCGCGACTATGTTTCTTGTTGCAAGGGTGGCGATTACACCAAAGGGTAGAAAACATAGTTTTGGAAACGTTTTTAAAGTCTTCTATCTCTGATAGATTTGTGATCCTTTAAGCTTCTTTTACATGTTTTTCTTTGATGATGAAGGGGCATAACAAAGAGGTCTAAGTGGTGATTTCAAGGTAGAGCCCTCCTTACTAGTGGATTTAGAAAGAGAAGGAAGAGCCTTTGGAGGGAGAGAGACAGCAAGGATCAGCAAGAGTGGTTTTCATGGTTTACATAGATCCATCTATCCTACCACACAAACAAACAACCAACAATAAAGCTAAAACATGAGAGTTAACAAGGACCACTTACCTAGAATATATATAACTGTGAGAGGAAAAACGGGAGGTCCATGAATGTGACATGAGGACAACAAGCATGCTGACAAGTGTAGAGGAAAAAGCTAATCACGTGTTTTTCTGACTAGTGAAAGTGATAGGGCAGTTGCGCCTATATATAGGCAAAGGTGAAATAAATGTGCCAACCAATTTTTCAAGTGGCACATCAAAACATCGTGTCGACACTTCAAAATGTGTGCACCATTTGGCATGGATAAATGTGTGTCAACACGGGGATACTTGCGCCTTTAGCACAATTTTATGAATGTCAACATCCTATTCCTTGCGCCCTTTGGCGCACGAAACTATGGTGTAACAATTGATGTGTCAACACGAAGGCTCATGCACCTTGGTGCATGCATGAACGGTGCATCACAGGAAGGCACACCAAAACATGTGTCGACACCTAAAAGGGTGCACTAAAGGAAATGAAAGGGGTGAGCATATTTACTATATGTAACATAGATAAAAGGGTGTGCCCAGCCAAAAAGGGACCAAAATGGCTAAGTTCGGAAAAAATATATTTCCTGAAAAGGGATTTTACAATGTTTCGAACATAGAGGGGTCCACAATAAGGGACTAGGACAAAAATTTGGTATGGTTACCTTTAAAATTGCCCTCGTCAATTTTACAGGATAACACTAGTAAAGGAAATTCATGTTTTATTTGATTTGGAAGCTCACTAGTTTGGTAGGCGGTGGCAAGGAAGATTGGGTGGGAGATCGGGAAATTAATGCAATTAAATGCCTTGTTTTACGAGCCCGAACCGCATTGGTAGGTATGCCAAGAGGATTTTTGGTTGAGTTGTTTCACTTGCATGCTTTCCTATTTTCATTCTACTCACACTGTGGTTTTTTGAACCAGTAGTTAAACTATGTTGCATGGATATTTTTGTGGTTACAAATCTATTTCTACTTCATGGAGAGTATATGACGCAATGTGGAGGAAGTATTTTGATGTTTTGGCCTTTTGTGGAGAAGAAGGGAAGAAGCAAGCTCAGCTAAGAAGTCTTCTTCAATTTTTTGGTGACACTATCAGGCATGATAGGACCTAACTATTGAAATCTCTTGCTTTTTTCTAAATATTTTCATTAAAAACACTTTGCTCTATTAAGATCTTTGCATTCATGCTTAGCTGATAAAATGATAGATGGGTTTGTAAGAAAACCAGTTTTCTATGCATTTGGCATCTGTGTGATATTAAATCAGTGGAAAGTTTTATTCACACTATCTGTTCATAAAGGAACCATGAATACTAAAACAAAAATAATGACACTAGTTTCTTATTCAGTGATTTGGAATGCTTATTGGGTGGACTGGTCGTGTCTTGTGTATTCGAACTGGTAAAATTCAGTCTTATTGAACTTGTATGTCATTACTAGCTTAAGTTGGGAAAATTGTTTAGTAAGAGGACTGTAATTGAGATTCTCAGGGTTTGTTAGCATACGTTTTTGATCCTTAGATAAATAATCTATGAATATAAATGTATGCGAGCTAAGAATTGTATTCTTCTTGAGAAAGATCGTTGATTGTTAACTGGTTTCGCGTGCACTTTTGGTAAACTTGTATATGTCTTGTTGTTTTGTATTTTACCTTGAGAAAATTTGATGGTAGCAAAGTTCGCATGCATGGATAAACCATATATAGTTGGTTTTGTGTTTCTCCTTGTGAAAACATGGCTGGTTATAGAAACTTGCATGCATAGGAAAAACAATATAAGGGTTGGTTTGTTTTAATTCTATGAACTTGATTGATCTAGGACTTGTTTTTGTCATCATTTTGGATAACCTCATTGTAATTCAAGTTACTTATGTATGTTGCTTATGCAGTCTTGATCTTCTAAAGACGTTAATGGTATATAGAGATTCTTTGTAAACCTGATTTGAGAGTCATCCTTTCTGAGCATTGTCTAAAGCATCTTCACTCCGTTTTGTTCATAAATAAGGTTGATACGATGCTAATGGAAAAATGGAAACATTTATTCTTATTTCAAACTGTATGCAATACTTTTCACTGCTCTCGATCCAGTATTACAATGCTGGTGTATTATATAATTGTGTTGTGGTATTGATATCTTCCATTATACTCACCATTTATTACTTGATGTTCTTAATGTAATCGAAACCTAAACATGGTGTAGTTTCAGGTATTATGGCCTTTTGATCTTGTAATACACTTTTTAGGAAACATATAGTTACCCTAACTTGGTTACATATACTTGAATGGTCTTGATACTTCAATAACATTTATACTTGGCTATGTGCCAGAATTGTAAACCATTCCTGGACTATACATATTATTCTTTTATGTTTGATATTGTCTCTTGATTGGATACCCATTTTATAAATTTGGTAGTGATGTGTTGGCATACCGTTAAGATGGTTCTACCTTGTTGAACTGTTGGGAAGTCTTAAGTGTTAGCCATTACTTAGATTCCTACTTCTTGTTGGGTCTAATAAGGGTATATCATGTCTTGTAAGATTGATTGTGGTCTTAAACTGGTTCGAAGGTGTCGAACGACACTGTTGAATTTATAAGATTCTATAAGTAGACTTTGATATCATCATTACTTCTTATCTGTGGCTATCATGAACCAATGGGAGAATGTTAGGTTTTAAGGAAATATTCTGTGAAGCTCAATAATTCTTGAACTTGTAAGAGCTAGACTATTTTATTATCTCTAACGGAAAGTAGAAATTTACACTTTTGAATGAGATGATTTAGAAAGAAAGTTAGTTTTGGCACTCTATCTCTTTCTTTGGAATGGTCATTGTTTTCCCTTCCTTGAAACTCCTAAATGAGCTTAAACTATATGAATGCTAGAAGGTAAAAATATTCTATTGCATTGAAGGAAATTATTTGAGTTTGAGATCATATTTTAGAAGACTCCTTCTATAATGCAGTTGGGCTAAGTACTTTGATTTGCACCTCCTGATTTCTATTCTTAGTGAAATGAGAAAACAACGCTTGTTAATCTTGATTACTTTTCATTTGACTGACGTGATTTGGAATTAGATTAAAGTTAGATTGGCAAATGAAATTTAAACTAATAGACGACTGCCAATCTATCACTTCTCCTTGGATTTCTTTTGTTTGGATTTGTTGATAAATATATTATATTGTTCTATCTTAAAGTAGAATTACTTGAAAGGAACAGTTTAAATCATGGCCTACTCCGATTTCGGCCTTGCTGATGATTATGTACTATGGCAATGGAACTTTATCTTTTCCTCTTTACTTGAAAGATTATGTTGTAAACATTTATGAATCTTATAGTAAAGATATGTGTTGTACTTTATTGAAAACTTTGAAACAATGATATATTATGTTTTGTTTTTTAGTAGATATATTTGATGAAATCAATTATACTTTAATTTATAGCGTAGGTATTATAGTTTATATCATGTTCCTCCGTATGTTAAAATATGTTTTGTGTTGCTTTTCTTTTATTGAAATTACTTACGCTTGGGAGTATGAATGACTGATTGTTCATTAAAGCAGGGTTGTTTTATTAAAACAATTAGTGGAATGCACTTCATTTTAAGGCTTAGTGCTTATCATGCTCAGATAGTTGAACTGACCCATGCTAGCAATTTTTGCAGATGGACTTCGTAAGTGATAAGAGAAGGAAAAAACTAATACGATGCATTGGCTGATCTATGTTGCTTTTCGAGAAGAATTATGATTTGTTCTTAAGTTGTATTGAAAAAAAAAGTTACCTCCTTTTGAATAAAGGTTGATGTCCTGCAGTATGCTTGTAATGAATAAGTTTGAAAATGAATTGAAAGATGGAAATTTACTTGTGTAGATTGTGTAAATTATCCAGTTTTGAGAATAATCTTCATGGTTATCTTTATGATTGGATGTGTATTCACGATGGTATTATAAAAAGGAATTTAGATAAGTATCCTAAGTAAGTTGCAGATTAAACAAGTGGTAGAATACATCATTCTCATCTAAGTTATTCATTGAATCTTGTGATGTGAAATAAAACTATAATATGAATTATTGTAAGCATAAATGACATTATAGGGTATGTTAAGCCCTAGAATGTAACTACGAAGAGGAAGGTATAATGGTTAATCATTAAGACTTAAGAATAATAAGTCTGATATGTTTAAGCCTAGTAGGCTGTTGCACTTCCTTAATTAGTTAAGTTAATTAGAATAAAGGAACATAAGTTGATGTTGTTATGTTTTTGGATAACGGGTTGATAGGTCAAATCTATCAAATCTGGAACAATCTTAAGTTAATTAAAAGTTCTTAATATTACATGAAGACGCAATGTGAGAAGAACTATAAGAGTGTTGAGCTCGAAGTTGGTTAGGCAATAATATTATGTTGTCCTTTAAAGAAAATTTAACTTAACATGAGTAAATTATTGGATTTATGTACATCTTCACAAGGTTGTTCTATAGGATGTTGACATGCGTCAACTGTAAGGTTGTACCCCCGAGAAGATTAGGATCTTCTCGAGGATACAACAATGCAGTTAACATGTGGCAACACCCTTCTGCATTGATCGTCCAGATCTACACACCTTTGAACTTGACCAAGATTTTCCTCCAGGGCTGGTTAGTATCATAGCCAGGATATGAAGTAGCCCTTTTAGGACTCAAGGTACCATGGACATGGGGTTAACCTAGGTTGGCCCAGTATGCCAATTTACCCTAAGTCTTTACGAGCCTTTTTATATCATGACCTATGTTGTTAACCTGAACTAGAGTTAAACTCTTGAGCGAGGGGACTGAATGAAGTCAGTATAAGACATTCTAGATAACAGTGGAGTGGGGGTGAAGGACGTATTCTCCGGTTTGACAAGTATGCTGTCAAGGAATAAGTAATACGAACAATATGTTAGAAATCTTTGGACGAAAAGTATCGCAAGCTGCTGATTGCGTTGTCCTATGTCACCTAGTCTAAGGATCGTGATGCAATGAATATTGGTAACAAGTATTCAGTTAGGTTCCTTAGGTAGATCACTCAGAACCCAGAACAGGGTAAGAGAAATAAGAACATGAAGTATTCAGAAGAATACTCAAAACTCAATGTTACCCATGAATATATCGGTAGTTACCGAGTCATGGAATGAATAGATCGGTTGCTCACAGAGTCATTGTAGTTGCATATGGTTATCTGTTAAATGAATGGTTGTTATGAAATGTGTGTTATAAATTATGTATTTAGAACAAAGAACATTAATCATGGAAAAAAAAATTCCTTGTTTCTAAAGTCTTAAAATTGGGAATGTTACATCTTGGTATCAGAGCTGAAGGTTGTAGCTCTTGGACCTATTGTGTCCATAATCTGATAAAAACTTGAATTTTCTTGTAACAGAAAATGGTTAGGACAAGAGGAAACGTTATGAATAATGCTCCACCTGAGGAAGGAGTAGCAACAACCCTAAAATCTTGATGAGATCCTTGTTACCCTGTTGGACACAAGAGATCATTTGACTGTGCTTCGAACAACAAGTGATGGGTAATGAGGAGGAAGAAGAAGCTGGTAATAACAATCAGCCACCTCCTAAGGACAACCTTGATTTGGGTGTTAATAACAACAATGTAAATGTACATGTCTAGCCAGAAAACAAAAAGGCAAGGTTGGCAGCTGAACTCACTAATGATATAAAAAGGATAAGTCCACCTAAGTTTGATGGCACCACATTAGGTGATGGGGCTGAGAACTGGCTCAATGAGATGGAGAAGTAATTTGCAATAAGGAACTTCTCCGAAGAGACCAAAGCTATTTGGGGAGCATATCAGCTTTCCCATGAAGCATCTTCTTGGTGGGACAACCAGAAGGCTGAGCTGAACATTGATGAAACTAACATCACTTGGGATCAATTTAAAGGTTATTTTAGGCAATGATGGCCGCCACAACTTTATTATGATCAGAAAATGACTAAATTTCATAACTTAACTCAAGGAAAGTTAATTGTAACTGATTATTGGGAATGGTTTACGAAACTACTCAAGTATGTACCTCAGTATCAAACTAATGAGAAGTTTAGGATATGGAAATTCATCATGGGGCTGAATCCTATTATTGGGGGAGAGGTTGATGTTCACATCCCAACCACTATGGAAGGGGTTGTTTAAAAATCCATAAGGTAGGAACAAAAGTTAAAGGCTATTTATGCTCATAAAGAGGAAGTGTGGAAGAAAATTCTAAACTATTCTTCAGCTTCTCTTGCACCTAAGAAAGGACCATGGAAAAAGTTTGGTAAAAAAATTAAGTTTCCGACTGATAATAATAAGAAAACAACAATGAATAAGATTATTGGTAATACACAGAACAATTTTTCCAAAAATAGCAATAATGGACATAAGTCCTATGGAGGTCAACATAACAACTTCAAGACTAGAATTAATTCTGAACCAAAAAAAGGGACCGGTAGGAGGCTGTTATAACTGTGGCAAAGATCATTACCCAAATCAATGTCCTTTGAAGAAGGATGATCGTAATCAGCAGCACAAGATACATATTACAGTAGCTGACAAGCAAGCTAAAAAGCAAGTTACACCTATTGAAGTTCCTGGTAAGTTATTTGACATACCTGTAACTATTCTATTTGATACGAGAGCTATTGAATATTTTATTTCTAGTAAACTTGCTTCAAAACTTAAAAGAAAAGTGGGAAAAATGGACAAATCATGTATTGTACAATATGATAATAATTTTGTTTATATAGTTAGTATGTGTCTTTTCGGGGCATTCCTTGACTTACCTAGCTTTTCCACTAAAGTTGATCTCTATGTAGCACCTTTGGGATCTTATGATATAGTCATAGGTGTAATTTGGCTAGCAGAACATAAAGTAAAGGTAGACTATTTTGAAAAACATATTAGTTGTTTGGATGATCTGTAGAAAATGACAGATATTCAAGGTGCAAAATGAGAAATTTCAGTTAGGAAATTATCAGCTATGTAACTTTAAAAATTCCAAAAATAAAGGTTTTACCTTATATGTGGTAAAGATTTTTGAATCTATGGAAGAAAACAATGATTTCATGGAATGTTATCCATTGTTATAGAGTTTCGGTGATGTGTTTCCAGAAGAATTACCAGGACTACCACCCAAAAGGGAGTTTGACTTCACGATCGAAATCAAACTAGGAACTGAACCAATTTCTGAAGCACCATATTGGATGACTACCATAGAATTAGATGAGCTTAAAGCTCAGTTACAAGAAATTTTGTATAAGGGTTTGATTAGACCAAGTGTTTCACCTTGGGGAGCACTAATGATATTTGTGAAAAAGAAGGATGGAACACTTAGATTGTGCATTGATTACAGGATGTTAAACAAAGTAACAATCAAGAATAGATACCCACTTCCTAGAATTAAAGATCTATTTGATCAGATGCATGGAGCATTAGTATATTCTAAGATATACCTTTGGTCTGGATATCACCAACTACGAATTAAGGAAGAGGACATTCATAAAACGGCCTTTAGGACAAGGTATAGACATTATGAATTCACGGTATTACCCTTTGGATTAACGAATGCACCTGCAGCTTTCATGAACTTAATGAATAATATCTTTCAAGAATACTTGGACAAGTTTGTGCTTGTATTCTTGGATGACATTCTCATATATTCTAAAAGTGTGGAGGAGCACCATGAACACTTAAAAATAGTTTTGGAAATTTTGAGAAAAATACGGTTATATGGTAAGTTGTCCAAATGTTCTTTCTATGACACTAAAGTTCACTATTTGGGTCATGTCATAAGTAAAGATGGGATTGCTGTGGATCCTTCTAAAATTGTAGCTATAGTCAAGTGGCCTGCACCCAAGAATGTACATGAGGTTAGAAGCTTCATGGGCCTTGCAGGTTATTATAGAAAATTTGTTAAGGATTTTTCTAAGATGGCTGCACCAATAACTTCATTGCAGAAGAAGGATAAGAAATTTGTCTGGGATGATAAATGTGAATCTGCATTTAAAAAATTAAAAGGTCAATTGACTTCAACACCTATTTTAGTTGTACCTGATCCAAATGGAGACTTCATAGTTGTAACAGATGCATCTGGGGAGGGTCTTGGAGGTATTCTGTTACAAAATGATCATGTCATAGCTTATGAAAGTAGAAAACTTAAGTTACATGAGTTGAATTATGCTCCACATGATTTAGAGCTTGCTGCCATAGTTCATGCACTCCATGTTTGGAGGCATTATCTACTTGGTAAACCATTTGAGTTGAAAACTGATCATCTTGGACTGAAGTACATTTTCACTCAGCCAAATCTGAATGCAAGACAACGAAGGTGGATAGAGTTTTTTTGTCTCAATATGATTTTGATATAAGCTACATTAAGGGAAAAGAGAATAGAGTAGCTGATGCTCTAAGTCGTAGGAAGCACATATCTGCTCTTATAACGTTAAGAACTTAGTTTAAGGATGAAGTAAAAAGAGCTATGGAATCTGATTCGTACTTTTAGCAAGTAAAAGCAGTGCTTGCTGCAGATCCAAAAGATGAAAGGTATAAAGGTTTTCACTTTGATAATGAAGGAATCTTATGTTATGAAAACATAGTATACATACCTTTACTTAATGAATTGAGAAAGAAATTGTTGACAGAGTTTCACAACTCACCTTTTTCTGGGCACCCAGGTATTACAAAAATGCTTGCTGATATAAAACAACAATATTTCTAGAAGGGGATGAAAAAATATGTTATAGATTTCATGACTCATTGTCTAGAATGTCAACAAGTGAAAGTAGAACATATGCATCCAGCTGGTTTGCTATATCCTCATAGCATACCACAGTACAAATGGAAAGTAATAAGCATGGATTTTGTGCAAGGATTACCTATGTCAAGAAATAAACACGATGTTATTTTGGTAGTAGTTGACAAACTAACGAAAGTAGCTCATTTTATTGCTGGAAATCTAAAGGATGATTCTCCTATTTTGGCTAAAAGATTTGTACATGAAATTTTTAGATTACATGGAGTACCTGAATTAATCATATCTGATAGAGACCCTAGAATGACGTCAAGGTTTTGGAAATGCTTAATGCAGCTCTTGGCACTAAATTGAACTTTAGTTTTGTGTATCATCTATCATCCAAGTTTTAGAAGAAACGAATGATGGACAGACTGAAAGAGTAAATCAAGCTTCTTTAGAAGGCATATGTTACTGTCATCACCAATGTATGATGTATGGATCATGATTATTTAGTATAAGTGGGAGGAGTATATGAAAAATCCATTAGTTGAGTTTGCATACAATAATACATATCATGCTTCTCTTAAGATGGCTTCCTTCACACACTTCCTACAATATTTCTCACTACCTTTCTATTTATAGAGGCTTATCCACTTTATAGGATAAGAAATCTACTCTGACGAAGAATTCCATACCTTAACTCTTATCTGTACATGTAAGCTTATCTCTTAAGATAAGATAAACCTTATCATTTTACATGGGTTCCACATTTTTAGAATTTTTACAAATAAAATACACAAAATATTTATGACCTCAGTCCTTATTACCAATATAATATTTCTAATTCCTAATCATGTAGACCCTACTTCTCTAATTACAAACTTTGACATTTTAACATCCTTACGACAAATATTTAATTTTTACAACATTCCTATTGTACTTTGACTGTTACCGTACTCCACATTATTAGTTACACCGTACTGATTCGTTATCTTCTATCAGACGCTACTACTAATTATACTTAACAACATCCTATTCCTAATACATGATTAATGAAATAGAAATTATGGAGGAAAATTTTAGTGTCGACAGAACCCCTATTAGTTGGGATAACATTGAGGATAGAGACGTAATTGGATGAAATCCTTACAGAAATGGAACAACAAGTTAAAATGATTCGGGATTGAAAGAAGCAAAAGACAGGCAAAAGAGTTATGCTAATTTAAAGCGGGTTGATAAGAAATGAACTTGGTGAGAAATTTTTTCTTCGGGTTAAACCGAAAAAGAGTTCCATAAATTTTGGCAAGGCTGTCAAGTTATCACCTCGTTATGTGGGACTATTTGAAATAGTTGAAGTAATCAACCCTTTAGCTTATTGATTAGCACTACCACCTACTTTTTCACGAATGCATGATGCTTTCCATATTTCTTTACTTAAGAAATACGTTTCAGATTTATCACGTATGTTAAATTGGAATTCCTTGTAGGTCCAAGACCCACGAATAATCGTGGTTAAACCCACTCGAGTGCTATAAACTCACCAGTTACATTTAATAAATCATGAAATAAGACAATGTAAGGTCCAGTGGGACCATTTTAGCGAAGAAAGTGCAACTTGGGAAAATATGGAGGATATGAAAACTGCTTTTCCATATCTGTTTGAACAGAATTGAATCTGTTGACTGAAAAATTATATGAAATTATTCTTTAAATGATGATAAGAAAGCCAATTTTGGGCAAATAATTACTTGAATTGAATAAAAGGTTATTTATTACTGACTTTTGTAACTGTGAGGTTTGGAAATACTAGACTTAGGATAAGATAAGAGAATGAATTGACTTTCCATGATGTAAATTGTTAAAAGAGGTAATCATCGAGACGATGATACTTTTTAGGAGGGAAGCATGTAACACCCTTGATTATTTTTATTTTCCTCCTTTGCATTCAAGTGTTGATAGGTGATTTTCCATATAAGGATATGATCTTTTGATTTTTGGAAATCATGCTTGGTATGGATAATTATTTTTTGCTCTTAATATCCTATGGTTGAACTGGTATGACTTTTCTTAATCAACTTTTTAGTTTTGGATGGTAAATTTCATTCTGGTTTAAGAATTGTAAACTTGTCTTTTATCTGACTCATCCTTGGATAAATTTAACTGATGCAAGGAATGTTTTTAGTAGTTCTCTGTGAAGTGAATGGTAAAATCGACATTCCATGTGTTAGGCTTCACGCTAGACTGAAATTTTCTGTTGCAAGTTCTTTTACTTTTGTGTTAATGCACTTCCATTCAGCAGGATGTTGGCTTGGGTTCTTGAAGATAGACCATGATAGGTCATTGTGGATAATGATGGGAATGCAATTGTTCACAACACTAGAGAAGGATACCCCAGAATCCTAAGCTAGGTGAAAGTATTACTACCTAAGCTATATTACTTGATATAATTTTGTTGCTAATCTAAACTTGATGCAAAGGGGTTAGAAGGGTTGCTAAATACTAAAACTTTAACCTAACACTACAAAGTAATTTGGTGACCTAACATATTTCTTTAAACTATAGTATTATTGGTTAACTCATTTGAGGGGTTACCTAACCTATTTGCTAATAACTATGTTAGAGGTTAGTGGTTAGTGTTACATCCTAAGGTACTAATGTAAATCCTACCTAAGATATAACCTAAGCAATCTAACCTATCCTAAACTATAGGATACGAATTAGAACAAAAGGGGGTCACATGTACCATGGCGATGTTTTCTAAATAATTAAGAAGGTGATAAGGTTTATTTATTTCCTACAGACTGTTGACTTTAGCAGAGGCTAATTTGGATGGTGGAGGCCTAGGTGGCAGTATTACCAGTAATGGAAATTCATGTTTTATTTGATTTTGAAGCTTTCTAGTTTGACAGGCGGTGGCAAGGAAGATTGGGTGGGAGATCAGGAAATTAATGCAATTAATTTCCTTGTTTCACAAGCCCAAACCACTTTGGTAGGTATGCCAAGTGGATTTTTGGTTGAGTTGTTTCACTTGCATGCTTTCCAATTTTCATTCTACTTGCACTCTGGTTTTCAAACCAGTAGTTAAATTGTGTTTCATGGTTATTTTTGTGGTTACAAATCTATTTTTGTTTCATGGAGAGTATATGAGGCAATGTGGAGGAAGTATTTTGATGTTTTGGCCTTTCATGGAGAAGAAGGGAAGAAGTGAGCTCAGCTAAGAAGTCTTATTCAATTTTTCAGCAACACTATCAGGCATTATAAGCCCTAACTGTTAAAATCTCTTGATTTCTTCTAACTATTTTCATTAAAACAACTTTCCTCTATTAAGATATGTGCATTCATGCTTAGCTAATAAAATGATAGATGGGTTTGTAAGAAAACCTTTTTTCTTTGCATTTTGCATCTGTGTGTTCATAAATCGGTGGAAAGTTTTATTCGCACTATATGTTCATAAAGGAACCATGAATACTTAAACAAAAATAGTGACACTGGTTGCTTCTTCGGTGATTTGGAAAGTTTGTTGGGTGAACTGGTCATGTCTTGTGTATTCGAAATGGTAAAATTTAGTATTATTGAAGTTGTTTTCCATTACTAGCTTCAGTTGGGAAACTTGTTTAGTAAGAGGACTGTAATTGAGATTCTCAGGGTTTGATTAGCATACGTTTTTGATCCATAGTTAAATAAGCTATGAATATAAATGTATGGGAGCTTGGGAATTTTATTCTTCTTGAGAAAGATTGTTGACTGTTAACTGGTTTTGCGTGCACTTTAGGTAAACCTGTATATGTCTTGTTGTTTTGTATTTTACCTTGAGGAACTTTGACGGTAGAAAAGTTTGCATGCATGGATAAACCATATACAGTTGGTTCTGTGTTTCTTCTTGTGAAAACATGGTCAGTTATGGAAACTTGCATGCACAAGAAAAGCAATATAAGGGTTGGTTTGTTTTAATTATATGAACTTGATTGATCTGGGACTTGTGTTTGTTATCATTTTGGATAACCTGACTGTAACTCAAGTTGTTTCTTTATGTTGCTTGTGGAATCTTGATCTTCTGATCACGTTTATGGTATATAGAGATTCTTTGTAAACCTGATTTGAGAGTCATCCTTTCTGAGCTTTGTCTAAAGCATCTTCACTCTGTTTTGTTTAGAAATAACGGTGATAGGATGTTAATGGAAAAATGGAAACATTTCTTCTTATTTCGAACTGTATGCAATACTTTTCACTGCTCTCGGTCCAGTCTTACAGTGCTGGCGTACTATATAATTGTGTTTTTGTATTGATATCCTCCACTATACTCACCATTTATTACTTGATGTTCTTAATGGAATCGAAACCTGAACATGGTGTAGTTTCAGGTATTATGGCCTTTTGATCTTGTAATACACTTTTTAGGGAACATATAGTTACCCTAACTTGGTTACATATATTTGAATGGTCTTGATACTTCAATAACGTTTATACTTGGCCGTGTGCTAGAATTGTAAACCATTCCTGGACTGTACATATTATTCTTTGATGTTTGATATTGTCTCTTGATTGGATACCCATTTTATAAATTTGGTAGTGATGTGTTGGCATACCGTTAAGATGGTTCTACCTTGCTGAACTGTTGGGTAGTCTTAAGTGTTAGCCATTACTTAGATTCCTACTTCTTGTTGGGTCTAATAAGGGTATATCATGTCTTGTAAGATTGATTGCGGTCTTAAACTGGTTCGAAGGTGTTGAATGGCACTGTTGAATTTATAAGATTCTATAAGTAGACATTGATAGCATGATTACTTCTTATTTGTGGCTGTCCTGAACCAATGGGAGAATGTTGGTTTTTAAGGAAATATTCTGTGAAGCTCAATAATTCTTGAACTTGTAAGAGCTAGACTGTTTTAATATCTATAACAGAAATAAGAAATTTACACTTTTGAATGAGATGATTTAGAAAGAAAGTTAGTTTTTGTACTCTTATCTCTTTCTTTGGAATGGTCATTGTTTCCCTTCCTTGAAACTCCTGAATGAGATTAAACTGTATGAATGCTAGAAGGTAAAACTGTTCTATTGCGTTGAAGGAAATTATTTGAGTTTGAGATCATATTTTAGAAGACTCCTTTGATAATGCAGTTGGGCTAAGTACTTTGATTTGCACCTCCTGATTTCTATTCTTAGTGAAATGAGAAAACAATGCTTGTTAATCTTGATTATTTTTCATTTGAATGACGTGATTTGGAATTAGATTAAAGTTAGATTGGAAAATGAAATTGAAACTAATAGATGACTACCAATCTATTACTTCTCCTTGGATTTCTTTTGTTTGGATCTGTTGATAAATATATTATATTGTTCTGTCTTAAAGTAGAATTACTTGAAAGGAATAGTTTAAATCATGGCCTACTCCGGTTTCGGCCTTGCTGATGATTATGTACTATGGCAATGGAACTTTATCTTTTCCATTATGCTGTAAACATTTATGAATCTTATAGTAAAGATATGTGTTGTACTTTATTGAAAACTTCGAAACAATGATATATTATGTTTTGTTGTTTAGTAAAGATATTTAATGAAATCAATTATACTTTAATTTATAGGACAGGTATTATAGTTTATATCCTGTTCCTCTTTATGTTAAAATCTGTTTTGTGTTGCTTTTCTTTTATTGAAATTACTTACGCTTGGGAGTATGAATGACTGATTGTTCATTAGAGCAGGGTTGTTTTATTAAAACAATTAGTGGAATGCACTTTGTTTTCAGGCTTAGTGCTTATCATGCTTAGTTTGTTGAACTAACCCGTGCTAGTAATTTTTGCAGATGGACTTCGTAAGTGATAAGAGAAGGCAAAAACTAATACGATGCATTGGTTGTTCTATGTTGCTTTTTGAAAAGAATTATGATTTGTTCTTAAGTTGTATTGAAAAAAAAAGTTACCTCCTTTTGAATAAAGGCTGATGTCCTATAGTATGCTTGTAATGAATAAGTTTGAAAATGAATTGAAAGATGGAAATTTACTTGTGTAGATTGTGTAAATTATCTGGTTTTGAGAATAATCTTCTTGGTTATCTTTATGATTAGATGTGTATTCATGATGGTATTATAAAAAGAAATTTAGATAAGTATCCTAAGTAAGCTAAAAATTAAACAAGTGGCATAATACATCATTCTCATCTAAGTTATTCATTGAATCTTGTGATGTGAAATAAAACTATAATATGAATTATTGTAAGCATAAATGACATTATAGGGTATGTTAAACCCTAGAATGTAACTACGAAGAGGAATGTATGATGGTTAATAATTAAGACTTGAGAATTATAAGTCTGATATGTTTGAGCCTAGTAGGCTGTTGCACTTCCTTAATTAGTTTAAGTAAATTAGAATAAAGGAACATAAGTTGATGTTGTTCTGTTTTTGGATAATGGGTTGATAGGTCAAATCTGTCAAATCTGGAACAATATTAAGTTAATTAAAAGTTCTTAAGATTACATGAACATGCAATGTGAGAAGAACTATAAGAGTATTGAGCTCAGAGTTGGTTAGGCTACCATATTATGTCATCCTTTAATGTAAATTTAATTAACATGAGTAAATTCTTGGAGGTATGTACATCTTCACGAGGCTATTCTATAGGATGTTGACACACGTCAACTACAAGGTTGTACCCCTAAGAAGATTAAGATCTTCTCAAGGATACAAAAATGGAGTTAACATGTGGCAACACGCTTTTGCATTGATCATCCAAATCTACACACCTTTGAACTTGACCAAGATTTTCCTCCAGGGCTGGTTAGTATCATATCTAGGATATGAAGTAGCCCTTTTAGGACTCAGGGTACCTTGGCACACGAAGTTAACCTAGGTTGGCCCAGTATGCCAATTTACCCTAAGTCTTTATGAGCCTTTTTATATCATGACCTATGTCGTTAACCTGAACTAGAGTTAAACCTTGAGCAAGGGGACTGACTGAAGTCAATATAAGACATTCTAGATAACAATGGAGTGGGGGTGAAGGATGTATTCCAATTTGATGAGTATGTCATCAAGGAATAAGTAATACGAATAGTATGTTAGAAATCTTTGGCCAAAGTATCACAAGTTGTTGATTGCGTTATCCTATGTCACCTAGTCTAAGGATCGTGATGCCGATGAATATTGGTAACAAATATTCAGTTAGGTTCCTTAGGTAGATCACTCAAAACCCAGAATAGGGTAAGAGAACCAAGAACACAAAGTATTCAGAAGAATATTCAAAACTCAATGTTACCCATGAATAGATTGGGAGTTACCGAGTCATGGAACGAATAGATCGAGTTGCTCATCGAGTCATTGTAGCTGCATATTGTTATCTGTTAAATGAATGGTTGTTCTGAAATGCGTGTTCTAAATTATGTATTTAGAACAAAGAACATTAATCATGCTAAAAAAAAGTTATTCTAAAGTCTTAAAATTGGGAATGTTACAATGTAGGAATATCCCCAGGGGTTGTGACTTTAGGGTCTTCATTGTAAATAGTCATACCCTGATCCATACTTAGAAAAATTCTAGGAATTATTAGTAGAAGGGTCACTAGATTGCTTAATTGATTTAGAATATTCAAGATGAGATGGGACAACCATTAAATCATAGACAACGCCTTGATGTCGAAATTTAAAACATGCATGTAGTGTATAAAGGACTCCATGCATGGCATGGATCCAAGCTCATCATAAAAGAATGTTATAATTAAGATGATTGGGAATGACATGGAACACGATATCGTAGCTATTTTTGGGACTAATGGTAATGGGGAGGTTTACAATACATAACACATGCTTAGGGATGTTATCAAAGTCCATTGATGGAAATACATGATGGAGTTAGAGATGATTCTGATATACCTAAGTGATGAACAAAGGTAACATTATAAATATTGAGGCCAGATCCATTATCAACTAATGACCTTTTGACACCTACTTTATTTATACAAACTTGGATATACAACGATAGGTCATGTTGTTGTATTTCATGGGAGGGTAATTCATTGGTAGTGAAAGTTATTTGATCTTCGTCAAAATATAAAATAGAGGTAAATTTTTGATAGAATTATTTGGGTGAAGTTTAAGGAGGGATGAATTTAGTAGCTATATATTCTCTAATATTGGTCATACAATCAAGGTTATTTTGTAGATAATTATGGATAGAGATATTCATGGTGCAGAATTATCGAAGATAACCTAGATGGAAGATGAGTAGAAAATTCACATGAAATCCTAATGTGTAGTATGTTGAAAGGGGAAGCATGTTAAATGTGATCAAATAATAAAAAAATATAGATGCTCATGGTGCTTAACTACAAGACCTAGAAAGTATAATGAAAGAGGATTGGGTTCACCAAAATTATTAAGGAAAAAAAAACCTAAGACCTAAGTAAAGGTATAGGGGTACTTATGTTAATCTAATTAGGAGGACTAAAATGTTGTAAATAAGTATGCTAAAATAATGTAAAGTAATTACACATGTAAATATAACGGAAACAAACCCTGATATGCAAGAGAAGAGTAATAATATGACTTAGATGATTAAAGGTGACTGTCACATAGTGTCACTGATCTGGAAATAAAATCTAGAAGTGTAGATGATCAGTCAAGGAACCTACAAAGGATAGATTTGGAGGTTTTAAGCAAACTGAGGCACCTAGGAGGGTACTAAGGAGCCCCGAGGCACCCAGTCTGCAATATGGGCAATATAATCTTTGTAAATTCTTAGACTTATTTAGGTATTGTCATAAGGTGTCTCCAAATGCTTCCTGTTTGTCACACTGGATCTACCAGATGAGCTTGAAAATGACCTGTAATGCAAGAGGAAGTATCAATACCCTAGAAACAATAAATATGTAAATGACTGGGTTAGAATGACCTCAAATGCCAAACTAGTGATCTTATCGCTGAGCACTGCACTACATTTTAGGACCCATGTGTAGTTCTAGTGAGTGTATTGCATGTTGTGCCCTAGGTTCTCTCGTGCTAGTTACACTTTGTGAAGTAACGAGAAATAATAACTATAGAAAATATAAATAGCATATGTGCATGGAATAGAATAGAATCCTCCCCCTATGCAATGTGTGTGTGATGCAAATATCCTAGACTTGATGCATTGCACTATGTTTATGAAAGTGATGCAATTAATGCAACTCTAGATGGAGTGATAGTAGTATGTGATGCTAAGATGCTTATTATCATCTTATAACTTTATATTTATAGGGATCTCAAGATTAATTTTGTAATTAATCCCGATAAGGCCAATTGGGAAAAGGATAAGGATGAAAAATGGATAGAAAGGCCCCAAAAAGAAGCGGGAAAGGATGTGTATAGACCAGGGTGCCCAAGGTAGGACCAGGGCACCTCGAGTCTCCCCAGTACAGGCTGGGGTGCCCTGATTTTCAGCTAGAATGATGGGGTAGTTGTAAAATGGACAGATAAGTGCTAGAAAATATGTGGGAATGGCGAAATAAAATATAAAATAAAGATGGCCAAAAGGTGGGATTAATTATTACTTTATTCACTTGAGAACCTTCTAAATAGTAGTATAAGACCGGGCTAAATAATGTTTAAAGTGAATAAATTTTTGTCTACAACGAGTTGATCCATGATAATTTTTACTTTGACAGAATTTTGATGAATGAACTCCAACTCCAAGTTTTCAAGAAGCATGAGCTAACGAGCAGTGCATTGATGTTGGTAAGGTTTTGTGTACATGTAATGAAGAGGGTCGGTGTTAGTAACAACAAATGTTTTGTGATTAAGAAGGTAATGGAAAAGTTTAGTGGCCATGAAGACTAGGGCTAAGAAAAACTTTTTCAGCGTGAGTGTATTTAGTTTCATAGTCTAGAAGAGTATGGCTTATGTAATAAACCACTTGTTCCCTGTGTTGCTCATCGTGATGAGCGAGCATGACACTCAAGGAATTATCACTATTAGAAATGTAAAGGTAAAAAGTTTAATTGTCTTTAGGAGGAATGAACAAAGGTGGCTGAAGAAATTAGTTCTTCAATGCATTGAAGGTTGTGTGACAGTCATCATTTCAATGGAAAGAGACATCCTTTTTAAGGAGGTGGTGAAATGGTTACCACCTATCTGAAATTTGGGAGATGAAGCATCAGATGGATTGCAATTTTCCTTACAAGATACGAAGCTGACGAAGGTTAGCAGGTGGAGGCATGTCGAGAATTGCCTTGATCTTAGTGGGATCAAATTTGATACCCTGCAAAGAGATGAGGAAACCAAGGAGCTTACCCAAGAGAAATGTAAAAATGAACTTATTTGGTTGAAGGCGAAAAAAATATTGGATAAGGAAGTTAAAGATAATTTTAAGAATGGTCAGGTGTTCAGCGTGACACTTGGAATTACCAAGAAGGTTGTTGAGAAAGTCTTCCAATAGGTCATGTATGATGTCATGGAAGATTTAAGTCATAACATGTTGATAGGTAACACCAACATTTTTCAAGTTGAAGGGCATGATGCGGTAGTAGAAGGTCCCCCAAGGGGTTATGAAGGAAGTTTTTTGTTGATCTTATGGAGTGACTAATATTTTATTATAACCCAAAAACCCATCCATAAGAGATAACATCTCATGGTCGGCTGTAAGATCAACTAGTTGGTCAATGCTTGGTAGAGGAAAGTCATCTTTTGGACAGGAAAGGTTAAGGTCACGAAAGTTAGTGTAGATACGAAGTCCCCTAGTTTCTTTCATGATAGGAACAATGTTAGAGATCCATTGTGGATAGTCAATAGGTAAGATGAAGGAAATAGAGAGAAGGTGTTGAAGTTATTCTTTCACAAGAAGAGAAATGCGAGGATATATTTTACGCAGCTTCTATTTCACTGGTTTCAGTGCAGGGATAGTTACAATATTATAAATGAACATGATATTAGGGTCAATACCTGGCATATATTTTTAGGACCAAGCAAATTCTTTGCTATGATCACGAGGAAAAGAAGTGAAAAATTCTTATTCTTTGGAGTCTAAATGATTGGCTTATCTTTAGAATTTGTGGGTCATTCTAAGTGTGAATGTTGATTTCTATGGTAGATTCATTCAAGATGGTTTGTGTGGTAAGAGGGTAACGAACCTTTGAATATAATAATCCTTTGTACCTTAGTAGGTCATAATAGAATCTACATCCTGACATTAATCGAGGTTTATAAAAGGTGTATCATCATCCAACATGTTAGGATAAAGAAGAGGAAGGGAAGAGGGAACCTCGCCATCACGTTGATAGGTCAGAGGTCCTAAGGAGATGGTGTTCACAAAAGAAAATTTAGGTGGAATGGATTCAGGATCCATAGTTTGGTGGGAGAAGGTGACACGATAGGTGAAGAAGGTGGGGAAGGTTTTTCATCTTCTAAAAGGGTGATGCGGGCCTTCTTAGGAGGAGGATGTAGAAGGAAATACCAAGACCACAACGGTCTTTGTGTTTCTTAGTGGTACATGGTATGATAGTGTGAGAACCTTGTTCATAACGACCAAAGCCGAAGCCTTTCCAGGCGTAACGGTGAAGCAAAGGAAGGGTGAAGCTGTTTTTAGTGAGATAGGATAAGTCAGATGAAAAAGGTTTGGTTTGGAAGGGAGGTTCAATAGAATAATAGGCCATGTCAAGACCCCCATAGGTTAGGTTGTGTGAAGGTGGGGAAGACTGTATGGTATGACCTCTCCTATACGATGATCATAACACAGGTGTTGGTGTATTGTTTTCCATACTCCTGAGGAGTAAGGAATATGTCAATGCTAAGGAGGTGGTATTCTCTAAGTGAAAGGCATTGAAAAACACCTACCAAGGGGTCTGTGGTTGGTTCTTTGGTATCAAGTATATATCAGTTATCTAAATCCTAAAAAGATGGGACATCAGTAGAGGGTGGAATATGAGGGTCAATAGGTGGGCTAGATGCGGAAGGTGAAGCAAAAAAATTGGTAGATGTGGTAGATGTGGTAGATTTCCTTAATGTAGGGATTAAGACATCATTTAGATGGTACAACATATTATCAAGTTTTGAAGGGGGAAGGATCTGCCTGGATTATGTAGTTTTCCCCTTCATATTCAAATTTGAGGAAATGGTGAAGGTTAGAAGGTACACAAGCCATGACATGAATCCAGGGGATGGCCTAGCAACATGTTATACTGGAAATCTCTTTGAGAACGTAGAAGAGTTCAGGAATGGTTTAGGGACCCATGCGAATGTGGAGGACAATGGTGATGAGGGTAGTGGTCATGGCATCATTAAAATATCGAAGCATGATGGGGTTGACTAGACATGCAATTAGTGGGTATGCCCATTTATTTGTAGGCATGCGAAGAGATGATGTTGATGCTAGCACCCCCATTAATCATAATGTGTTTAACCCAAATATCATTAATGTAAGCAGAGATGAAAAGAGGGGTATTTGGATCATCAAGTTATGAAGGGGAAATCTATGATTTGGAGAAGTTAATGGAAGCAATTTGATGAGGAGAAATGAGGGTGATGATAAGTGAAGTGTCATTGGGTGGTACCTTGATGGATTGCATGACCTCAATGAGGTCCCGATGATTAGAATCAAAGTTCTAGATTAAGTCGAATAAAGGCATCTTCAATGGGGATAGGTGATGTTGTTTGATCATTGGATGATGGGTAACCCCAGAAGAAGTAGGGGGTTCCATCCCAAGGATGGTTATCTTGGGGGGAGGTGCAGGTGAAATGGTAGGTAAAGGAGAACTATAAGGGTTACCATTCTTCTCCTTCCCTTTGTCTTTCATGTGGTGTGACCAAGTGGCTACACGCACCATGTTAATTTTAAATATTGGAGGAGGAAAATAAGGTTATGTAGTGATAGGTGAAGAAAGAATGGAATCCTCCTCCAACAAATCATCTTTTTCAAAGAGACCATTGAAATTGTAAAGCTAAAGGAGATTTTTTTTAAGAGCCTTATAACTCTTGACATCATGCCCTGGTGAGCGATGATAAGCACAAATCTTCATGTCTCAAACCCTTCTAGAAATTAGGCTTGAGTAGGGTCTACTAAGGCTTGATGGGAATGAAGAGATATGTTGCCGATGTCTCTGCAACAGTTGAGAAATTGGAATTTCCAAGCACGATAAACTATCCCTTCATGCCAAAGGATCAAAATTATCATTTCTAGGGTCACCTTGGGTCAAATCTGGTAGTAGGTGACCCCTTCTTGATGTCAAATTGGTCCCCTAGATGAGAATAAAGTTGAGGTATCCACCTTTTTGGTGATTTTAGTGAAGTGTTTGAAACTATGCTATCTTTTGGAAGGTAATGAAGGTTTGGGCCTATTAGGTTGCGCCTTCTTGAGTAAATTGGACCAAACCACCGTGGAGTAGGATAGAAGGGAAATTCAACATGGAGGTGTGTAGGTATCCAATTATAACTTATGGTGAAACTATTTTGGAAGAATTGGCGAGAGCTTTGAAAGACTTGGAGTGGTTTGAAGGGAAAAAGGTGTTTTAGGTAGAACAAGCCTAAAAGGCGAGGGTGTTGGTTGTCACACTTTAGGTTTGAGCTTGGATGAAGAGTTAGAAGTAAAACCATCTTTGGTGGAAGGATTTCAAGGCCTAAATCGATGGTAGAGGTGAATATTTTTTCAGAAGGCATGGCGCATAGGATTTACAGGCACGTTTTTATCCCTAAAAGTGTTGTCTCAAATCAAAAATCCATTTTTAAAAATATTGCTGGAATAATTTTGTGATAATACCCCCACCAGTTGATTCAAAGTTAGCTTCACAGGGGGATAATATAAGACTTGGCACCTAGTAAGATTCCTAAGGTGAGTCAAGTTATCTTCTTTTAAGGTGCCCTCTCAAAGGCTTGTTCAGTGACTTAGTCATGTTAATGAGGACAGGGGATAAAACCATGGAGCCTTAGGATTTCAATAGTCTTAGTCCCTAAGTTAGGCACATACCTTGAGGTAATTTGGTCCTAGGTATCCGGTGACCTAACTTTGATCCTCATATGACCTCCAGACTTGATAGTCTCAGCCCCCAAAGTGCATTTTTGGAGCTCCTATTCTCTTCCGTCAAATCAAGCGCCACGTGTCAGCTCCAGGACCACCATGGAAAATGATGTCCTTTATGTCCCTAAGGTGAGGGACATCAGACATGGAAAATGTGCCAATCCCCATATGGGGAGCCTTTTGAACATCCATGTGACCTGTTTTTAGCTCCCAGTACTTTAAAGAAGCTTTTCTCACCTTCATTCCTTGTCCTTGGATCACCGCCATGTGTCGTCCTCTTGACCATTGTGGAATTTG
This sequence comes from Taxus chinensis, assembly GCA_019776745.2. Taxonomy (NCBI): domain Eukaryota; kingdom Viridiplantae; phylum Streptophyta; class Pinopsida; order Cupressales; family Taxaceae; genus Taxus; species Taxus chinensis. Next base: position 100,817,283 of record CM034155.1, read on the forward strand.
ATGTCCCTCATGTCCCTGAGGTTAGGGAAATCAAGAATGGAAATTTTTTCCCAAGATTCTCCTCTCCTATTTTTAAAAATTCAAAAAATCTAAGTGCAAGCTTCGGTGCTTCTAGTGCTTCCAATTGCTTCCACTCCCGTGCATAGTTTTCCTCCATTCTTCCTCTATAACTATTCACCTCAATTACTCCATTGAAATCTCATACCAGACATACCACAGATATACTCCTCTTCCACCTTTAAAATGCACCTAGGTCCTACAAGAAAATTGGAGCAAACACAGAAGGAGAAGCACAAAGAAAACTCCATGGTCATGAAACGAAAAGTTGAAGAAATATCCAAAATGGATTCATGAAACAACAAGATATATTTTTATATTCTGTTCATCTTCCCAAGGCCATCAGGAAGACACCTTTAAACTCTCCCCTCATGCTACAGAGCATCCAAAGTGAAGAAATCCCACTTCTGGTTCAATAAAGAAGCTATTCCAATTTCTCAAGCTCAAAATGTTGGGTGAAGTCTGAAGTAGAATTGAACGTGAAGCATTCAAAACCTGAAGAAACCTATCACAATTTAAATTTATTTCATCATAAATAGAGGAGAAAACTAGACCTGTAATTTTGAGGTCCATTAATGGTTGCCGCATCCAGAAGCACTGTCAGGTCCAAAAATTAATTCTTTTAAATCTCTTGGACTATTAAGCGGGCGGGCCTGAAATTTCAATGGGGTGATATTGGGAAAAACCCATATCAAAAAAATTCATTCCATGTCAATATGACTCCCAAAAGCTAACTTTTTTAAAATAGTAGGTCTACTACACATGAGCTCTGCTATTGAAGGGAAAGTCATTCACAAAAGAACCATGCGAAGGAGATGAAGTCAGCTTGAAGGTGTACTACAACTGAGAATTCACTAGGCCAACGAACATTTTAGTACTCTAAAAATATTAAGAGGCCCTTCAGAAGCAGTTGAGTCTAGATGAAACATGGTAACTCAAAGAGGCCAAACTGAGGCAACATCACAGTTGAAGACAAACTTGATTTTTCAACTTACTAAAAATGAGCTAAGTTCATTTTTCAAGATGCGGGAAGCTCGAAAAATGGATATGAGCTTGAAGGTTTGACACAACCCTTCGAACTTCCATGAAAGGCGCGACTTGAAGAAATACATGGAGCTCGAACGACCGTAGAAGACTCGAGTTAGCCTCCAAGGACCGTGAGAAGGATAGACTAAAACTTTCACAGAGTGGTTTGACTCTACTACAGGAGCCCCAGTGATTGAGCAAATGGAACTAGTCCTAGCCATCTCGATGAACTTACGAATAATGAACATGAACCATCTAAGGTGACAATTGTTGCACAATTGTGTCATCAACAGAATAATTCAATTAACTTGGAGAGTGATTCGTGAGCCAATTTGAAATATTTTCATGGTGTTTAAGGGATTCAAAGATTCAATGTTTCAATGCATTTGGATCTATCCATCAACGAGGCAAATCATGGTGAACCTCATGAAGGAATGACATCTCCTGAGGGGTCTTCTCATCTCTCTTTCTCTCTCCTCTTCTCAAAAGGGAACTTTCTCTCACTTTCCAATATTATAAGGTTCACGTTGGGGTTGAACTTTTTCATATGTCGTAATGTTCCTAATGTAATAAGTCACCTTTATGTGCTATGAAAAAATGGACTTAATATCTATGAATTCAAAAAGTGTCATGGTGCAAAAGGACATATGGAAAAGCCATTGGGAGGTAGACGATAAGTCACCTCTCACTCTATAAATTGAAACACCATTACTATTTCACCAATGGGTTGGCGATTGATCTTGTAACACTCAAGAGTATATTGTACTTTAAGAGAACAAAGGGGATAGCCATTTTCTTTCATGCCAACCTTCATCAATTTCCTCCATTTTTCCACTATGTACAAATTTGTGAGAGGAATTAATACAAGAAGGAATTTATAACTTTGCTAAATAACAAAGATATTTCTTGATACTTTGTGTTCATCAAATTTCATTTAATTTTAATGATGCCCAAACTTGTTTCTTCTCAAAAATGCATGTAAGATGATACTTGCAAAAGTAGTGTGGTGCAGGAATCTGATTTTCTACCTGCAATATTAATTCTCCTAACTATTTTATCACTCCCCTTTCCCACTCTTCAGAAAAAGTCTTCCATAGCAAGACTTAAATTGCTAGCTTTGCCCTGCAGGGTCAGTGGAGTGCCATAAATTGGATCCTCGGTCAAAAGGCCACCACAAAAATCCACATTTTCTTGCACATGGCATCTGATGGCAGATGCACCGGTTAAGTAGAGGGACTTAGATTCCTAAAGCATTGGCAAGGAATCCATAGTGTATTTTGTACACCCAAAAAAATTTCTCACCAACAAAGGTCAAGGTTGTCGTAGGTGAAGGGGTAGGTGACTTTTGTGAGGAGGGTTAGGCGAGATATCATGTTGGTGTAACTACCTTTTTGGTAGCTGGTGAAGGTTGGGGTTTAGGCTGTGCCTTCTTGGGTAAATATGGAGGAAGAATGTGGAAAGATAAAGGAGACTTAGAAGGTTTAGGTATCCAAGTAATCCAAGGTGAAAGTGGGCATTTTGGCAAGAGTGAGGGTAAAGGTAGTGAAGAAGGTGTGGGTAGAATGGGAGGCGAAGGTGAGGGTGTAGGTTTTCAAAGTTTAGATTTGCCTTGGTGAAGTGGTAGGTTGACCAAGGTTGAAGGATGTGGGCCTAAAATCAACAATAGAGGTGAAGGTGAGTGAGAAGGCATGGGAAATACTGAGGTGTGAGTCCTAAGAGGCCAGATCTTCCTTTTAAGTGTTGTAGTAGATTTTTAAGCTAGTGAGGATGAAGTTGACAAGTCTAAATTCATAGCGAGATGTGATAAAATTGGTTCCGGTAAGACCCCTAAGGTGGTGTTAGGTTTTTGTGTAAACTAAGGCCTAAGTGTAAGGGATGTTGATGAAGAAGGAACTAGAACCACAAGTTCATGTACAATAGTATTAGTCACTTTGAATACCCTGGGATAAATGGTCAAGGTATCCGGGGATAAAATATGCATTTGTGTGGAAATTGGGATTCTAAGGTGCCCCCAGAGGGTAGATTAATTGACATACTCCATGTGATCAACCAAATGAGAGAATGGTTTTAGTTTATATGAAAATGATGATGCACTAGTGCTAATCCTCATGATGAGCTTTGAGGTTTGTGAGACAGGGAAGGTCTTGGCCTCATATTTTGTAGGTAAGAGTGATGTAAGAAGAGTAATGGGATTTTTGAGGTCCTTTGGTGAGGTATCACAAATGTAACAGGCAGATAATATTAACTCCTCTATGGGTAGAGGAGGAGGCCAAGTGTGTGAAGTAGACAAGGTTAACTCCTCTACGAGATGAGAAGGCAAGGTGGGTGACGTAGATAAGTTTGACTCCTCTAAAGGTTGAGGAGAAGGAAAGGTGGGTGATGTAGGATCCTCTATGGGTAGAAAATATGATAATGAGGGTTCTTTTATGGCTAAAGGAACAAGCGAGGTGGGTTCCTCTATGGGTAAAGGAACTGATAAGATTGGATCCTCTGTGAGTAGGGATTTCTGCACAATAATTTCCTCAATAGATGCTAGAGGAAGTCACTCGATATAAGGATGAGATGCTGTAGTGAAGATTGCATGAACCACATGGACATTGGTTTCTTATTTAGATGTCTCACCAACATGATTTGATGAAGGGGCATGGTTAGGAAATGGTTTTATGAAAATGTCAAATATTTTACTAGCAGGCACATTAGGGTTGTTGAGGATGAGATCACCATTGTCTAACATTCCCTACATAATGTTCTTAAATGTTTTACAATTTATGTCACTATGTCCTCTTGCGTAATGGTAATTACATAAAAAACATTATGTATACCAAGTCAGTGTAGGGAGAGAAGGATAAAACTAGTTTTTGGTTTGATGGGAGGAAGAGTGATGTCTCCAACTTTCAACAAATTTTTGAATACAACAGAATAAGGCTACGCAATGGGAGTATAATTCTTTTGTTCATACCGATATTGAAAATTTTGAATAAGTGAGAGATTGGCAGGAGGTTTGGGTTGATTAGATGGATGATAAGGGCCAACCTTATTAACTACCACATTGGCAGATCCTTTGGGCTTAGAATGGTTGTTAGGTGGTTTGAAAGAGGATTCGTTAGATTTAAAGGTAGCATTCTTGTTACACAGTTTAAGTTTATCTTCCTCAACGGTGTGGATCTCAAGCTTCCAAGCCATAGTGAAATCCTTGTCAAACATATGAAACATTTGAACCTAGAGAGTTGATGAAATGTGTGTAGCACATTTCCTCATAAACAACTCTATGAGTTCATGTTGCGGTAGAGATAAGGAGAGTTGATTGATTAAGCCTCACCACCACACAAAAAAATCAATGATAGGTTCGTTGTCATATTGACGAATGGAATATAACTATGTCATGGAGACCTTTTTAGATATATTGATAAAAAAAAGTGGGGGTCCTTATTACTGTTAAAAGGGTTGAATTTGGGCAGATCCCATTGTGCAGGATAGGGATGAATAGGTATGGAGGGGTGAATGGGTTCATTACAAATCTTATTATAGGTTAAGACATTACGAGATCTAGAAATAGAGACCTCGGGTGTCTTTATTTTTTCCATGATAATTTTGATGAGATCCACTGTGGGGTTAGTTGAAGGGATGCCCCCTAATGTATTAGGGGGTGGATAAGATAAGTGGGTTGTGGAAGGCACGGTAGTATATTGTGGTGTCGGGTAAGTGAATTGAGATGTAGGTATGTAGGTAGCGATAGAAGAGGAGGGAAAATATCCTAAATATGAAGTGGAGGCGATAGGTTATGTCTGAGGTAAGGTGTAGATAGGAGGAGCATGTGGAAAGATACTTGTATGGGTGGAAGAGTTTTAGGAATAGAAACCACCAAACTCTGAAATGGAGTGGAAGAGGTTGATGTAACCGAAGGTTGTGTAAGAATGGGTATAGAAGATATTGATGATGATACAATAGGGGAAATGGATATAAGTACTACAGATGTTGGTGGGGGAGAAGATGTCAAGTATGCAAAAGTTACGTGAGAAGTAGGTGGTTGCAAAATGGGATTAGGAAATGCTAGAGTAGTTTGGGTAGCTACATTAGCATTTCCCTATATGGCATAGGTGGTAGAAATTAGGGGCATGGAATTGGGCATTCCATAAAGAGGCTGACCTGATGAGTCGTGAGTGGAAGAATTAACAAGGTAATGTTGTAAGGCATTGGTGTTATGATCAAGGAACCTAGTGAATTCCTCATCACCCTCAGGTATGATCGTAGGTGCATTAGGTTACATTGGAGATGAAATGGGAGGCAATGAAGGGCTAGAAGGAAAAGATATATAATTCACATGAAAATTAAGAGCTTGTACCTATTGGCAAGTCCAAACCATATGAAATGTGGAAAATAGGTACTCTGGGTTCTATAAAAATGACAAAAACTCATAAACAAATTTTTAAAAGAGTTTGGTAGGTAAAAATAGGTTATTGTTTTTTTACAGAAATTCCAAAACACGGAGACAGATACCAGTCATTGAACCGGTGATGGTTAGATGAAAGGATTGATACCGGTTGCTGAATTGATTCTAGTAGGAAGGTAATTGATGTCAGTTACTATGAAAATTAGGAAATTTTAAAATTTTGAGTTAGATTTGGTGAAACAAATCCTATAAAGAGACTGTGTTATAGAAAATCTAATCCAAAACACTTAGAAAAATAGAATTAACTGGTTGTGATGATTGAGCATGAAAAGGAAAGAAAAGTGATGAAGTATGAACTCGCACCTCAAATAGTAGAAGACAAGAAAGAAAGTAATAAATCCAACAAGAAAAATTATCAAACACGTTATCCTAAGAATCAGATTTTAGTGTTTTGATGGCTTAATCCTTAGGACTGGCTATGGATATATAGAAAGGAGTGGATATAATGTACCTAGAAGCCAATTATGGATGGTTTTAGGAATTTTTTGGTGGGTGAATCCTTGATATACATTTCAGTACATGAGATATGATATCTGATATGACAATCCGTCTAGAACACTAGTTAGGGCCCACTATCAAAGGGTGTTTAAATCCTTGATAGCTTCTTCTTGGGATTTGGGGAATGTTTAATAAATGTGTTGTTTGTTTGAGTGATTTAGAAAAGTTTGTGCAAAAGTGGACTACACTTAATTACCCAATCATCAACCGGTCATGACCTCCATTATATTTGATTTCTAATTAAAGTATGTGAGCTAAATGCAAGAATACATATGATACAATGCAATAATTTTAAGCCCAAATAAAAAAAATGGAGATTAGATGAGAGCAATAAAGAATAGGAAAAGAATATGATTTTCACTAATGCAAGCAAGAGAAAAAGAATGATTTGTTTTAATTTGCACCAAATTAAGTGTTTCCTTTAGAGAAAATAGAGGAACAAGAATGTTTCCAAGGAGAGATTTAGTGAATATTTTAGGAAAGAGAAAATAAAAAATGCAATCCAAAATGAATATAAAGAACTCACAGATGATGAGGGTCCCACTGGGCATACCAAAATGTTTCACCAATAAGAGCGTACGTATGAGAAAAATGTTTAAGGTAGAAGGTTGGGTACGAGAGGAATACATGGAGGTTGTGATGAGGTTACACACCATTGAAGACCAGGCTAATCGAGAGCACTCCTTTTTGTCTGTGAAGGACTACTTAACAAGAAAAGAAAGACCACAAGATAGAATTAAAAGCATAGGTTGTTGTATTTCCTAGCGGGGATGAATATGGGAAGTGAGGTGCTTCTTAGAAGGTTGTCAATACAAATTTTAAAATAAATTAAATGCTGATAAGAAAATGAAATATAGATTCTTACTTTAGTTGTATAATTTAGGTATCTCACACAAGCATAATAAATTAAATATAATCTAAATAGTGAATACAAGATTAAATCTAAAGTGGGTGGTGGGTTGTTAAGGTATTTGGGTGTGAAAAAGGGTATTATGGAGGTCCGGGTGAAGTTGTAGTAGGTTTTGAGAGGTTTTGGGTGAATAAATAAGATTTCTAGTCTGAGGAAAAATGCCATGCATAGAGATCAATGCTGGTTGGGGAAATGATGTCAGTTACTAGTTTTAGTTGGGATCAATTAGGTAACCAACCATGGTAGGGTTAATTAGGTTCCAAAGGTGAAAAGGGGTTGGTTTGGGCTCTCTGTGATTGCATAGAGAGTTGGGAAGGCTTAGGTGGGGTGTTGAGATTTAGGTGAAGGCTCAATAAGGGCTAGAGAGGTTTTTGGAAAGGAAGAGAGGTTCAGGTTGGTAGGGCATCAGGTAGATGGGTGATGGGTGATGGATGGTATTCGGGTGAGAAAGAAGCATTAAAATAGAAACCAATAAGATATCTAAGACCTAAGCTAAGAAAATAACAACCTGGTTAAGATACTTATTTGAAGATCTAGAAATTGGTAGATGGTGGTGGTAAGTGGGTTCTCGTATAAGAAATGGGTCTAGATCCAGTGCCATAGAAATGAATATTGTTTGTTTCTCTGTGTGAATCATCTGAGGATATGGAGCAATAGGTTGGTTGCTTGTGAAGAACTTGAATGCTCTGGTGTTGTGTTTGATCGACAGATGCTCAATCAAATGCAAGAATGCAGATGAATAACCAAAAGCCAACCAAAAGGAGAACCTGAGGAAATATTTATAAATCCTGATTTAAAGGAACCGATGTCAGTTCGTTGACTAGCGCTGGATGAGGAGTAGATCGATTAGGGAGAAATAGTCAAATTTTCTAGAAATAGCCTATTTATTCCCTTTTTGGCTTGGGTCAAGATTGGAAATGGGTTAGGATTCTTGGTTCACATTTAAACATGCGGGAAATTGATAGATGAGGGAGTTGGTAATAATTTCTATTTTTAGAATAATTATTTGTTAGTTAAGTGAAGCGATGACTTAATGTTAGGAGTGATGACCTATTTTGAGTTAGTTAAATGCCCTTGGAATGGGTCCAAGGTGAGATGGATAGGTGAGGTGGAAGGATGAGGTGGTGATTAACCTAATATTAATAATAATGTGTGGAATGGGTCATGGAAAGGGGATGTGTTAATTGAAATAAGCTTAGAGGGTTGCGACCCAACTTTGGGTGTCTACATGCGGGTGCCACAGACTTGTAATAGGTTCTTGTGATTGTAAAAAAATTATCAGAAAACCATATTTAAATGGTTGCAATTTTTTCACTGTCCTTCACCTTTAATCACTATAAGGTCGCACAATGATTTCCAAGGTCATTAGAAACCTGAAATGAAATATAACCTAAAAAATCCTCAAATAGACATCAAATATTTAAAAACAAAGATGCAAAATGATGAGTCAGATAGTCCTTGGCTTTCAAACAAGTGATCTTACAAATGAATGGTGTACTTCATTTCAGACCTAATGTATTTCTATTTGTATGTGTGTTCAGAATCGTTCCCTAGATGTCTCTTTTGTGTGTCACGCTTGGATAATGATCAAGTAGATAGATGTAAAAGATGTAAATAAATGTGTGCATGGAATAGAATAGACTCCCCTCTTATGAAGTGTATGCAGAATAATGCAGTCCCTTTCCCTTTAATGGATGCTTGAATTCTCTTGAATAGCCTTTGGATGTAACCTTAGGTGGTGATAGCTAATGTTTAGTGCTTGGTCCTTTATTATGATCACATAAATTTATGTTTATATGATTCCTTTTCTTGAATTTGGTAACTAACCCCAAAAAGGATGAATACCAAAAAGAGAAGATGCTTACATGGCTAGAAAGGACCCAAAATATGTGAGTAAAGTACAAAGAGGTTATGGGCACTCGGAGGGGACGGGGGCACCTTGTGATGTTGTCCTGGCTAGGTGCTGGTTCTGAGGTCATACTGAGAAAGAAGGTGTGAAAGACCAAAAATGGAAAAAAAAATCAAGAAAAGATGGCCAAATACATGGGTTAATTAGTATTTTTCTTACTTAGGAATCATATGAATAGTATTTTACAATCAGGACTAGATAATTACCCAAAGTGCATTATTTTTTGTTTACATAAATGCTCCCACTTTATGTTGTTGAGAAAAATATCAATAACATAAAGTAGATAGAGATGTGTACCTGATAACCATGTAGATTGATGCTGAGAAGCATGCCGAGAGATAAGAAAAAGTGTGGAGTGATAAAAATGTGGAGTGTGGAGACTAAAGATGAGAAAGTGTAAAAAGTGATGAGATAGTGACCTTGGGGCGGAAACACATGTTAAATATGTCTACAATGTGTCTTTTGTTGATGTCGATGCTAATGTGTTGATGTTGTTATTTATGTAGCATGATTTTGAATGATATTGACTACCGCTTCCCACACACATATGAACCTACAAAAGAGAAGAACAAACAAGTAGTCAAATACACATGTATATGTGTAAAAAACATGTAATTTTTTTTGTAAAACTGAAAAATGTGAAAAAGGAACATGTGCACCTGATCCATGATGAGGAAAGAGTGTACAAATGATCTTGTAGCTGATGTAGATGAACTATTTTTTGGGCGATCTCACACCAGTTGTGCCAACTTTGAGTTTTTTGGGTGATATCATGCAAAGAACTAGAAGAAGTGTAAGGAGAATAGTCTGGTGTCATCCTCCAAACATTAATTTCTTCCCAATGTATGGAACACAAGTGCATATGATGTGTAAAATTCAGATCTGGTTCGAAAAATTCTGATCAAATGTTGAAGAAGAAAAATGTTATATTTTCTGTGTATGGTGGGTGCTAAGGATTTTTTTACCTGTAAAAGTCATTGCATGAAGTGTTGTAGATTGTGTTGCACTAAATAATTATGTGTAACTACCCCATGGTCACAAGAATCTAGGAAGGGTCAGGGGCACCTAAGAATTACTATATTGGTCTAGGTGCTAGCTTCTATGATGTGATAAGGACCCAAGTCTGATTCTGATCCCTATCTGATGTTGATGAATGTGTTGTATCGGTATTGTCTTGTGTTGAAATATGTGTGTAGACTGTTGTATGGGGTGACTAATTCACCCAAATGATGCCCCCCTCATTTGGGGTGCATGTGACATCACTGAGGAGAATACGGCCAAAAGGAGGACCAATTGTTGTGGTGAAACTTTTCCCTGCATAAAGATGGAGTGTACTTGATAAAAACCAAGGCATGCAAAAACAAAGTGGCTAGGAGACAATTGTTAGTGCAAGTAAATACAAACATGTATGTAGGAAACCGAATTTAAGCTAACAAGAAAATAGTTAGTGTGTAAGCTAAGACACAAGAAGACAATACGCAAGAATAAAATGTAGACCATGAAAAGAAGGTTTCAAAAATGAGACATCACTCATGATGTTGCAAGACAATAAAGGCTGACTAGGCCAAAAGCATACAAGTGTGCACACAAAAAAAATGGAAAAGCCTACAAAAAGTGGAAAATAATGACAAAGAATGTAACAAACAACCATGGAAGAAAATAAACCTACAATAACAAATGTTGCACATGAAGAACCCATTAGTAGGTTAGAAAGATAAAAATTATGTCCAAAACATCTATAATCTGATATAGAAATGTGCTATGAGAAATGAAACAATAGGATTTGTAGTATACAAAATTGGATGCCCCCAACATCCGTTATGGAACTCATATGAGGTTATTTTCCAAGCATCCATGCTATGTGTGTGGATATGTAGAATTTGCAATCAAAACTAGAAATCAAGTGGATGTGCATATGTGTATGGAAAAATCTAATGACATACAAGATATTTATCTAGCATGTGTAAGAAAGTGTACATGTAACAAGTAAATGTAAGAAATACTAAATGCAACCAAGATATGCATATGTTTTGGATGAGATGGAATGGAATGCATAATGAATGATAGTATCAGCGTGCCACTCGAGTTGATGTGTAAGCATGAGGTGAGGTTAATTTATACATACCCCCTCAACAGTCAAGAATGAACCTCAGGACAAGAGTGCGCCATCAGGAAATGGTTTGAATTTATGTACTATAAAGATCTAATCATCAAAGCACAAAGCGTAGATTGTAAGAATGTAAGTGAAGGGGTGAATGATTGAACATGTGAGTGTGATGAGTTCCATTTGACATCTAGACCCTTAACGGTTGAGTATGGACCAAAGAACTAGAGTGTGTTATAAGGTATTGACCATAACACAAAGAAGTAGATGTCAAAAATATATGTCATGAATGCATAGAGTAGATGTTGTAAGAAATAGATGTGATAAGTGCATGATGTGTGAAGTATATAGTGTGTAGTGTAGTATAGTGTGTGTTTTTTATGCGTATAGGATTCCCTTAAAAGTCAGGTGTAAATTGTAGCATAAGAGTGTGTCAATGTGTAATGATGATACTAATGTATCAAGATGTGCATGATGTATGTGAAAAATTGAATGTGAAATGATGAGAAGATAAGACATGTGTCGGTGCTAGAAAAGGGGGGGAGAAATAATGTTATGCCCCCCAAGTATGTAAGTGATGGAGATATATTTAATGAGGCTAAGAGGATCTATGTAAGGAATAATTTCCTTGACAAAATTTATTGGACACTGAATCTGTGATGGTTCAAGCGCCTTACACGGTGGTGTCATATTTGATAACATTGTAGAAGACATGAGTGGAGGCCATGTTTACTGAGCTTTAGAGGAGGTTGTTTAGATTGACTTGGTAATACTATAAAAGACTTAGTAGGATGAGGTGATAGAGAATGAGGCTTGAGAGGTGATTTATTAGTTTGACTAGGTAATATCACAAATAGCTTGAGTGGAGGAGTGGGACCATCCTTAAAATGAGGTTGAGTGGATTGAATAAGAAGCACTTGACTGACTGGATAAGGCACCTTAGAATTTATAGCATGATGCTCATTAGACATAGAAGAAGCGGATTTAAGAGCTTGTTTGGATGTAGCATTGGTATATGGGCATGTAATAGAGTGTTGTGCAGTGAATGAGATAAAGCCTTGACGCTCAAGATGTTTGATTCGTCATTGTAAAGGATAGAAATAATTGTCATTATGTCCACTGATTTGATGATAAGTGTAAAATGGGAGAGTGTGATATTTGATCAGATGATAAGGAGGATAACTATGAGTAGATGGAAAACTGATAAATTAATGACTAAGGAGCTCAGTAGGAATATCATGTTGTTTAGTATTGTGATCGAACATGAGAGGCACTGGTAATGGCAATACTTTAGGTTAACTGATATGAGAACATGTAGAAGACATAGAATGAAGATGAGAATAAGAAGTGACATGAATTTAAGAATCATCTTTAAGAAGTTGGATTTCAGATTTGAGAGATGTAATCATGGATTCCGTAACCTGAAATTTGTCTTGGAATAAAGAATGCAAAGCTTGAACTAATTCCCATGAACATACTAAATTAACTAATCTATATCAAATAAATTAACACCAAGTATCTTCTAAAAAAGTTAATTTACTAAGTACATCATGATTAAAGCTTAATGGAAACTAGACAATAAATGCAAGAACATGAAGGAAATAATCTAATTGCTAACCATTCCTACTAAAATGTATGATTACTCTACAACACGAGTCTCTTTAGATCATGAGTAATCAAATTTGTGTGTTTGATTACCAAAAAGAGGGAAGGATCTCACAAAGAAATGGATACAAGGCCAAGCTTGGATCTTCCTTTCTACTCAACAATGGTAGAATAAATGCACAAGATGAATTGGCTATTCAAAATAATGGAGAAGGATATTTATCATATATAGTATATTAAATACTAGAAAAAGTATGGTGTGTGTGAAAGGATATAAGAGGGTCATTTATATAGATTTCCTATTCGGGAGAAGCTTGAATCCCAACGAATGTGGGATAAAGGATAAAGTAGATTTAGAATTGTTAAGCTTGATTAGAGGAATTAACAAGTGGTTATCAACTCATGGGAGTTGGAGATGATTTAATTAATCAAATAGGATTAATTAATAGGCTATAATAAGATTTTTAGGCTATTTGGAGGTGATTTAGGAGGAATTTGATATGATTTGAAGCATTTGAAAGTGGAATTTAGCCAATAAAAGGGTTTATTGATTAACTTCATTGTTAAAAAGGCTTAATTAACTCACAATAGTTAATTAATCAATTTGAAGAGGATTATAACTAACGAAGTGTCATTAATTGGCATTTGGAATGTGATATAGGATAATTAATTAATGAAGCATCTTTAATTGACCGGAATAGAAGGAAAGGTTAGTTAATTAGCGGGAAATCACTAATTATAACATAAACGATAAGAAAGAGGATATTTAGTATAATTTTAGCAATAAAATTGCGTAAACAGATTTTAGAAGTCTACATTTTCCCCTCTTTCGAGTAGCGTAAGTGACGCCACTCCAAAGATAGTAGAAAATTAAATTTTGAAGATAAATTAGTATAATGAAGGATGCCCCCTCGAGTGTCAATGGGGTGATAGAATAGGTCAATCGACGTTTGAAAATATGAAGAAAAAAAATAGAAGAAACCAAGTGGGGGAGGGGGAATAACAATGATCCCTATTAACTCAGGTGTTTTGGAAGAAAAATTGATGGTGATAACACATGATAGTGAGTAATATGGAAATTGATTTTGCATCCATCTCGTTCAAGAAAAAAATTGTTTCAAAACTTTTCTCATATGATCTACATCATCAGATCTTATTAAAATACACACATACAACAAATGCGTAAAATAACATGAAAAGATATAATACTAATTTTTTTTCATTGCTAAAACACTAACTCAATGCAATATGAGAAAGTAAACAAGCTAACATGGTAGTGAAAAAAGTAAAAACATACATAAACAAACAATGTTCAAGATAGTTGCACCAATCTTTTTGTTATCAAGCTTCAATTCCCAAATGTTTGAGTTAATGAAAAGGGTTGAAAATGACACCTCAAAAAAGGATATATGCGAGGTGAATAAATGGAGGACACAGTGGTCATATGAAAAATAAATCATGCACTATGAAATAGTACCAAGTAACTCATTTTTGAAAGGGATTACAGACATAGCAAGTGAACCAACTTTGTTAATGGAAATAGATCCAAATGATCTTCGAGTCATTTGTGAGAACCAATGAGGACCAAAGAAATATGTTTAATAGGAAAAAAAATGATGTTTGAGGAAATGCGTTTGATAAAAGCTTCATCTGCATGCATGATTTTTACCAAATTTTTGGGATATCTTTTTTTAAACCAATTTTTTGGATTTTTTGTAATTTTTACCAATTTGTTGGATTTTATGAATTTTTACCTTTTTTAGATTTTTTGAATTTTTAGGAAGAAAATGATCTAGAATAATAACAATGTGTGTGGACATTGCAGAAAGGGTCACTGAGAAGTAAAAATATGCCCCAACATAGCGAAAAATAGTCAAAAATGACTATTTTATAAAAACAATCATTGTGATGAGTTAAAGAAGAATATAAAAGAATCACATTAGTCATCTAGCTCTTCAGAGGTGAGAAAAATGATGAACTAGGTAAAAAAGGCTATAAATAGAAATTTGGGGGGGGGGATCCATTACGACGAGTTATTGTTACCTGAACCTTTTGATATTTGGAGAGGTTTTTGCTCTAACCCTGGAGAGAAATGGATTGGATTCAAAAGTTAAAAAACCACATAAATCGAGTGTGAGAGTTCAGGAGGCCTCCTATGGATCCTACATTGGTACAAAAACCAAAATATTTAAGTTTTGAGTGCATTTATGATACATTTTATCTAGGGAAAAATGTGGATTCATGCTAGCGCAAGCCCTAAGGTGTGCTAGCATGAAGGGTGTGCGTTGGTGCAGACAAGTTATGCGCTGGTGTAGAGGGGTTGTACGCTAGTGCAAAACTAGAGTTTATGCTAAGTTAGTCACATGTTAGCACCAAAATAGGCAAGTAGGTGGGAAAATAGGCATGCTAATTAATGCTTGCACTAGTGTGAAAATGACAGAGTTATTGCACAAAAGGTGTGTACTAGCCCAAACTTGAGCTAGTGCTAAAAGGGGTGTGCTAGGGTAAACAAGCTTGCACTAGTGAAAATTTTGTGCCTTAGGAAAGTTTTTTATAAGAAAAATTGAAGTTTGTGAAAAAATTAGGAATGAATAAAAGAACATAGAATCAAGTAGAACACCTGAGGAAGATTTTTTTGAGAATAAATGATGCTAATCAAGTGGCTTTGTGTAATCTTGTAGGAGACATTACACAATTTCGATGTGCATGAGCGACATAGATTCCTTTGAGCTTACGAGTGAATGTTTTCACGTCGAGAGAAGATATTCCTCACTACAACACTAGAAGATATGGGCCTCTCCTACATTGCAAATATTCCCCAAATTATATTTGATCATGACCTCTTTTCTACCCTAGTAGAAAGGTAGTAGAGCAAGAGGTATACATTTCAATTTCCGACTGGTGAGATGACTGTGATCTTAGAGTATGGATTGTGGATCTTAAGAGTTCTGATTTAGGGAAGCCTGGTGACTTACAATGGGGATCGTGGCTAGATCCTAGCTAGCATTTGGGACATGTTTCTCCAATGGGAATACCCCAAAAGGGGATGGAAGTGCTCCTGTACAGCTGCTTTGAGGATCAAAAGATTATATGGATACTAGTTTACTTGATGGCTCTTTTTTAGTGGCTACTTTCTTCCTGACTAGAGTGATACACACTTCCCACTTGTACTAGGATTTACATTTGATTGCATTGGTTTGATGGGAGTAGTGCACATGTTGATGGATGGAGAGGTCTTCTTCCATGGTTAGTGTATATTTTCCCACTTGTACTGGGATTTTCATTTGATTGGCTACCAAGGCCAGAGGAGCATAAGACCAGCCACACTACTACAAATCTAGGTGTGGGAACACATCGTGATAAGGTACCCATAGGAGTACTATGAATTAGGGTTCTAGATGATCCCTCATGCATGCAATTGGAGCCAATGGGAAAGCAATTCATAACACATATGGGTGATACTGCATTTTATAGGTGTGCCTTTGATGACCTACAAATTTATATGATTACTTGGTGGCCCTACCAATTGTATCAGTGGCATGATGATGACATACAACTCAACACTGTAGAGGCTGATCAATTTATCATTGGGATTTGGAGTGACATCAGATATTGGTACTTTGTTGACCAATTATAGTAATAGCTTGGCCATATCCAGGGAATACCAGGAGATGATATGTGGTACGTGCATAGGACACACAAGATATTTGATTTTGGGCCATGAATTAGACTACGACGAACTTATGATAGATTCAGATACATCATCCCTCAGTGATGGATTTCACAGCCATAGGTGGTAGACCCCAAGACCATGCCATATTATGGGCTTTGGTATGTAATTTATACCATTGTGTATTATGATCCCACAGACTGTGATAGATACAAGTATAGCTGAAGCAACATAGGGTTTACAGGGATATGATTTGAGAAACATGGCTATATTAGGACATTCGGAGGTTAAGGAAACTTTATAGACCTAAGGCTAGGGTCCATATATATAATTGCCTCCATAGGGTCCTCCCCCATAGTAGCCATTACAATAGCAGGTATAGGTACTAACACAACATGTTCCCATTATATAACATGTTCTTATACATGATCTACAAGTGTAGGCACAAAAGGTGCCTATGATATAGGTTGTGCCCTCACCACCTCGAGTAGCAAGTCCTCACCTAGAAATATGTGGAGATGGTGGAGATGGATGGGATAGATGGGGATCACCCCCACATTTCCTAAGTGACGGATGGGGATCATTGTCTAGTTGACCTCAGAGAGGACCACAAATATAGGTGTCTAGTCATAGGATCATTCTAGGAGTAGATGTGACATTAGTGGCCATGTTATAGGTACAAAGGGCCATGTCCATGAGGAAGGATTAGATATCATGCATTAAGGTATAGTCCCTTTACCTATAGTTAGATCAGGTGACCGCAGAGTGGGACTAGGCTAGATCCAAGAGATATCAGGAAATAGCTACATGTGAGTAGCTTAGGACATAGCTAGGGATGGACATAGCCCACATTATAGGAGAGCGTGATGCTCTTTACTATGTAGCTAAGATAGATAGAGATGGAAAAATAGTATATGACTTCATAGTTGTTTTAGGTGAGTCCACTCATTACAGGGATCTATATCATGTGGTTTTTCTAGAGGGGCATAGGGAAGCCCCTTATAGTTAGATTGTAGGTAACAGGTCCAGATCGAGATCATATAATCCATCTAGGTCTACGAGATCTGTACAGATGCCGCCACCCAACCGGAGGTAGGCCGAAAGGAGTCACAGGCCAATGAGTCCTAGATTTGGTGAGATTCATCCATGACTCTTTTATTATGTACTATTTTTTATTAATGCCTTGAGATGAGGGCACATTTCTACATGGATGTATATGTATTATTTTTTATTATTCCTCGAGATGGAGGCACATTTTTGATCCATGCCCATGATGGCCTATATTGTATCTAATGTATATCAAGACACATTTTTTACATGGATATTGATTTTGATATGAATATATGATGATGGAATTGTTTATTTTATCACATTTTGTGTTTGATGAGATATGATGTTTAGCCCATATTTTTAGTATGGTCTACGATGAGGGGGGATAAAGATAATCCCTCTTTCCCCAATTGATGATATTATATGATGATATCTTAGCATACATGTTTAATTTTCATTTATAAAATGATGTAGATTAGCATTTATTGATATGTGATGATAGATGATACGGGTGATGAAATGATAACAAATTATTCAAGCAAACAAGATAAAAACAAGTTAACCAAATCTAATTAAAACAACACAACTATATACAAGTATGCAAGATAAAAATGAATATAATGAACTCCAAAATAGATTAAAGTAACACTTAATCTAAGAAAGAAAATGAATCCAATCTAAAGAACACAACATGAAAATGAAAAACAAAAAAAAACTATGTATAAACAAAAACCAGAGTAAGCAAAATATTGTAAGAGTAGGTATTTACCTTAGCTCATGTTCACCTAGGTACTTTATTTACCTCTATTGTATTTATCTTCACCCACTTATGTGTGTGGATATTTCTTTTTTATTTATTTTTATATTAAGGGGATATTATCTAGTTGTTAGGTTTAGTTATTTCCTCTATCTATGGTATTGACTAGGTCCTTGATGTCTAGTTCTCTCCTAAATCTATGGAATTGACTAGTTCTTTGATGACTAGTTCTTTCCTTGATTTATGGCTTGATCTAGGACATTGAATAGCTCTTAGGTTGTTATTCCTTGCATATATAAGCAAGGCCTATTCTCATTGTATTTCATTGAGTTCCATAATAATATATGATATTGCTACTCATTTTTTTGCAAAGGTTTATATAAAATTATTCTAGTGAATTACTTTCATATTATTGATCGTGGTGTTTTATTACCTTTTGTGTTCTTATCTTGGTAGGATCTAGTTATTGTTCCTTTTACATAAACAAACACAAGTTAACCAAATCTAATCAAAACAACAGAACTATATACAAGTATGAATTTATTGATATGTGATGATTTTTAGCTGTGATGATAGATTATACAGATGATGAAATGATAACAAACTGTTCAAGAAAAAAAGACAAGCACAAGTTAACCAAATATAATAAAAACTACACAACTATATACAAGTATGAAAGATAAAAATGAACATAATGTGTAGACACCTATAATTTAACCCAAGCAATTTAAATACTTAAATTGGGCTAATTATCCTCTTTCCCACAAATTGATGACATATCGTCAATATAGCACACTTCCTCTTATATCACCATTAATTAGCGACATTACGCTAATAATTAAGTATTCTATCTAACCAATACACCAATTAACGACCTTCTGTTAATCAGCTCCCCTTTGTATCTAGATTAATTAATTAAGCTCCCCTTTCTATCTACATCTATTAATTATTTCTAATTAATTAATACCCCTTTCTATCTAGATTAATTAATTATTCTTAAATAATTGATTCTCTTTTCTATTTAATCAATAAATTATCACTTATTTAATTAAATCCCTCTCATAATCTAAATCATGCTAATTATTCCTCTAAAAATATTCTATAAGCTTGCACATCTATTAATTAATCCCTTTTGATTAATTAATAAAGCCCCTCAAATCCCATGGGTCACTAAAGGAAAAAATATACTCTCCTACGATTGACTCAACCCTTTCTAAACCTCTCTTATTCATAACTAACCCAATCTCTCCATTTATCCCACATGAAGAGGGATGTAAAGATTATTCTATCCATTGGGCTATATAAAGAGCCCTCCTCCTACCTTTACACTTACACCTTTACATTCATAGATGAGTATAGAGCCTAAGATATAGCCATTTTATAATCTTGGAGCATTCTTCATTGGAGAGGCTAGCTACTTTCATTTCTTGTATTACTCCATCTAAGTTTTGAAGTCATATGGGGATATGTATAATGGTCTTGTAGTCATGGATTGACAAGACTCCATTCATGAAAACCTTGGGATTCAAACATACGATCAAATCTTTGATTGCTAAAAATATAAATAGGTTCATTTCATTTTGATTAGCATTCAATAGAGATAGAGATTAATGGATTAACATGTTAATTTGAGTATTTGTTTATGTTCTAATGCAAGGATGTTGGTATATTAGTCTTGCTTAAGCTCTAAGCATGATGGTGCATTGAATTTGATTTAGCTTTATTTTAGGACTACTAGGTGTTAGTTCTAACTCTTTTTACATTTCTAACAAATATATATACACATTAGCGTGCACACAAAGTGACCAAAAAATAAGGCACAAACATGCATAGGTGTAAGTGCGCATGCGCGTGCACCTAAAGGGAAGCACATACGTGTATGCACACACATGAACACATGTGTATGCACACGTGCATACATGTGTACGAATACGTGCACACATGTATGCCCGAACACATACATATTCAAAAAGGGGTGCAGGAACGTAGGAGAATTAAGAGGGAGAAAATGTCAAAAATAGTAGTTTATAAGAAAGAGAAAAATCAGTGGAGGATAGAATAATGATAAGACTTAGAGGAAATTTTGAGTGTCTAACACATATCATGTTTTTGCAGAAATAGTTTCCCATGTTATAGATGCGAGAGTGACACACCCGCATAGAGGAGATGAGGGGAGCATGCACCGATGAGATCAACATGCGATGGCGATACTATTGGAGGTGGTGGGCCTAGGCCTTGTAGCTCACATGCCTTCTATTACACTAGGCCATGACCTACTGACCACTTTTATTGAGTGGTGGCACATTAAGAGCCAGTGTTTTATGCTCCCGATAGGGGAGATGACTATTACATTAGAGGATGTATGGTGGATCCTGCACGTTCCTATTACAGGCTCAATGATCGAGTATACGAGCAAATTTGGTTGGATTACAGAAGTGATCAACGAACCTTTTGGTTGTGATGAGATACCCCATGAGAGTATGATAGTTTTGTTACACGAGTGTATAGCCAATCTGACTTTGCACCAGGGGCCACTCTACTTGATGTCACTTATTAGTGGGTTTTTACTCATTGATAAGACATGGAAATCCTTTCCGATGGGTTTTATCATGCTAGTTCATGGAGTATTCAGTGGTGAGTGATACTACTGGGGCCAGTGCATACTGACACATTTATACTGAGATTTACACTTGATTATCTACCATCATCAGAATATGGTGGGGCCGGCCTCCTTATTATAGATTTGGTCTTGGGACTATATAGCAATCAGGTTCCTCATAGGCGCATAGCATGTCCAAGTCCCAGAGGATCCAACATTCATGACTTGGGTTTCTATGGATAGTGATGTACAAGGGCACTTAGGCAGTGTCTACTATTATTGGTGAGATTTTGATGAGCTACTGGATAGAGACATTATATGGATGCCTTATAGGAATATGCAGTGGCCCGAGGATGGAGTGAAGCTTAGTATCTCTGCTGTAGAGCACTTCCTTCTAGGTAGCCGTAGCTATATCATGGAGTTGTGCATGGTGGACCGATGTCAGCGACAGTTGGGCAGGGTTCAAGGGATTCCAAAACCAAATTTGTGTATGCTCACCAGGATACAAAGAGGCAAACCATGGGGCCACGTATATAGGTGGCTCAAGCCAGGGTCAAATTTTTAGAGGTGGTACCATAGGCATGGGACCTAGCCTAACAGATCAGAGACCAAGGTACAACAACCGAATACATGGATTGGTATACCACTATCTTACCATGGCACTTGACCATACTAGATGAGGTATGAGCAATAAGTGTTCGAGCCCCACCAGAGATCCCTCATAGTAGTGATGAGGGAGATGACACAATATCACATGGCCCAGATGATCTATTTGATGGGAAGCCACATGATGGGTAAGGTCCAACACAAGCTCAGAGATAGAGGTAGCAGGAGCCAGGACAGGGACATGCACAGGGTCCCAGGATTAGATTGCAAGATCAGGGATAGGCCCCTGTACAGGTAAAGGAATAAGATCCTGTGGTGTTGTCAGGGGTACAACTTGCTGCCCTACAACAGCAGTTGTAGCAGGTGATAATAGAGTGATATCAGGCTTAATCTCATATTCTGACAGTGACAATAGAGTGTGATTAGGCTAGAGCCCAGGTCGGTCAGGGGGAGATGGGTGCACATATTTCTAGTAGATATGTCAGATGGCCTCTTAGATGACTTAGGTGACGAGCCTATTCCAACAGGCTCAGACCCAGCTACGGCTAGTGATAGTTGAGAGAAATTAGCTACGTGCAGAGTGAGTAATGGGCCAAGCTGAGGTTCCCTGATTATCAGCAGAGGTATCATCCTTCTGATGTACAGATGGGATAGTAGTGATAGCTCGTACCCATCAAGACTTAGCTATAGCAGAGGGTAGAGCCTCCTATTACTGGTCGCTCTACTATGAGGCATTTGTAGCTAGCCAGGGAGAACTAACCTATAATCAGTAGTCGAGTGGATCGAGGAGATCAGAGAGGCCACACGTATCCATGGAGTAGCTATGAGAGCAACCTACAGGATTACGTGGGACATAGGTTATAGGTCTACCATTGCGTAAGCCAGCCACTCCCTTTGTGGGTTCCAGTCAGCCTTGATTTTCATTGCGTTCTTTGATTGTATATGTATCATGATATACAAGCCTCTTATGAAGGTGTTATACTGGACATATGTATATGATGTACTAGTTTATTTGATGCATGCCTCTAATGAATGTTTTTATTCTTTTGATCGATGTATACCATTTTTGATGTATGCCTCTGATGAAGGCATTATGCTTGTGTTGTTCCCTTTTGATGGCCCATTTTGTATCGATGGTGTATGTCTCTCGTGAGACAGACCTGTTATACTTGTATATATGGACATTTTGATGTGCCACCATTGTTTATGAGATTATGGACCTTTATTTTTTTGGTGATTGATGCATGGATGATGGATATGTCATGATGTTATATGATTTGATTTTACATTGTGTATGTATCATGATGATATTTGAGATTTTTTTACCACATGTGTTTTAATTTTGATATGATAGATCTATAGATAATATCAATTGATAGTACTTTGTGATGCTTTAAAGTAGCGGATGGGATGACATGATGATATTGATGCAGGGGGATAGATTTTCATATTTATAATCCCTCTTTCCCCCATTTGATGATATGATATGTGATGATTAGCTTAGCATTCATGTGTGATGTATACTTAGCTTTTTATTCATATGATATATAGATGATGTTAGATGTAATGATATTGATGAAGAGATGATGATGTGATAACAAAACTATGTACATGTGACCAACAAACACAATCAATTGTTAACAAAATACACAGTGCCAACTGACACAAATTAACACAACAATGTATAATTATTTACAAGCATGCAAAAACACACAACATATGTATAAGTAAGAATGAATATAATCTAAGAAAGAAAATATGAATCGTATCAAAGTATGTCTAAGAAACAAACTATACAAATGTACAAACAAGTAGCAACTATACAAGAAAGTGAAGTAAGCAAGAAACAAGATACAATGAGTAACTAAAGTTATGTTTTTTGCAAGATTTTTTTGTGAAGCACTTTTCTACTATTTTTTTTTTGTTTTTGTGAAATAATTTTCTATTGTTTTTTTATTTTTGTGAAACAATTTTCTATTTTTTTTAATTTTATAACATTTTTGAATGTTTTTGCTCCAAAACCATCATGATACAAGGAGCACGACTATTATGAATTACATCATGTCAAGGGAAAAAAAATAGACAAATGTCTATGACTTTGTCACTACATCCAAGACCTCATCGACAATGGGGAAATAGAAGTGGACAACCCTGAAAAAACTCACATGCCTAATGAAAAGATGGGAATATACAAAGAACCATTCCCTAAACATGGTAAGTCAGATGATCCAAATCCGGATCAAGGAGAGTCATCCCAGAGTTACAAAGTAACAAATTATCTATATACCAAGAAATAAAATAATCATTACAATTCACTCATTGGGTGTATCTGCTCCCCTAGTGACCATGTGAACACCATTTGGATCAAGGGAAAAGATTACGCTGCAATAACAAGGTGCACCCACCTCATGATTCTTGAACCCTCTCCGCCGACCCTGTAATATGGTAGGTACAACCTCGTAGAACAACTTGAGAAGATGTCTTCCAAGATTTCAATATTGGATCTCCTCAAAATATCGAATGTACATAAGGGAATTTTGTTCAAAAATATTCAAGGGTCTAGAGTGCCATTAGAAGTAGATCCTGCGCATCTTCAAGCTACAGTAGCCAATATTGTCCCAACTGAGCACATTTCATTTAATCATAGGGAGACCCCTATTGAAGATCCAACGGCATAATATCCCCTTGTATATTGAGGTATTCGTTACCCTCTAAAAGATAAAATGGCTACTCGTGGACAATGGGTTAGGATTGAATATATAAACATTAAAATTAGTTAAGAAATTGGGACATACCGAAGAAGACCTCAAGTCCCACATCATTACCATAATCAGTTATGACAACGCGTAAAAATATTCAGTTGGCACAATCACATTACCCACGAAGTCTTCCTTCTTTAAAAAGTTGTGTGACTCAAAGTCCTTCTAGTGAAACGTCTGAATTGATCCATGCGTCGGAATGTACAAAATTTGGACTTAATCCTACCAGTTTACAGACAATATACCATCATATAGTAGGTCCACATGACCTTCTTCTACTCCTGAGACATCTAGCTACACATCTTCTTCGGCCCCCCACATTATCTTCTTGTATCAAACATCATCAAACATCTTCAGTGAACCTATTTCTTCTAATTAACCCCTTGTGGTTGACCAACAACTCATATTGATTGATCTCTTTCAGAATGAAGAAACAATTAGGGAATTTATAGAAGCACATGAAGATATTCCTTTAGCAGATTACGAGCAAGGATTATCTTTATACTTCAATGAGTTTGCATATTGTGAGGAAAAGGTTGATTCCTTTTATCAAGAAACAAAGGAAGAGCCTCAAATCATGCAACTTGATCCTCCTCTTATTCTTCCATCTTCACATTCTTCATTATGTGATGAAATTCCTTGGTCTTGCATTGATCCATGGCCTATCTTCTCATCACCCAATCACTCTTTTTCTATCATAATTCCTCAATCACAATCTCTTATGGGGTCAACGCCAAGTAGCCCTTCATCTTTGTCTAGGTGTGGGTCACCTTCTATTAGCCCTCCCTCTGCTATTTGTGGGAAATTTTTGAATAGTTCACTATCTTCTATTCTTAAGGCACACCCAACTAGCCCCTTGTATCCTATATATGGATCACCCATAGGTATTCCATCATCTTCTATTCCTGGGCCACATCCTAGTAGCCCATCATCTTACATCTATGGGTCACATCCTAGTAGCACTTCTTCTTCTATTCTTGGGCCACATCCTAGTATCCCTTCATCTTTTATCTATGGGTCACGTCCTAGTAGCCCTTCTTCTATTCTTTGGCCACATCCTAACATCCCTTCATTTTATATCTATGGATCACCTCCCTAGTAGCCCATATTCTTCAATCCTTGGACTGTATCCTTTTTATCCATCACATTATTTTTCTACCAAAGATTATGGAAATCCCATTGCCATTCCTCTCATCAATTCTAAATGACCATGTTCTTATCTCACTTCTCAGGATCAGACAAGTCAAGCATTAGCTTATAAGAAACCCAGACAGGTTATTTATCAAGCCAAGATAACAAAATTCTGAAGAGATACAAAGCTACCAGCAACTCCAATGATCATAAAACCCAAAATCAAATGTGATTCCAGAATGCACACCAACATACCCATCAAGTATGGCACAAAGTGTAGAAATATATGGATAGTGAGATCAAACTCCCACATACAAAACCCATGTTTTAAAATAAATCAAATTCATTTGTTGAGTGTGAACTCACCATGATTGTTGAGATTAGGGATAATATCACTCTTGATAAACAAACGCGCTTAGTCTGCCTTATCAAGGAAGTCACATGTACATTGTTGTTAGATCCTATCACACAGAGTGACGTTATTGGTACTAATTTCCAACAAATCTAAAAATCATAAAAATCATAAAATAGTTCAAAAATACAAAAAATGAGAAAACATTAAAACATTACAAAAATAAAATTAGAGGTACAAAGTTCAAACATTGTAATCAGGTATTGGGTACACATGGATGTTATTTCTTCCCTTTATTTCATATTCATTTGCAAGTCATATACCATTTTCATCGCTTCAATGTTATCATGGAAAACCTATTCACACACATTTTTTTGACATTTATCTCTATGGTATCCATTTGACCTTGGTCTTTCATAAACTCAATAAATTAAAGAACGACTGACCTCTTAGAGATCCTATAACAATCCTCATCTAATAAAATTTTTGTGAAGAAATTTTGGACGTAGTTTTTTACACTAGCCAATGTCCTCATTGCAATCACCTCCACATCCTTCCATCAAGCCATCAGTGGTTTTTAATCCCGTGTTAGACAAGAGAGCTGAAATAAGTTTTCAGAAAGCACAAGAATCAAAATCAGTTAATCAAAAAGAAAAAGTAAATTGATATATAACTCTCTCTTGGGGTATTTCCAATAATATCTACTAGGGCTATGGACACTTGACTTATAGTAGAGTAATGTTGTGATTAGAATCAAATGCATATCCATTGGGGCTATAGACACCTAGCTAACATCGGAGCAATGTATGACTCTCCTTCCAAAATCCATTCAAAAATCACCTATTGAACTAAATCATTCCTACACATTGGCTAGTGTCTTTAATTACTATCTATCAACTCTTTCCTTCAAGACATAATTCATTTCCACGTGCACACACTGGATCTCGATGAGTAAACAGGATTAGTTTGTTACTAAGTGTCACTTTTTGGACCTTATTTAAATTCTCTTGCTTTAGGCGCATGTCTTGTCTCAAGATTTTTACCTTGGGCCTAATCAATTTTTCATCAACATACATCGAAATCTTTTCATCACATTCTTTTTTCTTCAAAAATCATTTAGAACATCCATGTATAGAAGATAGACTTATTGCTATGGGTTTTAGACACCTTTTTTCCCCCATTAACAAATAAATTACCCACTTCCTTTCTCTCATGTGTTTTTTGTCCAACTTACGCTAGGGACGTCCTTGCTCTATCACGATTGAAGCTATTTTATACTGGTCTTGATCTCCCGTTCTATCTGTGAACAATTTTTCTTTGAATACTCCCCACCTAATCATTAGGGCATATCGCATCTTCACTTTCTCGTATCCATGGCATTATACCCTCGTACATCCCATCTATCATTAGGGGAATCCACGCTTCTTCGTCTTCCTATACATAGCTTTAAAAAACTTATAAAAAATAACAAAAACATTCAAATATGTTTCAATAAAAATAAAAAACAATATAAATCATCCTACAAAACATCGCTCTTTGGTTCTCGCCTGAGCTTGTGTGCAACTCGCGGATCATCTTGATCTACCCTCCATCAACAAATTTGGTTTTCTTACTATTTATGTACTCTGAGGCACAATGAGTGTGCTTTGTACTATTTCATAGTGCATGATTTACTTTTCATAGGACCCAAGTGTCCTTACCGTTATTTCCCTTACATGTATCCTTGTTTGGGGCAACCATATTTTAACCCTTGTTGTTAATTCGCATAGGTCAGAATCAAAGCTTGATAACAAAAACATTACAATATGTTTCTCTATTAGGTTAGCTTGTTTACTTTCTCATATTATATTGTGTTATGTATGTTGCAAGGAGTTAGGCATCATTTAATTTATTGTATTACATTAAATTATGTATGTTGCATGGAGTTTGTGTTTTCAGAAATGGACAATTGTTCGTAGTATGGATTTTGATATCATTATACTTTTGTCATATGCTTATATTTTTAATAAGGACCAATGATGTAGATCTTTGGAAATATGATGAAAATAAAGTTCTTTCGATACACTGGATGAAATCTTTCTCTTTTTCTTCCCATCTTCAATCCTCTTCTACATTATTCTCCTATCAACACTATTTTTCTTATTCACCTGGGAGCATCTTACTCTTACCCATTCTTTTATTTCCTTTCTCTCACCTTTTTCAATTTTTGATCACCTTCCCTCATCACCCCATCGACGCTTAAGGGGGCATCACTCAATTCTACTAAATTTTCTTCTACGCTTTCAAAATTATGAAAATAAAGTTGTTTCACTACACCAGGTGAAATATTTCTCTTTTTCTTCCCACCTTCATTCCTCCTCTACATCATTCTCCTATCAACACTATTCTTCTTATTCACTTAGGGCATCTTACTCCTGCCCATTCTTTTATTTCCTTTCTCTCACCTTTTTCGATTGTCAATCGCCTTCCCTCATCACCACATTGACGCTCGAGGGGGAATCACTCACTTATAATAAATTTTCTTCTACGCTTTCAAAATTTATCTACCTACTATCTTTGAAGTGGCATCACTTATGCCACTCCAAAGAGGAGCAAATATAGACACCCATAATTTAACCCAAGCAATTTAAATACTTAAATTGCGCTAATTATCCTCTTTCCCACAAATTGAGGACATATCATCAATATAGCACACTTCCTCTTATATCACCGTTAATTAGTGACATTATGTTGATTAATTAACTCTTTTTCCAACCAATACACCAATTAATGACCTTCTATTAATCATCTCCCCTTTCTATCTAGATTAATTAATTATTTCTAATTAATTAAGCTTCCCTTTCTATCTAGATTAATTAATTATTCTTAATTAATTAATTCTCTCTTCTATTTAATCAATAAATTATCACTTATTTGATTAAATCCCTCTCAGAATCTAAATCATGCTAATTATTCCTCTAAAAAGCTTCTATAAGCTTGCACATCTATTAATTAATCTCTTTTGATTAATTAATAAAGCCCCTCAAATGCCATGGGTCACTAAAGGAAAAGCTAAACTCCACTAAGGTTAACTCACCCTTTCTAAACCTCTCTTATTCATAACTAACCCAACCTCTCCATTTATCCCACATGAAGAGGGATGTAGAGATTATTCTATCCATTAGGCTATATAAAGAGCCCTCCTCCTACCTTTACACTTACACATTTACATTCCTAGATAAGCATAGAGCCTAAGCTATAGCCATTTTATAATCTTGGAGCATTCTTCATTGGAGAGGCTAGCTAATTTCATTTCTTGTATTCATCCATCCAAGGTTTGAAGTCATATGGGGATATGTCAAATGGTTTTGTAGCCATGGATTGACAAGACTCCATTCTTGGAAACCTTGGGATTCAAACATACAATCAAACCTTTGATTGCTAAGGATTTAAACAGGTTCATTTCATTTTGATTAGCATTCAATAGAGATAGATATTAATGGATTAACATGTTAATATGAGTGTTTGTTTCATGTTATAATGTAAAGATGTTAGTAGATTAGTATTTTTTAAGCTTTGAGCATGATGGTGCATTGAATTTGATTTAGCTTTGTTTTAGGACTACTAGGTGTTAGTTTTAACTCTTTTTACATTTCTAAAAAATACATGTACACATTAGTGGACACACCCAGTGATCGAAAAACATGGTGTAAGTGTCCCTAGGTGTATGTGCACATGAACGTGCACCTAAAGGTAAGTGCATAAGTGTATACGCGCACACACACATGTGTATGCGAACATGCACACATGTGTATGTGCACGTCTATACATGTGTACATTTATGTGCACTCATGTATGCCCACACACACATATTCAAAAGGGGGCGTAGGCACCTAGGAGAAACAAGAGGGAGGAAACATAAAAAATGGTAGTTTAGAAGAAAGAGAAAAATCAGCATAGGATAGAATAACGATAGAAGGAATTAGAGGAAATTGTTAGTGTCTAACACATATCATGTTTTTGCAAAGACGGTTTCCCGTGTTAGAGACATGAGAGTGACACACCCACATAGAGGAGATGGAGGGGAGCATGTGACGATGATATTGGCATGTGATATTGGAGGCAGTGGACCTAGGCCCTGGAGTTCGCATGCCTTTTATTACACTAGACTATGGCCTACTAACCTCTTTGATTGAGCGATGGCATAGTGAGAGACAGTGTTTCAGGCTCTTGATAGGGGAGATGACTATCACATTAGAGGACGTATGGTGGATCCTACACGTGCCTATTACAGGCTCAATGATCAAGTATACGAGTGACTTTGGTTGGATTACAACAATGATCAATGAACTTTTTGGTTGTGATGAGATACCCCATGATGCAGCCTAGACTGAGCACTCACCCAAAGCACTCACAAAGGTACTAGGTGCCTCTTTAGGGTTGCTGTAGTAGAATGTTAGCATGATGAAGGAAGAACATATAGATCCATAACTAATCCATCATTCTACAATGCATGCCATTTTCAGATCTAGGAAAGAAAATGCTTAAATAATAATCATGATTGAATCAAGAACATGCACTAATCAATTACACATAGGAATGACACTTAGATTCAGCCAATTTCTTCCATATATTAATAAAAATAGAAGCTCCTTACAATAATGGCAATCTATACCGATGTGTGCATGGTTCTAATACAATAATCCAGTCATATGAACATATCTCTTTATGCTTACCTCTTACTCTCTACATATACCTATATATATTAACTACTATGTGATTTACATCATATATACAGGGTGGGTACTTTCCATTCACCGCTTATCTATTCCAAAAATAGGTCGCATACTATTAATATCCATGCGCCATTTACAGGTATAGCTACACATGCAAGTGTGCTATATATAGACCTCTTATATTTAACTGAAGTGGGAATCCTATTATTAGCTCATCTCCATGAAAAATGATTCGATCTGATCATCTAAAGACAGAAAATGCATGGCACACATGTCTCTGCCTCGTTTATGTGCTCTAGCACACCATCTTCTAAAAATAGGTCTTCATGCTCAAAATCGGCTAAGTCCCAAAAGATAAACTTGCCATCCACGCGTGGGTTCTTCCTATCCCTCTGCGCCCTTGATCCTAGCCTTCTCACCCTTGTGGAATTATTGTGTGATATCTAACAAGTATTCTTTGATAAACACCCCATGAGGGTATGACAATTTCATTACATGAGTGTATAGCCGATCTGAATTTGCACCGGGGGCCACTCTACTTGATGTCACTTATTAGTTGGTTTTTTGCTCACTGATAAGACAAGGACATCCTTTCCGATGGGTTTGATCATGCTGGTTCATGGAGTATTAAGTGGTGGTGATACTATTGAGGATAGTGCATAATGGCACATTTATACTAGGATTTGCACTTGATTACCTACCACCATTAGAAGATGGTGGGGATGGTCTCCTTATTACAGATTTGGTCTTGGGACCATATAGCGATCGGGTGCACTGTAGGTGCATTGCATATCTGAGTCCTAGAGGAGCTAACATTCATGGCTTGGGTTTCTATGGGTGGTGACGTACGAGTCTAAGTGTATGTGCAAGAAGTGAGGATCCAAAATTTCCCCCAGCTTCAGATGGGAATGTACAAAGGAAAATTATTTGCATACAGAAGTAGGATTAGCCAAATCAAGGCCAAGAGGAATAGGCTTCAAAGTATCTCAGATGTATGTAAAAAATAGCTTAGGATAAATCCATCATAATCCTAGATATTAGATGCTTGTGAACAACGGACCCTCCAATGGTGTCAGAAACTAGTTTTCACCAAAGGAATTGTCCATAGTGCCATAATTACGTGGTTTTCACACTTGGATGCATTGATTTATTTTTACGTTTTCTGATTTTTTATATTTTTTTGTTGTTAATTTTCAGATATTTGAGGGACCCCATACTTAAGCATAGAAATTATTGAGATTCATTATGTTCATGGGCTCCCGAAGTTCATCACCATCAAATTCAGCAAGCTTATATGCACCTAAACCAAATTTAGTGACTGCAACATATGGTCTTAACCAGTTACATAGGTGAGAGGAACAACCTCTACCCACTTCGTGAAGTACTCAGTGGTAGTAATAATGGACATATGGCCATTAGAGGATGTAGGGGTAAGCTTACCAATGAGATCGAGTCCGCACTTTGAAAAATTCCATGGTGTCATAATAGGTTCCAGTGATTGTGTCGGGGCATATATCAAGTTACCATATTTCTAACACAACAAACATTTTTTTATGTACTTGCAACAATCAACCTCCATGGTAGGCCAATAATAGCCTACTCTCAAGATATTTTTAGCCAGGACTATCCCACTTGTATGGGAACCACAGATGCCTTCCTTCAAGATATTTTTAGCCCACCAAGATAGATTCAGTTGAGTTAAGACAACGAAATAGATTCTCATCATAGCCTTTCTATTAGAAAGTACCCCCAAGTAAGGTGTAGCAGGCTATGCGTTGGATAAGGTTTCTTTTTTCATAATGGGAAATTTCTGGAGGGAAGGTTCCATAATGAAGATAATTGAATATGTCAAGGTAGCATGGGGATATAGGACCAACAACTTCACATACCAAATGGAACTGTGACATGTCATACACTGGTGTCGTCAAGTGCTCGACGAAGAATGACATATAATTTTTCCTAGGTGGTATGTTGTTAGAAGCTGCAATATAATATGAGAACACACAAATCATTTGGGATCTCTTTTCATAAATGGAGCATACAATTTATAGTGTTTGATCTCCTACAAAGGTGGAGTCAACACTCATCTTCAAACCCTACAATCTCTCTCCATGAATCTCTTAGATAAATCCCTAGGATATCTTTCTCATCCCTTTATTATCTCACACACCAAAATAGCTATGTGAGTTGTTCTCACAACTCACCCAAATACTAATACTAAATATTACAATTATATTATTAATATGAGTTCTATAAACTCATTATTAATAATATTACAGTTTATTAATAATGTCACAATATACTTGTAACATTCACTCCCCTATTTTTAACATTATTAGTTCCTAATATACAATCCCCTAATGTTGACATTATAGAAACAATAATCACACTTCCTTCTGCAGCTTATCGCCCATACGTGCTCATGATTTGGATGGTTTTGTAGGTCAACCAACAACCTGAAACAAAGGATGGTTTTACAAGACAACCAAAAACCTAAAACAAAGGATGGTTTATAGGACAACCAACAACCTAAAACAAAGGATGGTTTTACATGACAACCAACAACCTAAAACAAAGGATGGTTTTACAGAATAACTAACAACCCAAATATCATGTTGTTGCTTTTCCTTTGTGATTTCGTCTGTCCAATATGTCTTTCCTTTAAGGAATCATGTAGGAACCACTTCTTACTAAATAGAGGGAAAAATGAACATTGAGACCATGTTCCAGTTCCCCCCACAATGTGAACATTTCACTTTTTCAAACATGAATCAAAACTACAAATTTGATATAAAAGAAAACACACATACACACATTGTCACCATTGTTTCGTGCGGCCCCGTCATTGGTGACTGACAAGAGGTCGTTGATTGATCTCCTTCCTCTGTTGCATCCATCCTCCATGAATTCATGGTGCTAACTCAACTGAATATGATCATGATGCTCAATAATTACATACCTTACTTGAATGTCGGATTCCACTAAAAATGTGTTCATAATTTTTTTTACTTATTTTTTACTTTCAGACTTTTGATGATAACAATAAATGATTATTATAAAACTTAAACTATTTTAATAGACACAAAAGGGCACATTATAGTGACAAGGGCCTTAAAGACACATAACTCTACTTAAGAGAACAAACTAATAACATGAAAATGACTCACGTTTAAAAAGAATACTAATTACACTTAATATAAATAACTTAAAAGTAATATTTAATTAATTTTTCCACATAGCTAAATGAATTTTGTAAAATTGTGATGCTTTACATAACTCACTTTACATGGACTATTGATAAAACGACACAATAACAATGTTTTAAATACACTGGTCACCAAGTATAAAATGAGACACACTAAAATCTTATGTGAATAATTATAAGACACGATAAGTACTCATAAATGACATAAAAACAAAAAATTACTATCAAACTTAACAACATTAACAATAAATAACATTAATGACCTGACGGTGATCTTGGATGAAACACGTGGTGAGTTTAAATTGCATGTTGAAGGTGTTGCCATGAAAACCAACCATTGGAACTCGAGAATACACATTCAAACTTCAAATGAGTTATGCACAAATCTCTCTTTGTTATCATATGTTTGAGCTGGAAGTAATATGCTATGTTGAAGATATGACATAGACTCATAGAGACCATTGATATTTGTGATTCATGTTGACTGATCAGGATGAATTGATGCGTGGCTGAGAGTACCAACCAAATAAATGCACCAATATATGAACACTTCCACAGATCGTGATGACTATAAATTTGATTACATGGAAACTAGATGAAAACTTGCACAAATTATAAAAACTCCTAAAAACTAAATCAAAATGAACAGATCACTGGGAATGCCTGAAATATAACCTGATAAAAGTTAAAAAAAACATATCCTAATAATGATGTATTGTAGATATACTAAATCAAGGATGAATTGATATCTTAAACCAAAATAAACAAGAGATTCCAGGAAAACCAAAATGCCAAATTATTAGAACAAAAACGTGAATAGTTGATCACGTTTCAATACAATGCTCAGGAGCTGCTACAGATTCACAGCTAGAGTATAAAACATAAATTCATTCTTCCATCACAACGTAAGACCTTATATTGCTCTGATACCACTGTTAGAAGCTGCAATATAATATGAGAACACACCGAATATAATTATATTGAATTTAGAAATAATTTAGGATCTCTTTGCATAGATGGAGCATATAATTTATAGTGTTTGATCTCCTACAAAGGTGGAGTCAACATTCATCTTCAAACCCTTCAATCTCTCTCCATGAATATCTCAGATAAACCCCAAGGATATCTCTCTCATCCCTTTATTATTTCACACACCAAAATAGCTACGTGAGTCATTCTCATAACTCACCTAAATACTAATACTAACTATTACAATTATATTATAAATATGATTTATATAAACTCATTATTAATAATGTCACAATATATTTGTAATAAATGCATAGAAAAGAACCAATTGTAGCCATAGCATCCACTGCTTGATTTTTTCTTCTAGATATTTGTTTGAATGTGATGTGTATAAATAATTCCTTTAATGTATCCACTGGTTTCTTGTAAGGAATGAGCTTATCATACTTAACATTGTGTTCATCACTAACTTCTTTGATGATTCACATAGAATCACCAATTACGTTGATCTTCATGATATCCCAACATATAGTTATTTTCAGCCCTGTAATGAGATCTTAATATTCCGTTATATTGTTGGTACATGGGAAACCAAGTCTAAATGCTTGTGGAATCAAGTCTCCTGATGGAATAATGAGCACCAATCCTACTCTTGAACCATGTAAAATAAAGGATCCATAAAATAACATTTTCCATGTAATGGACTCCTCAAGGTACATTGTAGAAGCATACGGAAGTTCTACATTTAATAGTTCAGTACCTAGAAAAGGGGCTTCATTTAGTTGGTCTGCCAACACCTACTATTTAACTAATTTATGATGGATGTACTCAATATCAAATTCACTAAGTAGGATGATCCAATTGGCCATCCTTTCTTAAGTTCAGGTTTTGATAAAAAAATATTTCAATGGGTCAAATTTTGATATGGGTTTGGTTTTTTATTCAAAAGATAATGATGAAGTTTTTGAAAAGCAAAAACAATGGCCAAACAAGCCTTCTCAATCTATAGTTAGTTAAGGTCATAAGTAATCAACACATGAATAAAGTAGTAAACAACCTTTTCTGCATGCTCTATATCATATTGGGCTAACAATGTGCCAATTGAAAATGGAGTAGTAGAAATGTATAATAGTATTGGTTTGTCTGTAGTAGGAGGCATTAAACAAGGGGTTTGGAAAAATACTCCTTAAGAAAAGAAAATTCTTGATGTTGTTCTAGACCCCAATGAAAGTCAACATATATCTTCAAAAGACGTGTAAATGAATGACACTTATCTATTGCTTGAATATTCCCCTAGAGACTACATAGTTATTGTTATAAAAAATAATCCACTTGCTTATTTTTGGCTAAATTTCTTTCATTTCTTCCTTCCTTGTGCCTTAGTCAAATTTTTCCACTTTTCAGGCACTCAAAATTTTCTAGAAATGACTTCATCAGATAGAGAATTTCCTCACCTTTCCAGAAAGGTAAATTTTTTCCTTCTAACTCCTTGTATTTTGCAAGTTATTTCTCGGTGGATTTTTTGAGGGAAATTTTCCCTAAGAAGGTCCGCAACTAATAGGAATGTGCCACGTGGCAGCGAAATGGCATGTCAGCAGAGGTAAGTTAGAATTTTTTGCTAAGGAGTGGGTGGGGCACAAAGGGAAAATTTTTCCCATGGGCCTGCCAAGGAGAATGAAAAGAAATTATTTTAACCCGTGGACGAATGAGGAAGCGCCATGTGGTAGAAGAGATCATCCCGACGGGGGTTAAGTTGAAAAAGTGGCCAAAAAAGGTGCAAAGGAATTTTTTTTCACATGGGCCAACAAAGAAAATAAAGTTGATTAAGGCCCGTGCCAAATCAAAATGTGCCATGTGTCCATGAGGGTGGCGAGAGTGGGAGGGGTGGAGTAAATTTTGGTTTTTCAGCAAAATAGGAAAGGGTGAAAGGGAAAAATTGGCCCACAAGTCCACCAAGGAGGAAATGGAAATTTTGGCAGCCTCCTGTAGATGAATAGGAGGATGACATGTGTCTTGGCCTCAGTGGAGGTTGGGGGTGCGGGGAGAATTCAGCAATTTTGCCAAAATGGTCGGTAGCGCAAAGAAAAAATTTGGAGAGTGTGCCCGCAATGAATAGGACGATGACATGTCTCCCAGAGCGGCGGGGTGCAGAGGAATTTTAGAATTTTTTTCAAAATTCAAAAAGGTGTAAAATGGCCATTTGAACCCGTGGACCAATGGGAATGCGCCACATGGCAGCGGAGTGGTGGGGCACGGAGCTTTTTGGGGAGATTTTCCCAAATTCAAAAAAGAGGAAAATTTTTAGGTTTCAGCCCACCGACCCGATGTTTGCCCCAGTTTTGCCCTAAATCTTGAGAGGGGCATATATTTTGATATAGAGCTCAATTTTTCTTGATTTTGGTTCATTGCAAAGCTATTGAAGTCCTCTACATGATGTAATAGTTAATTTTGTTTTTTGGTCAAGTTTAGTGAGAGAAAAATGAGAAAAATGCCTTTGGCATGGGGAAAAGAGCAGAACCGACATTCAACCACCATTTTTAATGCAGAATGGCTTCTATTCTTTTCCAGAATGGTCAAAAATCTTGGGGAATGAACTTTTAAGGGTACCCATGCCATTTTGATGGATCTGGTCAGTGGTTGAATCATTCATTTCAATTTTCCCATGTTTCTCCTTCCTGAACTCGGGTTTTCATTGTTAAAAGGCATTTTTGGCTCATTTGTAAAGGATAAGACGTTTTTTTATGTTTTGAAGGCTCCCTCCTTCACCCTAGCAAGTGGATTTGTGGAATATCAGACCTTTTTTTAGGAATGCAACATGTTTTCTACCTCCTTGATGTTGTAATGCACTGTATTTAAAAATGGAAATGACAATGCAAGATCTGTGAATGAGTTTTCAATCCTTTCTTGTGTTGTTTGCTCTATCCTGATCTTTCATTACAATTTTAGCAATTTGTGCATGATTTATGTTGCATTTTTATAATCTATGTCAATCTATAGAAGTATATGTTCACCACTCCTTTGGTGTATCACCTTGTTAGTTTAGTTTTATCTTATTTTTTCTCTTCTATCCTTGTCTCCTTGGCAGAAATTAGAGTATGATTTTGAGTTAAACCTCTAAAAATTTCATGCATACATTTGATCAGAGGAGTAGAGGAACCAACCTTTAACCTGGAGAATATTTTCCCATTTCTGCAAGTCCCACACTTGGGGAAAAGATTCCATGTTGTGTAATCACACTGGATGCCCATTATCAAACTAGAAATCTGAGAAAACATCCAGGGGTGATGTGAATTTGCACTAACATTTTTGGCACACTCGGTGGGAGCTTAGAGGTCTTCATCTTCATTACAACAAAGTTGATGTGCATTTGTTGTAAGTTTCTTGCTTAAAAGAGCCCTGATTTGCACACATGGCGACTCCAAAGAGATAAAATCAACTGGTTTCAGTAATCCAAGTCTGAAGATTCATGAGAAGGATCTAAAAAAGGTAAAGGGCCAGAGAAGAAGGATTGTTTGAGTATCTACAGTTATCCCCAGGAAGAATACAGAGGGGAAGAAGAATTCAAAGGTCTCCATCTCCACCAAATAGAACTCTGTCAACTCCTCCGCCTGGTAGACCTTTCACCCAATCAACAAGGGTTCTCAGGAAAATTAGAATGGCACAAAACAGCCCTTATGTCAACTTCACTAGCAGTATTCCACTTTCTCTCAATGCACAAAACCCAGTGCCAAATGTAGCATTAAAGAACATCCCATACTTTACTTGGAGAAAATTAGATCACTCCTGGTGATCATGTCAAGGATAATGCTAATGTTTGTTGCAATCCATGAGATTGTTGAGATGCAGACTACTATCAAATTGTTGGCATCTTCATTTGAAGGGAAAACCTTGTAATGGTTTCAGGAGCCTTGGGGTAGGCTCTATCCAAAATTAGAACCAGTTGTGCATAGCTCTCCATGAGCAGTTTGGAGAAAAGGGAGATAATTTGTCTCTTTTGGAACAACTGACAACTATCAAGATAGCTCCCAATGAGCAGCTAACTGACTTTAATTTCAGATTTCAAAGGACCTGGGGTAGAATTCTAGTGGCAGTAAGGCCAACAACTGAAGGTTCTTTCTTATACTCTCTCAAAGTTTTAAATTCTGATATTTCTATTTTAATTCAATCTATGGGAGGTGAAAATATACCTGTAGCTTATAACATTTCCATTAGGGATGAGAATTTTTTTATCCAAGCTGGCAAATTGGCTCCTAGGCCTCCCATGCCCTTATACCCAAACTTGGAAAGCTAAAGCACTACTCAAGCACCTACTTTAGCTCCTATTCCTACTCCTAGAAATTAGATTTCAAATGAAACTTCTACTTCATCCTCTCATGCCTCAAATGAACTTCAAGAGGTCATAAAACAATTACAAAATTTAGGTAGTGAGCTGGTTACACTCAAGAGGCAGAGCAGAGCCCAAGGTTTTAGACCTTCTTATCAGTCTCAAACTCAACCTAATAGGCAACCATATCAGCCTAATAGGCCACCCAACCCATCTGAAAATCAAAATCAAGTAAGGCCTCCTACCAATAGACTATTTTAGCCCTATAACCCGAATGCTGCATCTACCTCTAAGGCCTTAGTGCCAGTACAAAATAATATTACTCAAGAGTATGATTGGTGTTTCTTATACAATGAACCTCACAACCAGTCCATGTGCTTCAATGGTGCCTTGAACCAAGATTTGATGGTAACAGCAACTAGTGTCAAGGTTGAGGTAAGTCAAGAAACAAACCAATAACAAGGAACATCTCAACAAAATACAACCCCAAGTGATACTACACTTGTGAACTAGCAGGTTGAATATTTTTGTGGTATGAATCACATAATTTCTTAGAATGTAGTAGCTCACACAAGGTCAAAGAAGAGGGATATTGGTGAAGGTCAGTCATTAACTCTAGGTGATCCATAACCTTCCATCACTCCACAAGGTGTTGGCAAGAAAAATGTAGTTCCAGATGTGCAAGGGTAACCCAAGCCATCTTCTAGACTAGCTCAGATGCTAGTTGTTACAGCCCATGTGTAAGAAAGGAATGTGCAGGCTAAGGGACAACAAAGAGATGTTTCATCCCCATTTAGCATCATTGAAGAAATGAATAAGACAAATGTGAATATATCTATGTGGGAATCACTATCCATCCCAGGCCAAAGGGATCTACTACAAGCTGCAATGAAGAATTGGTCAACTTTAAACCAGTAGACTCTTATGCAAGAGAAGGTACTCAAATATATTGCTCAGAATGAGGGGAATCTTATAGGACAACAAGGTAAAGTTTTGAATCCCCCTCCATTCTATGTTTCATTGATCATTAGGGATAAACTAGTACACAATTGCATGATTGATTTTGGGGAAAGTAGTTCTGTAATGCCCAAGCAAATAGCTGATCAGCTGGGACTCCAATATGAAGTCATATCTAAAGGGGTAGTGTAATTGGATGGGACAAAAATAAAAAAAGTTGGGGTAATCAAATATTAGAGCCTTACTTTGCATGCATGAACCAATGCCACTGTGTTGTAAGATGTGTCAGTGATAGATTTACCACCTCTTTTTGCCCTATGTTTGTCAAGGGATTTCACAACTAGAATTGGAGGCTATTTATCTATTAATTGGTCACACATGTTGTTCTAGAGTAGATATGGAACTAAGGCCACAATTAGGTCTGAACCTATTACAAACTTTCACATTGAGCCTCATACTCCAGGCCCAATCAATGCCAACTGTTCAGCATTCGATCAAGAGGATTATCCAATCACCAATGAAACTGACACCAAGGTTAGAAGAATCCCAGATCTGACTCTTGATGAATGGGCAAGAAAGATACATGTTTTTGATCCCTACAAAGAAATAGAGGAATCTGAACTAGGATTTTATTTTATGCATGAAGAAAATCAGCCTATTCTTAGCATCACCAAGCCAGACCACAAAGATGAAAATGAGGTATGAAAACTATTCTTTGATGGATCAAGGAGTAAACAAGGTGAAGGGGGGGAGCTATGCTTATTTCACCTCAAGGCATTAAGTATTATTCATCTTTTAGATTTCACTTTGCATGTTCTAATAACAGTGCTAAATATGAAGCTTTGATACATGGGTTGCATTGGTCAAGAAAGAGAGGTATAAAAAACTTAAAAAAATTTGGTGACAGTGAGCTGATTATTAATCAAGATAAAGGAAAAAATGCTGCCAAAAATGACATGCTCAAGTGTTATAAAAATAGGGTGTGGGACCTCATTTAGGATTTTGAATGCTTTGGCATCAACTCCATTCCTAGGAAAGAAAACCAAGCTGTTGATAGGCTTGCAATAGTTGGAGCAGCCTTTGATGTTGTGGAGAGTATCAAGGAAGATAAAGTGCAGCCAAACATTCATGTGATTGTAGGGCCATCAGTGTTATACAATAATGTAAGTTGGATCAAATGTTTGAAAATGGCCAAAAAATCATCAATTTCTTGTAAGAAGAAGTTGAGTTCTCAGCCAAGACTCAAGGAGAAGTTAGAACAACAGTATGGTGATCAAGTGGTATAGCTGAGAACCAACAAATTACCAAAAGGACTTGTCACTTTGGAGTCCATATTTAATCCTAATGATCAATTTAGGAAGGAGAAAGCAAACATCCAAGTCAAGGGAGAGGATTCAATGCCCATCTCAGTGGAAGAAGGCAAATCACTTCAACTTGGTAAAGTGACAACCAAGCAAGAAAGGTATGAGTTCATGCAACTTTTCCAAGAGTTCCTAGATATATTTTCTTGCAGCTATGAAGACTTGAAGGGTTTCAATTCCAAGCTAGCTCAACACACAATTGAGTTGGATCCAAATGCTAAACCCATCAGGAAAAAACAAAAACCCGTCAATCCACACATGGAGCCTCTAATGAAGAAGAAATTGAATAAGTTAATAGAGGAAAGTATCATATTTTCCATCAAGCATTCAAGCTGGGTAGAAAACTTGGTTCCAATTAGAACGAAGAGTGGAGAAATTAGATTGTGGGTAGTTTTTAGATATTTGAATAGAGCATCCCTCAAGGACCATTACCCACTTCCTTCTATGGAGCAGATTTTACAAGTTGTTGCTAGCTCTGAGAGGTTTTCATTACTAGATGGTTATTTAGGGTATAATCAAATCATGGAAAAAGAGGATGATCAGTTCAAAATAGCATTCACCATGAAATGGGGAACCTATGCATATAGGAAAATTCCATTCGGGCTATCTAATGCCAGAGCTACCTTCCAGAGGGCAATGGATATGGAATTCAAGGAACTGATCAAAAAAATAGTGCTGATATACCTAGATGATATTATTGTATTTTCTAAAAGTGCAGCAGACCATCTCTTTCATTTGAAACAAGTTTTCCAAAGATGTAGAAGATTTAGGTTATCCTTGAATCCCAAAAAATGTGTCTTCCTAGCTCATGAAGGAAAGATCCTAGGCCACATGGTTTCCAAAGAGGGATTAGCAATTTATCTAGAGAGAGTTGAAGTAATAAAATCATTACCATTACTAAGCCACAAGAAGGGCCTTCAAAGTTTCTTAGGAAGAATCAATTTTGTTCAAAGGTTTGTTCTGTATTTTGCAGCCCTTGTCAAGCCAATAACCATGATGTTGAAAAAAAATGTGGCTTTCAAGTGGATAGCTGAAGGTAAGGAAATTTTTGAGGCAATCAAGGAGGCTATCTCACAAGCTCCAACTCTCATTAACCCAAATTTCTCAAAGGATTTTATCCTTTGTGCATTTGCTGGTGGTGATACTATTTCTGTAATTTTAGTACATTAGAACAAAGAAAATGTAGAGCAACCAATTTCCTTCTTTAGCCAAATCTTGGAGGACTATGAGGTGAGGTATTATTTCATTAAGAAGCATGTTCTTACAGTGATTAGGATATTGAAGAAATTTAAGTATCTACTTTCAAAATACAAAGTTCAACTACTGGTTTCTCATGTGGGAGTTAAGGACTTCCTCCTCAACAAAGACCTAATTGAAAAACGTGCAGGGTGAATTACTCGTGTCATGGAGTATGACATTGAGATCAAATTCACCAAGTTGTTCTGAGGAAAGGGATTATGTGAGCAGCGAGTCTTGAGAAAATCAATGGAAGCAAGTAATGGGAAGGATTTTGTTTTAGCATTGCAAGACAACCAAGAAAAAATATGTGTTGAAGAAGATAATGAAGCACTCACTCTTTATTGGACCCAAGACATAATGCACTTCTTACAAATAGGCCTATGCCCTCTAGAGATGAACGAAACTAAGGGAAGACACTTAAGATTGCAGGCTATCCCATATGCACATGTTGATGGCGTCTTGTTCAAAAAGGATATAAATGGAGTGCTGCTGAGATGCATGGGGACAAATCAAATTAGTAGAATGTTAGAGGATTTCCATGGTGGATCAGCTGGAGGTTATTTTTCTCCAAGAGTGACAGCCCTCAAGATCATGAAGGCTGGCTATTATTGGCCCAAGGTGTTTGGTGATTGTTATGCATGGATCAAGAGGTGCAAGAATTGTGTATTATTCACAGGAAAGGAAATATTAGTATCCCTTCCATTGCACCCAATTTCAATTGATCAGCCATTCATGCAATGGGATTTGGACTTCATTGGATTCACTAACCCAAACTCAAGACAAGGGCACAAGTGGATCCTAACAGCAATAGACTACTTCACCAAATGGACTGATGTAGTGGCACTCAAGGAGGAAAATGAATCTAGCATTCTAGACTTCTATGAGGGGCTAACAACTAGATTTGGCATACCTGCCACTATACTATCAGATAATGCATTGGCATTCATAGGATCAAAGGTAACTAAATGGGTTGTTAAGAATGGGATCTATCTAAGCACTTCATCAAATTATTACCCTCAAGGTAATGACTAAGCTAAGTCTACCAAAAAGAACCTATTAAATATCATCAAGAGGACTCTTGATGAAAATCAGAGAACTTGGCACACTAAAATTAAATCAACCTTATGGGATGATAGAATAACTCTCAAGAGATCCACCGGTAACTCTCTATTTAAGACTTATTTATGGAAGAGAGGCAATATTGCCTATGTCACTTGAGTTGCCAACATTGGAACTCATGAAGTAATTGGAATTGTTGGAGTTTGAACCCATGGAAGTTAGATATGCATAATTGATGGAACTCCAAGAAATCAGAGAGCATGTAGCCCAAACAATG
Organism: Taxus chinensis; assembly: GCA_019776745.2. Classification (NCBI taxonomy): domain Eukaryota; kingdom Viridiplantae; phylum Streptophyta; class Pinopsida; order Cupressales; family Taxaceae; genus Taxus; species Taxus chinensis. The sequence goes on from CM034155.1 coordinate 100,860,872, forward strand.
GAGAAGGACCAAGCCTTGATTAAGAGAACCTTTGATAGGAAAGCTAAGGCTAGAACCTTCCGAGTTGAAGATCTAGTGTTGAAATGGAATGCAGACTGAGAAAATCTAGGAAGCCTTTAAAAGTTTAATGCCATTTGGAGTGGCGCCAACATGGTCACAAAATGTAATAATAGTAATGTATTCCAATTGTCTACATTGGATGGTGAAGAACTCCAGATTCCAGTTAATGGAATCCATCTAAAGCATTACTACTAGAAGGAAAATTCCTCACCTTGTACATATTATCTTATATTTTCATTCCTCTAAGTGCTTGTGCACATTTTTTTGTTGTATCTTAGTTTTACCTTTCCCTAAGTGCTTTGGCACAAGCTTTTTTATACTAAGAATGCATCTTTACAAGCCATGCTCTAGATCAAGTGATGTTCTACTCTCACAATCTTCTTTCCAGAAATTTCCGAATGAGTTAAGAGTGACAAGCAATTAAGTTGATGACTCCATGCCCAATGGTTTGCTTCAGGAAGTAGATCATTCATCCAATAGGTAGATGACCCCTCTGAGTTGTAAAAGTTGTTATCCAAAATAATCCCATTGCTTATTTTTTGCTAACTCTCTTTCATTTCTTCCTTCCTTGTGCCTCAGTCAAATTTTTCCACTTTTTAGGAACTAAAAATTTTCTGGAAATGGCTTCATCAGATAAAGAATTTTCTCACCTTTCAAAAAAGGTAAAATTTTCCTTCTAACTCCTTGTATTTTGCAAGTTATGGCTCAGAAGAGATTTTGAGGGAAATTCTCCCTAGGGAAGGCCCGCAGCCAATCAGGAACATGCCACATGGCGGTGAAAATGGCGGAATGTCAGCAGAGGAAATTTCAAAATTTTTGCCAAGGAAGTGGCGTCACGGTGCAAAGGGAAAAATATCACTCGCGGGCCCACTGCTAGGGAGAAGTGTGCCATCTAAGGCCCACAACGAATTAGGAGTGCCGCCACGTGTTCATGAGGCCTAGTTGGGGGTCATAGTGGTGGACGTGAATTTTAGCTTTTGCCAAAATTGTCTAAAGTTCGTGCGAAAGGAGAAATCTTTTCCAGCAAGTCTGAGCGGAGGAGGAGAAAGAAAATGTTTTGAGACCCACGTTGAATAGAAATTTGACACGTGTCCTATGAAGACGTTGCGGAGATCAGACTGGAACGGGGGAAAGTTGGAAATTTTTTCCAAAGTGTTAAAAATGGCGCAAAAGGTAGAAATTTGTTCCCGCATGCCCGCACCGAATGGAGAACACGACACGTGTCCATAGGAGCCCCATCAGATTAATCGGGGAGGCGGAGTGACATTTTTGCTATTCTCGGTGGAAATTATGAAGGGTGAAAAAGGGAGAACTTCAAATAGGCCCGCAGTGCCTGCCAAAGGTGGATGAAGGAGAAATTTTTCCCATGGGCCCAAGGACGAAAGAAAGCTACATTAAGGCCCGCTGACCAATAAGAAAGATGACACATGGGCATCAGGGCCATGGTAGGTCGGCGGAGAAAGTTTGGAAATTTTTCCAAAGTTGAAAAAGGTGTAAAATGGTCATTTGGACCAGCCTATGGATAAATAGGAAGGATGACACGTGGCATCAGACCAATGGTGGGGGGTAGATATTTTTGGGGAAATTTTCCCAAATTCAAAAAAAGGGAAAAATTTTGGCGTTTCAGACCCGCCGAACCCCTATTTTCGTCCTAGTTTCTGCCCTAAATCTTCAAATGGGCATATCTTTTGATCTAGGGCTCGGTGTTTCCTCAATTTTGGTGGCGTTGGAAAGATATTGAGAGTCCTTTACAAGATGGAGGGTTAAATTTTGAATTTTGATGAAAATTTGAAGAGAGAAAAATGGAGAAAACGTCCCTGGCATGGAAAAAAAACGCAAAAACTGGCATCCCAACCACCAAAATTAATGAAGTATGGACCTCTATTCTTGCTCCTGTAATGGTCGAATGTACTTGGGGAAGTACGGGATTTTTTTTGGAAACCCCTCATCTTGTAGGCCCATTAGATGAATTTGGTTCGGTGGTTGAAGTCCAAAAATTCCTTTGCCACGTTTTTTACATGTTTCTTCCATTCCTTGCTCGGGTTTCTATTGTTAAAAAGTGAAATTTGGCTCATTTGTAAGGGGTTGAACATGTTCTTGCTGATCTGCAGATCTCCTTCATTTATCCTTAGTAGTTTAATTTGAAGGATTTTCATACCTCCCATGGAGATTTTAACAAATGTTTTCTACTTCTTTGTTATTTGTAATGTATTGTATTCAATTTTGGAACCGACAATACATGCTCTGTGATTGAGTTTTCCAATCCTTCTCTTGCTGTTGGTTTGTTTCCTTCTGATCCTTCTTTGTATTTTGGAAAATTTGTGTATGTCTGTGTTATTGCATCCTCATTATCTGTGTTTGTTTTTTCAGAAGCAAGGATGTTCAGCACTCCTTTGGTGTATCACCTTGTTTTTTGCTTAGTTTTGTTTCCATTTCCTTATTTCTCATCTAACCATGTCTCCTTAGTAGTTTTAGAGTATGATTTTTGAATAAGAACCTCTGCAGAGATTGAATGCATAGACCTAGATCAGAGGAGTAGAGAAACCAAACTTCAATCTATGGAGAGTCTTTCTCACCATTTTTTGCAAGGTCCCACACCTTGGAGAAAAGACTCAATATTGTGCATTCACACCAAATGCCCAGTTTTCAAACTTAGAAAAGCAACATCCATAACTCATTTGGGGGTGCTGCTGATTTGCAGTAAAAGGACTTGATATTCTAAGGAGGCATATTGGTTATATCTAAGACCTTTATAGGTTCTACTTCAATTCCTCTCCTTGAAATAATAAAACCTAATAATTTTCAAGATAACACTCCAAAGACACATTTCTTCAGGTTGAATTTGACCTTATAATCTCTAAGACGCTAAAATATATTGTTATCCATATTTGCACCCCCTTGAAAAATGGATCAACCTATAGGTATGGGAATTGATAGTTGATGGGATTAGTTTGCAGGTGATTTTGTAGCAAGCTTGTAAGCCACAATGAGGGGTTGGAGCCATATCTTCTTGTCATGCACCAACCATGCATCATCTTCCTCCCCCTTTTTGCACATCATCGCTAGTTTCTTGTCACGCAACAACGTTCTCATTGAAGCATTTCAACACCCTTTTTTAAGTACATCAATATCTTCCTCCCTAACATGCGTCAATGCCCTTATTAATGTGCATCGAATACATTATCCTTGACTTGCATTAACACTCTTATTAATGTGCATTAACTACTTCCTCCTTGACACACATCATACATTTCTTCTTGACATGCATCGCCACTTTCATATTATCATGTGACAACTTAATTTGCTATCACACAACAAATCCCCTTTTTTTTGCACATCATTCTACCTTCCCCATCGCCACCACCTTCTTGTCACGTGTCAGCATTGTTTCCTATCATGCATCAACCACCTTTTTCTGACGCATGTCAACATCCCCTTGTTGTCACGCGATAAAATTTCTTCTTCTCATGCAAAAAATAATTCCCTCATCAATAGTGACTCTTCCCATTCTATCAGGACTTAGTTGTTGGTTTCTATCGGGAAACAACAAGGAGTTTCAGATATGACTAGACATTAATGGCACCATACATGGTAACTCAACAACCAGATTAATGAGGTATGACACCCATGTTCACCATACAAGTGAAGTACCAATTGAAAGTGAACTGGTATGGTTGCCCATATCTTTGTATGGGAAATTAATGAAATATGTCAGTTGATAGCTCCATTTCTCTCTCTATATATATATATGTAAAATCCCCTTCATTAAAGGAGAGAGATTTTGAAATTGTAAAGGAACTCTACCAAAATTGTTCTAGCACTTTTGTGAGCTGCAAGCCTTAAATGTATGCATTTTGTGAAGGATTATTTCCTTGTGCCTATATTGTAATGGATTTTGCATCATTTTAAGAAATAATTTTTTTTATGGATCTTCTTACCCTAGCTTGATTTATATTGCATTTCCTACCTTTTATTATATTTTATAGGTATATTGTGCATATTGTGTTCCTTTATAGGGTTTAAATTTGTTGTGCTCTATGAAATTGGAGGTTTGAATGCGCCTTGGGACTGTGGCACCTTATCAGCCCTCTTCTTTCACATTTCCCCCCCACTTTCACTCACTAGGAATCTCTCTAATCTTGTTTTTGGTGTTATCACCTCCCTTAGTTTAGGATTTACATTTTATGTGTTTCTCTCTCTCTGGTCCCTTAGAATTGATAGTTTAGGAGTAGGTTAGCATTAGAATAGGTCAGGAACCTAACCTTCTCTAGAGTTTTGTCTCAATCTCAAGAGTCCCACACATTGAGACAATCCCATGTTGGTAAAAAGTAGGGATTTGTAATGTGTAAATCCTAAGGTGTTACTTTTCTGACATAATAATTTTGGCATGCCCAGTGGGGGAAAAAGTCAATATTTTCACTTTTTATCAAGATTGGGTGTGTGTCTTGGTGAATTTTCAGCCTTTAGAGGCTTTGCAACAACACATATAGTGACTCCATCATTCAAATCTAGTAGTTTCAGCATTAGAAGTTTATCAAGTTCATGAGAAGAGTGCAAACTCGGTCTAGAGAAAGAGACTTTGAATACTTGTAGTTATCTCAAGGTAGAGGAAGGAGAGGAAGAAGAGAAAAATGGTCTCTATCTCCACCAAATAGAACATTTTCCACACCTCCACCTAGTAGACCCTTTCTTTAATAGAGTAGGGTTCTTAGGCCACTCAAGATGGATCATCAACAACCACAAAATCAGCCACCTCCAAACCCTTATGGAAATTTCATGGGAAACACTCCAATTTACCTTAATGCAAAAAATCCGGTCCCTATAGCAACATTAAAGAATATCCCATACTTCACTGGAGAAAATTAAACAACTCCCATCGACCACATTCAAGACATTGCAAATGTCTGTGCCATGCATGATATTGTTGAGAAGGATATTTCGGTCAAGTTGTTGGCTTATTATTTCAAAGGAAAAGCATTGCAATGGTTCAGAGGCTTGGAAGTAGGATCAATTCAGAATAGGGATCAATTGTGCATAGCTCTCTGTGGCTAGTTTGGGGAGAGGGATAATAACTTATCCCTTTTGGATAAGATGACTACAATCAAAAGGGCACCAACTGAGAAAATGATAGACTTCAATTCCATATTCCAAAGAACATGGGAAAAGATCCCAATTGCAGTCAAACCAACAACTGAAAGTGCATTTCTTTATTTTCTTAAAGCTCTAAATTTTGATATATTTGTTATGATACAATCTATGGGAGTAATAACCCTACCAGACGCCTATGTCATAGCCATTAGAGTTGAGAATTTCCTAATTCAAGATGATAAACTTGCACCTAGGCCACCTATGCCTCTCTATCCGGATATGGGGAATCCTAATCCTAATCAAACACCTACAATATCCCCCATCCCTACTCCAAGAAATTAGAGTTCAAATGAAGCATCCACTTCTTTTTATAGCCATTCAAATGAACTCCAGGAGGTTATGAAACAATTGAAAAACTTAGGAAACGAGTTGGTAACTCTTAAGAGAAAACAAGCTCAAAATTATAGACCTTATTAGCCTCAATTCCAACAGAATAAACCTCTGTATCAGCCAAACAGGCCACATGTTCAAGTTGCTAACCAGAACCAAAGACAACCCCAAGCTGCTAATCCATTCCAAGCATATAACCGTAATGCATTTTCAACATCTAGGGCCTTGGTTCCAACTCAAAACAACATAGCACAAGAATATGAATGGTGTTTCCCATGCAACCAACGACACAATCAAGAAACATTCTTCAATGCTACTTTAAATCAAGCATTGATGGTGATTATGGAGGGTGTTCATCAAAAACCAAACCAAGAAGGAATTCAGCAACAGGTAGCTAATTAGGAAGAACCTCGAAACAAGACAACACTTGTAAATTGGAAAGCTGAGGATTTACGTGGAATAAATCAATCCCCTTCTTAAAGTGTGGTAGCCAACATGAGGTCTAAGAAGATAAATATAGAGGAACATAAGTCACCTAATCTAAGTACTCCTAAACCTTCTATCACACTTCGGGGTATTAGCAATACAATTGCAGCCCCAAATGTTCAAAATCAGCCCAAACTACCTTCTAAGCCAAAATCAGGTACTAGTTGCAGTAGCCCATGTGAAGGAGAAAGTCATGTTGCATAAGGGGTAGAAAAAGTAAAATCCATCTCCTTTTAACATTATTGATCAAATGAAGAAGACCAATGTAAGCATTTCTATGTGGCAATAATTGAAAATTCCAAGCCAACAGGATTTGTTACAAGCAACCATGGAAAATTGGTCAGCATCAAATGAGTTGTCCAAAAATCAAGAGAAGGTTCTCATTAATGCAACTCTAAAAGAAGGAGTTCATGGAGGTGAGCAAGGTAAAAACGTGAAGCCTCCTCCATTCTATATATCTTTGATTATTGGGAACAACCTGTGTACAGAATTGCATGATTGACTTAGGGGCTAACAGTTCGGTAATGCCAAAAGAGATAGCATATTAGTTAGGCATAAAATACAAACTAGTTTCCAAAGGAGTGGTATAGTTAGATGGGACAATAGTGGGGATTTTGGGGATCATTAAATGTTTATACCTCACATTACATGTATGTCCTAATGTCATGGTTCAAAAGGATATATCAGTGATTTACTTTCCACCACTCTTTGTAGTGTGCTTGTCAAGAGACTTCACTGCCAAAATTGGAGGCTACTTATCAGTTGATTGGTTGCATATGCTTCTTCAGAACAAGGTATGGAGCTAAGGCTACAATTGGGTCTAAACCTATTGAAAATTTCCATATTGAGCCTTATGTACCAAACCCAATCAATGCAAATTTCTCATCCTTTGATCAAGAGGGTTGCCCAAACACTCAGGAAGTCGATACCAATGTTGGGTGCATCTTGGATTTTACTCTTGATGAATGGGTAAAAAAAAGACACATATATGATCCATACAAGGAAATAGAGGAGGTTGAGTTGGGATTTTATTGTTTGCACGAGGAAAACACACCTCTTCCTAGCCTCACCAAAACGGATGATAAGGGTGATAATGAAGTATGGTAGTTATTCTTTGATGGATCAAGGAGTAGGCAAGGCACTGGACGAGGATAAATTATTTTGTTACCACAAGGTATGAATTAGTATTCAAATTTTCATTTTCAATTCACTTGTTCAAATAATATAGTTGAGTATGAAGATTTAATACATGGATTGAATTAGGAAAAAAAAAGAGGGGTATATAAAACTTACAAGTGTTTGGGGATAGTGAGTTAATTGTCAACCAAGTTAGGGGAAAACATGCTACTAAGAATTATCTTCTCAAAGCCTACATGCATCAGGTATGGGATCAAATTGATGATTTTTAAGTGTTCAATATTCAAGCCATACTGAGGAATAAGAATGAGGCCGCAAACAATCTTGTAGCAATTAGAGCAACATTTGATGTGGTGGAAAGTATTAAGAGAGATAAAGTGTCACTACGTATTCATGTAATTGTGAGGCCACCTATACCGGATAATAACACAAGCTGGTAAGTATTTGAGAATGACCAACATATCATAAATTTCTTATAGGAGGAGGCTGAGTTCTCGGTTAAAATACATGATAAATTGGAGCAACAATATGGTGATCAAGTAGTTCAACTGAGGAAAAATAAGCTACCAAATGGTTTAGTGACTCTAGAGTCAATATTCAATCCCAATAATCAGTTCTAGAGGGAAAGACCAAACATTCAGGTTAAAGGTAAGAATTCAGAGCCAATTTCAATTAGAGAAGGAAAAACACTTCAAATTGGAAATGTAAGCATTGATCAAGAAAAATATGAATTTATACAACTTTTCCAATAATTTCCATATGTATTTTGTTAGAGCTATGAATATTTGAAAGGATTTAATCCTAAGTTGGCACAACACATGATTGAACTGGATTCTAGGAGATAAACCCATCAACTAAAAGCAAAGGCCAATCAATCCTCATATCGAGCCTCTCATGAAAAGGGAACTGAACAAATTTATTGAATCAAGCATCATCTTTCTAATCAAGCACTCTTCATGGGTAGCAAATCTACTGCTAGTTAGGAAAAATAATAGGGAAATCAAGTTATGTGTGAATTTTCAAGACTTTAATATGGCCTTTCTCAAAGACCACTATCCACTTCCTTCCATGGAGAAAATCCTATAGGTTGTAGTCGGTTCTGAAATATTTTAACTTTTAGATGTCTACTCAAGCTAAAATCAGATCATAATGAAAGAGGAAGACCAATTCAAGACAACCTTTGCTACGAAGTGGGACACTTATCCCTATAGAAAAATTCCATTTTGATTGTCAAATGTCAGAGCCACTTTCCAAAGGGAAATGGCTATGGAATTCAAAGGGTTGATCAATAAGATAGTTCTTTTGTATCTAGATGACATTACTATATTCTCTAAGAATGCAACAAGTCACCTCTTTCATCTTAGACAAGTATTCCAAAGATGGAGGAGATTCAGAGTGTCTTTGAATCCGAAAAAGTCAATATTACTATCTCATGAAGGAAAGCTCTTAGGCCACATCGTGTCTAAGGAAGGGTTGGAAATTGATCCAGAAAGGGTTAAAGTTGTTTGAGCATTGCCATTGCCAAGTCATAACAAGGATCTCCAAATTTTTTTGGAGAAAATTAATTTTGTTAGGAGGTTTGTTTCTAACTTTTCCCATCTTGTCAAGATACTCACACTAATGCTGAAGAAGAAAATGGTTTTCAAATGGACTATTGAAGGAAAAGAAAATATTTAAATCCATAAAGTAAGACATTGTGTAGGCTCCAACCCTCATTTATCTAGATTTCTCGATGGTCTTCATTTTATACACTTTTGGAGGCACATATGAGATATATGCCATACTGGTACAACCAAATCAAGAAGGACTAGATCATCCTATTGCATTCTTCAGCCAAGGTCTTCAGGATTATGAGCTAATATATTCATTCATTGAGAAGCATGTCCTTGCTATGATTACAAGTTTAAAGAAATTCAGGCATCTAGTTTCAAATAACATAATTCATCTATTAGTTTCACATACTGGTGTAAAAGATTTTCTTTTGAACAAGGACCTTAAATAAAAGAGAGATGGTTGGGTAACCAAGGTCATGGAGTATGATATTGATATAAATGTGACAAAATTAGTTAGGGGGAAAGGGTTGTGTGAGCATCTAGCTTCTAACAAGCATGCTAAATCAAGAGAGAAGGAAGAATATTTTATGGTGTTGCAGGATAATCAAGAACAAGTTGTAGGTGGCATACCCATTCCTTGTTGAACTCGGGGTATTTTACATTTCCTTCAAATGGGTCAAATCCTCAAGGATTGAGTAAGGAGGTATTTCAAACTTCATTGCATCCCATATGTGTTTGTAGATAATATTTTTTTCAAAAGGGATGTGAATGGTGTCCTCCTAAGGTGCATCAAGATAGATAAGATAGAAAGGGTATTACATGAGTTTAATGATGGAGAGGTAATGGTCATTTTCCCCCAAAAGCCATAACTATTAGAATAATAATGGTTGGTTATTACTGGCCTAATATTTTCAATTATTACTAGTCATGTATCAAGAAATGCAAGAAGTGTTCCATATTCATAGGTAAAGAGAAGCTAGCATCCCTCCCACTCCATCCTATCTCAGTTAAACAACCTTTCATGCAATGGGGGTGGATTTTATTGGGGTGATCAATCCAAGTTCCAGCCTAGGTCATAAATGGATTCTTATAGCCATGGACTACTTCACTAAGTTGATAAAAACAATTACACTTAAGGAAGAAAATGAAGCTAACATTATGGATTTCTACAAAGGTATTGCAACAAGGTTTGGTGTTCCTTCCACTATAATATCAGATAATGCCTTATCTTTTCATTGGAGACAAATATATCTAATTGGGTTGTTAGAAATGGACATCTATTTGAGAACTTCTTCTAACTACTACCCCCAGGGTAACGAGCAAGCAGAGTCCATGAACAAGAACTTGCTGAGAATGATAAGAAGAACCACCGATGAGAATCAGAGGACTTGGCATACCAAATTGAAATTAGACTTGTGGGCTGATAGAATCACTTCTAAGAAGTCAACTTATTATTCCCCTGTCAAGTTGGTTTATGGAAGGGAAGAAAGGCTGCCAATATCCCTTGAATTACCATCCTCAGAGCTTATCAAGCAGATGGATTTGTTTGAGTTTCTAGCTATGGAATTTAGGTATGCAAAGCTCATGGAGCTGTAAGAGCTAAGAAACCAGGCCATGAAAACAATGGAGAAGGACCAAGCTCAAATCAAGATGAGTTTTGACAGAAAGGCCAAAGACATAAATTTTCAAGAAGGAGACCTAGTTATGAAATGGGATGCAGATAGAGCAAAACTAGGAAGGGACTCCAAGTTTGATGCAATATGGAGTGGCCCCTACTTGATTTTAGGGTGTAAAGAAAATAATGCTTTCCGATTAAAAAAGTTAGATAGAGAAGTATTGTAGATCCTAGTCAATGGCATCTACCTCAAGCATTATTATTGATGGGAATATATTTCTTGTACATATTAGCTTAGAGTTTGAAATTCCTCTAAGATATTTAAGCACATTGTTTTGTTGTAGTTATATTTTCTTTCAGATAAGTGCTTGTTCACTTTCTGCATGTTCCATTTGGGATATGTATGATTTTTTTAATTATACATAGTTGTGATTTGTTATTGTTTCACTTTCCAGTTTTAGGAAGGGTTTGGTGATGAGGTAATGTCTCAAAAGTATTCCAAAGAAACAAGAGGTTTAAGACATATGACCATTTTTAGAAATTAGAATGACTACATGCCCAATGGATACAAAATCATCGATCTTTTAGATCTAGTAGGTAGATCACCCTGTAAGTCACCAATTGTTATCCATTTTTAAACCCCCTTGTAAAATGGATCAACCTATAGGTCTCAAAATTGATAGTTAATGGGATTAATTTGTAGGGAATTTCATGGCAAGATGGAAAGCTACGGTAAGAGTTTTCAGGCATATCTTCTTGTCATGCATCAACCACACATTAGTCACCTTCCCCTTGTCATGCGTCACCACCATTTCCTTATCGCGCAACAATGTTGTCCTTAATATGTGTCAACACCCTTGTTGACACACATAAACTGATTCCTCCCTAATGCATGTCAACTCCCTTGTTGACGTGCATCAACCACATTCTCCTTGATGCACATCAATGCATTGGTTGATGTGCATCAATTGATTCCTCCCTGACACACATCAACTATTTCTTCTTGACGTGTGTCACCACTTTCCTCTTATCATGCGACAACATAATTTTCTATTGCGTGATAACTCCCCTCCTTTCTCAATGTTTTTCTACCTTCCCCATCACCACCACCTTCTCATTATGTGTCATCATTCTTTCCTGTCACATGTCAATCATCATTTGCTAACGTGCTTCAACACTTCACCTTGATATCGCGCAACAACATTTATTTTTATTGTGCGAAAATTCATTTCCTCATGGCAATCGGAAACTCTTCCCATTCTGTCAGGTCAACATTCATTTGGTGGTTTTTTTGTTGGATGACAACAAGGAGTTTCATATATGTCCAAGCATTAATGACACCGTACATGGTAGCTCAATAACCAGATTAATAAGGTATGGAACCCATGTTCATCGTGCAAGCGAAGTACCATTGGAAAGAAAACTTGTATGGTTTCCCATACCTTTGTAAGGGAAATTAATGAAATAGGTCAGTTGGTAGCTCATTATCTCTATATATATGTAATTTCCCCTTCATTCAAGGAGAGAGATTTTAAAATTTTAAAGGAACTTTGCCAAAACGTTTCCAGCACTGTTGTGAGCAGCAGGACTCAAATTTATGCATTTTGTGAAGGATTCTTTCCTTGTGCCTATATTGTAATATTATATTTTCTCTTTTTACCCTAGCTTGATTTATATTGCATCTTCTTTCCTTCTACTATAGGTATATTGTGCATATTGTGTTCCTTTACAGGGTTTAAATTTGTTGTGCTCTACGAAATTAGAGGTTTGAATGCATTTTGGGGCACTTTTTCTTCCCTCTTTTTCCCCATTTCCCCCCACTTTCACTCACTATGAATCTCTCTAGTCTTGTTTTGGTGCTATCACCTCCCTTAATTTAGGATTTACATTTCATGTATTTCTCTCTCTCTGGTCTCTTGGAATTGATAATTTAGGACTGGGTTTAGGTCAAGAAACAACCTTCTCTAGAGGTTTATCTCAATCAAAAAGTTCCCACACCTTGAGACAATCCCATGTTAGTCAAAAGTAAGGTTTTATAATGTGTAAATCCTAGGGTGCTACTTTTCTGCCATAACAAATGAACTATAAGATAGCTGGGTGATCTTCTCTAGTCCTAGATTTACCCAATATGTCATCCATATAGTCTTCCATTCCATCATTGATAATATCGTGAAAGATGACAATAATATCTTGTTGATATGTTGTGACTAAATTCTTGAGGCTAAAGGGAATGACTTGATATAAAAATTTCCCCTATGGGGTTGTAAAATTTGGCTTATGTTGATCTTCCTCAGTAATTTTAATTTGGTTATACCCTAAAAAACCATCCATGAGTGATAGTAGTTCATAACCAATTGTTGAGTTGACAATGATGTCGGTGTTTGGAAGAGGAAAGTCATCCTTGGGACAAGCTTTATTTATATCTCTAAAATTTGTATATATTCTAATACTCATGGGTTTCTTCTGTATGGGGACGATGTTTTAAATCCACTCTGAATAATCAATAGGCCTAATGAATCCTACTACCAATAATTTCTCCAGCTATTCTTTTATTAACAAGGAAACACGAGGATGCATCTTTCTAAGATTTTATTTTATAGGCTTTGCCTCTTCGTGCACAACTAGGTTATGCACTACTAATGTTGGATCTAACCCTAGCATGTCCGCATAGGACCAAGAAAATATATTTGATAATTCATGCAAAAACAACACAAAGGTCTTCTACTATTGGCCTGAGAGCAAAGCTCCCAACTTGACCATTTGGGGTATTTCCTTTGTACCAATGTTTACAGAAATGGTCTCCTCCACAAGTAACTTGGATTATTCCTCCATGCATGTAGGATCGGTGGGGAGATTGAGATATTCTTCTAAAGGTGTCTTGATGATATTTTCACCTTTAACATGGTCACTTTTTATGTCCAGTGATTTTTCTATTTTTTTCCATAACTGCCTCAAAGAGGTTTTCACTATACAACTTGGAATTTTTATTTGTGCAAGGCTTCTCTGTAGAAATATTTTCCTTGATTTTATTTTGATTTTTCAGACCATGAAGTTTATACTTCTCCCTAAAGTATGTGTATGCATCAAGATTAATAGAGGCAAGGTCTTCGTAAATACTACACATGGGATCTATTTCACCTTCAAAATCATATGAACTATCTTCTCGTTCAAAAGAGGTTTCTTCAACATCTAGAGGATTGGATGCATATGGTCAGACACCAATATCATACTTACACACCTTGTAATGTGGTATCAGAAGAGCTTCACATACACCTTGTTCGTGTATGCCGTAGCCATATCCTTTATATCTCATAGCATACATCATTTTATTTGGGATAACATACTTGGGTGATTGATAACATGGATTCATTTCATCATCCAAAGGTTGGGATACAATATTGTTAAGTAGCTTCTCATATGCTAATAGACCACCAGGAGTAAAATTGTCGATGTTACAATGTTCTCTGGACCGTTTATATTCATAGCTAGGTCTACCCTGCATCTTGGGTGATAGGGGGAGTCTGGAAACTAAAAGGACCTATTGGAGATCATATTCTCCATCGCCATTTACAACAAATTTCATCTCCCATAAAGAAAAAGGAGAGTAAGATGTATAAGCACCATCCCTATGAGAATCCAAGGTGTCTGGATCAACACGTGAGGCAAGATCCTTGGATTGAACTGAAATGGCCATCTTTGTAGAAGGGAATTCATAAGTGGTCGGAAAATAACTTGACAATGTTCTGCAATGAGGAAAGGGTTGAGGATCCCCCTAGATAGTGATATTTTTTCGTTCATAATGTAACTTCAAACAATTTTGATACGTAAAAGTTATGGCCTGTATGGCGTGAATCCAAAGGCGACTGAACAATATGTTATAAGGAAGCTCTAAGTCTAAAAAATGGAACTTAGTATTGTGAGTAGTAGGCGCTACTCCCAGTGATAAAGTAATCACGTCGGTTGAATTTTGTTCTTTATTGTCATACGCCTTGATGGTAATGAACTTAGTTTCTACATCACCCTCAATACCACCTAGTTATCGAACAAGCTTCAAAGTACAAATTTTCAATCCTGATCCACCATCCAATAACACTCTTTTTATCTTATTATGATTGATAATGACCTAAATGTGTAAGGGTAAGTTATGGGTAGGATCCTCTTCAGGAATTTCTTCATGACTAAAGATTATGTACTTCGTTGGAGCAATCTATGCAACCATGGCTTGGAAGCATGTAGGGTCAATATCAACTGACACTCTTGACCCCTGTAGTGTTTTACAAAGGATGTCCTTGTAAATATTAGAGATTTTGAGAAGATCTAAGATTGAAATATTAGCAGTAGTTTTCTCAATTTATTCTAAAACATCATAATGATTTTCCTGAGGGGTAGATGGAGGAGGTTCTGAGATAATTAGGTGAACACATCACATTTCCATAGCACACTCCTTCATTTTAATCTTAATAGTGTTGATATGATCAAAAGCTGGGTTAACACAACTAATTATGGCATCAAAAGGATTATTCATTTTCGCAACATAGTTGGTATTTTTGGTTTGGGATGACTATCCTTGATCTAAATTTTCCTTTCCTTTGTTATACTTGGGGAAAGGTTCTTAGTTAATTCCCAAGTTTGCATTGGAAGATTTACTAGGGGCATATGAATCCATTTCCACGTCACCACTATCAATTAATTCTTGGATGAAGTATTTAAATTTCAAACACTTATCAGTTTTGTGACCCCTAACACGATGAAACCCGCAATATTCATTTTCTCTAAACCATGATGGATTAGGTTCATCATCTCCATAGGGTATATTTTCTGGGTATTTAACCATGCTGATCACCTCTAATTGTTTTAATATGAATGACATAGACTCAGATAGAGGGGTGAAAGTGCAACATGTGTACTCAGGAGTCGGAGGTCCCTTATCAAGTTTCAAAGGAGTGTGGTTTTGAAAAACCTATACTCATTTAAATTTTTTATACCATCACCTATGAAATTCTTGTTCTTGTTTGGAATGAACTTTGGTTTTTCATTAGACTTTGACTCGTGATTATCATGTGAGAAGGGTTTTAAAGTCCATTTTGCTAACAATGCCTTTTCAATTTAACTATCTTTTACTATGAACTCCCCTAATGGATCTACAAGTGGAAAGTAATCTTGGGGTGTATGTTAGGTACAAATATGTTGACCAGTTGTTTCTCTGGTATGGAGTAAGGGCAGTGACTAGCTAACCCTTGCCACTTTTGTAAGAAACTAGTGAAGCTTTCATTGTTCCATTGTTTCACATTGCACAAATATATCATGGTAACGTCATTTTCCATGTTAAATGAGAAGTGACACACAAAGTGTATTTCTAGTTCTAGCCATGTAGAAAGGGACCCTTTAGATATATGTAAAAACCATTTGATTGCTTGACCCCGTAGACTCCATGGGAAAAGGTGAATAAGATAATTATCACTAAAAGAGACCTCATAATATGTCATCATGTAAAAGTCTTTAATGTGGTATCTTAGATCACCTTTTCCCTTGTATTTTTCAAACTTGGGACAATCAAAGTGATGAGAAAAATGTACTTACAACATAGCCCTTTCAAAAGAATATTGGCATAACTCCTCAAATTGATACTTTTTAATATGGCCTACATTGCCTTCTTGTAAAGCAATAAGTGTGTTCTCCATGGATAACCAATATTGGTTGAAGAGTTTCCCCTATGTAGGTGGTGTCAGCCTATATAAGTAGATAAGTCTAGTCATTTAACCACCTTGATTGTCTATGTATAACTCCTCATATTAATCTTTATGTTTTTCCTGATGGGAAGGTTTTGTGTAGAACTCATGATACGAAGATATAGGTTTTTCTATTCTAGTAGTCTTCATTCGTTCCTTATTAACATGTGAATTCAAGCTTTCTAATTGGTGAGTATGAGCACGTATTTGTTGTTCTAAGGTAACCTCTTGGGTTGGTATCTCTTTTCGATTCTCACGATGAGGAGGTTCTTCATGATTGACATGTTCTTCATCATCCTCACAATAAATTCTGACAACGGGGAAGTGATATCTTCCATCATTTGGATAAGGAATTTATTCCTCATTCCATTAGCTAGAAGTAAAAGCAAGTCAAGGGTTTAGGATTTCATCAATGTTACTTAGAGGATGTTTTACTTCTTCCTCTCCATGAACCATGTTTGTAAGGAGAGAGGGATCAAATTTGGGTGGAAACTTGGCCCCCAATTCTACAACACACATAAGAACATCATGTCTATATTGAAACAAGAATTTTTCTATTTGGGTAGGACTAAATTCAAAGTCTCCTGAGGAGAATTCTCCTCACTACCACTATGATCAACCATGGTGTTTTCTTCAAAAAGTGGGTTTATCTTTTCATTTACAAAGGGATTTGACCCTAATTTTTTATGCCTCGTCTTTGCGATAAGAAGAATAATAGGAAGGGTTGCACTAAGGTTGATTTAAAATGGACCCTAGGAAAAACCAAGTAGCATAATGACGTCAGATCATCACAAAAAATGCCAAATAATAAATGGTAAAGAATCTAAAAGATCAAGAAAATATGAACCGAGGAAATTAAAGAATAAAGAATGACACATTGATAAGGTACTTTATAGAAAAAATTATCCAGGATTAAACAATCAAGTACAAGACTATGATCCAATCACAAGAATAAATACTCTCTATATTATCAAAGATAGGTTTGGTGTAAATAATAACAACACAATATCAATACTCATGTCAAGTTTTGGAATAAGCAAGAATTAAATACTAAGGTGTTGACATGATCTCCAAGAAAGGTATACTAACACAAGTTTAGATAAAAACAAAGTCCAAGTCTTTAAAAATGGGGGCTATAAGTGCGAGTAGTGCAACAACACTATTTGGACACATTAATCAAGCTTTGTAGACAAAGAAATATTTTAGTATCAAAATGATGTTACCATAATGTGAGCAACATAATGATGACACTTTCCAAAACTCAAGGTAATGTTGGGCTCAAAACCAAGTCTAATTTTAACAAGAAGTTGTTATTTATGTGAGCAACATAACAATAAAAATTTAGAGACTTAGACTAAGTTTCACAAAGGAAACAAGATGTAAGTATCACAATTGTATTGATATAATGTGGGAAGCATAACAACTCACAGGAATTCAATGGTAAGACAACCTAGCTACAAATTCAATGAGTCTCAATATGGGTGTGAGACAAAGGGCCTACTAGAACATGAAGACATACCATTCACACTTTCAACACTCACATTCCAAAATTGTAACCTATTCATATGAGTAGAATAAAAAATTGGTGGACATGATTATTTCTAGTGGTATCCACGTATGTATGCTTTCTTTTTTTCCAAAATGGGAAACAAGAAAACAAAGGAGTACACCACGTGGTGAAGAAAAATACTTAGCCTAACTTCGGTGAGTTTTGCCTTGTCTTAACACAAGGTAGAAACTAGGAAAAAGTGATTCCTTGTAAGTTTTGTGATGAATAACATGTGGCGTAAACTTCAATGAACTCTCCCCTTTTTTGACCAACAAGGTTTTGACTCCAAATATTTTTTTTCTTTGTGAGATATTTTTAGAACACGATCGATAAAGTCAAGTTGGCCCCAATACCAAATGGTTCCCTAAGATTTTTTTCACAAACTCGCCAATTATTTCCTAAATGAGGTACATATTTCTATAATTGATTCTATTTAATATACCATTACCCCACAATCAAATTAATGAATGGTGCCCCATACAAGAAACATGAGGTATTTCTCACAAAGGTTTTCCAACTAGTTAAGTGAGTAAGCATGCACTTCCCATTTCATCCACTAGTTCTCTTAAGTTGTGGAATACTTTGGGGTTCCTATGGTAATCCTCATAATGAGTTTTATGGCTTATGCCAAGATACTTCCCACAGTTTAAAATAGATTATCTGTAGCTCTTAACTGAAACCTGCAAATATAATGTGTTAAATAAAGTGGTGTGTTTTGTTTTTTTTAATTAAAATGTGGTTTAGCATATCATTGGAAACCTACAACATATGTGTAGTTATATTTTTTCAGATCCCAAGTATTTGAAAAGTGTTAAGTCCCGCATACAAAATATTTAGTAGTTTCCAATAGAAATTGAACCAAAGTTGCTTTTGATTCTCAAGATCATCCAAGGATGCAAGAGAAGAGCATACACAATAATTTTATACAACTAGATAAATGCAAAGGAAAACCTTTAAATCAAATGTACTTTAAACAATGATTAATAAATTGTTCATTCCCTTAAGTAAAAATGAAAGATTAAGTTTCCAATTAACCAAATGTTAGAAAAAATGAAAACCAAAGTTGCTTTTGATTCTCAATACCACCCTAAGGTGCAAGGTAAGAGCATACACAAACGTTATTCTAACTTTAAGTAAAGTATGAAAACTTTATTTTCATAAAATCTTGACAACATGTTATAAATATGATTACAAATGTAGAAACCTACAAAATAGAGTTAGAAAACATGTCAAACAACAACATACATAAAAATTCATAATCTAGAAATCTCAAAAACCAAGCCAAATATCAACACAAAGTGCTAGCATAATCCTTTATAGCAGTAACACAAGGATAAGCTCGCTAGCACAAAGGCATCTCACACTAGCGCAAGGTTAATGTCAAAAATGCAAGTCTGAGATAAAAACACAGAACAATTAAGCACTAGCATAGGAAAAGAATCAGTAGTGTAAGGCGGGTAAGAGGTAGCATAATCCTATAGTGTAGGAGCTCATGTCATACATAGAGCAGCAAAAATTCATTTGATCAATCCACCATGGAAAGGAGATCTGAAGAAGATCTTGCAGTCCCAGCTTATCCTCTAGAGCAACAGATTGAAGAGTTTGATTTGGAAAACTTCATGATAGAGAAAGAGGTCATTCAAGTGAAAGATGGTTTTCAAGTAGCAAAGGAAGGAGAAGCTTCTCCAAATCCAAAAGAAGAGGAGCACATTCCAACTATGGAGGAGAAAAATGCAGGTCTAAGAGCTTTGAACACAAAACAGGCTATAGAAGAACCTTCAGTTATTCCTTCCACTTCATCTCTCTTGAGCTATAACGTTGGAGAAGAGTTTGATCTTTAAAAATTCATGTTGGAGGATGAAAGAAACCATGGTAAACAATTTTTTTATCAAGATAACACCATGGAGGAATTTGAAAATTTGCAGCAGGACAACAATGAGGCAGTTTATTTGTCTGATTTGGAGAACTGTTTTGATGGAGAAGAACTAATTGAAATCACATTGTTTTCACCTCCTTCATCGACCTTCCAAACATGCATACCTAATGTCATGGAGGAGAGAATTCATTTGCAGCATTCTATACCTTATAACATCCTTTTGGAATCAAGTTTGGAAGATTTAAATCTTCAATGTTCTTCACAAGAGGAAGAAGAGAAGGAGACGCCATTAATCCAATAAGGTCTACAAGAGGACTCCATTTTTGGAGTTGAAAATCATAGAATTAGGCACATCAATCATATTATACCTTGCCCAATCAGGTATTTGGCTTCATTGGAGCCAAAGGAGAAGCCACAACCAGTCATGCTTGCTTCAGGGCATGAGGATGAGTTATAGAGTACCAAGGAGTAGCTGTCATACCTCTTTAATCCAAATGCAAAGCAACTAAAAGAGGTAAAGGATTTTTCTTCAGTTGATAGTTTGGTGATTTGGGTGGAAGATCAGCTTGTAGTTATTTTTTCACTCATCCAACCAACCATGTTCAGTGCCAAATCAGTTGCATGGCTGCCATTTTTGAGGAGGGGAAGCTATTTCTCCCTACTAGTTGTAGGTTTTTTTTTAATTCCCTTTGGTCTTGGTTAGAGTAGTGTAGGTAGGTTTTTTTTAGTAGAAAAAGTGCTTTTGCACACTCTGCATGTTCCATTTGGAGCATGTATGATTTTCAATTTTGTACATAGTCGTGGTACTATTTTGTTGCTCTTATGTAGTTCATTCAGAAAAACAGGGGAAGCCCTATTTTAAAACAATTTTCTACTCTCAAAAATTTTCAATTCAATTTTTTCTTATAAAATCCAAGAACACAAGTGGTCGAGATCATGAACCAGAGGTAAAATTAGTATGAGCCTTTTATTCTTGACTCCATGCCTAATAGATACGACAAGGCAATTGATATCTTCATCTAGCAGGTAGATGTTCCCGTGAGTCACCAAAGTTTTATCCATATTTCACCCTCGAGCTAAATATTGGATCGAAACACAACCCTTCATAGGAGAAACCTGAGGAAACACACTCAATCTTGCAAATTGGATGTAAAAAAGGTCCAATAATGAAGTGGCGGGGATAAAGAAGAGAAAAGGATCCTGCATAGAAAGAAATGACTCTGTCGGGCCGTTTCTACATCTTAAATCCATTCTCCAAATCCAGGAAAGGAAAAACTATGAAATTATAGGGTCAAACAATGAGGATCAATGTAGCAAGGAGCCATAAGAAAGAAGGAGGAATAACAACAAAGATTCGAAGTCCCTGTGCTCGAAATTATTCAGGAAAAGGGACAAAATTGACTAAGTATGAAGGAGGCAGCGGAAGAGGCCACATGTCCCAATGACGCTTCTCTAAAAGTGAATCCAAAAAGAGAAACTCAAACTTGTGCCGACCCTCCATGAAGCAAATGGTCAAACTGAGTCAAAGGTAGACAGGACGGGCATCCAAATTGACTAAGTATAGAAGTGTAAGCGGAGAGTGCTAACTGTTAGCTTGGCACATTTCCAAGAGTTTTCCCAAAGGTGGAGACCCAAATGAGCACAAGCTCACCACGTAGCCCAAAGTCTAAAAGTAAGAAGACTGTTGAAAAGTCCAAAGATTAGCAGAGGCTGACAAGTGTCAACTCGATGCTCCTCCAAAGGAAAACTTTGGGTCAGGTTTGCAAACAAGTGAGGTGCATCCATATGTTCTACCAAAGGGGGCAGAGTCAGTTGAATAGTCAATGCACAATCAGGCCAGCGAAGGTTGCCAAGTGTCTCAATGGCACTGATTCAAGGGTCAAATAGAGAAAATGTTTCTAAACAAGTGCCATAGTGACATGTTTCCTAGAGGAAAGTGGAGCATCGGGGAAAAGGTTGATTTTTCATCCTTTTCCTCAAAAGGGAGTAAAAGTTACAAAATGGCCTGCAACTCCACCTAGGGGAAAAGTCAGCAAGCATTTAGACCCGAGTTGAACCCAAGGCGGGGAATCAGGGAAAAAGGTGAAGATTTTCCTTTCACCTAAAAGGCATAAAGGTAAGAATGGGAGCACATTTCCCATCCAACCAAAAGGGGCCACGTGTCCGTGCAGAGCTTTGGGGATGTGAGAACTTTTTAATTTTTGTGTTTTTCACCCAAAAGGATAAAAGGTGAATTACGGACCCGCGGGCCCAAATTTTGTTCCAATTTGGCTGCCACGTGTCCCAATCTAAAAGGGGGACCCAGTTTTCAAATTGTTTTCCTGCCCATTTAGATGGAATCAATTCAAACTTCAAAGGGGCAAATCTTTCAACCCAAGGCTCAAAATATTGCAAATTTGACAATGTTGGAAAAATTTCAATCTCTTCTATGCCATGGGAGTCTAAAACTTTAATTTTTGGGAAGTTAGGTGGAGGTAAAATGGAGAAACATCTTTAAGCTTTCAATGCAAGATCATCAGTCTCAACAACTAGATCGGATTCGATCTATTTTTGTCATTTCCTCTTCCTTCAAAGTGCCAAACCAAGTATCGATGCAAAAAGATGGATTCGGGGTAGATTTTAGTAGAGGCATTAACAACGGCGGTTGAGCCTCGACCCGTGTTTTCCCACTTCTCTCTCTATTTCTTCTCTCAGGCTGAATCTATAAAGACAGATGCAAGGTTCATTGTAAAGGGTTGGATATTCTTAGTTTTGCAGCCTCCCTTATCCTTATAGCAAAAGATTTGTGGGGTTCAGGCCTTCCATTAAAACTGTAACACGTCTCTGCCATTTGGCTATTTTGTAATGAACTGTATCAATCTTTGGAACAATAAAATATGTTTGTGATTGATCTTAGATCCTTATTTTTTGTTTTGCTTCTCTCTGGTCTCTCATTACATGTGTGGCTATCTATGCTTGTTTACTGTATACATTTTTATTGGTTTGTGTCGAAGGTAAACTAAATATTCATCATTCCTTTGGTGAATCACCTAGTAGTTTAGTTATTTCTCATTTCTGTACTCTTTTATCCCTATCTCCTTAGCAAGCTTTAGACTAGGTATAGGTATAGATCCTTTGTAAATCCTTACTTATGCACCTGAATAGAGGGATAAGAAACAAACCTTTAAATCTGGAGAGATTTTCCAATTTGTAAGGTCCCACACCTTAGGAAAAGTTCCATGTTATGCAATCACACCAAATGATCATGCCTTAGAAAAGTAGATCTTTTAGAGCTCATTTTGGGGGTGTTGTGATTCTGTACTAACATCTACTCCACTGAAGCCAATAGCCTCTTTGACCGGGTCCCTCTACTAGACTGCTAGCTATAGGAAAGTGCTCACCACTCAGCTAGATCTACCTCAAAATATAAAAATATGTAATAGGAGGCTCTACCCTCTACTGTAGCTAGGTATCTGTGTGTCTAGGCCGTTACTATTGTACCATTTGTGTGTCGGAAGGACGTTATCTCCACTTAATCTCAAGAAAGCTCAGCCTGGCCCACTACACGCTCAACACTCAGCCTATCCCACTCTAGTATCATAGGCTACAGCTAGGCTTGTGTCTGCTGATATAGTCCCATCACCTGAGCCATCTACGTCGCCATCTATTTTATCTACTGAAATTACACAACACTATCACCTCCCTGGCTAGACTAGGCTCGAGCCTAATCTCACTCGGCTATTACTGCTAAAATATGAGCTTGGGCCTAGTCTCTCTTTGATGTGACCTAGTCTCGCTCTGCTAGATCCTATTGTAACAGCTAATGTAGAGTGGTTGTCTGTGCCACCGGGACCTGTCCATGTACAAGCCTAGAAGATTGTCCCTGCTCTAATAATCTGGGCCTGGAAGGCTATGCAGGTGCTTGGTCTTAGTCCCTATACCTGTGTCGTACCCTGCTCATCATGGGGTAATCCATCAAATGGATCCTCTAGGTCACGACCTGCTACACCCTCTCTTTAGTCACAACCATGCCAAATCTCTCTCAGTGGTCTAGCACCTGCTGCCTAGGCCTCCTATAGGATAGTCAGGTGCTGGGGTAAAATAATAACATACCAAGTCCAGTAATCCACAGTAGTGCCCAGATCCATAATTTTTCACGTTAGGTCCCATTCATGTGGGACCACATCTAAGAACCTGGCCCTGGCTCAAGTCAACTTTATGCGTGGCCCCATGGTCGGCCTCTCAACATCTCAATGGGTATACCATATGTTTGGCTATGGAACCCCCTACACTATGCCTAGATGTTGTTGGCATCTGTCTACCCTATATAGCTTAATGATATAACTCTGACTGCCTATAAGGAAGTTCTCCACTATACAAACACTGAGCTCTATGGCATCCTCCAGCCATTGTATGTGCCTATAGGGTCTCCATATGATATCCTTTTTAGGTAGCTCATCAAACTCCCGACGATATCTGTATGGGCTACCTAGGCAACCTCGTATGTGACCACCTACTCAAACCCATGCCATGTAAGATGGATCCTCTGGATCTTGTACATGTAGAGTGCCCACGGGGCACCCGATAGTAATGTGGTCCCATGACCAAATCTGTAGTGACAAGGTAGGCCCCACCATCTTCTGATGGTGGTAGGTGATTAGATGTAAGTCCTAGTAAAGGTTTGCCAGTATACACTATCCCCAACAATAGTGCTCACCGCTGAAAAATCCCCTGTACCAGTGTCATCAACCCTCGCAGAAAATATTTCCCAGTCTTATCAGTGAGTAAAAACCCATTGATAAGTGCCATGATGTATAGGGGCCCACGGTGCAATATCAAGTCATTGATACACTCATGGAATGCAAAAATCATACCATCATGCGGTATGTCATCTCGATTGAACAAATCCCTGACATCTACCCTGATCTACCCAACATCGGAAGTGTACTCAATCAGTGAACCCAAGATGGGCACACGGAGAATCTGCCACACATCCTCTAAAGTAACAATCATCTCCCCAGTAGGGATTCAGAAGCACTGACTCTCACTGTGCCACCGCTTAGCCAATGCAGTTAGTAGACCATGATCCAACATGATAGAAGGCATCTGCGACATAGGGCCTAGGCCCACTTCCTCTAGAAGTATGGCTATCACACACTGTTCTCACCAACGCATGCTTCCCTCCAGCTTGACAATCCATGAATGACACTCCCATGTCTAAAGCACTGGAAATCGTCTCTGTAATAATCAATCCATTCATGAGTTACTAACATTTCTTCTAAATTCCATCTATCCTTTTTAGGGTTAACCCAAAAATCATAAATTTTCTTCTAAATGCCATCATTTTTGGCATTTTCCTGTCTATCCTCCATCAGCCTAGTGCACCTCCATGCCTTTTGGGGCATGTGCACCACCCTTTCGGTGCATACACATGTGCACAACCATCTAAGGGCATTTGCACCATCAGGCGTGTCCCTACACATGTGTGTGTGTGCTACTCTTTATGTGTGTGTGCTACCCTTTAGTGTGTGTGTGGTCATGCACATATGTGGTGCATGCGCATGTGTGTGTGTGTGTGTGTGTGTGTGTGTGTGTGTGTGTGTGTGTGTGTGTGTGTGTGTGTGTGTGTGTGTGTGTGTTTGTGTGTACCTGTGTGTGCACACATCCACCCTAAGGAACTTGCGCCACCTTTAACACACATGATCCTAACACGAACCCTAACCCTACTTCCTAATTCTCGGGAATTAATTGCAAAAACAAGTACTCACAAAGATGCCATCATCGACATGCCGCTGATACCCTCATACTATGTCTTCCCATCTCAATTAGTCTCGTGCTATCACCATCATCCTCGTCGCTGTCAGAGCCTCATGGTAAAAACTAAGCGGTGGTTGGTAAGAAATGATTTGGTTGTGGTGATTTACCCCTCTAGGTGGGGTATATTAAGCCATTTTTCACCGCCGGGAATGCCTGGAGGCTCATTTTGACCACCATTTTCTCCTCGGTTCACCATTGAATAATTATTTTTCTATTATTTTTTACCATCTAATACCCCTTTCTTATCCCTAGGACAATTTTTATTGCTCCTAGGTGATTTTTCTTCTTATCCATGCTCTCGTAAATAATTATTTTTTATTTTAAAAAATATATTTTATTATTTTTTCCCACTGAATAAGGATATTATTTGTCGCTTGTTTCTTCTTTCTTCCACTTGGGGCATGTTTTTTTACACCTAGGCCCTTCATTCTATTTCTTCTATTTTCGTTTACTATCCACTGCATTTCAGAAAACAAAAAAACAAAAACAATATATATATATATATATATATATATATATATATATATATCACTTCAACAAACCAGAAACAGGGTAAAATTTTTCACAAAACCCTAAAAAGTAAAAAACCTACAAACATAGGTAACCTGCTTATTATGGCTGAAACTGGTTTCTTGCGCATGGTATTCTCTCCATATCCTACCAGTTTGTTTCACCTCTTCACCGATCTATACGACTTGCAGATCCCTAGATTCACAACCATTCACAAAGCTAGTTGCTTGTTTCATATGTACTTTGGGGCACGTCTTGTTTCTTGGTGTTGTTTCGTTACACACAAAGCTTTCTACTTGGACCTCGTGTCCATCATCATTTCCCTTTGCATGTATCCTTTCTTGGGGAATCATTTTTAACCCTTATCGTCAATCACAAACATGTGGATCTCTTCAGCTTGATAACAAAACATTTGTACAACTGTCTTACCCATTGTTGGGTTGGATATGTGCGTTCGTACTTGTTTCCCCTATTAAATGATCTTGTTTCCTTATCATATTGCATTGTATTTTTTATGTTTCATGGATTTGGTATCTTCAGAAATAGACAATTGTTTGTAGTATGGATTTTCATGTCATTCTACTTTTTTCGTATGCTTCTATTTTTAAGGACCGATGACATAGATATTTTGGCGATATGATGACACTGAATTTGTTCCGATGCAAAGGCTAGAGGCTAAGTTCTTCTCTCCACTTCTCCATATTTCTTCTAGCTCACTTTCCTCCCACCACTTTTCTTCTGCTTCACCTGGGGCATTCTGCCCTCGCCCAATCTTTTATCCATTTCTCATATTTTTCAATCGTTGATTGTCTTCCTTCATTCACCCATCAACACTCGAGGGGGCACCTCTATCTCCTACTAATTTTTCTTATATCCCTTCAAAATTTCATCCATCTAATATCTTTGAAGTGGCATCACTTACGCCACTCTAAAGAGGGGAAAATGTAGACACCCATAATTACGCCTGAGAAATTTAAATACTTAAATTATGCTAATTATCTCCTTTCCCGTAAATTGGTGACATTTTGTCAAAAGGGGTCATATTCTCTCCTATTGTCATTAATTAATTACACTACGCTAATTAATTAAGCTGCCTATCCAACAAATATCCTAATTAACTACCTTTCGTTAATTAATCTCCCTTGTTATCTAGACTAATTAATTATTATTAATTAATTAGCTGCCCCTTTCATTTAACCAATAAATCAATATTTAATTGATTTAATCCCCTCCTATAGTCTAAATCATGCTAATATTCCTCTAAAATCTTCTATAAGCTTGCACATCTATTAATTAAATCGTCTTGATTAATTAATGAGCCCCCTTTATCCACATGAGTCACTAAAGGACAAGCTAAACCCTCCTAAAGTTAACTCAACCCTATCTAGACCCCCCTTATCCACAACTAACTCAACATGTCTATTATCCCACATACAAAGGGATGTAGTAATTCCTTTATCCATTGGGATATATAAAGAGCCCTCCTCCTACCTTTACACTTACACCTAAATTCCTTGAGAAGACAAAAGAAAAGCACATAGCAAATAGACTATAAGCTTCTTTTTCATTCTTGAAGAATTCACCATTTGAAGAGCTAAGCCTCCTTTCTTGAATTTTTCTAGCCAAGTGCTTGGGTAATATGGGGATAGTCAAAGGGTCTTGTAGCCAAGCTTTGATGAGCTCTCATTCCTAGGTTCTTGGTGATCAAAACAATCAATTTGATTGCCATGGAGTCTACATAGGTCCATTTGCTTTATGTTGGTAATCTAGAGGAGTAGAGGTTTGAATAATTTAGCATGTTAATTTAAAGTTTATGCATTATGCTTAGTATTAATATTGTTTATCTCTCATCTTTGATGGTGCTTAGATTTTTTCTTAGCTTTTTTATAGAACTATTTAGGTGGTAGTTCTTATTCATCTAACTTAGCTTAAGTGCAAATACACGCACATAGATCCAACCTTAGGTGGTGATAGCTAATGCTTAGTTCTTGGTCCTTTATTATGATCACATATCTTAATATTTATATGATTATTGTAACATCCTCATTTTATAACTTAGAACAAGTGAATTTTTTTTATTTTTTTTTATAATTGCATCCTGGTTCTAAATACATAATTTAGAACTCACAAATCAAATAACCATTCTTATAACAGACAACCATATGCAACTGTAATGACTCGGAGTACCTCCGATCTATTCATTCCATGACTTGGTAACCTACCGATCTATTCATGAGTAATAAGAGTTGGTGTTTTATTTAACGCTTCACTCTCGCGGTTCTCTTCCCTATTCTGGGAATTCAGAATGCTCTGTCTAAGGAACCTAACTGAATAATTGTTACATCATTCATCGGCATCTCATCCCTTAGACTAGGTGAATTAGGACAACGTAGTCAGCAGCTTGCGATACTTTGGCCAAAGATTTGAAACATACTGTTTATGTCTCGTATTCCTTAACGGCATACTCGTCAATCTGGAATACGCCCTTCACCCCATTCTTATGTTATATAGAATGTCTTATACCGACTCCTGTCAGTCCTTCCTCTCACAACTTAATCACTCGGAGACAGATTAACAAGGTGATAATGTTATATGGATGCCCACGAGGATTAGGGATACGGTGACATACTGGTTCAACCCTGCAGTTAAACCAATGTGTCATGATACCCCAAATCTCCTAGGTAGCCTTATAACATGGCCACATTCCTAATTGGTCCCAGAGTAACTCGTCTGAGATCAAAGTGTAAATCTTAGCGATCAATGCAAAGGGTGTCGTCATAAGTCACCTGCATTGTTGTAACTTCGAGAAGATCCTAATATTCTCGGAGGTACAACCCCGCAGTTGACTTGTGCCGTCATCCTTTAAATCCGCCTCGAAAAGATCTACTAAAGAATATGCGTTACGCACGTTGAGTTTTTAATTACATCAAAGACTTTCCCCTAAGGTTAGCCTTTCCCGTTCCCTGGATTCTTTGTCTTAAGATAACCTTCCTCAATAAAGCCCATTGCATGGTGGAGATATTGAGGTTAAGGTCTCATCAAGGAGTTATTAGAATATACATGATTCTAAAACAACAGAATTGGTCAATATCTCATAACCTTCGTATGAGATTGCCATCTGAACCCCATTAGATTTATTTCAGTTCTCTTAATTGAATTTATATCATACTTATTAGTATAAAGATATAAATGGTTAAGAATCCCATTTAATGTTGTCCTGTCATACTCAGGACTAGGGATTAGTAATTTACCTCAGCTTGATTAGTGTTCTACTTAGGTTCATTTTAACCCTATCTTTTAAAAAGACAATGATTTAAACTTTAATTTAGCTTTCGATAGAACAAATGAGAACTACTAAACACTCATAAGAATTCAATCACATTTTCTTTAAGCTTTTATTGACAATCACAAAAGCATCCAAATTAAACAAAGATAACATTGCCACTCTGGTATATAAACCGAAGAAGGTCAACTATCAGAATTAAGAATACAACACATAAGTATCAAATACTTATTTCCATTCCTTTCAGAACTATACAAATACATTTTAGGCATTCAGCATACTTGATACAATGCTCAACGGAAAAGGAACATCTTTCCTCATTTAGTACATTAGAAAATCAAGCTGTAATTCATTATAAATCAATTAAACAATCTGATCATCCTGTCAGATCTGCATTGCTTTTACCACTTACGGAAACCATCTGCAAAAATAGTCAACATGAGTCAGTTCGATGAACTGAGCATGATAAGCACTAACTTTTAAAACAATTGCAATCCGTCAATTGTTTTCATTAAACACCCTGTTTAAATGAGATCAATTAACCCAACAAGTAAACACATTCAGACTATGCCTTCGTATTACAAAAATGACTACAAATGTGTAACTCTATCATTGTTACAGAATAGTCCTAAACTTTTCTCAAATATTTCATCAAATATTAAGAATCAAAGAAGGAAAGTATCCTAAACAACCATTTGAAGTCAATATCAGCAACATTGGACAGATCGTTCCATTCATCCGAAAAATAAATAGCATAACAACTCTTGAGTACATCAATATGTTAAAAACAGCTCCTACTGTTATAGATATCAACATGTATTAAAAATAATAGAAGAGAAAGAAACAAATCATTCACGCTTCCTTTCACACAAGTTCACTACTGTACCGTCTCCACATATGGAAAGCATTCACCCGGTAAGTATACGAACAAGTCCGACAAGCCACAAGAAGAATCACTGCTTAAAATAAAAAAATAGAACACAGCAAATAAATCAGTTGAGTCCGTCAACAGCACACTGTATTGTTAAAACTTACAATTAAGCAACTACAGTCGGTAGCCCCCATGCCAAACAATGATGTCTATCTACCAGGAAGACTCAGAGTGACCTTTCACAAGAAGCGACGGACAAGAAGATAACACAGCCGTTACCTGCTTAGGTATAGACAACAACTCCAAATTCAAACATACACAAGAATGGATAACAATGCGAAGAAAACGTATCACGTCTTCAATCCCAATAACAACCTACAGCCCGTTCAAGCCTTTCTTACTGTGTAGGGTTTTTAGACCCAAGGTCAAGTTCAAAAGGGGTCTCCTTTGTTTTCGTAGTCGACAAGAGACTTGAAAACGTTAAGCCATGACATTTCCCTATGGCTAAGCAAGAGATTTTTAAATGAAAACCACGCACCATGAACAGTCACATTAAACGGGTGTGCAACCAGAAGAAAATATAACATGAGACATCGTAGTCACTTCTGAACGCAATCAGAACTGAAAGTATGTTGTTCACAACCTACTTGATGTCAAGCTATTAAAGAAAGCCAACAAATCCAAGAACATTACCTGTTCATACTCGGGCTTCTACAGGAAACAGTGACATATATTACCATTCGAGGATTTAAAACTAAGTCCATAACCAGTGTTCAAAGTTTAGCTTCCCAAAAGCCGACATACAAGATAACTTTCCATACTCACGGTACTCAACGGCGTCAAACAATAGTAAACCAACAGGCTTACATTGAGACAATAACACTGTGTAATTATCAAGTTCCACTGAGTTTAAACAATAGTAAACAAAATAATAAAATATGATGAATCCATCCGTGCCATCAATGGAAACATTTAAATTCAAGCAGAACAAATCAAAATACTGAATTTCCAAAACAAGGAATCCAACGGTACCCTTACCAATATTTTTCGCACAAGATTGCACAGAATGGAGACGTAAAAATACACCCAAAGAATCTGTACCACAAGATCCTTGCGACACGACTGTATTCTTAAAAAATAACAGAGGACGAAATACATGTTATTCCCTTAAGTCGCTGGCACATCAAATTCCAATATTCAATTATATTCAACTTGAATAGTGGTTCAAATACATATAAATCATCAATCGACTCCACAGAGTCATTCAGATTATAACAATATAAATATATATATATATATATATATATATATATATATATATATTGCATACTGTTAACGGGTTTATACCCATAACCACAAAGCGAGGGAAAAACATCTCCGGCCAGGTCATAAAGACTACAGTAACACAGTAAGTTACCTCTTCCCAACAATTTAAAAGACAAAATGAAACCCAACGAGTATCAATAGCCACTATCACCAATAACCACGACAGAGCTTACAAAGGTTCAATATAACTGAACAATCATACGATATCCATCAGTATCCCTTCTAACAATTTCCACAACAAGTATTAACAAAATATTATATACATTTATATATATCAACATGCATCAATAGCCTGTACCCATCGGGAGGACAATTCGTGGACTCACACAGAGCAGGCCTAGCACAAAATCTTGCTATATTTTCGCATATAAAAGCCAGAATGCAAACACCAAGAAATATAGCAACCGTTCGAATATAACAACACCCATCAAGGTGTAAATGAAAAAATCGAACCAGAAGAGATACAGTACCAAAAATCACACAAGACCACCAAGGAAAAATCATCTATTTCCATAAATCATTTGAACAGAGTTGTTCTAATGAAATCACTTGAAAGACAGCAAGATTTTTAAAGGTTAGGGCCTAACATGCCTGGATTTTTACTCAAAATTCTGAAGCAGACCACTGGAAGAGCTCGGACTTCCTTTTCCTTTTCCAAGTTAGAGCGACCAACAAAATTTTGCTATCTCCAAGACATATATATTCCCCTTGCCAGAGAAAAGAGCTAAATACACTCATACTCGCCATGCAACACCAAGAAGACTGGTGCGAAGAACCAGTGAACAAGCAGAAGGAAAACTAAAATTCGCAATAAGCCAAACAAACCAACAACTTCCCAGTTTGCATGCCTTCACGTGAGTTCCGAGCTCAACTACCAAGCACATTGAATGCATTTACACCAACTTTCCCGCTCAAACTCCACTGCCACCGACCGCCAAAATTGGCGACAGTCAAATAAAATCCCCAGACCATTTTCAGTTTTGGCGACCTGCCACGTCGGCTTAGGTTAGTTGTTCCTAAAACCTCCACCAAGACCTGTCCTTCATACTTATCCAATGCATTAAATAACATAGAAAAAGCTGCCCATGGTTCACACCCCTCCATAGGTCCCCTTATTCCCTGCTCAACAGTTAGGTTAGTATCTTAGGTTAGAATTTAGGATAACACCCAATCTAACTTCTATAAGCATAGATACTAACTTAGGACATTAGTTCTTAGCCTAGGTCTAGGTTAGATTATCACTAATCTAACCCCTAGGTTAGGTTTAGTTTTAGGTTACTAATCAATAATAATTCCAGTTAGGTCTACATTCTGTACGCTCAGAAAAAGACTTACAATCATTCATTCTCGAACAGGGTTAGCTTCTGTTCCGCCTTAGGCTACAGAATTATATGAAACCGAATTATTACCGGGTCCACGATTGAGACCTTCCAGATATACTTCCATATCGGGAACCAATCCATTTCACATGATCAGCCTGAGTCATACTCTGGACCAGCTTATTCAATGCTTCTAGACCTTGCAACCTATTCAAGGTCTGTGATTTTAATTCATCACGAACAGACTTAGAGCAATACTTGGATCAATTCCACTGATCCAAGATTAGATCTTATAGATGGATAACTCTATAATTCATTCCGAGATCAGATTAAACTCAGATGCAAAATGAAATAAATAAAAGAGTCTAATCATATTCTGACTCAGTCAAGGATCTGCAAAGAAATTACAGTACATATCAAGCATGATTTCTAAATTGAGGAACACATCCTTTTATAAGAAATCACATATCAACACTTGTATGCTCAGGAGGAAGTAACAATAGTTCAGGGTGTTACAATTATTTTTCTTGAATTTTGTAATTAACCCCAAAAAAGGCCGACTACAAAAAATAAGATGTTCAAATGGCTATAAAGGAACCAAAATATGTTAGTAATGTATAAAGAGGTCAGAGGCACCTAGATGGGATGGGGGCACCTAGCCCTGGCGTCCTGGCTGGGCGCTAGTGTCCAAGACTCAAAGAAACTGGAAGGGTGAAGGTCACATTGAAAAAGAAGGTGGGCAAGACCAAAAGTGGCAACAAAAAGCAATAAAATATGGCTAAATACAAGGGTTAATTAGTATTTTTATTACTTAGGAGTCATATGAATATTATTATACAATAAGGACTAGATAAGTAGCCAAATTACATGATTTTTAGTCTATAGTGAGGTGACGAGGCACTTGGTTTTGAAATATACCTTATTTTTTTGTGTAGATTCCTTCATGCGCTACTTACGATGGCACATCCATGATTTATTTGGTTGCGAATCACCCTTTTACCAACTTATTGCACCGTGCGATGCTTACCTGGTGTGTGACCCACATAAACAAACAAGAGAATTGGAAATGGGAATGAGATGCTTCCTACTTTTGTACACTTCCCTTCCCAATCAACATGGGATGCTTCCAACATTTGTAGACTATCATTTCAATTTCCAATTTCCACACCTTATTTTCCCACCCACTGCTAAATTAAATTGGAGGAGATAACAATTGGCTAAGTATTTTGACTGTGCAGATAGAGGAAAGGAAAATATTAACCTTCTGATTTGGTTGACTTGTCATAAGTGTAAGGGATAACAATTTTTTAAACACCATAAATTTTTTCGCTTTAGGTATTTGTAATGTTACCCTAAAGTGATGGTAAAATATTCAAAATTCACTTGCTAACCATGTACCTAAACTAGAATAAATTATACAAAATTCACTCGGTGACCATGTGTGTATATTTTACATGGGAGATGGCTATTAATTACACTATCAAACATATAAAAAGGTTACATAAATGTATAAAAAAAATTTGTCTTGTATCGAATGGATTAACTAGCCTAGTGGATGCTAATCCCGATTCCCTAAATCCATCTCAGGCATGGGGGGTGTGTTATGGAATGGCACCACCAAACTCATCACATCAATGTTGTTCATGGCCATTGCTATCACTTTGGGCTTGTGACAAGAGGACCAAAATGAGGTTGGTTATTTGTATCCTCCCTTGAAATTTTCAATGTATTTTCTCACAAATAACAATATTTACAGTAAAAATAGGTTGTGGGGGAGTGAGGGGACAAGGAACTAGGTCCTAAAATGTACCTTATTTTTTGGCAGACCCCTTTATGCATTGTTTTCGATGGAAAATTCATGTTTTCTTGTGTCGCGACTTTCCCTTTCACCTTTTCTCTCTTATAAATGTTTCTTGTTTAAGGATTTTTCACATTTTTGGTTGTTGGAGCAGAGGGCGAGACATAACATCAGAAACCATGGAGGCCACCTTACCATAGCCCGAAGTGAAACTTTTCAACCACTGGAACTTTGAAAATGTCGAGGTAATAATATCAATTATCACTTGAAACTATCCCTAATGTTCTCATTTATTTCTTCACGAATGAGCTCTTGTTTTTATTATGATTGTAGTTGGTATTGTCATATAAATTCATTATTACTTGAATAGATATTTTCTTTCTCTTTTAATCTTAGATAATTTCAAAATCAATTATGTGTGGTATAGTTTAATGGTTGTTACAAAAAAGTAGCCTTTTATAAAATTAATGTCATGTATGTTTGTTTTGTTGTTCTTTCTTTAGGATTTGAGCTTGATGTTTCATTTTACCTTCAATATTTGTTGTTAAAACTGGATGTGTAGCAGTTTAATATCTTTCATACTACCAACTTTGTAAAGAGGTTATTTGGTTTTCTAAGGAGTCTTGTATACTGGTATTTTTTCAGTGAGATTTTGACATGAAGGTTGTTGATTTCCGTGGTGGTTGATGGTGGTGAAAATACTAGATTCCAATCCATGGGAACATATTTGTTTGGGAAATTCAAAATGTAAATAAATATGGTATCAGGTGACTGTATCATTTATCCCATACTCATCCTCTCCTACTTTTCTCAATGCTTTCCTTTGCTTGCCTATGACCCATCAATTGTGTTATTATGAGCTGCAACTATCATCACAAAACTTACAACATGATAATGAATACTTTGAGTTATTAGGTATGGGTAGTGATTCATTCTCTAAACCAATGTGATCAATGGAGGGAAAGGAGATAGGTAGCATTTTATATACCTCTTGTTTGACCCTATAAAATATTTACATTTTTACTCTATTCTTTGGAGCATGCATCATTGATTTGGATTTTATAAGTGGTCTTATCACCAAATTACAACACCCTCTGATTTTTCATGAACTTATGAACGAGAAATCAGTGTAACTGGATAACATGGGATTGTCTCAAGGTGTGGGACCTCTGTGAATGAGACAAAACTCTAGAGAATTCTGGTTCCTCTACATATTTCTATGCTAAAACTACTCCTAAGAAGGGAAATTCAACTATTCTAAAACTAACCTAGATTTCCAAGGGAGCAAGGAAGAGATATATGTATAAAATGAAAGTCCTAAACTAAGGGAGGTGATATCACTAAGAAAAGGAGCTGGAGATATCCTTAGTGAGTGAAAATGGAAGAAAATGAGGTAGAAGAGGGTAGAAAAAAGTGCCACAGTTCAAAGAACACATTGAAATCTCCAATTTTGTGGAGCACAAGAAATTTAAATCCTGCAAGATAATATAACAGGCACAATATACTTGAAAAATAAAATGAAAGTCAAATGACACAATACAACTCGAGATAGGGTAAGAAAAGACACCAAACACCAATTGTATTGCTTAAAATGATGCATAATCCATTACAAAATAGGTACAAGGAAAAATTCCTTTACAAAATGCATAAATTCGAGTCTTGTGGATCAGAAGAGTGCTAGAACAATTTTGGAAGAGTTCCTTTACATCCCAGAATCTCTCCTCTACAAATGAGGGGAAAATACATATATATAGAGAAGGGGAAACTCACAACCGACATCCTTCAGTAATTGCATGTACGGAGGTATGGGAAATCATTCCAGTTTTCTTTCCAATGGTGCTTTTCTTGTATGGAAAACAGGGGTGACATACCTCATTAAATTGGTTATTGAGCTATGTTGTATGATGTCATTAATTCCCAGCCCATATCTGACATTCCTTATTGATTCCTGATAGGAATCACCAACTGACACCTGAAAATAATGGTAGGAGTCACCACCAATAAAGGAATGTGTTGTCACACAACAAGAAGAAATTCTATTGTGTGACACTAACGGAAGGTTTACATGTGTCAAGATGGAATGATGTTACACGACAAAAAATGGAACATGACATGGGAAGGAGGGATGACACATGACAAGGAGGAATTATTTTCATACAACAAGGAATTTTATCTCATGATAGAAGGAAGGCGGTGATGTGTGTCAGAAAAATGTAGTTGATGCATGATAGGAAGTAGTGATTATTATGTGACAAGAAGGTGGCAATTTTCATGTGGTAGTAGAATGATTGGCATGCATCAGGAAGTGTAGCTATGCACATTAGTGAGATGATTGACACGTGATAGAAAGGGGGAACTGATGTGTGACAAGAAGAGATGATGTCATGTGTCAATGAGGTATGGTTGCCACATGATAATGAACACCAGATAACACATGGTTAAAGCGTAACAAGAAGATATGGCTCTAAACCTTCACCACAGCTTGCCATGAGTTAAGACCAACTACTAAATCAAAAATTTCAAAGCATTTCTTGACAAATCAACTGATAACACCTTGACCTGTGAATTCTTCCATTTTGTAGGGGTACAAAAAATGGATAATAATTGGTGACATGTAAGGTGATCTGCCTACTAGATTGAATAAATCAATGTCCTTGAAGCATCCATTAGGCATGGAATTAACCTGAAACTTTGGAATATCACCCCCAAAACCATTTGAATCCTTGAATGAACCTAAAACTATTTTGGTTGGTATTGATTATTCCCATGAAACCCTGCCTAGAACTATAAAGTTCAACAACAACAAGGTGCAACTATGTACAAACAATAAAAACATACATATCCCAAATGGAACATGTAAAGAGTACACAAGAAATTATTACAAAAGAAACCTAAAATTCAATAGAGGAATGTTCTACCTGCACTTTGAGGAAATTAACTAATCTAATATTTACCAGGAATATACTTTACTTTAGTAACAATGCTTGAGATTGTTTCCATTGACTAGAATATTCAATCCTTCTCCATCCAAATTTGATAATTGGAAAGTGTTGTTTTCATTTCATCTTGAAATCATGTAAGGGCCACTCTATCTTTTGCATGAAAATTGAAATGTCTTCTTAGTTTGGCTTTATCTGCATCCCATTTTAGGACCAAGTCCCCTTCCTGGAAGTATCTAGCTTTTATCTTATTATCAAAATTCACCTTGATTTAAGCCTTATACTTCTCCATTGCATGCACAACTTGACTCTTGAGGTCATCAAACTCCATGATATCTGTGTATCTCACTTTCATGCCCCCAAATTTAGATAATTCTAGCTTCTTGATAAGCTCCAATTCTGGTAACTCAAGGGATATGGGAAGCCTTACTTCCCTTCCATACACAAACCTGTAAGAAGAGTTTCCTGTTAACCTCTTTGGGGTAATCCTATCAGCCCACAAGGATGATTTCAACTTGGTGTGCCAAGTTCTTTGGTTTTCATCTAGAGTCCTCCTTATGATTTTCAAAATATTTTTGTTGGTGGACTCAACCTACCCATCACCCTGAGGGTAATAATTTGAGGAAGTGATTAAATAGATGCCATTCTTCACTTTCCATTTAGATATTTTTGTCCCAAGAAAATTTAAGGTATTATCTGATATAACAGTTACAAGTACACCAAACCTTGTTATTATCCCTTCATAAAAATCTAGTATGCTAGCCTCATTTTCTTCCTTGAGTGTAATTAGCTTTGTCCACTTGGTGAAGTAATCCATGGTTGAAAGGATCCATTTGTGAACCAAACTATATTTTTGATTTATCACTCCAATAAAATCCAGCCCGCATTGCATGAATGGCTCATTTACAGAAATGGGGTGGAGTGGAAGAGATGCTAGCTTCTCTTTAATTGTAAATAAAGAGCAATGCTTACATTTCTTGATCCATGTGTAGTAGTCATTGAAAATATTAGGCTAGTAATAACCATCTTTCATGATTCTAAGAGTTATTTCTCTTGGGGAAAAGTGGCCACCTATCTCTCCATCATGAAACTCATGCAATACCCTTTCCACCTGATCTGTTTTAATACATCTTAGGAGGACACCATTCACATCCCTTTTGAACAAAATATTACTACAAGCACATAGGGTACAATTTACATCCTGAAGTACCTTCTCTTGGCTTTACTTTAACCTTTAAGACATTGACATGTTTGAAGGAAGTGGACTATATCCTGAGTCCAACAACAAATGGGTAAAGCATTAGCTACTTCTCTTGATCATCTTGATCCACAAGGTTGGCCTCTTCATTCGTATGTTGACTTGAAATTAGTTTCTCACAAATTTTTTTTTCCCTAACTGGTTTGGTCACCTTGATATCAATGTCATACTCTATGACCTTATTTATCTAACTAGGCCTCTTCTCATTGAGATCCTTGTTCAAAAGAAAATATTTCACACCCGCATGTGAAACTAGTAAATGAATCCTATTATTTGACACTAGATGCCTAATTTTCATTAAACTTCGCATCACAACTAGGACATGTTTTTCAATAAATGAATATATCACCTCATAATATTCAAGTCCTTGGTTGAAGAATGTAATAGGCTACTCCAGTCCTCCTTGAGTCAGCTGTACTATTATGGCATATATTGCATCTGTGCCACCAAAAGCATATAGAGTAAAGTCCTTTGAAAATTTTAGATTTACGAGGGTTAGAGCCTATATAAGGACATGCTTTATAGATTCAAATATATCATTTCCTTTAGAATTTCATTTGAAAGCGATGCTCTTCTTCAACATCAATGTGAATGGCTTGACCAACTTAACAAAGTTAGGAACAAACCTCGTAACAAAATTAATTTTCCCCAAAACACTTTGGAGATCCTTCTTGTGGCATGGAAATGGTAGAGAACGGATAGCCTCAACTCTTTCTAGATCAACTGTCAACCCTTCTTTAGACACTATGCGGCCTAAAATATTTCCTTCATGCACTATAAAAATACACTTTTTCAGATTCAAAGACACTATGAATCTCTTGCATCTTAGGAACACTTGTATGAGGTGAAAGAGGTAGCTTGCTACATTCTTAGAAAATATAGTGATTTCATCTAAGTACACTATTTCTATTTTTTTATCATCCATTTGAATTCCATATCCATTTCCCTTTGGAAAGTGGCTCTGACATTTTCCAGTCCAAGTGACATATTCCTATAAGCATAGGTACCCCATTTTGTAGTGAATGTTATCTTGAACTGGTCATCTTCCTTCACCCTGATTTGATTATAGCCTAAAAAGGTGTCCAACAATGAGAATATCTATGAACCAACTAATACTTACAATATTTTCTCCATTGAAGGGAGTGGATAATGATCTTTAAGTGACGATCTATTCAAATCATGGAAGTTTATGCATAGTCTGATTTCCTCTTTCCTCTTTCCTCTTTCTCTCTAGCACCAAATTTGAAACCCAACTTGAATTCTTGATTGGAAAGATGATGCTTTCCTATATCATATTATTCAATTATTTTCTTGTGAGAGGTTCAATGTGAGGATTCACTAGCCTTTGTTTTTGCCAGATGGGCTTGAATTTTTGATCTAGTACAATAGTATGATGTGCCAATATAAGATTGAAGCATCTTAAATCCTTATAATTCTAGGAAAACACATCTGGAAATTCTTGACAGATTTGGATAAATTCATATTTCTCTTGTTGATTGCTTACCTTTCCAATTTGCAATATCGTACCTTCACCCACCAAGATAGGCTCTAAGTTTTCACCCTCTAACTAAATTTTTGCCTTCTCCTTCCGAAACTGGTCATTAGGGTTGAAGAGTGACTCCAAGGTCACCAAACCCTTTGGCAGCTTGTTAGTTCTTAGTTGGACCACTTGATCACCATACTACTGCTGCAAATTGTCTTGGTTCCTTGCTGAGAACTTAACTTCTTCTTGGAGAAAATTTATGATTTGTTGATCATTTTCAAATACTTTCTAGTTTTTATTGTTATCAGGAATAGTTGGCCTTATAATTACTCTAATATGAGGTTGAGTTTGATCTCTCTTGATACTATCAACAACATAAAATGTTTCCCCTATTGTTGCAAGTATGTCCACAACCTCATTCTTCTTCCTTGGTATGGCCTCAATGTTTAATGCTTTAAAGTCTTAGATGAGATCCCATACTTGATTTGTAGATTTTTAAGAGATCGTTCTTAGCCGCGTGAGACCCTCTAACCTGATTTACTATTAGCTCACTGTCCTCAAAAACTTGCAAGTTCTTAATGCCTCTATTTCTTTCCCAATGCATTCCATGGATCAAAAGTTCATATTTAATTGTGTTATTTGAACAAGCAAACTAAAAACAAAAAGTTGAGTAGTATTCTATACCTTGCGGTGACACAAGAATTTATCCTCCTCTATCATCTTTTCTACTCTTTAATCCATTGAAGAATATCCACCATACTTCATTATCATCATTTTCATCTGATTTGGTGATGCGATGGAGAGGTGGATTCTCTTCATGTAAATAGTAAATTCCCATCTCAGCTTCCTCCATTTTTTTGTATATATCAAAGTTATGCCTCTTGTTTTCCAATTCATCATGGGTAAAGTCTAGAATGCATCCAACCTTGGTATTCATTTCTAGAGTTCTTGGGTAGTCTTCTTGATCAAATGTTGAGAAATTTGCATTGATTGGTATTGGTACATATGGTTCAATATGAAATTTTACATTTGGTTTAGATCTGATTGTAGCCTTAGCACCATACCTTATCCTAAAGAGAACATGCGACCAATCAGATGATAAGTACCCACCCATTTTAGTTGTGAAGTCCCTTGATAAGCATAAGAAAAAGAGTAGTGGCAAGTCTATCACTAATACGTATTACAATACTGTGACATTAGGGAATGCATGTAGTGTGAGGCTCAATCCTTTGATTACTCCAATAATTATCAATTTTTGTCTCATCTAATTACACTACACCTTTAGAAATTACTTGATACTTAATACCCAATTGATCAATAATATTTGTGGGCACCATTGAGTTGCTTTCTCCCAAATCAGCCATGCAGTTGTGTACAATATTGTTCCTAATTATCATAGATATATAAAATGGAGGAGGCTTCATAATTTTACCTTGTTGACCTCCTTAAAATCCTTGTGGAGCTGCATTAGTGAGCACATTCTCTGTATCTTAAGATGGATCATTTGATATGGACCAAATTTCCATGGTTTCTTGTAATAAGTCTCGTTGTCTTGGGATCGCCAATGACTCCCACATAGAAATGATCACATTAGTACTCTTCATTTGATCAATGATATTGAATGGAGAATGATTCAACGTAGAATTTACTATAAATGACCCAAGCACATTGGCACATCACTCAGCCTAATCTAAGCACTCACCCGAAGCACGCAAAGGCACCAGGTCTCTCTTTATGGTTGCTTATTCAGAATGTTAGCATGATGGTGCATATAGGAATTCATATTCATTACCAATAGTAAACAAGACACAGTGCATAATCCAGATCTATATATATATATATATATATATATATATATATATATATATAAGATGAACTAAACAATGACTATAACAATATTTACCATGCAAGAACAAGATTCATTCATGTTCAACACCATTATCCAGCCAATATGAATCATTGTATTAAATATTATAAAACATAAAATATTCTTACATTACATAAGTATATCCATGAGTCATGCACATGACAAAACCAACAACATAACTCTACAAGTTAACACACACAAAATTGTGCAAATCAATACATATATATAGGGGTGGGAACTTTCCCTTCACCACCCATGCACTTATCAAAATAGGTCACATGATAATAATAGTCACGTGCCTTTACAAAAGGATGCAAAACATGTAAGTGCTCTTAAGAATAGACTCCCTACAATTAACTCTGAGTATAAATCCTATTATTAGCATAAACTATGCATGACACTCAGTTGTTTCTTGTTCCCAAAATACCATTACATGGACCGCAAGTCTTCATGTCTTTGTGTGTTCAGCATGTTAACTCCAAAAATAGCCTTTAAAATAGAAATGGATGAGTCCTGATCATGAGTGCCTTAGATATAATGTAGCACCGCGCGCTCTTTCAGTGCCCTACATTTGTGTGCCTAACACTTAGGCCATTTTTTTCGTCCAACATTACCCCACACTAAAATGGATTTTTTCCTCGGCAATGGGTAATCACCTTGTCATTCCAAAGAATATAGGATAAATGAATGATAGAACAAAGAATAAATAATATGGTGAATCATCTTATTATGTACCATTTTCTTCTTCTAGAAAAATGAATTTTGGATATTTGCTTTGAATTTCTTCGTCAAATCTATACCAGTCCTTAAGCATTGTATTTTCCTTGTCATGGATTTCCATAAGGATGCCATCTAACTCATCAAGCGTTATGTTTCTGCCCTCAACTTTCAAAATTTGAAATATGTTAGCCATACCTGGGACCATCCCTTCCATGAAATCCAACTTTGTTTATACCTTCTTCTTCCCCTCAGTTCTTGCTCAAGGTGCTCTCCTTGGTTCCATGGCAAGAAAAGGTTGTGCCTTTTTACTTTTTTTGAGAAAACTCTCATGCCATAGCTCAAAATTGTGTGCCCTAGATTCTTCTCAAACCCTGATGCTTTATTTCTCCTCTTCACATGCCTCTATTTTTCTCAAACCCTTCTCCAATGGGGACGTAAGCCAATTTCATGTGCAAATATAATCTCCTCACTTAGTTTCATAGCTCTCTGCACCTCAACACGTCTTTCTTGGCTCACTCACAATTAGATTTCTCAAATAATCGTGATCGCAAAGGTAAAAAATAACCCGCATCATCTCTTTATATATATTTTGAAAACATTATAGTATTTATTGCTCCTCCACCTACCACCAATCCTCTCATTAATTGACCATTTACCAAATTCCTGCATGATACACCTATGCACCACATCCATAGCCTTCTAGCATGCCTTTCTAACTTTTTGCTATGGATCTCCTTTCGTGTGCTTCCATGTTCCAAAGTACCTCACCATTATGCCTTCCTCCAAGTAGTTTCTACGGCTTTTGCTTACCTTGTGTTACACTGTGCATTTATTTTTTCCAACTATGGTCTTCTTTAGGAGAAATTATCTTTCTAGCAACACCTTTCCATACTTCCCGAACTTTCTAATAAGGGAAACCACCTAGACAAGTAGTTCCTTATGCATACCCATCTTTGAATGACAACCACCACACACTAAGGGTATGTGCATTCCTCTGCACATAAAAACACTTCAGATTGTAATCAACTTCTAGCACGCAAGCATGCTTATTAGACAAAATATTGAACTAAATTGATAAATAATAACGACTAAGAAGAAAACACATCAAAAGAAAATAAAATAAGGGAAATCTAATCTAAATGGAAATATTGTCTTATTATAAACATCAAGAAGACTTATTTATAGTAGGGCTTCAGCCTACTCCCATTAAAGTAACCAGGAAACCGTGCTCCATCAAGTGTCTTTGACTAGAAAGCATTTAATTCAAGTATATGGGTGATAACATACAGTCCCAACCAATACACCTTAAGATTACCTAGGTGGCGCAAAAACTTTGAATCATAAAGAAGTACCATCTGCCCAACCTCAAGCTTCTTGTCTATGATGTTCCTGTCGTGTCATGCCTTCTTCCTAGATTTTTCTTTCTTCTGACTCTATCGTGCTATTGCGCGCCTCTCATCTAGTTGCATCAACTTTTTAATTCTTTCTTCCAATGATTTCTCATCAGCTAGACCTCCCATGCACACAATATGCAAAGAAGGTAACATGAACTCCATGGAAGAACTTATTCTACGCCAAACACCAAATGAAAGGGTGTTTCCTTATTCAACCATTTGTAGGTTGTTTTATATGCCCAAATTAGAGAAGAAAATTTATCATCCCAATCTTTCCTTCTAACATCACAAAAGTTTGTCAAATTCTGGCTCAACATCTTGTTGAAAGCCTCAATAGTACCATTTTCTTAATGGTGATAAGGTTTTGTCTTATGGCGTGCAAACATAAATTCATCGAATCATATCTTGATAGTCTCATCAAGGAAATGAGTGCCTCTATCACTTGTCAAACTTAACAGAC
Organism: Taxus chinensis; assembly: GCA_019776745.2. NCBI lineage: Eukaryota > Viridiplantae > Streptophyta > Pinopsida > Cupressales > Taxaceae > Taxus > Taxus chinensis. Next base: position 100,905,379 of record CM034155.1, read on the forward strand.
ATCTATATCTGATAATAATATTTTCCCACAAGAACCTTGGTGTTGTTGTTGTTTTCCAATCCTTTATAAGTTTTTATTCTACCCACCTTGTGAGCTAATCTATACATGTGATGATATAGTGTGATCCAGTTCTACGTGCAGCTGGGGAAATAGGATCCACAAAGTTAATTGCTCGTTTCCCAAAATTTTCTACACTAGTAATAGGCCTTAATGGCATTTCATCTCTCTGCCCAGGTTTCCCAAGGTGCCGACAGTGATGATATAGCATGATCCAGTTCTACGCATGAATGAGGAAATAGGATCCACAAAGTCACTTGCCCATTTCTCAAAAGTTTCTACACTACTAATATGCCTCAAAGTCATTTCTTCTCTCTACCCAGGTTTCCCAAGGTGCTGATAGTGATCACATGCCTTACAATGGTCTTTACATTCCTTGTACAAGGTCTCCCACCATAAACCAGCTAGTAGAATCTTGTGTGTGGTGGCGTCACCTGCATAGTGTCCACCTGTAATACCATTATGATCCTCCTCCATGATTATCATGTGCTCATGCTCCAGTACATACCGACACAATACTTCATCTCAGACTAGTTTGTATAAGTCACCCCTGATCAACATGAAAGTTTTGGCATGAATTACAAGTTGTTTCTTTTCCAATGCCTTCATTCCTTCGGGGGTCATACTTATTCGTAAAAATATAGTAATACCCTCTAATTCTTAGGGTGCATAGTTTAACCTATATAACTATACATCCAACATTGTATATTTGATACTTTGTTCATCCTCTCCTGATTGAATCCTTGACAAATGATTTGGACCAGAATTGCTTTTACCTGGCTTTACCACCACTGTAAAGGAAAACTCCTGAAATAAGAGAACCCATCGGCATATGTTCCCCTGTAAGATGGGATTTTTTACCAAGTATCTCAATGCCATGTGATCTGTATAGAAAAAAAAGGTGTTTCTAGTAAGTACTGTCGGAACTTATACAGTGTGCATATCATTGACAAGGCCTCGCGCTCCTTAGTTGTATAATTCTATTATGTAAGATTCAACTTTCTGCTAGCAAAGAAAATACGATGATCTATAATACCTTTTCCAGGAAGCCAAAATTGTGCCAATGGCCATGCTAGAGGCATCTACATGTACATGAAAGGGTAGATTCCATGAAGGAAAATGTAGAATAGGAATCGTAATAAGCCTTTCCTTCATTGTTTTGAATGTGCGCTGATGTGGTTCTCCCCAATATAACTTTCTTTTACCCTTCAATAAATCCTCAAGGGTGCATAAATCTTGGCATATCCTTTTATAAAAAAATTGTAATACCAAGTGTGGCCCAAGAATTCACGCACCTCACTTTGACTAGTAGGCTCCTCCAAGCCTAAGATGACTACAACCTTAGTTGGATCTACCAACAAACCCTCCTTACAGATGATATGCCCTAGCATAGTTCCAAAAGGTGTAGCAAATATGCACTTCCTGATATTTAAAGAGATGCTTAACTACTTACAGCTCTCAAACATTAACCTCAAATTGTCACGATGGTCCTTGATAAGTCCATATATGGTCAAATCATCTAATTAAACTTGCAATAATTTGTGAATAAAATCCTTGAATGCTTGAGTAATAATGTGTGAAAATATTGTAGGTGCATTCTTTAATCCAAAGGGTATCACTGTGTATATAAACTTCCCCATTCTGTGGTGAAAGTTTTCTTCTCTTAATCTTCTTTAGAAATTCATACTTGATGATACCCTGAAAATCCATCTATAAAAGAGTAAATTTCATGCCCTGCAACACCTTCCAATATTTTCTCAGTGAATGGGGTAGGGAAAGGATTAATCACACATGTAGTATTCAGCTCCCTGTAGTCCAAAAAAATCTTGATTCCTCCATCTTTCTTTATGTTTATTACCATAGGGCTAACCCAATCTGGTTCCTTTATGGGCTCAATAATGTCAGATTCCAACATCTTGTCAATTTCTTCTTTAAATTTTATGTGCAAGTTAGGGTTCATCCTATAAGTTATCTTCCTACCTGAGCACGCACCTTCCTTTAATTTAATTTTCATCTCACACAAGGATTCATTCATGCCTTTTAACTTATGGTATCCTCTAGGAAATAAGTCCTGGAATTTGCATAGAAAATTAATTATCTTAGCCACTTTTAGATTCAGACCAATAATCTCGAATTATGGCATCCTTAGGTTTAGCATCCATGCCAATGTTCAGTTTCTTCATCTTCATAGGTTCATGGTAGGCACGCACCTTCTCATCTGCACTTTACAATACCTCGCATGTATTCTTTGAATGATTTATGTCCAAATTTTCCACTTCTTCATCATCCTCCATGTAGACCATCTTATATTTCTGCTTCTCTAGGTAAGTGCACTCAATCAGTTCTGCATATGTCTCATCTACCTTGTCAAAACACGATTCTAGGTCTGACTCACCAAATAAATCTTGAATAAGTTCTTCAGCCTTTGCACTATCTCCCATAGTCAAATGCTTCATAACATGTAATGGATCTTTCACTGGATCATTCTTGCAGTCAATTCTTTCCAATTTCTAGTCTCTCTATGCATCTCCGCATAAACATACCAAGTGCACGTGTAACCTCACAAGGTTAAATAAAGATTGTGCACCCACAACGAAGGTGGTAAATATTCCTACCCCTCTTTCTAGAGTATCTCACACTGTTGAACGCAGTGCTGAATATGATTATTACGATGATATTCACATATTTGACTAGGTGCATTACTTTTGGGAAACCTTGCTAATATGGAAACTCTCACCTCTCTCCATTCTATGAGATTATCCCTATGAACCATCTAGAAATACGTTGATTTCATGCTTAGGGTATAAACTAACATATTCCTTCTATCCACTTGATTCTTCCAATGTCCTTACATGGCTTGCAGGAATACCTCAAGGTTTCCTTCACTAGTTTTGTAGGGTACAAGGTTGTTTCCTAACCTCCCAACATAGCATGGTCTACTTATTCATGCAGATGCACTTCTTACCTCACGCAAAACCATCTTGTAAGTGCCATGTGCCTAATTGTCATAGTAAATTCTTATAGTATCACTAATGGACTGTGCATCATCCCACTGGAGAATTCCTTCCTTAGATGGATCAAGTGCTTCTGGATGTTAAATTGTGCACACATAAATTCTATTCAGATCTTCTTCACTTAAGGGCTCAGCATAAGGTGAAAATTTCCCATCTATCAAAGGGATAATAACTCATTCCTCCTTGTTCTAAAAACTAATATATCCCTTATTGAACCATAGATCAACATTATTTACATAGCACCAAGGGTGCCCAAGTAGAGCTGGGAAAGTGTCCACTTCTACAAACGCTAAGACCTCAAAGTCCCCAGCTAACTTATCCCCATATATAGTAATGGATGCATCCTTCATTACTCAGATTGGTGTGGCCTTAGTCTTAGTTTCAAAATACAACACATTAGAAGATGGATTCAATAGAGGTATGCCCATCTAAGCCCATGCATCTAAGGTAAGCACATTCACTTTTGTGCCTATGTCAATCAAAATATTGCTCAAAATCCATCCATCCACAACAACATTCAGAGTGATCTCCTTGTCATAATCCAAACTATGAGGAGGGATATTAGCATGCATAATATGCCATCTGTTCTCAATACTAGTACGTGGAGTGTTTACTTTTAACCAACTCCTTAGTAATGGAATAATGTTCTCCTGATGCAACATCTTGCATAATTCCTTCATATCATCAACATCTGACTAGAAAGTCTTAGCCTCCTTCTTTTGTTCCAACTTCTGCAACTGTTCCTTTAAACACTATATTTCACCCTACAAATTTTTTGGTACCCCCATGGTTTCCTCATAAACCTCCTTCTGATGTGTAGGGTCTAGTTATTTGGCATGTTAAACCTCCTCCTTAGTAATGGTAGGATTATTTTGTAACATTTCTCTGGTGTGCACAACCTCAGCGTGTGTAGTAATCTTCAAAGGTATTATATTAGGATTTGGTGCTAACCTTAGCATCCATTGGTTTTCCATGGTACGCTATATTCTAACCATCCATGCACCCTTGTTCTCCTATTTTTATTTATTTCTCAAGTTTTCATATAAATTCAGACACTCTTCATAGTTATAATTATTCCTATAATAAGAACAAGTAATATTCTTAGGACATTCGCTCCTAGAATGGTTAGGAGATCCACACGTATAGCATGTTCCAAGAGGGAAATCACTTCGTCCACCACTACAGCCTAGGCATTTGAATCCACCATGGTATCCTCGACCTCTACCATGGCCTCCCTCAAAGCACCCTTCATTTTGATCATAGCACCCTTTAGTATGATCATGATCATATTTCTCACTTTTATTCTTAGAGTTATTCAAAACTCTCTTCTGTCATACACCAATATCAATGGCATCATGGATTTGATTAATCAACCCACAATATTTAGTATTGTGAGTTATGGACCAGAAAATCTTATAATAGTAAGACACGTTCTTCCTTATCACACGTTGCAACAATGGACAACGTATTGAATCATGGTATAAATGACATATCTCACTATCCAATAGCAAGGATCACATTGATCTACGAGGAAAACTATCCTTAGTATCCCCCTCCACTTCAAAATCTATGCACCAAATTCTAGTGCACGTCTCATGCGCTATATTGGTTGATAGTTTCTCCAACTGCTTTTCCATTGCTACAATTTGAGCTTCCAAGAATGGGCTCAATTTAGTGTCTATTCTCCCGACTACCTTAGCATGCAAAGCTACTTCAATTGCCTCATGTAGGTATGTATAAGTCTTATGTGAGAGTACCATCCTAAAATTCTTGATCAATCTTCCAAAGAACCACTGCACATGTTGACTGGCATGGATATCATAAGAAAATTTAGATAGAAGTGTTTTGAAATGAGAATCATATTCCCAGACACTATTAGTAGTGCCCTACTTGATATCCTTGAGAACACTTATACTTTTTCTACTCAAACTCATGGATACAAAATTATTTAATGAAAGCATCTCATAACATTGTATAATCCACACAAGTATGATCATGGTCAAACTTCTTGTACCAACTATGTACGCATCACTGTAACGTATTTGCAAAATGACATGCCTTGTGCTCTAAAGTGGTAATTCCTTTCACGTGTCGCAGTATCTCACACATATGGACATGATCAGTAACATCTTCTATTCCCCTATACTTTGGGAGAAAAAGTGATATCTCCATGTAAATATTATGGGGTTGATGAGGACCATGCCCACCAGTCTAGAACCTCATGTGTTACTTCGGCCTCCAGATCCACCAGATCTTCCATATTATGAGCCACATATTCCTCTTGATCCTCCACCTATAACAAGAAATGACGTAGAGGATGAACTTCCATGTATCCCAACAGTGGTGCTAAACTGAACTCCTACAGTCTGAAAAGTTATATTACTCCCCAATGTGATTCCAAAGTTTTACGTGCATGTTTTCTATGCCAACAATGCACCTAAAAAGGTTCCTTCAACTGGTCCTCCAAATAATAGGTTCAGCCATAAATGTACTTGTTATCTAATTTACTGTTGATAAGTGAACTTTACCTCTTACTACTCTATTGCCCAAACTATCTTGCTAAATATTGGTTGTACTAGAAACTGGAAAACCAAGCGTAAGGGCTAGGTTGTCAGGTAGATTCATATGCACACTCATGGCCCATGTTGTCTCTATTCACACTCTCTCATAAGAGGCCGATGAGGGTTCCCTATCATGCTTTTCCAAATGTGGGAGTTCCATATGGTCTGACTCCATGTCCTCTACGTGAGCTCCAAATCCTTCATAAGCCATCTCTATCCACAACACCATCCATTTTGTAACCTCGTGTTAATTCTCTAAATCCATCTCGTGCACCTTATTGAACTTAAACCACCTTATTCTTTTTTCCTCTTTTCCACTAGGTTCACCATCCTTCACCACACACATTATTTCCCCCACACATGGTGGGGTTTAGCTAGTTATCGGCTTCTCTTCCAAATTTAGGGTTACCATTAAGATCTTGATTGCCATCAGAATTCTGTTCAAATATGATCCCCTGGGATAATGTAAACAATGAAACTCACCTACTTCTGGAAAAGAGAAAGTGGAAATTGAGTACTCCAAAATATAGCTATTCAGAATACCAGGGAACCAAGTATCCACAACGCGCGTCAAAATTAGATCAGCATCATACAGATCCTAAAATTCTACTTACATCTAGACAAGTGTGCAAAACCTCCAATTCCTTTTAAATGCATAAGAAACCAGCCACTTGTATAGTTTTATGAGGAAGATTGTAAAGAATTTTTCATATAAGTTGTCATACAAATTCTTCTCAACCCACGTGCGTGCGTCTAACTCAAATTCAGTGTTGAATCTTTGAGTGTACTCTTATTCCAGATCTTTTATCCACTCCTCAACACTTACTAAGGTCAAATGGTACCTACTCATCATGAAATATCCTGAAAATAGCTGAAAAAGAGGTCCCAGCAACAGAACTAATGATACAACCTAGAATTTACTGTAAATGACCTAGGCACACTAGCACATCACTCAACATGAGATGAGCACTCACCCAAAGCATGAAAAGGCACCAGGTACATCTTTATGGTTTCTTATTTAGAATGATAGCATGATGGTGCATATAGGCATTCGGATTCATTACTAATAGTAAAAAACACACAGTGTATAAACCGGATCTAGATCTTAGAATATATATATATATATATATATATATATATATATATATATATATATATATATATATATATATATATATATATATATATATATATATATAAGAACTAAATTATTACTATAACAATATTTACCATGCAAGAATGAGATTCATTCATGTTCAACACCACTATCTAGCCAATATGAACCATTGTATCAAATACTTTAAAACACATAAGCTTATTGCATTACATAAGTATCCCCATGAGTCATGCACATGACAAAACCATCAACGTAACTCTACAAGTTACCACACACAAAACTATGTAAATTAATACATATATAGGGGTGGGAACTTTCCCTTCACCACCCATGCACTTCTCAAAATAGGTCACATGCTAATAATATTTATGTGCCTTTACAACAGGATGCACAACATGCAAGTGCTCTTAAGAATAGACTTCATATAGTTAACTCTGAGTATAAATCCTATTATTAGCCTAAACTATGCATGATGCTCAATTGTTTTTTATTCCTAAAATAACATTTCATGGACCACAAGTCTTCATTTCTTTGTGTTCTCGACAAGATAACTTAAAAAATATCCTTTAAAATAGAAACACCTAAGTCCTAATCCTGGGCGCTACATATAAAATGTAGCGTTGCACGCTATTTCAGCTCCCTACATTCGTGCACCCAACAATTAGGCCAATTTTTTCCATCTAACAGAGAAGAAATGTCTTTCTGCTACCCTTTTCTTAGCACTATCTTCTCTTGCACATGTGATGCTACAACAGGCACATGAGTTGTCCTAGAAGGTGGTTTGGGATGATTTTACACTCTTGGAGCCATATTTAGATTGTTGACTCCTTGTAGAGTGACCGAAGGCTGAGAAGCACTTAGACTTGATAATTGTCCTTCCTCCAAATTCCTCTTCTTATACCTCGTATTATCTTCCAACCCCTAAGAATGAGACTGGTTCATTCCACATAAATCCTCAACTTTCTAATTAACAAGTGTAGTCTCACTTGGAGGTTTTTCTTGAGTAGTTTTCTATTTTTGATTTTCCTCTTGATTTGTTTCTTGAGATATACCCACTATTGTCATCATTAAAGTTTGATTAATCCTCCCATTAAAGCACCTTGTCTAATTCTTAGGTTGACTATAAGGGAAACACCAGTCATACTCCTACACCATATTGTTCTAGACTGGAACCAAGGATTTGGATGTTAAAGAGGCCATATTAGGATTGTAAGGCTAAAATGGCCTAGCAGCTGGGGGTTAACCTTGATTTTAACTAGTATCTTGAATAGGGGGTCTATTAGACTGATATATGTTGAGTTGTGGAGCTAAATTGCTTCATAGATTGCATGTTTTACAAACTTGTAGGTTTACATAGTAACCAACATTGGTCACCTGGGAGGAACTGACATCGGTCAGGGAACCAACACCGGTTACCTATGTGTTTATGTTTTTTTATGTTAGACACAATATTAGATCTAACCTTTGATTTAAAGGTGATCTAAAGGTTGTAAATGTATAGCTAATATTACCTAAATTTTTATATGCATATATAAGCTAGAAATATAGGGTTATAAGGTTATAATTGCATGTGGAATCCTTGGTTGAGAGGATAAATAAGAAAAATAAGAAAATGGTTACATGAAGATAGATCTTCCATGGAGAGAAGCTAGATAGAAGGAAATGGAAAGTACATCTGAATGGTGAGAAGAGTGTAATTTCTTCTACTGTATTTCCTTTTTATTATTTGTCTTAATGTAATGGATTGCATAGTATGTAAAACACATATGGTTTCTTCTTGTAGATCCACATGTTGTTGTGAGATCTTGTATTGCAGATCCTTAAGACCATGTTGTATTGTTTGTCCATAGAGATCTAGTATTGTATCTCATTAGATAGCTTGTGGATGCATGATAGTATCCATATATTGTAGAGGAGGTTGTCTTCTTGTTTGCACAAGTTGATGCAATGAGGGAGGAGAGACTTACTTCTTGGTGCACAGTTATGGTTGCACATTAGTAGACCCATTTGAGAGGTTTTGTTTGTAGATTCACAGAGGAGATTGATTTTGTTTAGAGATGCAGTAGTTCCTAGGTATGTGAGATCTGTTGGTGGTTTGGAGGCATAGTTTGTAGTGCATCCATGTAGATTTGTATAGAGATCTAGAGGAGATACTCTTGGAGAGATGCATTGTACTATTGTGGGAAGAGTTGATTTGTACTCTTGTTTATTATATATATTGATATCTATATATTTGGTGGATGTAGCCCACATTGGGTGAACCATGGTACATGTTATGTTATGTGTGTGTGCTTTGTTTTGATTTGGATTTTCTAGTATATGCTTCCACTGCTATAGATTTTGGGGAATTTTTTACTTCCATTTTCACATGATTTGGTTTGTTATTGAATCATAAAACTATTCCGTAGTCAAATATTCCCAACAATATAAAGGCCTATTTGGTTGGGATTGATGCTAGAAGGTCTATAATTTTAGGCATGTTGCCTCTTGAGGGTCACCAACTCATTCCCTAGGTTCTACAATTAATTCATAACTTCTTGGAGTTCAGTTGAGGTACTAGAAGAAGAGATGGAAGCCTCATTGGAACTATGATTTCTAGGAGTAGGAATAGGTGCTAATGTAGGAGCTTGACTAGGGCTTGGATTCCCCATGTCTAGATAGAGAGGCATAGGTTGCCTAGGTGCAATTTTACCAGCTAGAATGAAGAAATTATCATCTCTAATGGCTATGGAATATGCTCCTGGTAAGGTTATTCCTACCATAGATTGAATCATTACAGATATATCATAATTTTATGCTTTAAGGAAATATAGAAAAATACCTTTAGCAACTTGTCTCACAGCAATTGGGATCCTATCCCATGTCCTTTGGAATCTGAATTTGAATTCATCCATCTGCTTGTTTGGTGCTCTCTTGATTGTAGTCATTTTTTCTAATAGAAACAAGTTGTCTGCCCTTTCCCCAAACTAATCACAAAGAGTTGTACACAATTTATCCCAATTTTGGATTGATCCTACTCCCAAGCTTCTAAACCACTATAAATATTTTCCTTTAAGAGAAAAATTAAGGAGTTTCATTACCACATCCATTTCAATAATCTCATGTATGTCACAGACATTCGCAATGTCCTGAATGTGATTAATTGGTGTCGTGTGATTCTCTCTATTAAAGAATGGAATGTTCTTCAATGCTGCCAATGAAACCAAATTTTGTGCATTGAGATTAAGCAAACTACTACCCGTAAAATTTGCTAAGTTATTTGGTGGTTCTTGTGGTAGTTGTTGATGTGCCATCGTGATTGGTCTAAGAACTTTGGTTGATTGGAGAAATGGTCTACCAGGTGGAGGTGTAGACAAAGTTTTTTTAGGTTGATATGGTGATCTCTAAACTTGTCTTCCTCTTATTCCTCTGCCTAGAGATAGCTGCAAGTATTCAAATATTCCTTCTTATCTTTTCCTAGACCTTTTTTGGATCCTTCTCATGAACTTAGACCACCAGTACTGCTGAAACCAGTTGATTTCCTGATTGGATTCACCAGATGTACAATCACAAAACCTATTATGGGATGAAAATTACAATAAGAGCACACCAATCTTGCTACAATTAGAAATGAAAAATTCTTGGTCCCACCAGGCGTGCCAAAACTGTTATCACCAAATTATATTACCCTCTAATTTTTCTTGAACTTATGAATGAAAAATTAGTGTAACCAGGTAACATGGGATTGTCTCAAGGTGTGGGACCTCTATCAATGAGAAAAACCTCCAAAGAAGGCTGGTTCCTCTACCTATTTCTATGTTAAAACTACTCTTAGGAAGGGAAATGTAATTACTCTAACACTAACCTAGATTTCCAAGGGACTAGGGAAGAGAGAGATGCATAAAATGAAATTCCTAAACTAAGGGAGGTGATAGCACCAAGAAAAGGGGTTGGAGATATCCTTAATGAGTGAAAATCGAAGAAAATGAGGTAGAAGAGGGTAGACAAAAGTGCCATAGTTCAAAGAACGCATTCAAACTTCCAATTACATGGAGCATAATGAATTTAAATCCTATAAAATAATATAGCATACACAATATAGCTTAAAATACAATGAAAGGAAAAGGACGCAATACAACTCAAGCTAGGGAAAGAAAAGCCACAAAATACCAATTTTATTGCTTAAAATGATGCACAATAGTCATAAGGAAATTTTCCTTTAAAAAATGCATAAATTCAAGGATGCGGCTCACAAGAGTGTTGCAGCAATTTTGGTAGAGTTACTTTACAACCCATAATCTCTCCTCTACAAATGAGGGAAAAATACATATATATATACATACATATATATATATATATATATATATATATATATATATATATATATATATATATGTATATATATATATATATATGTATATATATATATATATATGTATATATATATATATATATATGTATATATATATATATATATGTATAAGGGAAAGCTACCAACCGACATCCTTCATTAAATACATGTATGAATGTATGGGAAATCTTGTTAGTTTTCTTTCCAAAGGTACTTTTATTGCATGGCAAAACAAGGGCTACATACCTCATTAAACTGGTAGTTGAGCTACCTTGTACGATGCCATTAATTTCTAACCCATATATGACATTCCTTGTTGATTCCTAACAGGAATCACCAATTGAGGCCCAACAAGAATGGGAGGAGTCACCGCCAACAAAGGAATGATTTTTCATATGACAAGAAGAAATGATATCATGTGACAATGATGGAAGGTTGACACACATCAAGATGGAATGTTGTGGCACAATAGAAAAGGGAAAATGATATGGGAAGGAGGGATGACACAGGACAAGGAGGAAGTATTTTCACATGACAATGAGGAATGTTGTCGCACAATAAGAGGAAGGCGGTGACGCACGTCAACAAAAGATGGTTGAAGCACGACAGGAAGCACCAATTATCACATGAAAAGAAGGAAACAATTTTTATGTGGTAGCAGAATGGTTTATATGCATCAAGAATTAGGTTGACATGCATCTGCAATATTATTGACACGCGATAGGAAGGGGGCAATGACGCACGACAAGAAGAGACATTGTCACACGTCAATGAGGGATGGTTGTCGTGTGACAGAGACTAGCAGTTTACGCATGGTTGATGCGTGACAAGAATATATGGCTCTAAACCTTTGCTACAGTGAGTTTTCTGACTCAAAAATTATAAAGCACTGCTTGACCAATCAACTACCAACACCTCGACCTGTGAATTTTTCCATTTTGCGGGGGTGCAAAAAATGGATAACATGTTGTTCATTTATTTTGATTTCATATTCTTTGAAGATGATATTCCAATCAAAGTAATCAAGAACAGTAAGGTCCTAGTAGTTAGACATCCATTCAATCATCTCATTAATATATACTCAACTTGTACAAGGCTACGAGACTAGGCTACAAGAGGGGGACTTGAGAAAACAAATTGGAGAAAATCACTATTCCACAATGATGGGTGTAAAACAAATGTAGATCGTTCACAATGTCCAACACTGGGGAAAAGGTGGTAGATTAATTCATTTTCATCCTCATGGAAGTAAGTGACTCATCTTTTATATGGATAATGGAACAATTTACAAGCATAAATCATTCTTTCTTTCATAGTAATTGAATTTGTGATATACATGCCTCCCAATGATGTTTTTAACTTTTAATGATAAATATAATATATGTTTTTAATAAAAAGATATATTAAACTCAAGTTCATGTATAATCAAAGAAAAAATACTTGATTTTTTACAATGTTATGGTTGAGATAAGAAAAATAAAATAAAATTACTTATACCACCTATCTTCAACAATTTTCAATTTTAGCCCAAAAAATTGAATGACCAACTAGCACAAGTTCCATATTTTTCTTGAATAATTTCACTAATATAATATCAAAAAAAAAATTCTATACATTATTCAGTAATATTCATATGCCAATTATTAACAAGGAGGGTGGCTTAATTCATAAAATCCAAGATTATAAATGGAATCTTAAAGAATCTTCAAGTAATTTTGATTTTTTAATCTCAGACATTATGCTTGAAGTTGATATCCTTTACATAATCATTTTTTACACAACACAAAAAATATGACACCTCATAAAAAATAAGGTATATTTTGGGGCGAGTACATAATTTTATTATAAGTTAGACCAATTCCAATATCAAGGATGCACATAAATTTCAAAGTGCGAGCCTCGCACTTCAAAAGTGTGAGGCTCACACTTCCTCACACTCCCTCACACTTTGAAATTGCAAGGATAAATTTTTGAAATTGCAAGGCTCACACTTTGAAATTACATGGCTCGCATTTGCGAGGATCATACTTTGAAATTGTAAGGCTCACACTTTGAAAGTGTGAGTCTCCCACTTTCAAAGTATGATTTGAACTTTATTTTGTATGAATTTATTCTTAAGTTTTTTATTTTTATTTTAATCTAAGGGGATCATGCCTTGTAATAGTTAGCGGTCGCTAACCTTACATTGAGCCTTGCACTTTCAAAGTGCGAGGAAATTGTTAGAATCATCTTTTCAAAGTGTGAGGCATGAACTTTGAACTTTCATTCACAGGAATTTATTGTAAGATTTTAATTTTTTTTAATACAACAGGATCATGGCTTTAAATAGTTAGTGGTCGTTAACCTTACATACTCCTAACGTGATTTTTCCAAATTCAGGAAAATCCAAAAATAGTGAAATTGGAATCCAATAATAGAAACATTAGAATCTAATACAGAGAAATTGGAATCCAATAATATCGATAATGAAATCCAATAATAATGAAATTAGAATCCAATAATAGAAAATTTGGAACTCCTATGAGTCCAATAATGAAAATATTGGAATCTAATATTACTACTAATGGAATCTAATAATAGTAATAATGGAATCTCGTATAAACAAAAAGGGAATCTAACATACGTAAAAACAGTGATAGATTTCTTCCAAAACTTGTAATAATGGAGTCTAAATTCACTAGAATATGTCCATATTTATTGAAATAAGTGTTAGGTCTTCTAAAATTAATTTATTATTTCCTTTATATGTTACATAAACATGCCCTATCCCTATTTATCTAATTATTCTTCATGATTGACTATGTCTCATCTATTCACCTTATCCTTTACAAGTTATTTAAACATGTCATAGTCATATTTACCTAATTATACTTCATAATTTTTCAAACCTAATATATTGATTGATTAACCCCCATTTTGTTATGTTTACACCATGTGAATCCCCATAGTATTTTGATATCATATTGCACGATGTATAATGTTAACTGTTTATAATTAATGCTTTATTATGTTGTTTGAAGGAATGATTGTGCATATGCTTGTTATTTTCATCTTGTCTATTTCTTCCTAAAAAATGGCATAAACTGATATTTTTATAAGCATTAACAGTACTTTTGGAAAGGTATATGTTGATTTATCACAAGAGTAAATTTTAATAACAGCATGGGACTTAATTAGTGCACCGGCGCAAGACTAAACTGATGCATTGGCGCATGATTTGATTTTGGTGCAAGGAATCACCTCTGCATATTAATATAGGACTCATAGTACAACATCAAGCTCATCCTGGTCATCAAATTTGAATTCCTTGAAATAAGGGATTTTCACAAGAAGATAAATAGCTTGAACTACTGGTGATACAGCTGGTGGCATAATGACATGAATAGGAAACGTGCAGCCATTACCTCAACCTACATTCATGCATATTTTAAGGTTCAGTCACTTCATTTGATGGGAAATGTGATGTGGCTAATGGCTAAGGGATTATTACCACCACAATTCTCTACAATTAATCTAAGAACTACAAGATCTTCCAACGAATGAATCTCTCTCAAAGGATTCAATCATGGATCTCCTCTATTTTTAGCAAGATTAATTCCAATCCAAACACCTCAAAGAATACTTCTTCCAATAATTGTATTCCTTAAAATAGATAGTCATTGTTTTAGTAAATAGTTCAGTTCAGTAGATGTTAGTTATTGTATGAATAAACTAGTTCTCTCCTAGAGGGACTAAGGATTGTTCTAGTATAAAAGAGCTAATATATTTAAATTTATTGGTTCCGTTCAATTATTTGATTCATTGTACAAGCATACTCTTTCAATTGAATAAAATTATATAGATTCAGGGGAAACTTCTATTGTGTGAATTTTAGTATTAAACCTGATCGAAGGGAAGGAGCAAGGCTCCTACCCAAGGAGAAGGGAGATTTGCATTTATTTCCTTTTTATCATCTTTGATGGATTTACCATTTCAACATTAAATTGTGTTAAAAATATTTAGATTTTGTCTTTAATATTCTTTTCTTTTCATGTATTACATTTTATAATTGTATTCATTTATTATTCAGTTAATTCATGTTATTAAGTACATGATGAGAGAAATCCCTATTGTTCCCTTTGTTGCAAACAACCATGGACACTCACCTGGATTGAAATATATATTATCATTAAAGTACGTGTATCAATGATGCTCATCAATTTTTGGCATCCGTTGTTGGGGAATTCAAGGTGTTATCAAAGGTTAAAAGTGATAGCTAGAAGTGTTTTCTTGTTTTTTGGTAAGTTTCCATTTAGAAATTTTATTTCCTTAACTCTTTCTTATGAAGTAAGAAGACTTTGTAGTGACAACAAGAATCCTTTGATCTTGGAGTATGTGGAATGTAAAAAATTAAGTTCAGTACTGATAGTTAGGGATCCATCCTCAGTATCATAGGAATTTATGTTTATACCTAGAGACCAAAGAGGTAGATTCATTGTAATAAATCTTCAAAACCCCCCTTAAAACCATCATGTGGAACAACTTATTGACCAAACAAGGATGGTTGATGAAGTAGAGAACCCCAATGGTGCAGATAATGGAAACCCCCCAATTGGCAAAATTTTTACCTACCCCATCAAATTAGACCCTAACAATTAGGATCCTATGAAAATATATATCCCCTCCATCTTACCAACCTTCTGGGGATTAGTTTCAGAAGACCCTGACCAATTCATTTTTGAGTTCAATGTTTTATGCCAAACATATGACTACAATTTATGATTCCCAAAAGCTTAAATTGTTTCCCTCTACTTTAAAATATACAGCTATGAGATTCTTCGTGGGCTTAATGCCCAACTCCATCCATAACTAGGAAGAGATGAAAAAGGAATTCCTAGAAATGTATCAAGATTACTATAGAGTTAGGGATAGAAAAGAAGAAAGGGTTCAACAAAATAATATGAAATTGTAGAGGATTATCTAGATTGGTTCCTCTTCCTTCACAAGAGGTGTGGTATTGGTCTTGATATTAATATACTTAAAACCTTATTCCTTAAAGGGTCATATGAAGATGCACAAGAAGCATTCAATTTGATAGGAAAGTGAGACATAAAAAAACTAGAATTATCATAAATCATTGACCTCTGTAGTAATTACTCTCAAAATCACCCCAATTTTAGAAAACAAATAGGAAAAATGGTCAGTGGGGATCTATCCAAATTGAGGGAAGAGATTGTAAATTTGAGGACATACCTTTTGGTACAACTCAATACAATGATGGATAGAGATAAGGCTAGGAATACATGGCCTTTATTCATATACTTCCCAATATGTAGAGAAAAACATGGACTTAAGGACTTCCCCTTAGACAAGACAAAAATTTGTCTTCTTTGTGAACTCAAGCATGCCACAGACCAATGTGGATTGCTTCCCTTGCTGAAGAATCATCTAAAAAAATCATGCACAAGATGAATTTGAGCTTAACTATATGGCTCAGAGGTAAGCAGGAAATTTTTAGTCCAACCAAAATACCCCCTACATCCCAAAATCACAATGGGTCCCAAATCAATGGAATGCACCATGGCCATATCCACAACCTTGGGCCCAATAAGATCCATAAGAGTGGATCCCATAGTGAAATGCACCAGTAAGTTATTATCAACAACCTTGGGCTCCACATCCAAACATTCCACCATTTCAAAAGTTTAATCCTTAGTACCAATAATAGTGGAATGTACCTCAAGGATTTGGGTAGTAGTATTATAATTAGAGAAGAGCTCAAGGGCAACAAGTCCTGTTGACTGAACCCACTAATGCCACCCAGCCTGATCAACCTGCCCAGCCACAGATACCTCACACAAACTGTGGAAAATCCCAAAAATTTGAGGCAGGGAAACCCAGCGTATAGTGTGGAATATGAAAAAAATCCCATATTGAACTCGATGGATTGTAAGAATATTTTTTTGTGTTCAAGAAAGGTTACTTAAAAACCTTCCTCTGTTATGGTAGAATAAATTCCTGAAGAAACCAAAGAACTAGAAGAAACACTAACCTAGTTCTGTTGAAGAAACTTATCAACCAAACAATGACATTCCCTTTCCATCCATAATCTTTGGAAACCAAGTACTGTAGTTCCTGAAAAACTAGAGTCAGAGTTAATTCAAGGATTGATTAATTTGAGTATTTGCATTCACTTGTTGGAATCTCTTAAGGAAATACGTGAATTAAACAAAACCATTAAATATTTTTATTGTAAGGCTCCAAGAAGAAGTAAGAACCAACCTAAAACCATCCGTGTTGATGGGAAACTTGTTAGTATTTTGGAAGGGAATATTCCCCCTCCTAAATACGAAGACCCTTAAAGTCATATTGGAACGGTCTACATAGGAAATGTTCAAATTCCTAATGTCCTAATTGATCTAAGGGTTATTATTAATGTAATGACAATGGATACTCTATCCATCGTTATCACTACCTAAACCTCAATCCACATCCATATTTTTGTAAATGGTAAACCAATATGTGAATAAGCTAAAGGGAATTATAGAAGATTTCACTATTACTATTGAATCCTAGGACTATTCAGTAGATTTCATGATTATAAAAATTAAGAACATAAAATTAGATACCCTATAATCCTAGGACACCCTTGGTTAGCCACATAAATATTACCCTCATTGACTATAGAACAGGGAATATGGTGATTATGAATGGCCAAGATTCAAATAAGTTATCAATCTACCACGCTGCAAAACCTTTTTCTACAAAAAACAAATAATGATGTAAGGACAATTTAAATGATATCATATCTTCTCATATCCATGGTCGTAATTAAAGAACACTTAGATCAAATCCAATATGGTGACCACGAGCCTTTTTCTGGACACATTATAAGTCTTACGTCTAAGTATTGCTCTAGATTCAATTTGAGTCCTACGATCAAGTCTTGCGTTGGATCTCACTTAAGTCCTACGCTCCAAATAACTAAAACAAGAGATGATTACATGGATGGAAATAACTAACCCATCATTTGTCACTTTGTATGAAATATAAACTTGATCGAGTACATATTTTATAACATTGATTTATGTTCACATGTTACTACCACCTAGGTTTCCATTAAATACATTATTAAAAGAATACCTTGTTGTATTTTGATTCTAATCCAGCTACCAAATAATTACATATTTTCTTAGGAAACACATTGACAATTACATAGTTTATTGATTGAAATACATTGATGAATTAATAGTTAGCTAACTGATTAGGAGTAAAGTTACCTAATTGAGCTCTTATGCTCTCACCCTCAAGCATTTTTCTTGGAAATATAGTGACATAAAGGGTATTCATCCTGGTAATTATACACATCAAATATATACTACTGATTATAGACAAGTTAAGACAACCTCAAAGATGGATAAACCGTGTTTTAAGAGATATTGTTAAATCATGAGATTAAAAAACTCTCTGCATGTAGGATTAATTTATCTAATATCAGACAGTCAATGTGTTTCTCCAGTACTCATAGTTCCTAACAAGAATGGGAAATGGAGAAATTGTGTGTAATATAGGGAATTAATTAAAGTAGTTCATAGACACTATTTTTCATTACCTTTTATTGATAAAATCTTAAACAATTTATCTAGAAAAAAGTAATTTTCATTCCTTGATGGGTTTAGTGGGTAAAAACCAAATAATAGTGGCACTTGAAGATCAAGACAAAACATTTTTTACATGTCCCTAGGGAACATTTGCTTACAGGGTGTTACCTTTTGGGTTATGTAATGCTCTTGCCACTTTTCAAAGAGCCATGTTGGAAATATTTTCTGATTTCATTCATGATTGTGTGGAAATTTACATGGATGATTTCAAAGTATATGGAGCAACATTACATGAGGCAGCTAACAATCTAAACACAATTTCGTTCTCGATGTGAAAAACATAAATTATCCTGTGAATCAACGAGAAATTTTTATTTATGATGAAACAACGAATAGTTTTAGGTCATCATGTCTTAGCTAAGGGAATTAATGTAGAACCCAGACAAGGTTGACATCATGGTAAAAATACAATCTCCCACAAACCAAATAGAGGTAAGAATCTTTCTTGTTCATGTTGGTTACTATTGAAGGTTTCTTTCATATTTAAGGATAATTGCTTCTTTTTCCATTATTTTCTCTCCTAAATAAAGATTCTAAATTTGAATGGATAAAAGCATGCTGAAAAGATTTTGAGGCTAGCAAAGGTAAGTTAACAAGCACACCAATGTTGATAGGTCAAAATTGGAAGCTCCCCTTTAATATACAAACATATGTGCGTCCAATGAAGTAGTAGGTGTTGTCCTTGGACAACAAGAGGAAGGATAACTTATGTATGTTATTTAATGCATTAGTAAAAACATTTCCACTACTAAAAGGAACTACACAACAACTGATACATAATTTCTTGCAATAGTGTACGAAATCAACAAATTTTCTCCATTATATTACAAAACATAAAATGATTTTTCATACTGACCACTCTGTTATCAAATATCTAATGAATAAAAATTTAGTGTATGAACTTGATTTTAATGTGCTCATTGTTACTGTAGGAGTTTTACCTTTAATAATTATTTACAAGCCAAAAAAATCCAATGTGGTAGCTGATTTTATGTCAATACTTACTACTTTAGAAGAGGAGGATTAGGTCAATGATGTTTTTCCAAATGAGAATTTGTTTGCAATTTTTACCAGCTCTCCTTGGTATACATATATGGCTAATTACTTGGCTGTAGGGAAGTTTCTAACCTTTTTCACACAAAAGAAAAGAAAAGAATTAATTGAACAAAGTGTGATCTTTAATTTTTTAAATGGAATTATTTTCAAATATGGACACTTGATCCTATGTTATGCGATGGTGTGTATCTGAAAATGAAGTATTTGACATACTTAGAACATGTTATGATGATCCATTAGGAGGGAATTATTCAGTTCAAATTACAATTCAACAAAGTTTTAGGAGATGATTACTATTGGCCTTATTTGTTTAAGGATGTCAGAAGGTATGTATGGAGATGCACGATTAACACAAAAGGATGGGGAAAACCAACATTTAAATAAGAAATTCCTCTCCAACCCCAAGTTTTCTTGAAACCATTTGAGAATTAGGGGTTGGGTTTTATTAGACCATTTAACCCAAGCTCTCAAGGGAAAGAGTACATCTTGGTTTATACTGATTATGTCACTAAACGGGCTGAAGTGAAGGAACTAAAATATGTAAGAGATGAGAAGGTTGCAATATTTCTTATATGAATATATCTTCTAGATATTTTGAGCACTAAGGTACACTATGTCATATCAAGTACCACAGTTAATGTCATGGGTAATAAACTATTTTGTGTAAACATACTAGTTGAGGAAAAAGAAGTTCATCGCCATACCAACCATAGTCCAATGGTTAAGTTGAGGTTATTAACAGAGAATTAGAAAATTTACTATAACAAAACAGTGGATATATCAAGAAAAGAATTAGGTTCAAAAATTTGATTGAAGTAGTATGGGCGTAAACCACTGCTTAGAAAACAATAACATGGTTTACTCCCTATGAATTGGTTTATGGAAAGAATCCCATCTCTTCTTATAGAATTTGAGATTCAAACATTGAGAACAACTGTTGATGCAGGCATTAAACTATCTGAGGCACAACAAGTAAATGATTGTATAACTAAGTGACCTGGATGAAATGAGGTTTCAAGCATTGCATAAAACTAAAATCATCTAAGACTAAAGGTAAGTATTGTATGATAAAGCACATAAAGCTAAGGAAATTCTAAGAAGGGGACTAGACTTTGTTATTTGGTTCGAAGTACAAATATTCTTAAAGGGATGATACAGATAAGATAGATTGGCCCATATCAGATTGAACAAGTATTTGACAATGGAACCATCCAATTAATTCCAATTGATGGAAGAGAATAAAGCAATGTTGGTTAATGGTCACAGATTGAGGCTATACCATAAACCAGATAGAAAAAGAAGAGTTTTTAGAAAGGACTTAAAGAATATTTAAATTTGAAGTGTGTGGATAAATTCTCTTTGTCCAACGTAAATCAGAAATGAGCTATGTTCTATTAAGGAATACATAGGTGATTACTGCAAACCAAAAATGGTGGTCATCTTCTTTTGGAGCGAATCATGGCTGGAAAACTATAAATGGCAACTATTACTTCTATAAAATATTTAAAAAATAAAAATAAAAATAAAGAAAACTCAAGTGAACCAAAAACTAGAAATGGCGGTCACCACCCCTGAATCTAGTATACAATAAAATAAATACCATGTGTGGATGGAGCATTAAACTAGTATGGAGATGGAAGCGAGGATGTGAAAACTTCATTCAATGAGGTATGCACGTAATTAATTCACTTCTTGAATATAGGAAAGTTTTAATTTGCGAGACGCTAAATATTATCATCATGCAAATTGATTGTCCGCTCCCATTTCTATTAAATCCGTACATGCTTCATCAAATCTCAACCAAATCAATAACTCTCCCTCCATAATAATTTCCACACATGCCAAATTAATTTCATCATAACTTTAGGATTCCATGGACACCTTTCCCAATTTAGTTATATTCATTTCAAACCATTTCCACTCCATTTTTACTTTCCAAATTTCTCCCTCTCACTCCTGCACCACCATTCACTCTTATGCTTACTTACATCCATACAAACCTTGCATTTCTAGTTCGTGCCCTTTACCAATCACTACCTAGTCTAAATCAGTCATAGGGCCTAGATTAAGGCACGAACCGACCAATTCAATGGAAATTTTGGGCGATGTGAGGTTGGTGGAATTTTTTGAGAAAGTAGGGTGGCTCGACTTGTTATTGGCATATGAAGAATTTAGTGTAAAAATGAAGGAGGGATTCACTATAAAAATTGAAAAAGGATACTCCATTATACAAGGTAAGAAAATTCCATTTAGTATAAATGTAATCAGTAATCTTTTAGGAATAGCTGAGGGAGGTTTAGCAGTAAGTAATAGGAATATGTATGCTGAAATTATTAAAAGATTTTCATTTGGAAAGGAGAAATCAGAAGTTGTAATAGACAATAAGGGTAAAGAAAATTTCATAAAAAAAAATCACCCTTCCTAAACCTTGGGTAGAAGTGGCCAAATGGGTGATAAAATACCTCACCCGTGAAGGGCAATATGAAATTGTTCTAGGGCATGTGTTGAGAATTTTAATACACCTTCGTCATGGTCAAAGTAAACCCCAGTATAAAATCAATTTAGCTTAGTTTTTATATGGTTGTATTTATTCTGTTGCATAAAATTTTCATTTGGGTACCTCCTATTTAAAATTATATGGTTTAGCTCATTTTATTTTCAAGCATCAATTTGTTAAAAAGAAATATGGAATAAAGAAATGGCTGAATTTTCAAAAGCAATGTGCCTTAGAGTCTGAAGTAGTTCTGGAGAAAGCACCCTCAACCTTTCAGAGACCTAAAAATTGCCTCAAGAATTCTAGGCATACACCTTCCCTGCATGAAATCCCAATTGAAAATCCTCTTTCCTAGGAAGATCAAGAGGCAGCCAAAATAATGCAAATCCTAGTAAAAACCCCACCTATGTCTCCTCAAAAATCAGTGTCACCATCTATTCCTGATACAAAAAAATAAATTGAGCATTCCATGGCCACAACTGAAGAGTCACCTGTTAAATACAAAGGGAAATCATCTATGGTAGAGGGAAAACCTAGTTCTCCCCTGATTCAGATACAATTATTCCTCAAGTTTTGTCTTTGTCCAAAATATAGTTTGAGATACAATTTGCTCAAGAAAGAATAACCCATATTTAGTTACTTCTTGATGCCAAAGAAACCAATTTCTCCCAACTAGAAACTGCTACAATTCAATAAATTCAACATTTGCAGCAAATTGTAGCACAACATGAAGAGGTAACTCTTCAACTACAAAGATCCCTTGAAGAGAGAGAGAGTAACAAATACAATCCCTTCACGCTAGAATAAAGGATCTTACCACATCTCTTGCAATCTTGAAAGAAAATAGGGAAGAATCAAATCTTGTGACCATGAAATAACATGTTTCTCAAACTGACTGTGTATTTCCCCAAATGGTATTTTCAAAAGGAATGGTCAAGTGGATGGAAAAATGTTACAGGATCAGGGAAGTTTTTGAGGAAAACAATAATTTTAAAGAGGAAACCAAATTGTTAAAAGAAAACATGATTACTGTTAGTCATCTATATGACCAACTTCTTTCTTGTCGAGATCCTTCAATTTTTTATGCATTATTCTTGAAAGAACAATTTTTCAAATGGAAAATATATAGGGTATGTGCCATGTAGGACATAGAATTTTATGATGATAAGAAATCATTGGGTGCATATACAACAAGAACTGATATTGAGAAGAATTTTTTGTGTGAATTCTATGTTCACAAATTTCTTCTCCCTGAGAAAGTTGATTCCAATAAATTTTTATGTGGTAGATGTACAATTAAGAGCATTCATCTCTACTTTCTGGGACCAAGGTGAATGGAGGGATCAAAGGGTCATATTTTTTGAAGTATAGTTTACAATAGGCCTATTTATGAGGCATGGTTTACCTACCCCAATTACATTATTTAATAGGTTTTGGTCATAGGTATACTATTTACTTTTGGTAGACAGATACACAGATATTCTTAAAACTTGTGTCAAAAATTTTAGAGAGTAGGTGATTCCAAAATTCAATGTCAACTTCATCACTTATCAGGTCAGATATCATCTTCTTGTAGAGAACTATAAGAGGAAGGAGGATATTTCAACAAAAAATCATTGGTGGTCTTTAAAAGGGCCAAATACCTATGCAAGATTATTCTGTAGTTAAAGGAATAATGGATTGGCATGCAGTAAAGGCCCCACTGGTTATTGCACCAATACCAAGATTGAATTAAATAAATGATCATCCTAAGGGTTGTTTCAAGACTTAGAGGGATAATGTTGTTGAGTTATTTGGGTTCTGTAACACTACATTGGATGAAACTTGGTAGACATTTACCAACGAATATAATTGTTCACAGATTATAGAACAACTAAACAATAGGTAGCAAGAGGACCTACTAAACCTTAAGTCTGAGGGAGTGATGAACCCCCATTTTTTTATGTTTAAACCATGTGAATACCTATACTATTTTGATATTATATTGCATGATGTATAATGTTAACCTATTGTACTTAATGCTTTACTGTGTTTTTGAAGGAATTATTATGCATACGCTTGTTATTTTATCTTGTTATTTCTTCCTAAAAAATGGCTTGAACTGATATTTTTATAATCATTAACAATACTTTTGGAGAAATATATTTTGATTTATCAAAGGAGTAAATTGTAAAATCGTGGGACTCAATTATTGGACCGGTGCATTAATGTATTGGCGCAGGACTCACAATACAACATTTAGCTCATCCAAATCATCAACTTTGAATTCCTTGAAAAAAGGGATTTGGACAAGAAGATAAATAGCTCAAACTACTAGTGAAATAGCTGGCGGAATAACAACATGAATAGGAAACGTGTATCATTACCTTAGCCTACATTCATGCATATTTTGAGGTTCAGTCACTTTATTTGCTAGGAAGTGTGATGCAACCAATGGCTAAGGGATTATTACCACCGTGATTCTCTACAATCAATATAAGAACTATAATATCTTCCAGTGTCTGAATCTCTCTCAAAGGATTCAATCACAGACCTCCTCTATAGTTAACAAGATTAATTCCAATCCAAACACCTCAAAGACTACGTTTTCCACAACTATATTCCTTAAAATAGATAGTCATTTTTTTAGTTAGTAGTTTGTTCATTAGATGTTAGTTATTACAAATAAGCTAGTTATCTCCCAGAGGGACTAGGATTTATCTAATATAAAAGAGCTAATGCATTTAAATTTATCAGATTGGTTCAATTATTTGATTCATTATATAAGCATACTCTTTTGATTGAATAAAATTGTAGATTCAGGGGAAACTTCTGTTGTGTGAATTTTGGTATTAAACTTGATTGAAGGGAAGGAGCAAGGGCCACTCTTGCCCAATGAGAAGGGAGATTTACATATATTTCCTTTCTGTCATCTTTGACGCATTTACCATTTCATTATTAAATTGTGTTTAAAATCTTTAGATTATATCCTTAATGGTCTTTGTTTATCATGCATTACAGTTTATAATTGTAGTCATTTATTATTCAGTTAGTTTATTTATAAGTACATGCGGATAGAAATTCATGTTTTTCCCTTTTTATGCAAATATCCATGGACACCACCCTAGATTGATAAATATATTATCATTGAAGTACGAGTATCAACGACGTTCGTCATTGATTGACTATGTCTCATCAATTCACCTAATTAAATCTTGATAGGTTTTTAATACCTTATTTAGCCTTTCCTTATAGTCTATCCAAACCTATCTTAGTTCTATTTATCTTTCTATTTTATACTCTCTTTCCATACCTACTATAGCATTTGATTAAAATTCATCTATATATTTTATGACATAATCTAGTTTCCTTGAACTTAATATAGTCTCTCCTTGTATATTATCTCTGCATATCCTAGATTTCATTTAAAACCCATACTTGGCCCATACTTATTCTCCAAACCTCTCGTAGCACCCAAATTTTACAATATTTTTAGGCTACTAGACCTTACCTATCCTTCTCAAGTCTTTTCCTAGCACCTATCTTATGATATATTCCCATATTGTTTGTATACCCACTTATGGATTAATATGCATGTATGTTTTCTTTGATATCCTCTCCTTGTAGTCTTGTATTAATATTTTTCTTAATCATATTTTCACCCTCAAAAATTAATACAATAGGTAACATTCATCCATGTTCACATAATATTAAGTTGATATAGGTACATTTTATTTAGATGATATCTCATTTATATATTCATTTACATTTTTTTCCTTTTACTTAGATATACTATGTGTCTTTGGTGAAGATCATTTTATGTTATAGTATTGTGGCACATGATGATATTTTTTAGGGATTATGAATACATCTTATTTTTTACTCTTACTAATTATGTATCTTTATGGGTGGTTAGTACAATTAATATTCTTGAGCATGTTCCTTAAGGGGTGTATTGGGAGTGGGGTTGGGTTGGTTCATAGTACTTGGTGAGAGATTCATGACATTTCCATGGCATGCCTTCCTTTTAAATTTATACTACCATTTTGTAATCACTTGATACCCTTAGTATTTCTACCTTCACATCATCCTCCTATAGCAACCTTTTATCAATTTACATCACCTTAATACCTTTCCCAAGTTTTTTCTCTACATCCATTACCTATCATCCCTCCACCTTTTTTCCATGGAGTAAATGAAATGAGATCCCATAAAATCAAGGGGATCTACCTAGTTTAGTAAACCTAGGAAATCCCTCCCTAACTAATGCCGATTACCCTAAACCACCATCAGTTAACCTAGAACCACCGTCGGTTACCATTTAACCCCCAAAACAACCTTATTTTGGGTTTGGCAGATTTTTGAGAGATAATCACATCTTTTGAGAACAAGTGTGAAAACTAGAGTTGCATGCAAGTAGAACCAGCGTTAGTACATACAACAAAGCATCCATAACCAGCACCGAAAGTAATCACACAACCATTTTACTTCATGGGAGCATCCAGGGAAGCATCAACATCAAATCAAGTTCCTTCCATTTGATCACCCACCATTGCCAACCAGACATTAAGCTAGTACAAACAATAAGTTCTGTTAACCTGTACTAGTTAATTATCGTTTGGGCATATCCTTTCACTTATGTTATTAGTTTATGTTCCCATTTCATTCCCCACCACTTTACCTCCATGAAAACTTGACCATCCTTTTCCCATACCCCCTGAATTACCCATATCAAGATATTAATCATTCCTATGCACACCCAATACTCACACGAATCTTTCCATCGCCCTTCCATCTTCATCTAACCTTAGATATACCCTCACCTCAAGTTTTATTGAATTTCCTGTAGCAAGACCATATCAACATCGGTTACCCATAACCGCCACCGGTTAACCTAAATCAACAACGGTCATACCAAACCGACATTGGTCTCTGTGTTTTTGACCAGAAACCAAGAACAGAGCTTAAAACCTCTACCAAATACCCAAAATAGCCTAGAACCTGACCCTGATCAGTACTAGTACTTTGACAGAGACCTTAACCTTCAGATCCAATCATAGCTTAGCCTGTTGTGAATGAATTTTATTATTGTAGATGAATGAGATACCTAAATCATTTTAACTACAGTAGCATTTTATTTATTATAAGCATTAAGTTGTTTTAAACAGTGGGTTGACAGATATCTAGGAAGTATCACGCTTCTTGGATCTAGCACACGCTAGGTAGTCCACTGCATATATTGTTTAACTTTTATTTGGTGGTATTATTTTCCATTTCAAGTAGTTCCTCCAAGAAAAAAGGAATCTCTCACGATCAGCTGTGGATTCATAAGTCATACGCATGCAACAACCTACAACCAACATCTTAACAGGTATTCATCCTTGCCCATTACCCTTTTCTGTTTCGTTAACATTCAAAGAAACGCATCTAGAATCAAGTGAAACATTTTGGCACGCCCGATGGGACCCATTCAAGGTTCTTTGCATTCTTTCATTTCTAGGTGAAAACGTTGTATGTTTGTTTCTTTTCTAAAAGATTCTTACATTAAAAATATCTCCCCTGGAACCTTCTTCTCTTATATTGTCTAAAATAAATCTTATTTTGGTGCTTAAAATGGCCATTTCTTCCCTTTCATTAGTATCACATTAGTGAAAGATCATCCCTTCTCTTGTTCATCTATTTGTGGCATCAAATTCTACATTTCTATTTGGGTTTTAAAATCATTTCATTTCATTCTACTTTTCTGCATTAGCTCACATTAATTGAGGGAAACCTATACGCTGGAAGTCATTCCTAGTTGATGGTTGAAAAACGAATTGTAGAAAAGCACTTCCTTTATTTTTCTCTCTCTGAGTCTTACCCAAACATCACAAATTTAAAATATATACACATTCTTAAATAACATCTCATCTAGAAGAAGTTGTAGGTGATCACACGATCATGACATAGTGGGCACTCCACTAGTTATCTCTGTCCAGTACCCCATCAGAGGACGACCTGCCCTTGCCATAACATACCTAAAACCTCTCCTTGTAGATCTCCTTCTTCGTAGGAAGCCATCCTCACCATAAAAACTCTATTTTACAGTTCATGAGTCATTCCTTAAATAACATAAGCTGAAAAAACATAATAGAAAAAGCACTCTTAGGATCGTATCTTTCTTAGTGTTTCAGCTTGGCTTGCGTTTTGAGGTGAGAGGTCACGTTATTCATTTTTATTATTTCCCCTTGCATGCTCCTCATCACAGTTGGTGTATTCCAGCTTCATCTGAGTGTGCCTGGAGCTTATTCTCATCATTCTAAGAATTCTGGGTTTGATTCCACATTTAATTTGAACTCACAACCACATTTTCTTCATCGTTGTTTCAATTACACAGTAACCAGTGTCGGTCAAGTGACCATCGTCGCTTACCCTCTGACCATCATCAATTTTACCCAATCGACATTGGTTCACTATTCCTTTTGTTAATCAACCCAAAACGGACACATATTCCCCTTCGTTAGCTATTTAGAGTCTCTGTCACTCTTATCATATCCATTGACATGGTAAGTCTCATCAACATTTTGCATACCTAGAAATTTTGGCATTATACATTGTTTTTGACCAACTATCCACTTTCCACAGTGACCAAAAATGGTTACTTGTGACCGGCGTCAGTTTAACCTAACTGGAATCGGTTAGCCTGCATCATTTTCCAGCTGACATTTTAACCCCAATTCACCTACCACCACCTATTTATCCTACTTTTGTTATATTTCTGTGTCATTTATAGAAAGCAGTCTTACCACGTTAGTACCTGTTCACATGGTACTAACGCATTGACAAGAAAGTACCCTCGTATTCCATGCCAGTTTTCAACCACTCCCACCTAGCCCTTCACCACCTTCAATTTTATCACCAGCCATGGAACCTATCCAACCTATCTCTATCACTACTAGAGATGAGGAGTTCACACTACTCAACCAAAATCCTGTCGCCTTGTAGTTTTACCTTTCCCAATTGTCCACTTGAGATGCCTCAGGTCATTTTATATATGGAATGCCCATATCTATCCCCCAACTCTCGTTCCCACTCCTGCGTCAGCCCTGTCTGGCTCCACGTTTCCCGCATCTACCTTACCTCTAGTCATTTCAAAGCTAGGCCATATACCCGCTATGACTGTCGCGTCTGCTACATCTGTTGCACCCACCACATCCACTATACCTTCGCCAACCACCCAAAACACAACCTCATCTATGCCTATTATCTCACATATACCCATAGCTACACTACCACCCTCGATATAAGTGACCCCTACCCCTTTTCAAAACATCATCCTTTCTATTCTACAATCTTTAGCCCCCATTTCCACTAGGTTCATCATGACCCTTCCACCTCCATATACGTACTATTAGTATCCTCTTGTTTCATCTATTATTCACTCTGGGTACGTACCCCCTATTTCACTACCTTCTTCTCAATCTACCTATACGGTAACACCATATACTAGAATGCTACCCCTGTTATATGCCCAACACTAACCCTCTTATGCTACAAGAGTCACCCATCCATCATAACCTAACAACGACCTAATCAAGTTAATGATGGACAAGATGTAGACATTGGAAGCATCAGTTTCTAGCTCCCACAACACTCTCACCTACGATGAGATTTGTAATGAGCCTATACACCCATCAATTCCTATCCGTCCATATCCCTTGCATTGGGAAATGCCTAAATTCAATGTTTCAATAGAAAATAAGACCCACAACAACATTTGTGGTCTTTCAAACATGGGTGTTATCTCATCACCCATGATGATGCTTTTCTCCTGAGGACCTTTCCCATGTCTCTGACTGGACCCGCGTTAGATTGGTATATTGGGTTACCTAGACAATCTATATTCTCATTTAATCAGGTAGCCCAAGCCTTCTTAGATCACTTCTCCATTAATATCATTAAGAAGGTTACCATGACTGACCTCTACTCTACATGTCAGTATGACGATGAATCCATCACATATTTTTTTGCTCATTGGTGTATCCTGATCAATCAACTCACATTGCAACTACCGCAAACTGAACTCATCAAACTCTTCACGGGGGCTTGTGCTAGGCATATCTCACTACTCTATAGGTCCTAACCTTCTAAACCTTTGACGAAGCATTCACCATGGCACGAAAGCTTGAGATTTGGGCCATTGAAGAGAAGAAAATCCAATTACGCAATAAGAACTTGGCATTCAAGTCAAATAATACCTCTTCTTCATCAAAACCACAAAACAATTATTCAAAGGCCAAGGGCACCACTAACGTAGTGGTACTCAAATCCGACCCAGCTCATCCATCAAATCAAGCTAGCCCCTCATCTAATCTCTCACTGATTCATACTTTTCAATTCAGATAGGAACAACGAAAATATACCCCAATTGGGGAACCTTATTCTTCTGTCTTAGAGAAGCTCATCAAAGCTGGGGCCATCACCCTTCCTCCCGTGAAATGACACACCAGTTTTGACCCTGCTCACCCCACACCCACTTGGTATAAAGAGCATGATATCTAAAATTATCATCAAATAAAGGGTCATAGTGATGGCAATTACATCACTTTCAAAAACATTGTCCAAGAAATGATTGAGAAAGGCAAGCTAACCTTGGATAATCCTAACGCACCTGTCAATCAAAACCTACATATCTTCAAGAAACCTTTTCCTAATCCTGCCCCTTCTTCTGATCAAACAAGAGAGACCTCAACTCATGATAGTCATACCCGTGAGGTCCATGATATTTTCAGCGATACACCCGTTGTTGCCCAATTACCTCATATTCCTTCCATCGAGGAAATCCTAGCCTGAAGTCCTCCTCCTGCACTTGAATCCACCTCACCTATTTTTCCACCCATAGAGGAACACCTATCACCTCCTTCCTCACCTGTGGAGGATCCTTTCATTAATATCAAAACTATTTCACCTTTGGCTTCTCCACCTAGGGAACCGTCACCCACAGTACTTCTTCAGGCCATAAAGGATATTTGTTTATCTCCTCCACCCACAGAGGAGCACCCATCATCCCCCCACCTACAAATAAGTACCTATCATCTCCTCCACCTATAGAGGAGCACCCATTTTCTCCTCCACCTATCAAGGATCCAGTAGAGATACCTTTTCCTTTAGGTTATCATTCTCCTTCAGGTACCCAAGATCCTACAGACTTACTTTCGGCTCTCTTACCCACGGAAGCCAAAGCTAGAAAATTCCCCATCTCTAAGACAAATTTTATGGGAATTGTCATTAGGTCCTCATCAACCTCACCTACAAACTTTCCATTCTCTTGCTCATCTAATTGCTTAGATTATGTGGATAGAGCCTTACTTTGGGGGCATCTTCTACTTCCTGCCTCAACGAAAATGCAGATGTCACCTGCTGACACTTCCATTATCTACCAAAAAATATTTCAGATAATTGAACCAAGCACAACCATCTCTATCAAAACTTCTTCCAAGATACCCCTTATGTCTCAAACCACACCCCTACCCATAACCCAACGTGCATCTACACCTAAACCCAACACTACCTTAGGGGTCATCCCAACTGCCAGCTTTACTCATCCACCCATCAAATTAGATTTAGCTACATCCTCCAAGGCCAATACCAAACCTACTTTGACACCCAAACAAAAGATCCAACCCCATAAATCTCATACTCCAACATCACCGATCACACCTTCATCACCTTCACCCTCTTCGTCTATCTTAGGACCTCACCCTTTTAACACGGTTAAGAAACCTCCACCCTCCGATAAACTAAAAAAACAGCAGCCCATTCCACCATTGCAAACCTCAAACATATCCAAGTGCCCACCACAACGTCCGCCCACATCTGTAACATCTTTACCACCCATACCTCTAATACCATTGATCACTCCTTCACTACCCACAACACTTCAGTCTCTTTCCCTCACACCTATGGCACGACCTACACCATCTACCTTCACATAAACTCCATTATACCCATGGGTAACATGCCCTCTTCCACCATATGCCTTTCCCTCTAGATCTCATGTGCCCATATCACCTTTACCCAAGAAGGTGCAACCTAAAGACAAAAATCTGCTACCCTCCAATAAGGTAGTCAAAACAACCACACACTCTCCTTCCAGTTAGTCTAACATACCCCAACCCAAACAAACATGACCAATTCCTAAGATCACACCAACACCTAAAAATGTAACTCAACCTACTCACCCTCATACAAGGACTGTTCCTCTAAAATCAGCCGCGCCTACACCGAAACCCACTTTCACTTCCCATTGTGATCAATTAGCAGGATCCTACGCCAAAATTTTAACCAACCTCCTTGAAACTTTTTTCATCACATTACCACCTCTCAGACCTTATGGGCCTCTCAAATCCAAACCAAAGGGGTTTGAAGACACCAAAATTTGTGCCTACCATCATGTGTCAGGGCACAATGTAAAGAACTTCAAAGCTTTAAAAACTATTTTTTTCCAGTTGTGTCCTCCTGAAGAAAACTTTAACGATGATGACCTTCTTGATGAGGACCCCATTTCACCAACACCCATTCCCATAGCTATTCCCTCACTACCTACTCAACGACCCAGACATTTACCCCCACAGCTCCTAGAACCACCTCCAAGATTTGAAATTAACATGGTTTGCATCAACAACCTTGCCAAACCTCCACCCAAATGTCGATGTGCCTAGCTCATCCCATAAAGTTCCTTCCTGCCACTGGGCTTTTACCCTTTATGTTGTTATACCTTTCATGGCTCACCTACCTTGCCTACCTCCCCACATCAGATCAACAAGATCCACGTTGCTACCCGTGCTCAGAAGGAAAAAGGCAAGGAAAAGGCAACTGACCCACCAATCAATCCTATACCAAACATTCCATCTGCACCCACACCTAAAATCACTATCCACGGCCCCACATATCCTATTTATAATGGAGTCACACAATGTGTGATGCTCAAACAACCACACCAATCCCCCCTCAAAATGTCTTTATATGACCTCATCCAAACCTTGGAATCCCATCATCAAACTCTCATGGAGCGTCTGCAATCTATTGAGGTTTTACCCAATGACTCTACACCTGTAGCCTCCATTATCACACCCCATCATGTAGCCTCTCTCACCAAACTTCCACCTTTATCCACACCTCAACCTACTCACCAAGTAGCCTCCCTTAGCTTCTCAGAGGAAGAGATCGCACTGCACCAAATAGATGACCCAGACCCAGCTCTCTTCATCTCTATCCACATTGATGATTTACATTTATGACATGTCATGATCGATGGGGGCACTAGCATTAATATCATTTCATCCCATGCATTCACTCAAACGCACATACCTAACAATTACATGCATAAACATCCTGTCATGTTGTGTTCATTCAATGATGTTATCAACTCTACACTAGGCACTATAATCCTCCACATTCGCGTGGGCCCCCACATTGTTCTAGAGTTATTTTACGTCTTGGAGGGGGAATTTCAATATAACCTATTACTTGGCAGACCCTAGATTCATGTCATGGGTTGTGTTCCTTCCACTTTGCATCATTGTGTGAAGTTCGAGCATGATGGAAACACCTATACCATTCTAGATGACCCATAACCTTTCAAAAATTGCAACATGCTTTATCGACCTAATGACGTTCTCATACCCATTAAAGCATATACCTCCACAACCATTACCACATCAACTACACCTCCCCTCACCAGTCAAGCCGCTACCCTAACCACACCTACATCCTCTATTCCTACCACTGCCACAACCTCCATAGCCAAACCATCAGCCTCCCAATTCGTTAGCTCCACCCCCGATCCGACCTCTAACACATCGTCTATTATAGCTACCCACATACCAACCACCGATCCCTTGGAGGGCATTTTTCAATGCCTCACTCTTGGGGGGTATCGTCTATGTAGAGTCAACACATTCCTTACTCCATAAGAATATGGAAGTCTTCACCAACACCCTTATTATGATCACCGTATAGGAGAATACCTCCTTTATGGTCCTCCCCACCTTCGTACCAATCTCACATATGGGGGACTTGATACTACAATTTACACACCTAAACCACCGTCACAAACCCGCCCATTTTCCACCAACCTCCAGTCACTCACCAATTGTCATTTCACCCACACATTCTTACACCGATGTACGTGGAAGTGTTTTGGTTTTGTCTTTTAAGAGCAGGGTGTCATACTATTATTCCATGTACTACTCACAAGCATATTGACCATAGTGGTATCAGATTTCCTGACCCACCTACCAAGAAGGCACATGTTGAGCTCATTGAAGACATTAGCCCTTTTTCACCTTCATCACCCCCATCACCATCTTCACCAATGGAGTCGTTGGATCCCGAATCCATCCCTCCTAACTTTTTTTTCATAAACACCATCTCCTTGGGGCCTCTGACTTATCAACGTGAGGGCGAGGCTCCCTTCTCTCTTCCCTTCCTATACCCTGAAATGATCGACGATGATACACCTTCGATTAACATCGTTCAATGCCAGGATGATGAGTCTATACTCACCTACCTTAGTGTAGAAGACTCATATATTCATCGGTCATTACCATCTGAGATGCAAACCATGTTTAATGAATCGACTATCAAGATCAACATTCATACTCAAGACGACCCTCATATTCTAAAGATTGGACAATCTTTAGATGCTGCTGAACAGGAAGCCATCACTTCTCTTCTTAGAAACCATAACCACATTTTCACTTGGTCTTACGCAGATATTCCCAGTACTGACCCTACCATACTGGTCCATAATATCGTAACCATTCCTAATGCTAAGCCCGTAAAACAAAAGCTGCAGAAAATATACCCTCACATTGCCCTTCTCGTCAAAGAAGAAATTCAATGACTTCTTTCTATTTCCTTTATCTCACCCATTGATTATCCTCATTGGATTTCTAACATTGTCTTTGTCACTAAGGTGACAGGAGGACTCTACATTTTCATGGATTTCCATGATCTTAATCTATCTTGTCTCAAAGATGACTTTTCTTTACCTAGTATTGACCAACTGGTTGACCTTACCACTGGTCATGAGATGTTGTCACTCATGGATGGCTTCTCGCGTTATAACCAAATCTTTCTTACCCCAGTGGATCAACACAAAATTGCATTCATCGCCCCTCGGGGGACCTTCTGCTATTGAGTTATGCCTTTTGGCCTTAAAAATGTTGGTGCCACATATCAGTGGTATATGACTTACATCTTCCATGACATCATGCATCATATATTGGAAGATTATGTGGATGACCTCCTTTCCAAATCTAAATGTTGCTCCAAGCACCTCACCATCCTAAAAACCATCTTTGACCATCTCATTAAATATTGAATTCACCTTCAGCCCAAGAAATGTGTCTTCACAGTTCTCTCAGCCAAGCTCCTGGGATTTATCATTTCCCTACGTGGTATAGAAGTAGACCTTTCTAAATTCAAGGCCATTCTTGAGATGCCTCCACCCACTAATCTTAGGAAACTTTGCAGCCTACAAGGTAAGTTGTAGTCTATTTGCCGTTTCATTTCAAAATTGTCTAATTGGTGTCAACCATTTCATCACCTTCTTAAGAAGGATGTCTCCTTTACATGGGATGACGATTGCCACATAGCTTTTGAGGCTATAAAACAACACCTTCTTTAACTACCCATACTCATTCCACCCAAAGATGATCAACCCTTCTACCTTTACATCTCATCTACGGATCACTCCTTGGGTTCTATGCTCACTCATCATGATGAACAACATAGGGAGCAGGTGCTTTACTGCATAAGTCATACTCTTTTGGACTACGAAACCTGATACACCAATCCCAAAAAACTATTCTTATCCTTAGTTTTTGTTTCCACAAAACTCTGCCATTACCTACTCAATCACAAAACCTATGTTGTGACCAACACCGACCCCTTACACTTCATGTATGCCAAACGTTACCAAAATCAACGTGTCGCATGCTGGCTTATTCTTCTATTATCTTGTAAAATTGACGAGGGAAATTTTATAGGTAACCATACCAAAAATTTTCTCTGGTTCCTCATCGGGGTCCCCCAGCGTTCGAAATGTTGTAAAATCCCTTTCTAGGAAATCTAGTTTTCCGAGCTTAGTCATTTTGGTCCTTTCTGGGCTGGGCGCACCTTTTGTCTGTGCAACATAGAATACAATTGTGCCCCCTTTATTCCTTTGGCACACCCTTTGAAGTGTTGACACAACAATTGTTGCACCTTCCCATGATGCGCCATTCTTTCCTACACCAAGGCGCATGCACCTTCCTGTCAGCAACAAAAATGTTGTGCCATTAATTGGTGCACAAAGGCGCTCGAAATCCAGTGTTGACAACACTAAATTTGTGCCAAAGGCGTAGATAGTTCCATGCTGACAAAAACATATCCGTGCCAAAAGGCGTTAAAGTTTTCCATGTCAACACGTGTTTTGGTGCACCCCTTTAAAAAGTGGTTGGTGCATTTATTACACTTTTGGCTATATATAGGCGCATCCACCCTGTCACTTTCACAATAAAAAAACACGTAAAAATATTTATTACTCTGCACCTGTCAGCGTGCCTATCATCCTCATGTCACGTTCATGGACCCCACTTTGCTTCTCTCATTCTATATATTCCAGGTAAGTGGTCCTTTCTCCTCTTATGTTTTTTTTTGTTGGTTGTGAGGATGATGAAATGAATCTAAAAAAAACTAGAAACCCCTCCTGCCCATTTTTACAAACCTTCCCTCCCAAGCCATTTTTCACCCTGTTTCTAGATCTGCTGGCCAAGAGGGCTGTGTCTCAAAAAAGTGAACACAAATCTCTTTGTTATGCCCCCTTCACCATCTAAATCCATGAAGAAGGAGGCCTAAAAGATCACAAACCCATCAGGAAGGAAAGAAACCCAAAAGTTAGTTCTGAGCCTCATTTTTCTTGGTGCAATCACCATCCTTATTACAAAAAACACAGTCGCACCAAGAGTGTGCACCGACCTTGATTACAACACAAAAAATCCCTACGCCATGCATAAACAAAGTAAATCCTAGACCCGGTACAGGCATAACCCCGCTAACAACAACAAAAGTGCCATACAAGCTTTCCCTACACCGTGTCAAATCCCCCATTTGTGCACATAAATTTAGTGCTACACGGATTAATCCTGCGCCCTTAAGCGCATGAAAATTCCATGTTACATGAAAATTACCTGCGCCATTGGCGCATCCTGCTCCCATGAACCACCAAAATTATTTGCACCTGTATAAAACTTCATATAAATGGCGCAGGCGCACTGTTGTCTACAACAACAATGATGTTATATGCAAATTTATTGCGCCCTACGCCCTTTGGCACTGATTTCTTCCTTGTAATACTCTGCTTCAGTGCACCATACTTTTAACCCTGCAACCTGCAATGTCCATGCGCCATACACCTAGAGGCCCTAAAATTGCTAACTCCTCATTCTGTAATGCTTTAATGGAAGATCTGATAGCTAACATGGCTCTTCTGCGTTGGACTTCAATCCTCCTTGTAGATCAGCAACTGAACTCAGATCCACATATGTGTACATCAAGCAAAAGGCTGACTAAGTCAAAGGGTAAGGCAAAGCTCACAGAGGAAGAGATGAAATACAAATATCA
Source organism: Taxus chinensis (assembly GCA_019776745.2). NCBI lineage: Eukaryota > Viridiplantae > Streptophyta > Pinopsida > Cupressales > Taxaceae > Taxus > Taxus chinensis. The sequence goes on from CM034155.1 coordinate 100,943,275, forward strand.
AAGGGTTAGAATGCCCGAGTCCCAGGTAGAATGTGATCTAGATATTAGAGATTCTGAACTTGGTCACATTGACATGGAAGATTTTTGGGCCAGAACCAGGAGGGTCACAGGCAATCCTTGGATGGACAAACTGGTGGGCAGTGGTCTACATTTTGCTAGGGGAATTCCCATCAGTGTAATGAATAATGAGTTTATGACAGTGGTGGCCCGCTATTACAAAAAAGACACAAGACGTGTCGAAAATGAAAAGGGTGAGGTTATAATCAACCTCATTGCCCGACACTTCGAGATCATGCTAGGCATTCCCCACCACCGACATTTTATGGCTGTAAGCCAAGAAGACTACATCAAGGTGTGGGAGTATAACGAAGAAAAATGCATGCAGCTGATGAACAAAGTGTATTTGAAGAATAAGAAGGTGATAACTAGGTGGCCACAGGTTATTCACTGCAGTGACTTCTTCGAGGAACTGAGCGATACCATCACATTCCTAAGTAGAGTTTTTGGGATTTCTGATGCCCATTACTTTCACAGATGGATGCTCAGGTACCTAGAAACCATGAATAAGAATGTTCCTGATCAGCGCTTTGAGTGGGCAGAGATCATAAGCAGCACAATCTCTGAGTAGCTCCAATAACTCACCATAATGAGGAGGTTCTATATGAACTCCTATGTAGTCTATGCTGCAGCTTCAGAGAGGGATTATCCAACACTGAGCCGATGCAGAGTTTGGCCTCAGGTGAAAATATACAAATACTACCCAGAGTTGAAGCTGGAGAACAGCATCCCACAATTAACCAAGATCAATGATGCTTTCTTCTATGGCATCGTCTTCCTTTTGAGGCCAAATATGACTCATGGTCAGACAACCAAGAGCATAGTCACAGCAAATAAGAAGTGGGGAGCATTATTTACCCAATTCCCCACCTTCACCTATCTCAGAGAAGCTAACTTCTCGAGGGAGACCACCAAATTGCCAAGGTATGCTGGCCCTAAGCTGATCCTGTTGGAGCTATCCAGGTAGCTCATAACATACCATGAGAAGTGCCTGAAAAGAAAGAAGGGTAGAACTCCTTTCCCGCTTACACTAGGTAGGTACACCTGCATTTCCCACAACAAAGCCCATGAAATGTTTGCAGATCTAAAACTGCTCAATCTAAAGCACAATTTCCTAGGCAAGGCCCACCTTCGATCAAAGAAATTGCCTCCCTAAGGAAAAACTCGATCCGATCCATGGTCCACAGATCAAGGATATCTACATCGACCTGTATCATGAGGTCGAACTCAGAAGAAAGGATCACTCTCACCTAGCCCTGGCAGAGATTATTTCAGTATGGCATGGCCATTGTTCCAAAAGGTTATCAAACTACCAATCAAGAAGTTGATCAGGTGTATCTAGACACGGATGGGGACAGCTGGCCATTTGCTGAAATAGATAGAAAAAAGGCACCTCAGACCATTGTGGTAAGGGTTAAGGAAACATTGCAGTGAACGGAACATTGGTGCAGAATGAATGGCCTTATCTACCTCGGAGTAGATTTTACCATGTCCCCTTTGGGCAACGCACCTGTCAGGAAAAAACATCTGCCAAAGGGAAAAGGCAAGGATAAAGAGGGAGAATCAAGCTCCGCTCAAGAAGAAGCTCCTAAGAGCCCTCTTTCCGCCACACAGGAACAGGTTGTAACTCTTGAATCCCCGGAGAAAGAAGTGGCAGAGAGTGTTCCAATGGGCACATCCACTCAGGATGTTGCCACTGCTACAACCATGGAGGTTCCCACCGTCCCTTCTCCCCCTCCTCATGTGACTCAAGCGACCATTCCTTTGGTCGTATCCTCTCCCTCATCTTCTACTGTTCCCCCTTCCTCTTCCTCCATCTTCTTTTCTCTTGCGGAGATGTCCCCCACTATTTCTTCTCTCATCTCTCAGCTCCCTTCCATTCCCACGACTACCTCCCCTACAGTATCTCCCCCTCCCGTGAGCACTTTCTTGGCCTCTCTCTCGATGCCGCCACCAAGTGTCTCTACGCATTTCCCCTCATCCACTGCAGCTGCTCCCTCTTCCACCTCTGGTCCCACTCCCTTAAGTCCAGCATGGATCTCCCAGCACCTGAGCCAGCATAAGAGGAAAGTCCCTATTGCACCTATGGACTTCTTCGTCATCCCAGCAAAGGGGGCTAAGAAGAAAAAGCCCATAACCCACTTCTCTCAGAGTGCATCGGGAGAAAGAGTAATGGAGATCGCGTATCCCGACCGCTCCAAAGATAAAAAGGATATGTGCCCTACAGATTATACAGTGACGCAGGTCAGAATGGGAACGTCATCTAAAAGCCTTCAAGGAGAGGCCCTATCTACGGTGGATTCCCTTTGCAAGAAGCTTCAAGAAGCAAAGGAAGAGAAGAGGCTACTAAAAGAACAGAATAAACATCTTCTCCATGCCCTGCAGAAAATGGGTAGTGCACCTCCTACAACTGCCACCGAAACTCCTGAGGTCCTAAGCTAGGATAAGATAAATGAATATGCCAAAATTGGTGAACAAGGTATGATAGTATCCACCTGGAGAGACCAAATCCTCAAGGACAGTGAGGAAGTAATTGTCAAGTTCACCGAATTATATCAAAACATTAACTAGGTGAACAAGGATCTCCAGGAAATTACAGGACCTATCTCCGAAGAGTTGGACCATGCTAGGTTGCAACATGAGACATTCCAGAAGATGCTCGACTGCTCAGTCGATGATTTGGTAAAATTCAGCATTTTCGATCACCCCAGGGTACCCAACAAAATCTTACTGCTTTGGACTACCGGGTCGATCAGATGGAATTTGTCCTGGAGAAGATAGACAAGGTCAAGGTGGAAGCCCTAGATGTGATGCATCAAATGGAGCAAATTGTCCTAAGAATGTCTCCAGGCTTGCTCACTCCTTTTTCCTTGAGGAAGGTAGATGAAACTATTCGAATCTTGAAGGAGATCCTCTCGCAAGGGCTAGGGCCAGAAGTCACTTTTGACACTGAATGCATCAATAACCTTCTGGCCTGCCGTGATTTTGTGGGGTACCTGATGGAGGCAGGTAATGAATATTTCAAGCTGAAAAAATTAGAGATGAGCGGGAGACTTGCGAGGTCATTGGCGATCATACCAAGGGTCCTACCCAGGATCAACTTCAGCCGATGGTCAGTAAATTCATGGAATATCAGACCCAGTTCCACATTACCTCTCCCGAACAACAACAAAAGCAAGATACTCCCTTTCAGCCGTGAGATGACGATGAATAGCCTTCTTCCTCTTGGCTTTCTTTTGTAAATATCTAAGAGTATGTTGGCACAAATGATGACATCATCCATGTTGCACCATGGGATGTTGTCATCCACCAAGTTGCCCAAAGTCAATAGTTGAGGATATTTTGTAGATATTTTGTAATTAGTTATTGGTTTCTTTTTTCCTTCTCTCTTCTCCTTCTTCTATATATACTTGAATACTTGTTGTATTCAAGGGTGAACACTTTTTATATAAAAAACAGAAGTGAGGAGAAAAGGCTTTGTACTTTTTGTAATAGAAGAAAATATTAATACAATATTGAGACTTTGTGCGAAATACCTGTGTTATGCATCAGAACTTTCTTATGTTAGATCTACATGTTTATTCTGTTGAATCTACTTCTACTTTTTTTGTCATTTGTTCATAAGTATTGCTTTGTTCATCTATGCAAGTAGGTTTGGCTCCATTTATTACCAATCCCAAAACATAGACCTTATGATCTTTCTGCTTTGGAATTCATTTCTTTTCTCCCTTCGGATCTATCTTATCTTCGTTCTTTCCCTTCTTTTCTTCCTTTTCACATTTGGAAGCACCTCTACTAGGATGAGATCCCAAAACCCTAAAGGTAGAATATTGTGAGACTTGCATAGATTCCTGCTGGTAGAATAATAATAAACTAGTTTCACTTTGCTGACTCAAAGAGGGGCTATGCCCTGCACACTGTTGGCTCGTCTATCCATAGATCTGTCCACCCGACAGATTTTTGGACCAACAATTTTTGGCGACTCTACTGGGGATCGAATAGATCTAACAGATCTATGGTAGTGGTATGTTAGAAAATCAATAAAAATAAAAATCACTACCTGTTTGCAAATTTTAACTTCTGTTAAAAATCCAAATTTTTTGCAAAAGTGATCCAAACTGAAAATTTTCTTCAAGGATCCATAGATCGGGACTAGTTAGAGATCTTTAGTTCACTGAGTTTTTACAAAAACCCGTATTTTTCTGTAGATCTGAGTTTTTGACTATTTTACAAAATTTCAAACCCTTGCCAAAAGTCAACTCTAAGATCCAAAAATCAGCCTACTAAGTTGGCCATCATTTTATCCTCGCTAATATTTGCCATTAAACCAAAATCAGTTTTCAAAAAGGGGATAAAATTAAATATTTAGAAAAGGTACATGCTGCTGATTTTTATCAGAAAAATCAGAAAATCAGCAAGTACAACCAAAAAAACTTTTTAAATCTGCTCAAAAATATTACAGATCTGGAAGGTACACTGGTGGGTGAACCATTTACTCGTAGTAGGAGAGCTCATGGAGAATTCGATCCTACTTTCGATCTACTTCAAAGGCACAACTTCAGTGTTACACCAACACGCTTCTCGTCGCTGAGTTCAGCTGATCGGTTAGCCAGAAGTGTCTCACCTCCACGAAGGAATCATTCTTTACAAGGAGCATCCACATCACTTTGCAGTGCTTTGTTGCTTAGTGGAACCATCCTCCCAGCACACGTCCTTTTTCCAGCTATTCAAATGGTAGTACCATGGGGAAATGCTATGGGCCCACTCACTTTTCCACATCCTGTTCACACACTCCCTCATGGAAACCGAAAGAATTTTCCCAAATTTGATGGAAGCGGAAACCAAAGTATGGATTCACACATATCTGCATTCATCATGTCATGCAGCATTATGTATGTGACCCATGAGGATGTGTCAGTTGCCTCTTTCTGGAAACCTTGCAAGGACCCGCAGCGGAATGGTTTCAGCATTTTCCGGTTGGGTCTATCACTAGTTGGGATACATTACATTCTACATTTGAGGATAGGTATTGGCCTTCAGAAGATGCATTTGTGTTACTGTCAAAAATCACTCACCTGAAGAAGGAGGTCAATGAAACCATGCGTGATTTCATCACCCGTTTCAATTCACTAATCAACCGTGTTCTACCTACCATGCTGCCAATGCCAGAAAATTAGAAGTGTTTCTTCATAAACGCCATGAGCTCAAAAGTAAGTTTCTTACTCTTACAAGAACAGGTCGCTACTTTGGTTTTTTCCCAAGCTGCTGCCATACAAATTGAAGATAACTTGCTAATATGGTGAATTAAAAAGAGAATCATCCAAGCCTAAAGCTTCGATCTCCTTCTCCCACCACTTCATCTGATCCGACATTTCAAAAGATGGCGAATGACTTGCTCACATTAAAGAAGTAGCTAACTTAGGCTACTCCTAGCACTTCATACTGGGATATCCCACAGAGGAATTTCACTTCCAACAATGTCCCACAAAGGCCATGTTTACTTGCAGCTACTCTGCGGTTGGCACTTGAGGCCCCTCCGGTCAATGCTTTAGCCGAAAATCGAAGAAGAAGAGAAAAATTATGAAGAACCTTCATTGCCAGGTGAAGATGATCAAGATGTCGGTGAACCGACTGGTGACTCTACTATTGGGTATATGGAATTTGATGAAGAGGAATCTAATGAAGAAGAGGGTACCCAAGGGTATGCAAGCGGGCAATCATATGCTGTTTTCACCCGCTCGTAAGGAAAAGAAGTAGAAGTTGCTGCCAAGATGCAGAAAGAGAAGGCCATGTCAAACACGCCTCCAACCATCGCTAAAAGAGGTAGTCCCCTTCCTGCTCAACCTATTATTAAGTATTTTTCAAAGAAATCTTTTTCCCCTATCTCCCCTCTGAATCAGCCCTCTCATATTCCTATCAAGACCAGTAATCCTACCCTATCATCGTGAAATGAGGGACTCATTCCTTCATCAACGCAACCCTTGGCCGCGTTTGACATAATTGATCATGCTAAAAAGACCAAGATCCAAATGTCTGAAGCTGAGTATCTTCAGTCTAACCCTGAGCAGCTTATAAGGTTGACTGAATACATCCAAAGCCAAGCTATCATAACTACTCAGGTTTCCCCAAAAGGAATTCTTTCTACTCCCCCTGCATCTCGCATAAATGTTGCCTCGACTTCTGCATCAGGTAAAATAGAACCTTTCTATCTCTCCCTCCTAATCAATGGTCACAAAATAAGCAACTACATAATTGATTTTGGGGCTTCCGATAATGTCATATCGGGAAAAGTAGCCCATGCTCTGGGCCTCACCCTTACCAAGCCTTTTGGATGATGTTACTCCTTGGAAACCAAACAGGTTCCATTGATTGGTCAAATCAAAGATGCGTAGTTCGCATTCGTAGCATTCCCAGAGAAAAGAGTAAAGATGACCGTCCTCGTTGCCGATATTCCAGCAGCATATGGAATTCTACTAGGAAGGAGCTTTTGCAGTGAGGTTGGTGGAGAGATTCATATGGACTAGTCTAAGGCTAGAATCCCTGTCAAAGGTGTAATGCAAACATTAGAGCCGGAATCACAAAAGAAGTACTTGGTCACCAATTCCGATGACCCCAAAGCCCAAATTCTCTTCGAATCATCAGGGATGGGGAACTATTTCTTGTCTACAGAGTCTGATAGAATGGATATTCTTGTCCAAGAAGAGGATCTTAACAAGATATGGATGTTGCAGTTTGATGGCAGCTGTGCAACTAGTGGGTGTGGCGCTGGAGCCGTGCTAATATCTCCTGAGGAGGAGATTATTCCTCTCTCTTTCAAGTTGCAGTTTTTCAACATGAATAATACTACTGAGTATGAATCCTTGCTACTTGGCATGCAAGCTACAAAGGAAAGGGGAATCAAGAACCTAAAAGTACAGGGTGATGTAGAGCTAGTCGTAAATCAAGTCAAAAGGATATACCAAGTGAAAAATGAAAGGCTCAGGCATTACCGCAACGCGGTATGGGAAAACATTGAGGAGTTTGATGCTTTTTCAATAAAAGCCATTCCAAGAGCTCAGAATGACATGGCCGATTCATTAGCCGTCTCGGCATCCCTCATGCTCCCTCACCCAGGTTTGAAAATAGACACATATACCATTGAGGTAGTTTTCTTCCCAAGTGTGCAAGATAACTCTCAGCACTGGCAGGTATTCAATGACGACAGTCAACTTATTTCCTTCCTAGAAAAAGTAAAAAATTTCAGTGAGCTTCATTTTGAAGGATCCACTTCTACATGCCGTGAATCTGTTACTGATCAAGACGAGGAATCAAAAGGAAGTGATGGCATATGTCAGCTCAAAGGAAATAAAATTCTAAAAGGTTTGGTTTCTCTAGAACATTTGTTCGACAGACATGATTGTTTTGTCAGGATGAACAGGCAAGATAATCCTAACTCCTCTCCAGAGACCGAACCGGTCAATCTAGGTACTGTGGAACATCCACAGTTTGTGAACATCAGAAAATGTTGCACACCCGAGGAAAAGTGGAAGTTTGTCAAATTTCTAAAGAAATACATGGATGTATTGGCATGGTCCTATGGTGATCTAAAGTCTTTCAAGCCAAAAGATGTCCAGCATGACATCCCGTTGAAAGAGGGTGTCAAACCCTTTCACCAAAAACAGAGGCACTATAATCCTAAGATCTAAGGTACCATCCAGGCTGAAATTCAGAAGATGTTGGATGCAAGGATCATTTTTCCTATCCATCACAGTACCTGGGTCGCAAACATTGTGCCAGTACACAAGAAAAATGGTGAGATACGCATATGCGTGGATTTTCGTAACTTGAATCAAGCGTCCTTGAAGGACAACTACCCGCTTCCCATAATGGATCAGGTTCTACAGGTAGTAACTGGTTCAGAAATGTTGTCCATGCTTGATGGTTTTTCAGGCTATAATCAGATTGAAGTCTCACCTGAAGACCAATTCAAAATAGCATTCACTACCCCTGGGGCACATTTTCCTATAGCAGGATGCCTTTTGGTCTGACCAACGCTGGTGCCACTTTTAGCGGGCGATGGACTTCACTTTCAAAGGTATGATGGGGAAGGTCATCGTAGTTTATTTGGATGACTTAACTGTGTTCTCTAAATAGTGAAATGATCATTGCGATCATTTGGAGCAAGTATTGACTAGATGCCGAGAGCACGGGATCTCCCTGAATCCGAAAAAGTATGTTTTTGGAGTCACGGAGGGAAAGTTGCTGGGACACGTTGTTAGCAAAGAAGGGACAAAAATAGATGCCGAAAGGGTTAGGGCTATTCAGAGCCTCACTTTACCCACAAGCAAAACTGGCGTTCACTCCTTCGGAAAAGTGAATTTTCTCAGGCGCTTCATTCCCGACTTTGCTGAAAAGACTCACCACATATCAAACATGATGAAAGGGTCACAAAATTTCTGGTGGAGTGAAGAAGGAAAGAAGTCATTCGAGGATATAAAAGCCTCTGTCGCTCATGCACCAGTCCTGGTATGTCCCGATTTCTCCAAGGATTTTATCATGTATAGCTATGCATCTGAGCATACCATATCGGCCATCCTAATGCAAAAGAATTCTGAGGATGTTGAATCCCCAATCACATTCATGAGCTCTCCCCTCAAGCCTCACGAATTGAAGATGTTGCGGTTGGAAAATCATGCCTTCGCTCATTGTCAAAGCAGTCAAGATTAACTTCAGGTATTATATTCTAAAATCTCACATAGTGGTGCTGGTCCCTGACACGGCAGTCAAGTCAATCTTAACTCAACAGGAGTTAGGGAGTTTGTGAGGAAATTGGATTGCAAAGGTTCAAGAGTATGATCTAGATATAAAACCAACCAAGCTGGTAAGAGGCAAGGGCCTATGTCAGCTCATGGCTGAAAACTGAGATTCAGGAAGGCCCTGAGGAAAAGGATGATTGCACCGATGGAACACAAAGCCAGCTGGAGAAAGCTGATTCTCTACCCATGGTTCTATTTGTGCACGACTAGCAATGAATGGTATTCTGATATCACTTTCTTTCTCACTTACGGTGAGTGCCCAGCTCATCTGACTTCAAAGGAGAAGCGTGCTATAAAGCTCAGAGCAGCCAGATATGTCATCTGGGATGATTGTTTATACAAACGCGGAATAGATGGCATCTTCTTGTGATGTGTTGACAAGCCACAACAGATAAAGCTACTTGAGAATTTTCATGATTCAGCCTGTGGTGGTCATTTCTCCTCTTCCGTGATGGCACACAAGATCATCTAGGCCAGGTACTATTGGCCAATGCTATTTCAAGATACAGCCACTTGGGTAGCAAAATGTGAGCTCTGCCAACAATTTGTCAGCAAACCAAAATTGGCTGCTTTTCCCCTCAGGCTGGTCGATATTGATGAACCATTCAGGAAGCAGGGGATTGAATTTATCAGATCACTCCATCCCCAATCAAGTGCCAGACATAGTTATGTCTGACAGCAACAGATTACTTCACCAAATGGGTGGAGGCCATACCTGTCAAGAATGCCACCTCTGAAGTTGTTTGCAATTTCATCAAAGAGAATATCATCATGAGATTTGGCGTTCCACACAAAATCGTTGCTGATAATGCTTCCAACTTCTCCTCACGAGAAGTTGTTGGTTTTTTCTATGAATATGGGATAATCTTGGCCCACACCTCAGATTATTACCCCCAAGGAAATGGTCAGGCAGAATCCAGTAATAAAAACATAGTAACTATCATACAGAAGCTAGTTGATGAGAATCAGATGAACGTGGCACAAGTCATTATATGACGCTTTGTGGGTGGACCGCATTACTCCTAAGAGGTCCCTCGGTATGTCCCCTTTTCAAGTGTTATATGGAATTGACGCCGAGCTTCCCATTTCTGCAGAACTTCTTGCTCTGCGCTTGGCACGAGCAATTGAAGATGACACTTTCCAAAATTCTCTTGAAAAGAGGATCATGTATCTAGCAGAGCTCGAAGAAAAAAGAGTAAGAGTGGTCGACAGGATCACCAAACATCAGAATCAAGTTAAGAGACTGTTCGATAAAAAATCTAAGCAAAGAGATTTCAGATGGGAGATCTCATCCTTTTGTGGGACAAATGAAGAGAGCCAAAGGGCATGCATGGGAAATTTGATTCTCTATGGAGAGGGCCTTTCAAGATCAAGCAGCTCAATGGAGAGAATAGCTTCTATCTCTCGTATCTAGACGGAACTGATCTCCCGCTTCCCTATAGCGGGCAGCATCTCAAAATATTCAGGAAGTAGAGCTTGCTCTCTTCTTTGTACAGTTTGCTTTATGTTGTGTGTTTGCTTTTTCTTTCACCCTTGTTTTTGACTCTGTAACCCAATGGATAGGCACATGTTGATCTGGGGTTCTCTACCCTTGAGCTTCGCTCAAAGATAGTCCCCAGAAAGAGCTAGTTGTTATCCTGTAAAATTGACGAGGGAAATTTTACAGGTAACCATACCAAAATTTTGTTCTATGTCCTCATCGGGGTCCCTCAGCGTTCAGAATTTTGTAAAATCCCTTTCCGGGAAATCTATTTTTCCGAGCTTAGTCATTTTGGTCCTTTTTTGGCTAGGCGCACCTTTTATCTATGCAACACAGGATAAATTTGCGCCCCCTTTATTTCCTTTGGCACACCCTTTGAAGTGTTGACACAACAATTGTTGCGCCTTCCCGTGATGCACCTTTCTTGCCTGTGCCAAGGCGCATGCACCTTCCTGTCAACAAAAAAAATGTTGTGCCATATTTTGGTGTGCCAAAGCGCTCAAGATCTAGTGTTGACAATACTAAATTTGTGCCAATGGCGCAAATAATTTCATGCTAACAAAAACATATCCGCACCAAAGGGCACAAAGTTTTCCATGTCGACACGTGTTTTGGTGCACCCCTTTAAAAAGTGGTTGGCACATTTATTACACTTCTGCCTATATATAGGTGCATCCACCCTGTCACTTTCACAATAAAAAACACGTGAAAATCTTTATTCCTCTGCACCTATCAGCGTGCCTGTCATCCTTGTTTCGTGTTCATGGACGCCACTTCGTTTCTCTCATTCTATATATTCCGAGTAAGTGGTCCTTGCTTCTCTTGTGTTTTTGTTTTTTTTGGTTGGTCTTGTGAAGTTTGATGAAATGAATCTAAGGAAACCATAAACCCCTCCTGCCCGTTTTTGTAAATATTCCCTCCTAAGCTCGTTTTCACGCTCTTTCCAGATCTGCTGGCCAAGATGGCTCTGCCTCAAAATGAACTCAAATCTCTTTGTTGTGCCCCCTTCACCATCTAAATCCATGAAGAAGAAGGCCTAAAAAAACTGCAAACCCATCAGGAAGGAAAGAAACCTAAAAGTTAGTTCTGAGCCACATTTTTCTCTTAGCGCAATCGCCACCCTTGTTACAGAAAACACAGTCGCGCCAAGAGGGCGCACTGACCTTGATTGCAGCACACAAAATCCCTAGTGCATCATTCATAAACCAAGTAAATCCTTAACTCAGGTGCTAGCGTAATCCCGCTTACAAAAACAAAAGTGACATGCAAGCTTTTCCTGTGCCACGCCAAAGGCCCCCTTGACGCGCATAAAGTTAGTGCTACACATGTTGATCATGCGCCCCTCAGCACACCAAAATTCCATGTTACATGTTAAATTACTTGCGCCATTGGCGCATCCTGCTCCCATGCAACACCAAACTTATTTGCGCCCAGTATAAAACCTCATGTAGTGGTGCAGGCGCACTCCTGTCTACAACAACAATGATGTTATATGCAAATTTCTTGCGCCCTGCGCCCTTTGGCATTGATTTCTTCCTTGTAACACTCCGCTTCAGTGCACCATAATTTAAACCCTACAGCCTAAAAGTGTCCCTACACCCTGTGCCTAGAGGCCTTAAAATTGCTAACTCCTCATTCTGTAAAACTTTAATGGAAGATTTGATAGCTAACATGGCTCTTCTGCATTGGACTTCGCTCCTTCTTCTTACAGATCAGCAAATGAACTCATATCCACATATGTCTACATCAAGCAAAAGGCCAACCAAGTTAAAGGGCAAGGCTAAGCTCACAGAGGAAGAGATGAAATAAAAATATCAAAGGGTCAGAATGCCTGAATCCCAAGCAAAATGAGACCTAGATATCAGAGATTCCGAAGTTGGTCACATTGACAAGGAAGATTTTTGGGCCAGAACCAGGAGAGTCACAGGCAGTCCTTGGATGGACAAACTAGCAAGCAGTGGCATGTATTTTGCTAGGGGAATCCTCGTTAGTGAAGTGAATAATGAGTTTATGATGGTGGTGGCCCACTGTTACAACAAAGACACAAGATGTGTCAAAAATGAAAAGGGCGAAGTCATAATCAACCTCACTGCCTAGCACTTCGAGATCATGCTAGGCATTCCCCACCACTGACATTTTGTGGCTGTAAGCAAAGAAGACTACATCAAGGCATGGGAGGATAATAAAGACAAATGCATACAACTGATGAACAGAGTGTATTTGAAGAATAAGAAGGTGATAACCAGGTGGCCACAGGTTATTCACCGTAGCGACTTCTCTGAGGAACTGAGCAATACCATCACATTCCTAAGTAGAGTATTTGGGATTTCTGATGCCCATTACTTTCACAAATGGATGCTAAGGTACCTAGAAACCATGAATATGAACATGCCTAATCAGTGCTTTGAGTGGGCAGAGATCATAAGCAGTACCATCTCTGAGCAGCTCCAACAACTCACCACAACAAGGAGGTTCTACATGAACTCCTACGTAGTCTACACTGCAGCCTCAGAGAGGGATTATCCAGCACTGAGCCAATGCGGACTTTGGCCTCTGGTAAAAATATACAAATACTACCCTGGAGTTGAAGCTAGATAACAACATCTCACAGTTTACCAAGATCAATGATGCTTTCTTCTACGGCATCATCTTCCTTTTGAGGCCAAATATGACTCATGGTCGGATGACCAAGAGCTTACTCACAGCAACTGAGAAGTGGTGGGAATTATTTACCCAATTCCCCACCTTCACCTATCTCAAAGCAAGCTAGCTTCTTGGTGGAGCCCACCAAATTGCCAAGGTATGCTGGCCCTAAGATGATCCTATTAGAGCTGTCTAGGCAGCTCATAACATATCATGAGAAGTGCCTGAACAGAAAGAAAGGTGGAACTCCTTTCCCCCTCACAGTGGGCAAGTACACTTGCACTTCTCACACCAAAGCCTAAGAAATGTTTGCACAATTGGAACTACTTAAATTAAAGCACAATTTACTGGCAAGGCCCACTTTCTATCCAAGAAATTTCCTCCCTAAGTCAAACCTTGATCCGATCTACATTCCATAGATCGAGGACATCTACCTCGACCTGTATCATGAGGTCAAACTCAAAAGAAAGGATCACTCTCACCTGGCCCTGACAGAGATTATTCAATATGGCATAGTAATTGTTCCAAAAGGTTATCAAACAACCGATCAAGAAGTTGATCAGGTGTATCTAGAAACAGATGGGGATAGCTGGCTGTTTTCTGAAATAGATAGAACAAAGACACCTCAAACCATTGAGGTATGGGTTAAGGAGACATTGTGATGACTAGAGAATTGGTGCAGAATGAATGGCCTTATCTACCTCAGAGTAGATTTCACCACGTCCCCTTTGGGCAATGCACCTATCAGGATAAAACATCTGCCAAAGGGAAAAGGCAAGGATAAAGAAGAAGAATTAAGCTCCGCTCAAGAAGAATCTCCTGAGAGTCCCTCCTTCCGCCGCACAGGAACAAGTTATAACTTTGGCTATCCCCGGAGAAAGAAGCAGCAGAGAGTGTTCTAATGGGCACATCCATTTAAGATGTTGCCATTACTACAATCATGGAGGTTCCCACCATCCCTACTTCCCCTTCTCATGTTACTCAAATGACCATTCCTTTGGTCATATCCTCTCCCCCATCTTCTACTATTCCCCCTTCTTCTTCCTCCATTTTCTCTTCTCTCGCGGAGCTGTCCCCCACCATTTCTTCTCTCATCTCTCAGCTCCCTTCCATTCCCACGACTACCTCCTCTGTAGTATCTCCCTCTCTCGTGAGAACTTTCTTGGCCTCTCTCTCGATGCTGCCACAAAGTGTCTCTACACATTTCCCCTCATCCACTGCAGTTGCTCCCTCTTCCACCTCTGGTCCCACTCCCTTAGGTCTAGCATGGCTTTCTCAACACCTGAGCCAACATAAGAGGAAAGTTCCTATTACACCTATGGACTTCTCCATCATCCCAGCAAAGGGGGCTAAGAAGCAAAAGCTGATAACCCTGCTTCTCCTCAGAGTGCATTGGGAGAAAGGGTGATGGAGATTACGTATCCCGATCCTTCAAACGATAAAAAAGATCTGTCCCCTACATAGATTATAGAGTGACGTAGGTCACAATGGGAATGTCATCTGAAAGCCTTCAAGGAGAGGCCCTATCTGCGGTGGATGCCCTTTGCAAGAAGCTTCAAGAAGTAAAGGAAGAGAAGAGGCTACTAAAAGAACAGAATAAGCATCTTCTCCATGCCCTGCTGAAAATGGGCAGTGCACCTCCTACAACTGCCACTGAAACTCCTGAGGTCCTAAGCCAGGATAAGATAAATGAATATGCCAAAATTGGCAAACAAGGTATGGCAGTATCTTCCTAGAGAGATCAGATCCTCAAAGATAGCAAGGAAGTAATTATCAAGTTCACCGAATTATATCAGAACATTAACCAGGCGAACAAGGATCTCTAGGAAATTGCAAGACCTATCTCTGAAGAGTTGGACCATGCTAGGTTACAACATGAGACATTCCAAAAGATGCTCGACTGATCAGTCAATGATTTGGTAAAATTAAACATTTTTTATCACCCCAGGGTACCCATCAAAGTCCTTGCTACTTTGGACTACCAGTTCAATCAGATGGAATTTTTCGTGGAGAAGATAGACAAGGTCAAGGAGGAACCCCTGATTGCGATGCATCACATTGAGCAAATTTTCCTAAGAATTTCTCTGGGCTTGCTCACTCCTTCTTTCACCTTGAGGAAGGTAGAAGAAACTATTCAGATCTTCAAGGAGATCATCTCGCAAGGGCTAGGGCCAGAAGTCACTTTTGACACTGAATGCATCAATAACCTTCTGGCCTGCTGTGATTTTGTGGGGTACCTGATGGAGGTGGGTAATGAATATTTCAAGCTCCCCAAAAAAATCATAGATGAGTGGGAAACTTGCAAGGTCATCAGCAATCATACCAAGGGTCCTTCCCAGGATCAACTTCAGCCGATGGTCACTAAATTCATGTAATATCGGACCCAGTTCCACATTACCTCTCCCAAACAACAACAGAAGAAAGATACTCCCTTTCAGCTGCGGGATGACGATGAATAGCCTTCTTCCTCTTGGCTTTCTTTTTTAAAATATCTAAGAGTATGTTGGCATAAACTATGACATCATCCATGTTACACCATGGGATGTTGTCATCCATCAAGTTGCCCAAAGTCAATAGTTGACTTTTAGATATTTTATAGATATTTTGTAATTAGTTGTTGGTTTCTTTTTGCCTTCTCTCTTCTCGTTCTTCTATATATACTTGAATATTTGTTGTATTCAGTGTGTGGACACTTTTTAATGAAAAATAGAAGTGAGGAGAAAATACTTTATACTTTTTGTAATAGAAGAAAATATTAATACAATATTGAGACTTTGTACTGAATACCTATGTTATGCATCAAAACTTTCTTATGTCAGATTTATATGCTTATTCTATTGAATCTACTTCTACCTTTTTGTCATTTGTTCATCAGTATTGCTTTGTTCATCTATACAAGTAAGTTTGGCTCCATTTATTACCAATCCCAAAATATAGACCTTCTGATCTTTCTGCTTTGGAATTCATTTATTTTCCCCCTTCGGATCTATCTTATCTTCGTTCTTTCCCTTCTTTCCTTTCTTTTTACAGTTGAAAGCACCTCTACTGGGATGATATCCCAAACCCTTGAAGGTAGAATATTGTGAGATTTGCATAGATTCTTGCTAGTAGAATAGTAATAAACCAGTTTCACTTTGCTGACTCAAAGAGGGGCAATGCCCTGCACATTGTTAGCTCATCTATCGATAGATCTGTCCACCTGATAGATTTTTGGACCAACAGCTTCTAGCCAACCTTGACCTCAAATTCATTCATCAAAATTCCATCAAGGTCCAAGTTATCGCTGACCAATTGGCCGCCACACCTATTTCCGAGTGCCAGCCCTCTAACTTCGAATTTCCCGATGAGTCAATCACTACCCTTTCCCTGGATGAACCCACTTACCAAATGACACTCTTCTTCGATGGTTCCAAGTGTTAGCGTAGAGGTGGGGCTAGTGTTATCCTCATTCCACTTTATGGTGAACCCATGCCTTTTTCTTTCAAACTAGATTTTGATTATACAAACAATATTGTTGAATACAAAGTGCTTGTTTTAGGTCTCCAAGCTGCCTATGCCTTGGATGTTAAATCCATCAACATCTTTGGTGATTCCCAATTGGTCTTAAACTAGGTTGAATGTATATACCAATGTTGTAATGAGACACTTCAAAAATATAAACATCACGTAGACATAATTTTGACCACCTTTGATTGCTAGGCCCTTCAAATTGTCCCCTGTTCAAGCAACAAATTTACAGATACGATTTCCTACTTGCCTTCTCAAATACCCACTTTGCCCACTGATTCTAAAATATTTATCACCATACAACTCCAATCACCCTCTTATTTACCTCACAATGTTTACTCTATCAGAACTGTTGCCCTCGACCCAAGTGACCTTTTGTATAAACAATACTCAGACTATCTTTCTCTCTCTGTCTTACCTCCCAACCTCACCCATAATGAAAAACATGTCTTTCTTAAAAAGGTCTCTCATTATGTCATGATGGGTGGCCTCCTTTATAAGAATGGCTTTGATGGTATTCTCTTACAATGCCTTATGAGTTATGAAATTCCTTATACCATCAAGGGAGTTCATGATGGCATATGTGGAGGTCACTTCAGTGGTCTCATTGTTGCTAAGTGTATTCTTCACCTAGGCTATTACTAGCTAACCCTTAACCATGATTTTTATGATTACATCAAGTGTTGTGTCAAATGCCAACAACATGCCAACCTTCATCATACACCCAGTCATGCCTTATAGTTCTCCTGTGACCTTTGGCCCTTCTCTCAGTGGGGTTTGGATCTTGTCAAAGAGAGAAATCCCCATTCTTCCCAATGCCATCAATGGATCATCACCACTACCGAATACTACACAAAATGGGTTGAATCCATACCACTCATCTCCATGAAATTCAATAAAATATGTGAGTTCATCAATCATCACATAATTTTTCTCTTTGGTGTTCCTCATCGCCTCATCACTGATAACGGAAAATAATTTAAAAATAAAACATTAAAAAAATTTGTGATGCCTTCGGCATTCAGCTAAGTTTCTCGTCACCTTATTACCCATAGACCAATGGCCAATCCGAATCCACAAAAAAAACCCTAAAAACGATTCTCATGAAAGTGGTTAACGATACTAGGAAGGATTGGAATACACACATTCCTTTTACCCTATGGGCATATTGCACTAGTATCCGTACTTCCACTGCTGCCACACCCTTTTCGCTGGTCTATGATACAGAGGTTGTTCTACCTCTCAAAGTCTAGATTCCCTCACTCTACATTTCTCTCCATGACATGCTCAATGATGACGACTTTCGTCAGGACCATTTAACACAACTTGAGTTACTGGACGAACGTTGTCTTAATGCTCTTGACCACCTTCAATTTTACCAAAAATGTATCAAACATGCCTATGAACAAACATTTCCATGAATGAACCTTCCGAGTCATTGACCTTATCCTAAAATAAAATCAACATGTAACTAAAGAAGAAAAAATTAAACAGAGAAAAATTTGCTCCTAATTGGCTTGGACCATACATCATGACCCATACTTACAGATCGGGTGATTATAATTTATCTTCACTCGATGGTAAACCCAAACCTGAGCCCTTTAATGGGATGCATCTTCAAGCATTCCACTATTGAATTTTAGTCCTGCCTCACTTTTTACCTCTTTCCATACTCGTCCCTTGAGTGTTATCCACTTCTTATGCCATCACCAAACTATTAAACAACAATCATGTGTATACCTTGTCACTTGTTATCTTTTCTTTAACATATGTACCATGGCACTGCACATAGCATGATTCTCATGGATACTTCTTATCTACCTTTAGATAAGATCCCATGGTTGTTTCATCCTACTTTTTGAAAAAAGAATCCTATTCTTCACCTTGGTCTTGTCTATGACTTCAAATCCCTCACATCGGATCTAAATCCTTGAGTCAAACTTCAAATAAAAAGATGACTCCCTCAAAAGGACATCTTCCTCTCTATAATCGCTGCTATAAATAGATTGCTCCCTCAAAGGACAACTATGTAAAGCTATTTCTAAAAAAGAAGAAGAAGAAGAAGTGAGAAAATATGAAGCTTCCCACATCAATTACCTTCACAAAGACCTCAAGGGGTTAATTTCCTCATCCCATGTAGAATTCCTGCATCAATCAGTCTATAACAAATATTAGTTAGAATAGAAAATATTTAAGTCATGGACTTTCCCATTGTGACCTTGGATCTCTTGCCCAAAGAGCATGGTACCTTGTACCATATAAAAATTAACCACCTTTCATCCCTCTCTCCATTCGCACTTCCATTTTCGACCTCGCCTCAAGGGACCTCTTGGAACTATGACATTTGGTGATCATGTGACTATTATTCACCTTTAGGATAATCACTCATCCAAATTTTTTAGGGTCTTATGTTCACTATCCTACCTATGATATGGTCCACAAGTTATGATCCTCGACCAATCAGGTGGCTTTCTTGCCCCCTCTTATCTTTTAACCTTATTTATTACGTATTGATTACCTTATACACAACTTGGTTTTTTGACGCTTACCTTTGGGTAAACTTCTTCTTCTACCAAAATCAATTTCATCTTTACCAAGTATTCCCACAATCTCACCCATACATGATAGACCCTAGACTCAAACCATGCTTAAAACCTACCAAATCATTCTCATACCTCCTCATATTCTTCCCTAGCTTATGGGAGAACTACATCAGCCTGAGGTCCCTTTTTTCTAGGACTATGTATGCAGCACTCCATGGGCATAGGGCCCTTGGAGGTTAGCTTAGCCACTCTCTAGCCTAACCAATTCATATTTTATTTTCCTAAATCAACATTCTACCCTACTTCGTTTCCTTGTTATATAAAAAATTGGACATTAAACCAAACAAACAAAAAATTGCTTCACATTTTTATCATCATCAAAACATACATTTATTTTGATTACCATTTCTTTACCAACATCATGCATGTATTATAAAACATCTTAAACATGACCCATATCATCATTCATTGCAAAAATTAATGAATTACAACCTCAAAAATTTTGACTCAATCCATGCCTAAAACCATAAGCTGACTTCCATCCATGCCTAAAACCTAACTCTATCCATACCTAAAACCAAAACCTGACTCCATGCCATGCCTAAACCATGACTATAACTCGATCCATGCCTAAAACCTGACTCCATCCATGCCTAAACCACAACCTAACTCAATCCATGCCTAAAACCACAACCTGACTCAATCATGCCTAAACCAAAACCTAACTCAATCCATGCCTAAAACCACGACCTAACTCCATCATGCCTAAATCCATGACCTGACTCAATCCATGCCTAACACACCTACCATAATATACACATCTATGCATAGTAATAAAATTTTATCAACACAAACACATAATTCCCATAATCATCATCATCTATATAAATACAATATCCAAACATGTGTATCCATATACATAACTATCAAATGTCTTCGGCACGCAGGCCAGTGTATATAATCCAATCTCTCAAAACTCTCATATATAGCCTCACCATCTTTAGCACTCCGACCTAGTATATGATCAAAATATACAAAAACTATAGTACATCCTCACCATATTCAGCACGCAAACCAGTATATATCAAAAAATGACTACAATACATCAAAATACAGGAATGGGCATCAAGCCTCATCCTGCCAGACATCCTCCATGTCGGTATCTTTGGTTTCCTCCTCAGCTCCTGTCCGATGGCCTGGTATCATCTCACCACCCCTCTGCTAGCACATCACCTGGAGCTAGTCTCTGTGAGCTGGTGGCCTCTCCCTAATCCTATCTCAGAGCTCAATGGCCCCCTGTGCTCTCTACACTATGAGTCTGGGATCTAGTCCTCTCACTCGAGGCTTGTTGTGCCCTATAATCTCCATAGGATAGAAAATCTATCCCGACCACCATCAACTGATCCTGGTAGTATCTGGCCTCACCTAGGGCATCTCGTAACCTAGATATGGGCATGGTCCATGGTGGCCCCATAGGCCTTGAGCCCCTGTACCTATCCTACAGGAACCTGGTCTCACCCCTACCTGTAAATTAGGACCCTGTCCCATTTCCTGTGGAGGTGTCATCGGCCTCGACACCCTATGTCTTGTACCTGCACCTGTAATTCCTGAATCTACACCTATGTGCGTGGCCAACTAGCCCTAAAATCAGCCCTGTAACCTATACCTGTAAGGTAGCCACCTAACCATCATCACCATCCCCATCTCCACCCTTGGGCCATCTGGGGCCTGAAGACTGGCCACCTGTGCATGCAACTCAGCCACCTCCACCTCTGAATTGGCTAACTGTCCTCTGCACCATCCCCAACTAGGTAATCAGGGTCTCCACCTGCCCCTGTAGGGCGTCTCTCTACATTGGTAATAGTGGCTAAATATGGTTACCTAGGTCTGGGTGGTACTACTCGTAAATGAGCTGCCCACCACTATGTATATCTATCTGTCACTCTGGCATCATTGATCCACCGGTCTACCACCTACTCCTCCTGCCTTGTGGGCACTTTCAGCTATGGTAGAGGCAATGGCCTCTCCATGTCATCTCTCCTGTACTGTGGGAAGGGTGGAGGTATGTCCTATAGCAGCCCAAATCTACAACCTAACCCTGTTAACTGGGATCATCTCATGCTCCCCAAGCATGACACCCCTCTATCTATCTCAGCAGCTGAAGGCCATCTAGCTCATCATGCATCCATCTATATGAGGGATAACCCACATACGGTCTCCATATGATGTCCACCCCAGAAAACCCCTCCAATAGATGCCTGTAATATGATACATCATGTGTAGCCCTATCTGATCGACGCTCTCCAATCATGGGCACCCATTGCCTGTACCCCACCTGAACCAATCTTGGTGGAAATGCATTTTCTCGGGACATACCCATTGGCCACACACAAAATATGTTCTCATAGGCCTAACAGTGTAGAAAAAATGTGCAACATAAGATGAACCTGCATAGATTCCCATACACCCACAACTCTCTATATAACTGCACCAAGAATGCTAGTGCCCAGGCAAAGCAGGTCTGATCCATCACCATGTCATGTAAAACCCCCATCAAGGAGTGGGGAAATCTCCCACCCTCTACATCTGGTAGTGTGAAATAGCACACTACCTCCATCAATAAAACAACTAGCATTGTCTCCTCTAGACGGGCTAGGTACATCCCCTCGTAACTCAAGCTGGCACTATGGAACATCATGTCTGCCAGTCCCTCCCCAAAAACTATCAGCATCAAATCCTCCGAGGCCTCAGAGGAGATCGAGTAAACCTGCATCCCTAGTATCGATAACCGTGGGATCCTAAACACATCCTCTAGGGTGACTGTCATCTCACCCATTAATAGGTGGAATATGTTGGTCATTGAATCCCATCTATCAATGAGAGTGAATCATCAGACTCGGCTGTCCAGATTACATGTTGATAGCGTCAGACCCCAATCAAGCCCACCTCCTCCATGTGTTTCCACTCCTCAACTGTTACTACTCACATTCTCAAGAGCAGAGGTGGCACCCTGTCTCTCATCCGTAGCTGATCTCTCCCGTACATCCAACACAAACATCACATTAATCTACTTTCATCATACACACACTCAACACCTCACCTATACCTACTACCCCATCTCATTCTTTCTTCCCCAACCTACCTTCATATCACATTTCTATCTACCCACCCCCACTCTCACCCACTATCATCTACCCATGCCCGTTTCACCCCCCGCCTATGCCATATTTTGCACCAAAACACCTTCTTTTCCCCTATCTCTCTCACCCACTTGACTTGGGGCCCTTTTGGCCCCTTTTTTCTCCAAAACTTGACCGGTGCCAGTTATCTCTAACCGACCCCAGTCACCCATAAACTATCATGGGTCACTTGTTTCATGACCGATACCGGTTTGACCCTACCGATGCTGGCTAACCCTGACCGATGCCGGTCACTGTCACGGTGAAACCCGTGACCCCCAAACCCTCCCCTCTCAAAAAAATCCCTCTCCTGACCCTTCTACCCACCCATTCTCCCCTACACTTCCCCTCAACCCTGTCCCACCCCTCATTCACCCACTTACCTCTCTCCCCTGTTCCTATTCTACCCAATTTACCCTCCCAACATTTCAAATTTCATTTCCCCCCACACCCAATATTTCAAAACCTAACCTATCACCCTAATCTATCTCACAAAACATGAAAAGTGTTTTGCCACTTACCTCATCACGGTGCCATTACCGTGGTGGCACATCTAGCCACTGCACTGACTGGCCCACCTAATCCCTCTCTAGACCTCTACCATCACCAATCGATCACCTCACCTCCAACCAACCGAATCCAACAATCTGATCTTGTGGACCCACCTCTCAACTACCAATCACCTACTGTTTAACTCAACCCAACTCAGCTTTTCTATTCCATCCAGACACTTTCCACATTTCTCTCTCTCTCATGTCATTTTCCTCTATTTCACACAGGACAAATGATTTTGAAAAATGTGGAAAAAATCTTTTTTATAACATCCCCAACCTAACCGACATCCATTTTTACCTTCACCAGCATCAGTCACATGCCCTACCTTACCATGGTCGGTTACCCTATACTGACATCAGTTACCCTTAATCAACATCAGTCACCCTCTCTTCCACAAAGCCCACACTTTCACCCTATTACCCTACCCGTCACTCATTTTTCCCGCACCCAATGCTTACCCTGACCATTCACCACACCATCCTAACCTTATAATTCATCACTCACTCTTACCACCGGGTTTGGCATATTTCTACCTCTCCCACGGATTTACCTATGCCGTACCAATCTACCCACACTAGCCCCCTTAGGGTGACCATCGACCTTTATGCACTCGCTCTACCTTGTGATGATGTTACCATGATGATTAGCCATTACCAACCGTACCTTGCCTTCAGCCGTGACCTTTACCCAAACAAACCTTGACTCTTTGGATGTGTCGAAGCCACCTTACATGTTCCTACATCTTACCTCATTGTGTGCCCAAACTGTATCCTCTACCTTGGATACCAGACCTCAACAACCCGTGTTTGGATAACCCGATCGACCTTAGACAATGTAGAGTTTTCCTTCTCTTCAACCTGGTACCGTGTTGCAGTTTATACATGTGAGTGCATTTTGCTTGTCACTACCTTTGACCCTGACCCATTACCTAGATTACCTAAGTGGACCTATTTCCTTTATTTACCCCCATTGTTCACCTTTTATCAAACCACTCACCAATTCTTCCTTCTACCTCATCAGTTCTTGGTTTGAGGGGGATCACCTTCACCCACACATGGGGCAACCACATCTTATTTTTGTCAGCGTCACTTACAGATACAAGCTATGCAACAAAAAGGGGCAAAATGTAGACACTAAAATTAGGTCATACTCCCCTTGGTCCCTCGTCAAATAAACACCTTGAACACATTCACCTAACCATGGCCCCTTTCATCCCACTCTAATATTAAATTTAATTAATTTAATTAAATTAATTCATTATCCTCACCATATTTATTATTTAAATATCCTAATTGGGATAATGCCCACATATCCACCTCATCTAGCCACCTCACCCTAAGACCTATTCTTAGTAAGTTGTCATAGCTAACTAAGACCTACCCAAACCCTAAAAATCAATGCCTACATTCCCTCTAACCACATTCCCACCTGTTAGAAGGAAGCTTCCATGCTAATCTGCGGAGTAAATGAAACTAGATCCCAGAAAAATCAAGGGGATCTACCTAGTTTAGTAAACCTAGGAAATCCCACCCTAACCAATGTTGGTTACCCTAAACTGCCACCGGTTAAGCCAGAACCACCGTCGGTTACCATTTAACCCCCAAAACAACCTTATTTCAAGGTTGACACATTTTTACGAGATAATCACATCTTTTGAGAACAAGTGACAAAACCAGAGCTACATACAAGTAGAACCAACATTAGTACACACATCAAAGCATCCATAGCCAGCACTAGAAGTAATCACACGGCCATTTTCCTTCATGGGAAAATTTGGGGAATCACCAGCACCACACCAAATTCCTTCCATTTGATAACCCACCATTTCTAACTAGACATCAAGCTCGTACAAACTATAAGTGTCTTTTAACCAGCATTCGTCCATTCATCATTTGGTAGATTCTTTGACTTATGTTGTTAGTTTCTTCTCCCATTTCATTCCCCCACCATTTTACCTCCATGAAAACTTGACCATCCTTTTCCCACACCCTTGAACTTCCCATATCCAGATTTAATCATTCCTGTGCATATATAAGACCCCCATGAACCTTCCCATTACCCTATCATCTCATCTAGTCACCAGATCTATCACCTTGCCAAGTTTTTATTGAGTTTTCTGTACCACGACCATACCGATGCCAATTACCCACAAATTTTCTCCAGTTAACCTAAACCAACACCGGTCATACCAGGCTAACGTTGGTCTCTGTGTTTTTTACCAGAAACTAAAAACAAAACCTCCAAACCTCCACCAAATACCCAAAACCACCCAGAATCTGTCACCCTGACTAGTACTTAGTACCCTGACCAAGACCTTGACCATTCAAATTCAGTCATAGCTTATCCTGTTGTTAATGAATTTACTTATTGTAGATGAATGAGATACCTAAATCATTTTAACTATAGTAGGATTTTCTTTATTATAAGCATTAATTTGTTTTAAATAGTGGGTTGACAGTCGTCTAGGAAGTATCACACTTCCCAGATCTAGTATATGCTAGGCATTCGACTACATATATTGTTTAACTTTTATTTGGTGGTATTGTTTTCCATTATAGGTAGTTCCTCCAAGCAAAAAGGAATCTCTCATGATCAGCTGTGGATTCGAGAAGTTCATACGCACACAACAACCTACAATCTGACATCTTAATAGGTATTCCTCCTAGCCCATTACCCTTACATCTAGAATCCAGTGAAACAATTAGTATTAGATGTTATATTTTGAGAATTATGTTAGTAGGAGACGTGACAATAATAAGAATTTCACTAGCATGCTCTATATCAATCTTTGGGGTCCTCAAAATTTTATCCAATTAGGTCTTCTACCTATACCTCTAGTGATCCACTCAAAAAAACCTCCCTCACAAGGTGTTGTTAACCTTGGAGAGGATTAATGAGCCAACATTGTCTTCACAAGGTAAGTATTCCGAACTGTATCTCTTTTCTTTTTTGTTTGTTTATTGATTATGACATAGTGTATTATTTATTTTAAGTCTAATATATATTTTAAACTATAGGATTTTGAGACATCTACATTTGATATGAGTTTGGATTACTCTCTTCTTGATCGATGACTACTATGCCCCTATGTTATGTCTTCACCTTGTGTTTCATCCATATAATGGTTTTCTACTTATATCTTAATATATATAATTGGACAAAGAGAGAGTGTGAGGTAGGTGGGGTAAGGGGTCTGAAGGTGGGGGGACGAGGGGCATATAAGTGAGAGGGGAAGTATGTGGGGTGTGGGGATTATTATATTATCTATATTAGATACCATATAATAAGAATGCATAATAAATATATATTATACTATCACACTTGAATATAATGTACATCAACACAATCAATCAAAATAACATAAAAATAAGAGAAGGTTTAGGGATGCCTTTTTGAATTCGTGATTGGAACATTAACCCCCTCTAAGGTAAATAACATATCATGGGATATTTTCCATGCAAGGAATAGTATAGGGCTAGGTAAAAGACCTGAGTAGACCAAAGTTAGGGGTCTTAACTAGGAAAAATAAAAACTAGGGTTATTGGTTTTTTTTAGTGTTCTTCTTTGAGGTTATTGTGAAGGTATCATGTAATTTTTAGAGGTATTTTTTTCATTTAGGGATCTTGTTTGCATTTCAGAGTTCATTTTTTATGCTTTTCATGCTCTTATTATTTCTTACAAATTATTGAGCGTGTTTTCCATAACCTTGCAACAAGGAAGCCTATCATCTAAAGACCGATGCTAAGCAGGGATCCTTGAAGATGGGTCCTTTACCATTAATCAATGATATTTCCTCTTTCTGTTCTTAGTTTAAGGAGACTAGGGAGACTTACTCCTTGGCTATTATTTTCATTTTTCTTCTGAATCTATTAGGATATGGTTACTTGTAATCTAGAGAGTTAAGGTATTTATAATATTGTCCTCCTTTAATTCTAAAAGGTAGATGCATGTTGTTCTTTGTTCTCTCTTTCTCGGGACAACTATCATCTAACCTGAGCCTGATCTAACCTCTATTGGGATTTAAATGGAAAACAGTAGAGACAAGACTTGTCTATTATATCCTTGCTTGGATTTAGAGTGAACAATCTCTTTTTCTCTTTCCTTTCATCTTTCACCTGTATCACTCCTAAGGAGGGAGCTGACCTGTTGTTTATTTGTAATATATTGAAGGATTACAGGATCTGTAGATTGATTGATAAATCCCTCCATTCTTCTCTTTGACTTTTACATTTGGTAATGATGTACTCATTTGTGATTGTGTGATTAGTTCCAAGAGCATGTCAAATTGAATTCATCCTTTGATAAAATATGTTTGATGTTGATCCTAAACTTAGGTTAGGTTTTGACTCTAAATTTAGGATATAGATTCTTAAATAAGAAACTCTTTACCTAAAGGTGTTGTGGGTTCATCCTAAATTTATCCTAAAGATTGATTGAGCTTGAAATTTTCTTATTTAGGATGAATCAAGTGAGGTAATTTTGAGATAAATGTATTATTGTTCCATCTAATGTAGACCTATTCCTGAGAGATATTAGTGTTAGTATCTTCTCAGGTTAGATGGAATTAATTAAGATGTGAATCATAAAAATAAGTAAATGAAAAGCAGTTTGTGATTTCGGTGAAATATTATTTAGCTGGATTAATTTTTTAAATTCTTTCTGTGAAATAATTAGTTGAAAGTTGAATCTAATTATATCATAATCTTTTCATAACGATGATATGGGTTATCTCTTTATTCTCTCTCTCTTTTATGATTGGTATTTCCTTATGATATGTCTTTCTGTAATGCTTTAATTGTTTCATAAAAGCATAGAGTTCTGTTTATGAAACAGTTAGTTAAAAGCACATCATTTTAATGCTTAGTACTTATCATGCTCAGTTCAATGAACTGACCCATGCTAGCAATTTTGCAGATGGAATTCGTAAGTGGTAAAAGGAGAAAATATCTTTTATGATTTTACTTTTGTTTACCAAAGAGCCTATATATTTTATGATGAAATATGAATCATTATTGAAATGTATTTGTTGGAAAGGAAAGTTGTATTTTTAATTGATCTTATTGATGTTGTTTGACACTAAAGATGTCTGAAGTGTTTGGACTTATAATGTATGAATTCCACTTTGATGAATGGAAAAGTTGCGGGATTTATTTGTACTTGATGTGTCATCTTTTTGTATATTTTGTGAATGGAAATGATAATCTTATCTCTATTATTTTTATTATATATATATGAAATGAACCCTCTCAGGTTGATTTAAAATAAACTAGAGGATAAGGGTACTAAATATACTACCCTCTTATTCAATACAACTTATTAAAGTTGGCATTCATGATTGGTCATTCAATTAAATGACTATGGTTTACTAAAGTAATGTTAGTGGATAAATGAAACCATTATGATAACTTGTAAAATGTTAAGGGGTTACAAATGAACCCTAATTATTATTTAGTAAAAGGAAGGAAACTATTCTACAATGCTATGCAGTTTGCTTAAGACCTTTTGGAATTAAATCCTAATGTTATCTTGGAAAGAGGAAGATGTGCTTCCTCTTGATTAATTCCTTAATCAGAAATAAAACAAATGAAAATAATATATTTATAGAAGTAGACTTCATACCAATGAAGCCTATATCATAAAAGATATTTGATTCAGAACTTAAACAAGCTAAGACTTGGATAAGTTAATTAAGTTAACATCTTTGTTAGTATGTTGAATTTGTTTGTGAAATTGAATCATAAATTAGAAAGTTAATGAATAAAAAATAAATCTTCAGGAAGGGGTTTGGAGGAAGATATATCTGCATAATAAATCCAATTACAGTTATTACAAGTAACCCTAATGGTTAATGAAACTAGTGGTTTAGTAGGGCTGTTGTAATTAAGCCTTTAAATAAGGAAAATAATTAAGTCATTAACTTCTTTCTTGGGTATGTACATCCAGATGGGATGAACTCATTTGGATGTTGGCACACGCCAACTACAGTACCATACCTTCGTGAAGACTTGGGTCTTCATGAGGATACTCTGTCACAATTGACATGTTGCAACACCCTTCAGATTTTAATCATCTAGATCTACATAAACTCGGACTTGTGCATAGTTATACCCTAGGTTAAGTTAGAAGCATAATCTAGTGTTTGGGGGGAAACTCATGATGACTGAGGATAACTAGAAACATGTAATCGAATTAGGTCTATTGAGTATGTCTATGTACCCTTAGTCACCACGAGTAGTCCTCTACACTAAACTATGTTGCTAACCTTTGTTAGGGTTAAACCTTGAAAAAGTGAACTGACAGGAGTCAGTGAAGATACCATTCCAAGATAACAGATGAATTAGGATGAAGGAAATATTCCGTTTGACGAGTAAGCCACCTAGTAATATAACCATGAAACGTATGTTGAAAATATTTGGCCAAAGTATCACAAGCTACTGGTTACATTGTCCTATGTCACCTAGTTTAAGAAGTGGGATTTAAGATGAATATTGGTAATAGATACTCAGATAGGCCTCTTAAACAAAACACTTCAATACTCCAATATGAGTAAGAGAAACAAGTATACTTAGTATACAAATCATTAAGTTAACATGAGAGATCTGTATAATACTGAGTCATAAAATGAGAGATTGGTGTTCCACCAAGTCATTTACAGCTGCATATGGTTATCTGATATGAGATTGATTGGCATGGAATGTGTGTTCTACATTATGATTATTTAGAATAAATAACATCATTGAAAAAAATTCCCTTGTTTCTAAAGTCTTAAAATGGGAATCTTACATCTTGGTATTAGAGATAAAGGTTGCAGCTCTTGACTTATTGTGTCCATAATCTGATAAAACTTAAATTTTCTTGTTAATAGAAAATGGTTAGAATAAGAGGAAATTTTGTAGAACAACCCGTAATCAGGTGGAGAAGCACCTACTAGCCAAAAAAACTTGTTGAGATCCTTGTTGCCTATGCTGGACACAAGATATCATTTAGTTGTACTTGAACAAAAAAGTAATGGGAAATGAGGAGGAAGAAGATGCTGGTAATAACAATAAGCCACCTTCTATGGAAAATGCTAATGTTAGAAATTTGGGGTTGATAACAATAATGCAGCCAATGCTAATGCAAATGCACTTAATCAGCCTAAGAATAAAAAGGAAAGATTGGATCAGTTGAACTCACTAATGACATAAAAAGGATAAGTCCACCCAAGTTTGATGGCACTACACTAAGAGATGGAGCTGAGAACTAGCTCAAGGAAATGGAGAAGTACTTTGCAATAAGGAACTTCTCTGAGGAAACAAAAGCAATATGGGGAGCTTATCAGCTTTCCCATGAAGCATCTTCATGGTGGGACAGCCATAAGGATGAGTTAAACATTGATGAAAAAACATTACTTGGGATAAATTTAAAAATAATTTTAGAAAATGATGGATGCCACAACTTTACTATGATGATAAAATGACTGAATTTTAGAACTTAGCTGAGGGAAAATTAATTGTAAAAGAATACTATGAGAGGTTTACTAAACTTGTTAAGTACATACCTCAGTATCAAACTGACGATAAGTTCATGATATAAAAATTTATCATGGGATTAAATCCCATTATAGATGGAGAATTGGATGTTCACAACCCAATCATTATGAAAGGGGTTGTAGAAAAGGCCATAAGGTAGGAGTAGAAATTGAAAGTGATCTCTGCCCATAAGGAAGAAATCAAAAAGATAGTTCCAAAATATTCTTCATCTCTTGCACCTAAAAAGGTGCCATGGAAAAATTTTGGTATGAAAAATAATTTTGTATCAGATAGTAAAAAGAAAACAACACCAATTAAACCTACTTCTAATGTATGAAATAAATTTGTCAAGAACAATAATAACAGACATAAGTCCTATGGGGGTCAAAATGATAACTTTAAGTTTGAGAAATAAATTTGAGCCTAAGAAGGGATTTATAGGAGGCTGTTACAATTATGGCAAGGATCATTATGCAAATCAATTTCCTTTGAAGAAGGATGACCACAATCATGAGCATAAGATACACGCTACAGTAGCTGACAAACAAGCTGAAAAGTAAGTTACACCCATAGAAGTTCTAGGTAAGTTATTTGGTATACCTGTAACTATAATTTTTGATATTGGAGCTACTGAATGTTTTATTTCTACTAAATTAGCTTTGAAATTAAAAAGAAAAGATGGAAAAATGGATAAATCATGGGTTGTACATTATGGAAATAATGTTGTTCACACAGTTAGCATGTGTCTTTTTAGAGCAGTCCTTGACTTACCTAGTTTTTCCATTGAATTTGACCTTTATGTTGCTCCGTTGGGGTCTTATGATGTAATCATAGGTGTTAACTAGCTAGCTAAACATAAGGAAAAAGTTTATTGTTTTGAAAAACATATTAGTTGTTTGGATGGCCTACAGAAAACAACAGACATTCAGGGGATAAAACATGATATTTCAGTTAGGAAATTGTCATCTATGCAACTTAAAAAGGCCAAAAACAAAGGAAACACCTTGTATGTAGTAAAAATTTCTGAAACAACTTGATGAAAGTGGTGACTTCATGGAAAGATACTAATCCACTGTTATGAAATTTCAGTGATGTGTTTCTAGAAGAGTTACCTAGTCTTCCACGCCAAACGGGAGTTTGACTTCATGATTGAGATCAAGCTGGGAACCGAACCTATTTCCAAGGCACCATATTGACTTACTACCATTGAATTGGTAGAACATAAGGCACAATTACAAGAAATTTTTTCTAAAGGTTTGATAAGACCGAGTGTCTCACCTTGGGGAGCACCAATAATGTTTGTGAAAAATAAGGATGGAACTCTTAGATTGTGCATTGATTATAGGATGTTAAACAAAGCAATAATTAAAAATAGATATCCACTTCCTAGAATTGATGATCTGTTTGATCAAATGCGTGGTTGCATCAGTTTATTCTAAGATAGATATTTGATCTAGATATCATCAGTTAATAATAAAGGATGAAGATATTCATAAACCAACTTTTAGAACATGGTACGAACATTACGAATTCATAGTTTTACCATTTGGATTAATGAATGCACCTGTAGTTTTTATGAATTTAATCAATAATAATTTTCAAGAATACTTGGACAAATTTTTGCTTGTATTCTTAGACGATATTCTCATATACTCTAAAAGAATTGACGAACATCATGAGCATTTGAAAATAGTTCTACGAAATCTTAAGAAAGAGAAAGTTGTATGGTAAGTTTGTCCAAATGTTCTTTCTACGATACAAAAGTGCACTATTTGTGTCATGTCATAAGTCAAAGATGGAACAGTGGATAGATCCCTCAAATATTGTTGCAATAACTGAGTGGCGCTACACCTAAGAATGTACATGAAGTTAGCAGTTACATGGGTCATGCTGGTTACTATAGGAAGTTTGTTAAAGAATTTTCTAAGGTCGTTGTACCAATAAATTCATTACAGAATAAAGATAAGAAATGCGTTGTGTGGATTGAAAAATGTTAATCTGGGACATTCAAGAATGCCCGAAAGGATCAGTTAACATCAACACCTATTTTTGTTGTACCTAACCCTAATGGAGACTTTACTGTTACGTGGCGGATGCATGCTGGAACAGATGCATCTAGGGAAGGTCTCAAAGAGGTATTTTATTGCAAAATGAATCTTGTTATAGCTTATGAAAGTAGAAAACGCAAGTTACATAAATTGCCAAATTATGCTCCACATGACCTATGGCCGAAAAATTTTGTTCAGCAAATGGGCACTTCAGGTATTGGACAACATTACCTTCTTGGTAGACCATTTTGAGGGTTAAAAACTAATCCATCTTGGGTTGAAGTATATTTTCACTTAGCCAAATCAAAGGAATGCAAGACAAAAGATGGTTAGAATTTTTATTTCAATATGGTTTTGACATAAGTTATAGATGAAAGGCAAATAGAACAGAGGTGGCATATGAACTGAACCGAACGCAGGAAGCACATTTATCCTCTTAATAATGTTGAGAACTCATTTTAAGGATGAAGTAAAAAGTGGTCATGAGAGAATTTGATTCTTATTTGGCAACAAGGTAAAAACAACACTTACTGGCAGGTCCAAATGATGTGAAGATCTCAAAGGTTTTCAATTTGACAATAAAGGAATCTTGAGTTCTTTGAAAATGCAGAGTATGGGACAAATACCTTTTTGCAGTCTGAAAATGAAGAATCGAGAAAGCAAATAAATAATGATTTTGAGTTCGAATAATTTCATAATTCACCTTTTTCTAGAAGGTGACACCCTGGCATTACGAAAATGCTTGCTGATATAAAAAAAACAACATTTCTTAAAAGGGATGAAAAAGGACGTGATTGATTCCTGTGACACATTGATTAGAATGTCAGGTTTGTTTAAAGATGAACATATGCATCGAGTTGGTTTACTGTATCCTAACAACATACTCACAATAGTCATTAAATGGAAATCATCTAACAATGGATTTTGTAGCCAAGGGTTGCGCTATGTAAAGAAATAAACATGATGTTGTTCTAGTTATTGTTGATAAACTAAAATAGGGCAAAAATTTTATTGCTGGTAATCTTAAGGATGATTGCCACCTTTTTGGAAAAAATATTTGTGCACAAAAATTTTTAGATTACACTGGAGTACTCTGTTGTATATATCTTTCCCCCAGTTAGATATAGACAAGCAGAAGAATATAGAAATCAAAGAAGCTCAAAATCCCTAACATTTATTGCAACATGGCGCACAGAAATGTGTTCACAGAGTGACGACACAGAAAAAGTTGCGCCTTGGTGCACAGAAATGGTGCATGACACAGAGTTTCAACACAGAAAAATTTGTACCTTGGTGCACAGGGCTAGTTGGCGCATGACACAATTTGTGTTCCTGCCTTCACAGAAACCGTTTTACACCTTACTTCTAGAAATGGCGCTTGACACAGAGTATCGACACAAAAAAATTGGCACACCTTGGCACACAGAAATGGCGCATGACACAGAGTGTCGACACAGAAAAAAGTTGCACCTTGGCGCACAGAAACCAGGCGCATGACACAAAGTGTTTCGACACAGAAAAAGTTACACCTTGGGCACACATCAACCTAGAAATGATGCACATGACACAGAGTGTCGACACAAAAAAAGTTTCACCTTGGCGCATAGAAATGGTGCCTGACCACAGAGTGTCGACACAGTTAAAAGCTTGCGCCGGGTCTTGTTGGTTACATAGGGAAATTTTCGCAAGACTCTTCTAGCGTGTCGACACAGCAAAAAGTTGCGCCTTGGCACACAGAAATGATGCATGAAACAGAGTGGGACACAGAAAAATGTTAATGTGCATTTAAGCACATGTAAGAGGATGTTGACATTAGCACCTATTTTGGATGCACCTAAGGCTAACCTGGAGAGTTTAGGTTGCAACATTGCATGAGGCTGACAGGAAGAAGGATTTTGTGGCAAGATATTCAGATGGCCATAGCTTATTGAAGTAGGGAACTCAGAGTTACATGAACTAAACTATGCTCCACATGACCTAGAGCTTGCCTCCATTGTTCATGCACTTATGTATGGAGGCATATCTTCTTGGTAGAATTTTTGAATTAAAAACTGATCATCTTGGGTTGAAGTATATTTTCACTCAGCCAAATTTGAATGCAAGACAATGAAGATGGTTAGAACCTATCTCATTATGATTTTGACATAAGTTATATTAAAGTCAAAGGTGAATAGAGTGGCAGATTTCTAAGTCGTAGGAAGCTCATTTCCCTCTCTTATAACCTCCTGATAAATCGGTTTAAGGATGGGCTTCTTTAAAAAGTGTCATGGAATCTGATTCTTATTTTGCAAGTAAAAACAACACTTTCTTGGCAGGATCCAAATGATGTGAGATATAAAGGTTTTCACTTTGAAACTGAATGGAATCTTGAGCATTTTGAGTGTGTTGTATCAATACCTTTGGAATGAATTAAGCAAGAAATGTTGATTCTGAATTTGTATAATTCACCTGATCTTTCTGTGACACCTCCCGGCATTACGACGAAAATCTTGCATGATATAAAACATTGCAATATTTCTGGAAAGTGGATTGAAAAAGGACGTGTTCTTGATTTCGGTGACACCACTGCTTAGTAATGTTAGCGTGTTAAATTTTATGCATTTGAGTTTATTATATCTCACAGCATACCAAATATAAATGGCAAGTAATAAGTATGGATTTTGTTCTAAGGGTTGCCTATGTCAAGAAATAAACCCGGCCATGATCCGGTTATTCTAGTTGTTGTTGATCCCAAACTTAACAAAGGTAGCACATTTTATGGTAATCTTACTGATGATTCACCCATCATTTTAGCAAAAATATTTGTGCATGACGATTTTTAGATTACATGGAGTACCTGAATTGATCATATCGGATAGAGACCCAAGAATGACATCTAGATTTTGGCAAACACTTAATGCAGCCCTAGGGACTAAGCTGAATTTCAGTTCTGCATACCATTCGGAAACAGATGGACGAGACTGAAAGAGTTAATCAAGTTTTAGAGGATATGTTATGAATGTATTGCATGGATCAACAGTATAAATGGGAAGAGTACCTTCCATTAGTGAGTTTTCTTATAACAACACGTATCACACCTCTCTAAAAATGGAACCTTTCGAAGCATTATACGGAAGGAAATGTAGAACTCCTAGTTAGCTAGGATAACATAGAGGATAGAGAGGTAATTGGACCTGAAATCCTTTCAGAAATGGAACAAAAAGTTAAAATGATTTTTGAACGCTTGAAGGAAATCAGCAGATAGGAAAAAGTGTTATGCAGACTTAAAATGGGTTGATAAGAAATTTGAACTTGGTGAGAAGGTCTTTATGCAGGTTAAACCAAAAAATAGTTCTATAACTTTTAGTTAGGCTGCCAAGTTATCACCTTGTTATGTGAGACCCTTTGAAATTGTTGAAGTAATCAACCCTGTAGCCTATGATTTATCTTTACCTCCTACTTTATCTTGAATGCATGATGTTTTTCATATTTCTCTTATTAAGAAATACGTTTCAGATTTATCACATGTGTTAAATTGGAATTCCTTGCAGGTCTAAGACCCAAGAATAATCGTGGTTAAACCCATACAAGTGATAGAAACTCAGCAGTTTCAGTTAAGAAATCATGAAATAAGTCGATGTAAGGTTCCATTGGGACCAGTTTAACAAAGAAATTACAACCTGGGAGAATCTTGAAGATATGAAAACTAATTTTCTATATTTATTTGAATAGAATTGATTCTGTGGATTGATAAAACATTAAGATTTTATTCATATTATGTCAATAAACCTACAATTCCTGGGTAGATGATAAACTATTTAATAATGGGACAGCTATTTTAATGTTGATTATGGAATTTGAAGTTCTCAAATCTAGTTTTTTTGTGAACACATGAATGGCAGGATGATAATTTAATTTTATCCTAGACTTAAATTGTTTGACTAAGTTAATCATTGGGATGATGATTTTTTTACGA
This sequence comes from Taxus chinensis, assembly GCA_019776745.2. Taxonomy (NCBI): domain Eukaryota; kingdom Viridiplantae; phylum Streptophyta; class Pinopsida; order Cupressales; family Taxaceae; genus Taxus; species Taxus chinensis. Next base: position 100,979,548 of record CM034155.1, read on the forward strand.
GGGAGGTATGTAACATCTATGACATGACTGTTACTATGATGACTTCCACTCTTGACATTACAAATGTTGACATGTGATTTGTCTTAGGAAGGTGTACTCTTATGACTTTTAGAAATCATGTTTGCCATGGATAATTTATTATTTGTTGAAAATTTTCACTTTGTTTTGATTTTTGCTTACTTGAAATGAGGCCATTCATCTCTTCGTATAGTTTAAATTCACTTTTTAAAAGATGATGAACTTGTATTGTTGTTGTCTTAACTTATCTAATGTTAAAACAAAACCTTGGATCGATTCCATTGATCCAAGGTATGCTTCAGTTTTTCTTACTGATGTTCTTCTTGTTGTCTTGGCATTCAGAAATGAAAGATAAATCTAGAATGGGCCTTTTTTTGTTTACAATTGTGAAGGACCTTGCTTTAAGGATCCTTGTTTAGCAAACAAGATTTAAGTGATAGGCCTGGGTCTTCTTGCTGATGTTAAAATGCTTAATAGCATATAGGGACCTTGAACCTATTACTAAAACACTAAGGTTGACCCTAGTCTAAGGGTATATCTAACCTAAGTTGGGGGAGTGCTATGTTTATTTAAATGAAATACAACCTAAGGTAACTATAGACTTACCTAGGAACTAAGGTTGATTTTCTAACCTAATAATAATCTAACCTAAACTATTTCTAACCTAAGGGGTATCCTATGGACTACTTGGCAATTGACATGGTCGGTGGCATCAATTTTCAAGGCATTAAATGGAATTGATGTGTTGTTTTATTAATCATGCACTTGCTAATTTTGGTAGAAGCGCACAGGAAGTTTAGTGGAATGCCTAGTTGGCATCACCACTAAACAAAAATTTCACACAACATTTGAAATTAAAAGTATCACCCAACATGAGATGGTGGTGGCATGGAGAAATAGGAGGGAACTATTGTCCTTTGCATATATTTATTTCATTTTTGGCGAAGAAACCACCTAGGAAAAATACATGGTGGGTATTTGGCTATGGTTTTTTTTATATTTAGTTCATTTGGAGTTTTTAGCTCTTGATGGGGTTTTTCGGTCCTTCGAACCAGTAGTTCTATTTTGGATATTACTATTATTTTTTGCATTCTTGAGATATTTTGGACTCTGTGGAAGTTATAAGAAGAATATGAAAGCAGTTGGAAGTTTGTTGACGTTAAATGTAGAGGAAAAGAATTTTTTGAGGCTTGGTTTAGAAATCTTTTACAAATCAAGAAGAAGATCTATCAGGCATGATAGGATCTACCCAGTCAGTTGTTCTACTTTTTCCTAAATGTCTTCATTAAAAGAAATCTCAGATCTTAGGGAAACAAATGTGTTTGTATAATGTTGTTATGATATTTCTTTCGATGCTTTTATTATTCACTATATTTTTTGGTATTGGACTTCACTTTTATGATGAAATAACGTTCTGGGTTTTGTTTCCTTTGTTGGAAAAATGAATACTAAGTCACACTTTAACTTATGTTTGAACTTGAGATGAATGTTGAATCTTTTTTTACATCTATTTGAAGTTATGTTAAATACTTGATGAGTAACTCGTCTAATGTTGAACTTGAATGAAATCACCATCGAGTGAAATCTATCTTTTTGGCATGGGGGTTAGTTTAAACCTATCTTGTGTGACCCGTGGAATAGTTTATTGAATTCATGTAGCATCCTATTCTGTCATGAGGAAAATGGTTGTCTTCGTTTCGTTCTTCTTGGTTCGACATTGTTGTGTATGTCTTGCTATTTTTACTTAAATCAGAGACGTGCAGTTACTACTGTATGAGCTCGTGGTAATTAATTTTGAACCATATAATAACTTGACTCCTATCTAAGCTTGAGTGAATCCTTGGGATGAAATAGACTTCAGAATTTTTGGTTTTAGTGTACCTTCTAAGTTCGACCTCGTGCACAAGACTTGGAGTCGTGTTGATGTTTCATTTGTCTCTCTCAGTGGTTATGAATATGGGTTGGGTTTTATCCTTCCTATTTTAGTTGTCTATTTCAGTGATTATTATTATGGATGATGAATTGTTCTGAGTTGGCTTGAAAATAAGTTCTTTTCTGTTAAAGTTTTGTTATCACTTTTTTGTTCACCATCAATGGATGGGTAAGCCTACAATGTTATCTCCTTAAAAAGGAAAATCATTGCTCAAAAAGGGTAAATAATTTTAAACATTAGTTTGTCTTCTATTCTTGGGAAATAGGAATAACTCCTGATATTGATGCAAAATCGTTTAGAAAGGAAAATCATTGTCGGTTTGTATATTGATAACCATAGAAATTTTTGAAAAAATTGACTAAAATACCCGTTTGAAGAGTATTTTGAGTTTTTGGGTTCTAACAACATGCAAACAGGTTATTTACATGCAAGATGCTCATTGTTTCCCAAAACTTGAAACCTGATTGAACTCCCTTGTGTCGGGTTTTCAGAACTCCTAAGCATCGGAACATGTGTGATCAAAAACATGTTTCATGTCACATGTCTTCCGAAACCTGAAACCCAATCCAACTCCCTTGTGTCAGGTTTGTGGAACCTTCAAACATCTCAACATATCATGCAGTGTGTTAGGTTTGCAGAACCGTCAAACATCTCAACATATCACACAGTTTGTCAGGTTTGTGGAACCTTCAAACATCTCAACATATCACGTAGTGTGTCGGGTTTGTGGAACCTTCAAGTATCTCGACATATCATGTAGTGTGTCGGGTTTTCAGACAATCCAAACATGATGACATGGCATTCATGCTGATTTTTAAGGTAGTTAGCACACGTGTCAAGTGAAATGTAATAAATGTGGGTCTTTATAAATAGCTGGATTTACACGTCATTTTTACCTTTTGTGCTTTTGGTTGCGTGGATTTTTCTCCTGCGTGATCTCTCAACCTCCGAACCTGATTTGATCTCGTGCTCACTTTCATGATCCATTTTCAATTATTTTTTGAATTTTCTAAAGGTATTTACCTTGTCTTTTGCTTGTGAAGTTGCTTGTGAAGTTTTGTTGAAAATATTTTTGTGATGTCCTTTGCATCTTTTTTCCTTCTTTCCTTTTTTTCTTTTTAGGTTTTGGGTTTTTAGGTTTTTTCTTCTTCTTTTGAGTGTTGTGGTCCAAATAGAAATCATTGTTTAAAAATTCACCCTTAGGGGGTTTTTTTTATTATATTCCTGGAATATGCCTTTTGTATTTTAAAAGAAGAGAAGAAAAACAAAAAAATCCAAACTGTTGAGATGGCAGGAAAAATTCATGTCTGGACATCTCAAAAACTTGACCCCTTATTTTCAGGTTTTTCAGGGTGTTTTACATCTCCCACTTTCTGCAGTGTGTCAGGTCTTCCAAATTTCCAGGCATCTAACATCTTCCTACATTTGAATTTCAGTGTGTCGGGTCTGGCAGTGTGTCTGACATCCTTTATTTTCCGCAGTGTTTCGAGTTTCATCAAGTGTCTGACATCCTCAATTTTTTGACATACATGGCTAACTGTCAGGATTTGTAGAGTGTCCAACAAGACCTAACTCTGACACATTCTCTCTGTAGTGTGTCGGGTTCTAGCAGGTGCTTTGTAAGTCCTCAAACCCGGTTAGTGTGGCGGGTCTATGTGGTTGTTTAACAAGTTTTCAAACCCGAAGTGTTTGAACCAGAGATTGTCAAGGCATTTTTCCTCCAAGAATCCTCATGTCAGATCCTGGTTCATCACAGGATAAGTCAGATAAATTAGGGAAGATGAAGTACAAATTCAGGAAGGTGGAATCTCCTTCCTACATTGATTATAATTATGACATCTGGGATACTGAACTCGGAAATATAGACATGGAAGATTTTTGGAATAGAGTCAAGAGTTCTACCCAAACCTCCTGGATGAAATCAATAGCTGGCAGTGGCCTCCCTCTTGCAGCTGGATTCCCCATGTCTACTCAATGTCCTAAGTTCATTTTAGCATGTGCTGCAAATTATGACTCTGCTGCTTCTCGTTCAGTAAGAAATCAGGTGGGAGAAGTCATAGTCAAGTTAGACGGAGGTTACTTCGATGACCTTCTCAGACTGCCTAACTTTGAGGAGTATGGGGACGTAGATCTCAAATCTCAAATCAGCCCAGAAAGCTTGGGACAAAGATCAAGAAGACTGTATTAAACATGTGAATAAGAAGTTCCTGATCAAAGCCAAGCCGACTTTTCTAGGTTTCCAAGATTTGTTCCTAGAAGTGATTTCATTCAAGAGATCAATGATATCATTACTTTACTTTGCTGAGCCAGGTTTTTTTGGATTCCCTGAGTCAAATGTTTTCCAAGGATGGATGTACCAATTCATGGTCATCATTAAGAAGAATCAATAGGGGATTGATTGGGGTAGTCTTCATGACGAGATAGACTCCCAGATGAAAACATCTTGTCTACGGGGAAGTTTTATATGTCCTCATATGTCACCTATGCAGCAGCTGGGTATGAGGAATTATCCCGGATTGGACACAAAGGGGAACAAGATAGTTGAAACATTTATCGGTATTTTTCTCAGTTAACAAGGAAGGGGTCCTGAGGACCAATTCAGAAGAGTAAATGATGCTTTCTTTTACGAGAACATTGCAGGATGAACCCCGAACTGAGGAAAACAAGAGTCTCTGATGAGGCATGGGCTGAAGTTTCAAAATGGGGTTGTGTCTTCTTACAATTCAATAAGTTCACATATCTTCGAGTGGTCATGTACCCGGGTGATCCCTTCTGATTTCCCAGATATCCAGGAGACAAGCTGGTCCTGATGGAGTTGGTCAGGCAATTGTTGGATTTTCACAAGTTCCAACAGAGTAAGCACAAGGCCGCCGTATCCTTCCTAATTTCTATTGGAAGGTATACTTGCTCAATGGTGGTAAAAGCCAAGAACGTAGTTCACGAGCTTGAAGACAAGTTAAAGAAGCACATGAAGCCCAGAGATGGGTTCAAATTTTGAGGAGTTCTTAATTCATATGGAACCCTGTACCTGCACGTGCCTAGCATAGAAGAGAAATTTGGGTTGATCTTCATGATGAAGTCACTGTTTGTAGAAAAGATCATAGCAGATTAACACTTGAAGAAATTCAAACACTTCGAGCTCGCTGACATCCCAGAAGGTACTGGTGACAATGAAAGTGTTCTAGATCCTTCATATGATGGACTGAATGAGGATCAATATGTTTTCCCAGCTATTGATTGGTCTATCGGTGAAAAAGCTTCTATACAGATAGATCAGCTCTGATTCTCACATGCACTAAGGCAGGCATGGCTCACCTCTTGGGGAATGAGTTACAAAGAAGATATTTTTTTCAAAGTTGGTTGATTTGGAAGCGGGACCCTCAAAAAAAGGAAAAGGACAAGAGCTCTTCTAAGAGGCCTATAAAGGTCAAATTTGTCAAGAAGGGAGGAGAACAAGAAACCCCTTCAATTGCTACTCTAGTTGAAATGGTGAATGTACCAGAATCACCAACACCACCAGAAATTGGGGAAATCTCTTTGGAGGTAGAGGTGAGTCAAACTCTAATTTCACCATTTTTGTTGATGCCCAACAGAAGTAAGTTTATCCCTCACTTCCCAGGCTTTGGCTTCAGGAGCTGCACCTCCTCCTTTCACCAGTTGCACCCTCCTCCTTCACAACCACTTCCACCTCCTCTTTCTTTCTCCATCTTCTTCATCAGCCATGGCCACATTTTCTCTAGACTCTCACCTCTCTCTGCTGGAACCAAGTGACTATAGATATGCCTCCTCCTTCTACACCTCTTTTCACTGAATCCACTATCCCTACCACACTTGTGACTGTTCCCCCCACTCCACCAGTAAGTCTTCCTCCACCTGCAAGTGCAACCCAAAACCCCTATAATAGTAGCAACTTCCTCTGGCATGCCTCAATGGTTGCTTGATCAGACTCTGAGGAAAAGGAAGGTGGTAGTTCCCATACCAGCCTTTGATTTCAGCTCACTCAAGGCTTCTACTCCTAAATCATCCAAGAAACCCAAAACAATTTCAAGGGTTTTAGTAGATGCTTTGGGACACAAGTTTGCAGAGATCGCCACTCCCACAACTAACAAGACCAAAGAGGACATAGTGGCCTCTGACTATCAGATAACCAGGGTTGATCTAGGAAAGGTGACGGTAGAAGGAGCACAACAAGATGCATGAGATGCTATGAACGTGCTATGTCAGAAGTTGAAGAAAACAAAGGAAAGTAGGGATGAGCTTAAAGAGAAAGTGGAGCAGTTGACTGAAGTATTACTTAAGCTCTCAAAGCCCCTGAGTCAATACCATCATCCTCTACTCCTATCGGGTTCGATTTCTCATCGGTACCCATGATTGAAAGATTAACGAAAAGGGGAGAGTGGTCGATGAATGGACCCAAAGGCTGCTCCTGCAGGGAAAAGAAGTAATCCAAGATACTGGGAAGTCTACCAATCTTTGGAGATATATAAAAAAAGATGGAAAAAAATGGATGATGAGTTTTCTTCAGAAATGGGAACCTGGAGTTGACTTTGAAGCTCTCCAAATGCTAAAACAAATTCCATCCCACATCTTGGTGAAGAGGGCATCATCCCACATGCAGATAAACATTTCCAGCTGACCAAAGCCATCAGATTCAGAATAAAGATTCTCAATGAAGCTTGCAGCAAGTTGAGAGAATCAAGAGACCAATTGATCGATGGCAAGAGTGACTTAGAAGAAGAGCTGGTCAAAATCTGTGTGAAAGTGTTGAGTGGAGATTCAGGTATCCTACCTGTTGATGATCTTTTCAAACAAATCCAAGAATCAATTCAGCATGAATCAACCCATGGATTCAGCATGGAAATCATTGATAGGTTTATGAAGATTGAACATTCTTTGGAGACCCTGAGGAAACTCAACAAAAGATTGAAAAAGCTTCCCAGCAATGCCAGTGATACTCAGGAAACATGTGAAGTTCTGAGTGATCATTCAACCGTGCTAGATGAAAATGAAATGCAAGGTATAATCCAAAATTTCCAAGAATTTTGGAACAAGCAGGCTTTGTTGTGAAGGTGGGGGAACGAGGGGCATAAAGTGAGAGGGGAAGTATGGGGGTTTGTGGGGATTTTAGATATCTAGATATAGATACCATATAATAAGAATGCATAATAATAGATATGAACTCTCCACCTTGACATAATGTTACAGCAAAACAATCACTAAATAACCTAAAATAGAGAAGTTTAGGGTGCCTTTTTGATCGTGTGATTGGAACATTAACCCCCTCTAAGGTAAATAACATATCATGGGATATTTTCCATGCAAGGAATAGTATAGGGCTAGGTAAAAGACCTGAGTAGACCAAAGTTAGGGGTCTTAACTAGGAAAAATAAAAACTAGGGTTATTGGTTTTTTTTAGTGTTCTTCTTTGAGGTTATTGTGAAGGTATTATGCATTTTTTGGAGGTATTTTTTTTCATTTAGGGAGCTATTTTGCATTTCGGAGTTCTTTTTGTATGCTTTTCATGCTCTTATTATTTCTTATAGATTATTGAGCGTGTTTTCCACAACCTTGCAACAAGGAATCCTATCATCTAAAGCCCGATGCTAAGCAAGGATCCTTGAAGATGGGTCCTTTACCAATAATCAATGATATCTCCTCTTTCTGTTCTAATTTAAGGAGTTTATGAAGACTTACTCCTTGGCTATTCTATTATGTTTTCCTCTGTAGCTTTTAGGAGATGGTTACATGCAGTTTGGGGAGTTAAGGTATTTATAACACCATCCTCCTTGAATTCTCAAAGGTAATGAATGTTGATGTTTGTTCTCTCTGCCTTGGGATAGCTATCATCTAATCCAAGCCTGATCTAACCTCTATTGGGCTTTATATGGAGGACAATAAAGTTTGGACTTGTCTATTATATCCTTGTTTTGATCTCGAGTGAACAATTTCTTTTTCTCTTTCGTCTCATATTTCATCTGTATCACTCATGTAGAGGGAGCCGACCTATTTTTTGTGTAACATTATACTCTTATGGGGTAAAATTATATTTGAAGGATTTCAAGATCTGTAGCTGATTGTTAAATTCCTCCATTCTTCTCTTTGAATTTTTTTTTGGTAATGATGTAACTCATTTTTTATTGTGTGATTAGTTCCCAATTGGATGTCAAATTGAATTCATCCTTTGTCAAATATGTTTGACGTTGATCCTAAACTTAGGTAGGTTTTGACTCTGGATTTAGGATATAGAATTCTTAAATAAGAAACTCTTTACTTAATATGTTGTTGGTTCATCCTAAATTTATTCTAATGTTTGATTGAGCTTGACATCTTATATTTTAGGATGAAATTAAGTGGGATAATGCTGAGATGGAATTAATTAAGATATGAATCATGAAAATCAGTTGTGATTTTGGTGAAATATTATTTATCTGGATTAATGTTTTAATTATTTTTATGTAATCACTAGTAGAAAGTTGAATCTGATTGTACCATGATCTGTTCTTAATGATGATATGGTTTATCACCTTATTTCTCTCTCTCTTTTATGAATGGTATTATTTATGGTATGTTTTTCTGTAATGCTTTAACTATTTCATAAAAGTAGAGTTCTTTTTATGAAACAGTTAGTTGAAAGCAAATCACTTTAATGCTTAGTGCTTATCATGCTCAGTTCACTAAATTGACCCATGCTAGTAATTTTTGTAGATGGACCTTGTAATTTATAAAAGGAGGATAATATCTTTTATGATGTTACTTTGTGTTACCTAAAGATACTGGATACTTATATGATAAAATATGAGTCTTAATTGAATTGTAATTGTATAAGGAAAGGAAAGTTGTATTTATTAATTGAGTCTTATTGATAGTTGCTTTGACATTAAATATGTATGTAGTGTTTCGAATTTTAAAGTGTGTAAATTCCACCTTAATGAATGGAAAGGAATTGATGGGTTTACTTGTACTTGGTGTGTCATTCTCTTTTTGATATTCTGTAAAGGGAATTTGATAAGCTCATATCTCTCTTATTTCATATGTACATATATTTGTAATGGAACTCTTTTTTTGTTGAATTAAAATGATTTAGAGTGGTAATGGAACTAAATACACTATCCTCTTATTTAAAATGCAACTTATTAAAGTTGGCATACACGGCTGGATCATATCAACTAAATCATTATGACTTTAATAAAATTATGATAATGGGTAAGTACAAACTCTTTATGATATCTTGTAACAATGTTAATAGGTTATAAATGAACCCTAAGCTCTTATAATTCAAGTAAAGAAAATGAAAAACTATTCTGCAAGGATATGCAATCTATTTTGAGACATTTTGGAAATAAATGCCCAAATAATATCTTAGAAAAGAGGAAAGTTTGATTTCCTCTCAATTATATTCCTTAAACAAATTAAAGATATATGAAAAGAATATATATATATATATATATATATATATATATATATATATATATATATATATATATATATGATATAGAATTCATCTCCAATGAAGTCTATTATAAAATAAACCAATACAGAATTTAATCAAGCTTAGACTTGGATAAGTTAAGTAAGTTAACCTTACTATTGGTAAGTTGATTTTGATTGTGAATACTAAATCTTAAATTAAGAAAGTCAATGAATGAAATAAAAATATTTGGGAAATGGTTTTAGATGTATATTTATCTACATAGCAAATCCAATTTCAATCATTTTATGGCTTGTAACCTTAATGATTAATGACAACTAAGGATGTTTAGTAGGGCTGCTGTAATTAAATATTAATTAAGAAAAAATAATTAAGTAATTAACTTCTTGCTTGGCTATGTACATGCATACTGGGGTGAACTTGAGTTGGATGTTGGCACACACCAACTATAGTAAATGTACCTTCATGAAGACTTGGGTCTTCATGACGATACAATGTTGCAATTGACATATTGTAACACCCTTCAAAATTGGATCATCTAGATCTACATAAACTTGAATTTGATATTATTTATACTCTAGGTCAATTTATAAACATGATTTAGTACAATGGAGGCAACTCAAGATGACTTAGGATAACTGGACACACACGTAATTAAACTTAGTTCGATAGAGTATATCTATGTACCCTTAGTCACCGCGCAAGTGGTCCTCTATCCTAAAACTACGTTTCTAGACCTGGGTTAGGGTTAAACCTCGAACAAGTGGACTGACAGGATTCAGTGAAGACCATTCTATATAAAAATATGTAGTGCAGTGAAGGACATATTCCGTTTGATGAGTATGTCATCTAGGAATATAATCTTGAATACTATGTTGAAAATATTTAGTCCAATGCATCACAAGGTTCTACTTGCATTTTCCTATCTCATCTAGTTTAAGAAGCAAGTATTTTAGATGAATATTGGTAAAAAATATTTAAATAGAACTCTTACATAAAACAATTAATAGCCCGAATAGGGTAAGAGAACCAAGTATACTTAGTATACAAATTAATTGAGTTAACATGAGAGATCAATATGATACCGAGTCATGAAATGAGGGATTGATGTTTCACTAGAGTCATTTACAACTGCATATGGTTATCTATGTTATAAAATTGATTTGCATGGAATGTGTGCTCTAAATTATGATTATTTAGAATAGAGAACATTATTCAAAATAAAATTCCCTTATTTCTAAATGTATTAAAATGGGAATGTTACATCTTGGTACTTAAGCATGCTTAAGGTAAATATGCTCTTGGACCTATTGTAAGTCCAAATTTTGTAATAAAAAGGGATTCTCATAGAGCATTGTGACAAAAAATGGTCTAAGATGCAAGATAAAGGCCATGTGGTTGTAGATCAATGGTCACCACCCGTAGGAGACATGTGGCTGCATTCTCACGATCTACAAAACTCATTGAGATTCTTGTGGACTGCAAGTATTGTAGAAATCACCAACTATCAATAATTAGCTATACGGGTCCGTTCAAGTTAGTAGGGTCAAATGAGGTTATGTGAAGCAACATTAGATTCTAGAAGAGAAAAGATTTCAAAGTCTACCTCCTGTGGATAATTTGCCAATGTTGGAAATTTGGAAAACTCTGGTAACAATTATGATATCCCGAATGCTACGTGTGAGCTATTTCACCTTTTCCCTCCTTTTGTGGGATGAAAAGGAATGATGGGCTAAAGTAGGTTTGACTAAGTTTGAAACTGTGAAGAGAGTAGAGATTCCACCCTAGTTGGATGGCATTATTCACTAGTGAGTCATTCAAGAGATAAGAAGGGTCTTACATTGCAAAATGGCATAAGGGCTTTACCATAAGGCTAACTGTTTCACAATGGACAGAACAAGATAAAATAAATATCGGTAGCTATGAAGTGCACAGATCTTTCTCATTAGTTGACACTCTTGCAATTATCACATGAGACTATACGACCAAGTTAAACTCAATGAACCAAAGGTGTACTTAGGATCAATTTAAAAATCATTTTAGGCAACGATGGCTACCAATATTCTAGTATGAAATTAGATCAAATGGAATGACACTTCAGAACTTAGCTCAGAGATCCTTCTTATTAGCTAATACACTACTCCCAGTGGTTCAATAAGGGGCTATTAAGTAAGTACCTTAATTATGAGACTGATGAGAAGTTTAGGATTTTAAAATTAGATCATGGAATTCAAAATGGTTTTCAAAGGTGGTGAAACTGTGAAGAAGTTCATATAGCCTTCCCACTATGGATCAGGGGCTGTATAAACAATCCAGTTCAAGATAAAAGAAAGTATGACAACCTGAGGATCCTAGCATATCCTTATTGGCTCACTTTTAATAAGTCCGCAAAGGAAAGGAAAACAAGGAAGTTCCAAACTCTTCTTCATCTATATGCACCCAAATGAAGGAATGACACATGGATAAAATTTTTGGTATGAAACACTGCATAAGTTGATAAAGGTTGATACCCAAGCTAATCATAGTCTAATATGTGTCAAGTAAACCTACTGCTAATGTGACAAAGAAAACTATGTCAAGATGCAATAATTTTAACTCTGAGGTCCATAAGTCCTATGGGGATCATAATGATATATCATTAAGGCTGGAAAGATATCCTTGATCCCTTAAGAATTAACATCATCTAGGAGTCTGAATTTTGTAGCATTTTTGTGTCCAAATGGAAAACGAAACTTATAAGGGAATCAAGATTAGTCCTAGGGATGAAGGATGATCAAATCAAAAGGCTTAACCACCAGAGCTGATGAAGATACATGGTTTCAGTAACTGACTCATAAGATAGAATATACCATATTACATGGCACATGTAGAACTTCGCAAGTAAGTGCTTTGGAAAAGTATGTCAATGTAGACTTTTTGATACTAGTTAGAAATTTCAAAAAATGTCCCCCTCATCTTTTCCCTCTTCTCTCTCTTTTCTCTCTTTCTCTGAGCTATATAATGTAAAATTTGGGAAAAATTCATATTTAAAGGGATGTACATGATGCTAAATAATGTTATTCACACATTTAGAATATGTCAAAATGGTTTCTGGAGCATATCCTTGAGTCTTTGAACTAGTTCATTTCCATGGGATTTGACCTTTATGTTGCTTCTTATGCGTTCCTATGATGTAATCATAGGTGTTAATTGGACCATGGCTGAACTTTTATTGCAATAAATTTATTATTTTGTGACACATATTATTTGTCTTAGATTAATTTTAGAAAACAACAGACTTTCCTCTCTTTTACTGTATAGAATTATAGTTAGGTTCTTGTCATATATGCAATTTAAAAAATCCAAAAACAAAATATGCACTTTGTATGGAGTAATAGATATATGAATGAATCTCTTTGTCTGTAGTCACTTATCTTTGGCCTCTCTCTTCTCCACTGTTATGAAATTTCTGTGATGTGTTCCCTCACTGGAAGCAGTCTCCACCCTTTTATGGTTCCATCGCCACATTTCAGTCTTAGAATTTCGCGATTTCATTCAAGTCAGGAACTAACACTTCTCTCTCTCCAAGGTCACCATATGAGAATGGCTAGTTTAGGATTGACTTACCTTCATTTCCTTCCGTAGGAGTACATGTTAGCAATAATTTTTTTTCTATATGTATGATAAGACTGAGTGCCTTGCTCTTGGGGACGCACCATCTCAATTTTTATGAAAGTCCAGAATGGAACACTTAGGGATAGCTGCATTGATTATAGGATGTTAAACAATTAGGGAAAATGTAAAAACAAATATCCACTTCCTAGAATTGATAAATCTTTTGTTATAACATTTTTGTGCATTCCCGGTGGGATCTGTGTATTCTAAAATAGCATCTTCGATAACTTTATTTCACTTAGTTTTATGTATTCTTGGATGAGATATCACCCATTAGAATAAATTTTCAAGCATATCAGATGACAGATATTGATCCAAATAACCCATTTTTACTAGTTTGGATTAATGAATTCTCCTTGCAACTTCCATCCATTTAATGAATAATATCTTTTCAAGAATACTTGGACAAATTTTTTCTTGTATTCATGGAAGATATGTCTCATATACGTCCAATTTCATTGAAGAGCTTCAAGAGGATTCTGGAAATAGTTCAGTAGAAGTCTTCAATCAAAGAGAATCTCCATCATGGTCAACATCCATCCTAAACGTTCTTAAAAAACGACTTCCAGATAGTGCACTATTATGAGCCCCATCTAATAAGAAAGTATGGAATGCATATAGATCCCCACCCCACTTGTTGCCATAACTGAGTGTCATGTTTCTAACTAATGTACATGAAGTTTATGAATCTTACATGGGTCTATGCTAGATAATGGTGAAAAGTTTCATGTTAAGATGACTGATTTCCAGAGGAAGATTCAAGTGATCCGAGAAATAGATCAAATTTTGTAAACTAGGGCTTAAGATGCCACATAAAGGCATGTTAAATTGGGTTCCAGGGTCACCCTCTTTTCAATCAACTTAAATCCCTATGCAAGAATTAAATCACACTATAAAACAGGGTGATAACGGAGTTTGACAGAATGCCTATGTGTTTGGGTTCAGTCAATAGAACTGATATATGCCTATCATGGTTCAGATGACATTACCTAAATATTACAATCTATGGGATGAGTTAATGGATTGATTACACAAGATCTAGAATATTTATACCAAGATCCTTCTCAATGGGTAAATCCTAAACTATGTATTATTATGGCCATCCCATTCCTCCACACCCTAACCTATACATGGTGTTTAGTCTGCTCTCCATGTTCAGGTACATTTATTTACGGCTCCCATTGATCGGTCTTCCAGACACTAATACAATGCCCTATTTCCTCCCCGGTCAATCTTCCAAACATTTCGTACCCTGAAGTTATGGCTTAATAAGCTTGAAGAACCACCATCTCCTCCATGACAACCAAATGATTTTCCTCGGATTATGCAGTAGATCTAATCTGATACTTTGTAGAATATCCTATGACACTAAAGGCTACATGATCCTTCCCCTATGTCAAATCATGGGTTAACATGTTCCTATTGGGAACTTCATGCAGATAACTCCCAATTACAATTTTTCCTATTAAAAGTAATAGGAGATTAACTAACCGTCTAAGCCGATAAAAAATAATCTCGGTTCTTACATGAAAGGATCCATTCCTTGTTAAAGAAGATAGGTCTGTATCTCTCCATCATAGCTATTTTAAAATAGGTCTTGAGATCTCCTTATTTTTTGGATGAACAAGATCGAACTGCATCTTATCCTTGAAGGGGTCGGGCATGGAACATTGGTTCCAATTGATAAGATAAAATTCAAAGCTTCAAAATATTATTTCACCTATTAGAATAATAGGGCTTAAAAATAATAATAATAATGCCTATATATATTATAGGACTTATATATTACATGCCTATAATAATAGGCCTTAGCTCTGGAACATATACCTATATTAAAATATATGTATTTCAAAATAATAATGCCTATTTTAATATATAGGTCTTATAGACAATAATTTTCCTAAAATATTTTAGGTCTTAACATGTTTCTAACTCCTCCCTTCATTCTTCACCTCCTCGGGCTGCTTCGGAGAAAGCCTTTTAACTCGTCATGAGCTTGTAATGGAGTGGGAGAGAGTGGATTTTATAGCCAAATGTGACCCGCAAATCTTTTATATAGGGCTTATCGCCCTATTCATATCTCATTCGAGATAGGTGGAACAATGTTCGGGCTGCTACACTTCCAAAGGGGAGGTCGCGGTTTCAAGAATCGATAGTTACAACTTGGGCGGTGTCTATATTTGCTAACTCCACATGACTTGTCCACATTCATTACCATTACGACACATTACCCCAAGTCCATGTGACAAATGCCACATTCGCCATGACCTCGCGTGTATGCTATGGTTTTGGCCAAGTCGTTTAGCCTTGTGGATTACTCCCAAGTTTTTGCGGAGAGAGGATAAATGAAGGCTTTATTTAGCCTTTAGCAAATTATGTAAAGTTTGTATTTTGGCCATATCCCCAAACTTTTTCCGATCAATGCTTGTCCCTTATCTCATCAAGCTAAATAATCAACTCACCCTACCAATGTGTACTCATTCATGTAATGAAATAAAAAAATCATCCCTTGCTAATGCATATAGCTCACTGAGCTAATATAACTCGCCCGAGTTGTTAGGATAAATGGTGGTAGGCAACATGGTGGCTTGAGGACCCACCACATGGAAAATATTTTTGTCAATCATGTACAAAGATGAAGATGATGTCGAATGACGAAGACCAGAGGTAAAAAATCAAAAATATCACCTTCGCACAATCATACTTACCACTGCTTCGTGACTCACCAGTTGACCCGGTCTTGCATAGGTTTGACCACAACTTTGACTGGTCACCAAATGTGCAGATGGACTCTATTTTCAACGTTCAAATAGTCAACAGAAAGCTCTCTGAGTCAAATTTTGCACTGTACTAATATTGGGAGATTTAGGAAACATATATCCTCCTTTTTGACCTCTGGATCAGCTACATGAATAAATTTGTTGCAAAAGAAAGATAAGAAATTTTTGTGGAATGAAAAATGTGAATCTGCATTTAAGAATCTAAAGGATCTGTTAACATATGTAACTATTTTGGCTGTACCTAATCCTGATGGATAATTTATTGTAATAACATATGCTTCTGGTGAAGTTATCAGAGGTATTTTATTGCAAAATGATCATGTTATAGCTTATGAGAATAGAAAAATCAAGTCACATGAACTGAACTATGCTCCCCATGACCTAGAGATTGCTTCAATTGTACATGCACTTCAGGTATGGAGGCATTATCTTCATGGTAGACATTTTGAATTAAATACTGATCATCTTGGACTAAATCATATTTTCATTCAGCCCATTCTGAATGCAAGACAATGAAGATGGTTAGAATTTCTATCTCAGTATGATTTTTACATAAGTTATATTAAAGGAAAGGAGAATAGAGTGGAAGATGCACCAAGTCATAGGAAGCACATTTCTTCTCTTATAATGTTGAGAACTCAATTTAAAGAGGAAGTAAAAAGTGTCATGGAATCTGATTCTTATTTTTAGTAAGTAAAAACAACACTTGTTACATATCCAAATGATATGAGATATAAAGGTTTTCACTTTGATAACGAAGGAATTTTGAGATATGATAATCGAGTGTATATACCTTTAAGGAATGAATTCAGAAAAAATTTGTTAACTGAATTTCATAATTCACCTTTTTCTAGACACTCCAGTATTATGAAAATGCTTGTTGATATAAAACAACAATATTTTCAGAAAGGGATGAAAAAGGACATGATTGATTTTGTGACATGCTACTTAGAGTGTTAGTGTGTTAAAGTTGAACATATGCATCCATCTAGTTTATTATATCCTCACATCATACCACAGTATAAATGGCAAGTAATTAGTATGGATTTGGTTCAAGGGTTGCCTATGTCAAGAAATAAACATGATGTTATTTTAGTTGTGATGGATAAACTAACAAAGGTAGCACATTTTATTGTTGGTAATCTTAAGGATGATTCACTTGTTTTAGAAAAAATATTTGTGCATGAAATTATCATATTACATGGAGTACCTGAATTGATCATATCAGATAGATATCCAAGAATGACATCTAGATTTTAGCAACACTTAATGCAGCCCTAGGGACTAATCTGAATTTTAGTTTTGCATACCATCTAGAAACAGATGGACAGACTGAAAGAGTTAATCCAGTTTTGGAAGATAAGCTACAAATGTATTGTATGGATCAACAGTATAAATGGGAAGAGTACTTCCCATTAGTCAAATTTTCATATAACAACATGTATCACGCCTCTCTGAAAATGGCACATTTTAAAGCATTATATGGAAGGAAATGCAGAAATCTAGTTAGATGGGATAGCATAGAGTACTTGGAGGTAATTAGGCCTGAAATCCTTATGGAAATGGAATAGAAACTTAAAATGATTTGTGAACGCTTGAAGGAAGCAGTAGATAGGAAAAAGAGTTATGCAGACTTAAAATAGGTTGATAAGAAATTTGAATTTGGTGAGAAGGTCTTTATGTGAGTTAAACCAAAAAAGAGTTCTATAACTTTTGGCAAGGCTACCAAGTTATCACCTCATTAAGTGGGACCCTTTGAAATTGTTGAAGTAATCAACCCTATAACTTATCGTTTAGATTTACCTCTTGTTTTATCATGAAGGCATGATTTTTTCCATATTTCTTTTCTTAATAAATACGTTTCAAATTTATCACATGTGTTAGATTGGAATTCTTTGTAGGTCCAAGACCCAAAAATAATCATGGTTAAACCCTTGTGTGTGCTAGAAACTCACCAGTTGCACTTAAGAAATCATGAAATAAGTCAATGTAAGGTCTAGTGGGACCAATTTAGCGAAGAAAGTGCAACCTGGGAAAACCTTAAAGACATAAAAACTACTTTTCCATATTTATTTGAACAGAAATGATTCTATTGACTGATAAAATTTTAAGATTTTATTCATGTTATGTCAATAAACCTACCAGTTTTAGGAAGATATTGAACTATTTAGTAATAATACAACCATACTAATGTTGATAATGGAATTTGAATTTCTCAAATCTAGTTTTTTTATGAACATATGAATGAAAGGATGATAATTTGATTTTATCCTAGACTTAAATTATTTGACTAAGTTAATCATTGGGACGATGACTCTTTTTAGGAGGGAGGTAAATAACATATATTGCATGACTGTTACTGTGATGACTTCCACTCTTGACAATGCAAACGTTGAAAGGTGATTTGTCTTAGGAAGGTGTACTCTTATGACTTTTGGAAATCATGTTTGTAATGGATAAGTAGTCATTTGTTAATTAGGTTCATTCTATTGTTATTTTTATTTGTTGGATAATGAGACCATTCATCTCTTTATTTGGATTAATTCAATTCTTATGAGGATGAACTTGTATTGTTGTTTTCATGACTTATTTTTTGTTAATAGCAAAACCTTGGATCAATTTCATTGATCCACGGTATGCTTTAGTTCTTCTTACCTTTCGTCTTGTTTTCTTGGCATTCTGAAAGGAAGGACAAAGATGGATTGGGCCTTGTTTTGTTTACAACTTTAAAGGACCCATATTTAGGGATCCATGTTTAGCATCAGGCTTTAGATGATAGGCATGGGTCTTCTTGTTAATGTTAAAGCACTGAGTAGCATATAGGGACCTTGGACCTAATAATATAATACTAAGGTTTAACCTAGTCTAAGGGTATATCTAACCTAAGTGTGGGTGTGCTATGTTTATTTAATTGAAATACAAACTTAGGTAAATAAGACTTACCTAAGAACCTAGCTTGATTTTCTAACCTAATAATAATCTTACCTAAGTTATTGCTAACCTAAGGGGATCCTATGGACTACATGGCAATTTTCATGGTCGGTGGCATCATTTTTAAGGCATTAAATGGAATTGATTTGTGGTTTTATTATCAAGGACTTCCAACTTTGGCAGAAGTGCAAGAGGTTTGGGGGAATGTTTAGTTGGCATCACCACAGAGTTAAGTTGCACGCAAAATTTGAAAATAGACATCACCAAGAGAGATGGTAGTGGCATGGAGATTTAGGAGGGAACTACTGTCCTTTACTTTTATTAACTTCATTTTTGGTGAAGAAATCGCCTAGGAAAAATGCATGGCAGGTATTTAGCTTGGTTGTTTTGGTCTTTAGTTCATTTCAAGATTTGGCTCTTCATGGGATTTTTAAGTTCTTCCAAAAAATAATTCTATTTTTGTACTACTATTATTTTTAGATTATTGAGCTATTTTGGACTCAGTGAAAGTTATAAAATAAGATAAAGCATTGGAAGTTAGTTGACGTTGCATGGAGAGGAAGAGGATGTTGAGGCTCGACTTGGAAATCTTCTGCAAATTAGGAAGAAGATCTATTAGGCATGATAGGCTCTACCCATTAGGTTGTCATACTTTTTCCTAAATGTCTTCATTAAAATAACTTGGCTCTTAGGGAACAAATGAGTTTTTTTATGTTGTTATGATCTTGTTTTCGATCCTTGTATTATTCACTATTTTTTTCTGTTTTACTCCACTTTTATGATGCAATAATGTTCTGGGTTTTGATTCCTTTGTTGGAAAAAAATACTAAGTCACGCTTAACTTCTGTTTGAACTTGAGATGAATTTGTATCTTTTTGAACACCTGTTGAATTTGTCTTGAAACTTATGAGTAACTTGTCTGATGTTGAACTTGAACAAATCACCTTGGGGAGTAATCTAGTTTTTTCACAGTTGTTAGTTTAACCCTATTGGAGTGATTTTTGGAGTTGATTGTTGAATTATGTTATGTCTTCTTTTGTGTGAGGAAAAAGGTGGTCTTGGTTTCATTCTTCTTGATTCCACTTGCTGAGTATGTCTTGTTATTTTTACTTAAATCTAAGGTGCAGTTGATACTATATGATCTCGTGGTAAATAATGTTGAATTGTAGAGTAACTCGACTCTTTCTAAGCTTGAATGAATCCTTGAAGGAAATAGACTTTAGCATTTTCGGGTTTAGCATATCTTTTGAGTTTGAATTTTTACACTAGACTTGGGGTCATGTCGACATTTCTTTTATCTCTCTCTGTGGTTATGAATCTGGGTTGGGTTTTATCCTTCCTATTTTAGTTGTTTGTTTCAATTATTATTATGGATGATGCATTGTTATGAGTTGGCTTGAAAATAAGGTCTTTTCTATTAAAGTTTTGTTATCACTTTTTTGTTCACCATCAATGGATGGGTAAGCCTACAATGTTATCTCCTTAAAAAGGAAAATCATTGCTCAAAAAAGGGTAAATAATTTTAAACATTAGTTTGTCTTCTATTCTTGGGAAATAGGAATAACTCCTGATATTGATGCAAAATCGTTTAGAAAGGAAAATCATTGTCGGTTTGTATATTTTTATGTTATAGAGAGGAAGAGGATGTTGAGGCTTGGTTTAGTTATCCCATTTTAGTGATTCTAGCTAAAATAAGGATAACCATAGAAATTTTTGAAAAAATTGACTAAAAGTACCCGTTTGAAGAGCATTTCAGGTTTTCAGGTTTCAAATACATGCAAACATGTTATTTACATACAAGATACTCATTGTTTCCCAAAACCCGAAACCTGATCCAACTCCCTTGTGTCAGGTTTGCACAACTCCTAAGCATCAGAACATGCATGATCAAAAACATGTTTCATGTCACATGTCTTTTGAACCCCAAAACCAAATGTCTTAATTCGGTGTGTCAGGTTTGCAGAATATCAGAAACTTAGTTTGTCGACATATCAACTCAGTGTGTCAGGTTTGCAGAACATCCGAACATTATGACATGGCATTCATGCCAAGTTGTAGGGTAGTTGGGACACGTGTCAGGTGAGATGTAATAAATGTGGGGTCTTTATAAATAGCTAGATTTACACGTCATTTTTACCATACGTACTTTTTACCTGCGTGGATTTTTTCATGCTATGCATCTTCAACTCCAGAAACCTGATTTAATCTCTGTGCCTGATTACACGTGACTCATTTTTTATCATTTTTTGTTCTAGTTGAAGGTATTTTCTCTTGATTGCCTTTGTTGGAATAATTTTGTAAATCTCTGCCTTCTAATTTTCTGTCTTTTTCTTGTTGGGGTTAGGGTTTTGGGGTTTTATCTTCTTCCGTTTTAGGGTTGATATTCTAGTAGGTTTGATTGTTTTAGGGCTCACCCTTTTGGAATGCTCACTATGTATTATATTCCCTGAGAATATGTCTTTTGAATTTTAAAAGAATACATTTGAAGACAAAATTTTGAACTGTTGAGATGGAGAGATTTTGCATGTCTGGAACCTAACAAATTACCTGATTCCCTCTATTTCTGGGTTTCGTAGGGTGCTTTGAAGTTTTCCCACTTCCCACAGTGTATTGGGAGGTTTCAAGGTGTTCGGACATTTCACATCTTTCCTGCATCTAACTTCTAGTGTGTCAGAAATCTGGTGATCTTTCCAGACATCCTCCAGTGTGTCGAGTTTTTCAATCTTTCGAGCATCCTCCAATGTGTCTGACATCCTCGGTCTTTCCGGCATCCTCCAGCTGACTGTTGGGGTTTTTCAGATCTGTTCGGCACAACTCTAAATCTAGTAGACATTTCCATATTTCCGGCATCCTCCCAGTGTGGCGGACATTCCAGCAGGTGCTTTCGAGAGTCCTCAAACCTAGGTAGTGTGGCGGGTCTATTTGGTTTTCCAACATCTCCAGTGTGTCAGGTTTTTCGAAGTGTTCGACACCTTCTGATCTCCGACAGGCATTTTTCCTCCTTTGAAATTCCTCATATCGGACCCTGGTTCATCACAGGATAAGTGATAAATTAGGGAGGATGAAATACAAATTTAGGAAGGTAGAGTCCCCCTCTTACATTGATTGTAATTATGACATTCCAGGATAAAGAGCTCAGGAATGTAGACATGGAGGACTTTTAGAATAGGGTCAAGAGCTCTTCCTAGACCTCCATAGATGAATTCAATAGTTGGCAGTGGTCTACCTCTTGCAGTAGGTTTCCCTATGTCCTGCTCAGTGCCCCGACTTCATCTTGGCCTGTGTTTCAAACTATGACTCTGCTTCTCGTTCTGTGAAAAATCAGGCGGAAGAAGTTGTAATCAAGTTGGATGGAGGTTACTTCAACGACCTTCTCAAGCTACCTAATTTCAAGGAATATGGAGATGTGGATCTCAAGTCAGGCCCAAAAATATTGGGATAATGATCAAGAGGATTTTATCAAAAACACAAAGCAATAAGTTCCTAATCAAGGCCAAGCCGGTTGTTTCCAGGTTCCCAAAACTTGTTCCTAGAAGTGATTTCATTCAGGAAATCAATGATATCATTATTCTGTTGAGTCGGGTTTTTAGTTTCCCCGAATCAAATGTTTTTCAAGGATGGATGTACCAATTCGTGATCATTATCAAGAAGAATCAATAGGGGATTGATTGGGGGTACTCTTATCAGTAAAGAGATAGATTCTCAGATGACAACGGTCTTGTCTACTGGGAAGTTTTATATGTCCTCGTATGTCACCTATGCAACAGCCGGCATGAGAAAACTATCCTAGATTGGACACAAAGACAGTGGAGCATGTTTATCGGTATTTTCCTTAGCTAACAAGAAAAGGGTCTGAAGACCAATTTAGAAGGGTAAACGATGCCTTCTTTTATGAGAACATCTACAGGTTAAACCCTGAACTAAGGAAAATGAGGGTCTCTGATGAGGCATGGGCTGAAGTTTCAAAATGGGGTTATGTATTCTTGTAATTCAATAAGTTCACATATCTTCGAGTAGCCATGTACCCAGGGGATCCTTTCCATTTACCTAGATATCCAGGGGACAAGCTAATCTTGATGGAGTTTGTCAGGCAGTTGTTGGATTTCCAAAAATTCCAATAGAGTAAACACATGTCCGTTGTATCTTTCCCAATTTCTATTGGAAGGTATACTTGTTCAATGGTGGTGAAGGCCAAGAACATTGTACATGAGCTTCAAGACAAGTTAAAAAAGCACATGAAGCCCAAAGATGGGTTGGTTTTTGAGGATTCCTTAAGGCATATGGAACTCTTCACCCACACGTGCCAAGCATAAAAGACATTTGGATTGATTTACGTGATGAGGTTGCTGTCCAAAGAAAAGATCATAGTAGGTTGACACTTACAAAGATTCAAAAACTTGAGCTTGCTGACATACCAGAAGGTACTGGCGATAATGAAAGTGGGTTGGATCCTTCCTGTGATTTATTGAATGAAGATCAATATGTTTTCCCACCTATTGATTGGTCTATCAGTGAAAAAGCCTCCATTACAGATAGATCGGCCCTGATTTTTGCATGCACCATGACGTGGCTCACCTCTTGGGGAATGAGTTTCAAAGAAGATAAATTTTCAAAGTTGGTTATTATAGAGGCGGGGCCCTCCAAAAAGAAAAAGAACAAAAGCTCTTCTAAGGGACCTATAAAGGTCAAGTTTGTCAAGAAGAGAAGAGAACAAGAGAGCTCTTCAATTGTTACTCCAATTGAAACGGTGAATGTGCCAGAATCACCAACACCACAAGAAATTAGGAGAAATTTCTTTAGAAGTAAGCTATCCCCTAGTTTCACCATTTGTTGACTACCCAACTGAAGTCACCTTATCTCTTGCATCTCCGGCTCTAGCATTAGGATCTGCACTTCCTAGTTCACAACCACTTCTACCTCCTCTTTCCCCATCTACTTCATCGGTCATGTCCAGCATTTTCTTTGGACTCTCACCCCTCTCTGCTGGGACCAAAGTAACTACAAACATGCCCCCTCCTGTGCCTCTTTTCACTAAATCTGCTACCACATTGGTGACTGTCCCCACTCCACCAGTGGATCCCCCTCTCCCCAAAAGTATGATACAAACTTCTACAACATTGGAAACTCCCTTTGGCATGCCCTAATGGTTACTTGAGAAAACTCCGAGGAAAAGGAAGGTGGTTGTACCCATACCAGCCTTTGATTTTAGTTCACTCAAGGCTTCTACTGCTAAATCAGCCAAGAAACCCAAAATAGTTTCAAGGGTTTTAGTGGATGATTCAGGACATAAGTTTGTAGAGATTGTCACTCCTACGACTGACAAAATCAAAGAGGACATAACGGAATCTGACTATAAGATAACCAGGGTGGCACTGGGAGAAGTGACAACAGAAGGAGCACAACAAGATGCACGAGATGCTATGAACATGTTATGTCAGAAATTGAAGGAAACAAAGGACAGCAGAGATGAGCTTAAAGAAAAGGTGGATCAGTTAATTAAAGTATTACTTAAGCTCTCTAAACCCCTTGAATCCATACCATCTTCCTTTGTCCCTGTTGGGTTCGATTTCTCATCAGTGCCTATAATTGAGAAAATTAATGAAAAAGGGAGAGTGGTCAATGAATGGACCCAAAGGATGCTCCAATAGGGGAAAGAAGTGATTCAAGACACCGTAGAAGTTTATCAATCTTTGGGGAATATACAAAGTGATGGGGAAAAGATGGATGATTATTTCTCCCAAGAAATTGGACACCTTGATTTGACTTTCGAAGCTCTTCCAAGTATTGAAGCAAATTCCATCACACATCTTGGTAGAAGAATGCATCATCCCACATGCGGATAAGCATTTCCAGCTGACCAAAGTCATCAGGTTCAGGGTAAATATTCTCAACGAAGCTTGCGGTAAATTGAAGAATCAAGAGATCAATTGATTGATGGAAAAAGTGACCTGGAAGAAGAACTACTGAAAATTTGTGCAAAAGTGTCAGTTGGAAACTCGGGCATCCTATCAGCTGATGATATTTTCAAACAAATCCAATAATCTATTCAGCATGAACCAACTCACAGATTTGGTTTTGAAATCATTGACAAGTTTGTAAAGATTGAAAATTCTTTGGAGGCCCTAAGAAAACTCAACAAAATATTGAGAAAGCTTCCTGGTAGTGCCAGCGACACTCACGAAACATGTGAAGTCTTGAGTGATCATTCCACTGCGCCAGATGAAATGAGATATAAGGTATAATCTGGAAGTTCCAAGAATTTCAGAACAACCAGGCTCAGTTAGAGGAAGAGAAAGATGAGGAAGAAAAAGATGATGATTCAGACTAAGTCTTGATGTGACGTGTCATTTCAATCTTGAAATTGACATGTCTTTTTCATTTCTGTTTCGTCACATAGGAATCATATTGTGACTTGGTCTCCTACGTGAGAGCCAAGAAAAATAGGACTCTTGTTAAAATATTGTTTTATAGGGTTTGTCCTATTTTCTCTCAACTATTTTTATTATAAATAAGGGATGTGCGTACATTCCAAAGGGTTGATATTTTTGGAATATTGAGAACTATTGTGAAGAAGAACAACTTTGTGTTTTCTTTTTATCATTTGAGGAATAGAAGTTGATGCTATTTTGCAAACTTTGTGTTGTGAGATGTATATTTCTTAAGATATTATTCTTATGTTCGTAATCTTAAGCTATTCTTTGTTTAGCATCTTGATTTTTCTAATCATTTCAGACATTACATTTGTTATCTAAAGCTCGTATGAGTATTTTGTGCTCTTTGTTTACTTGGAAGAAAATACATTCCTTTCATTTCCTTCCATTGTGTTTTTTCCATAATAATAATTTTCGACCCAGTCCATTTGTAAGGACAGCATTTTCATATAGTGTGGATATGGATTTCGGGATTCTATCCCAACCCCAATGGTTAGATTAGTGTGAATATTGTACGCATTATTTCTTTTGTGTTTTAGATTAGTAATAAACAGGCAGCCTCACCTGTCTTTGATGTGGGATTTAATCCCATGTACTGTGGTTGAATTTAATATTTTGACTTGACAAAATATCTAACCAACAATATTATAAAGAAGATGATAAATGGAAGCTTTGAAATCATGTTGTTGAGTTGGCATCGACTCTGGATTGATCTTCTAAGATGCTTTATTTTCTATATGAAACTAGGAAGCAAGTTTCTAATGCAGTCCACAATAGAAGTTACGTCCTCCTCACATACATCCCATGAAGATCTCCAAACCTCCACTTACATTTGGTGATTTCATCTCTTACCTTGTAAATTTCATCTCCTGGATTGATGTTGGCATATCCTAGACCTTCTATCTTAAGCTATTCAATTATGTAGGTAAGCATGGAAACGCGTTAAATGGCACAGATCTTGGCAGCCATATCTCCTAATACAAAACTAAGAAACCCTAGTATTAGGTAAAATTTATATATTTTTTTAACAGCTAAAGATAAGTTTTATTATATATATTATTAAGTGAGGTAATAGGCAAACTAGTTTCATATATATTATTTGAGGTAATAGGCAAACTAGTTTCATAGTTTGAAGATTTTTAGGGGTCAACCTTTCTTATGAAAACATAAGAAATTTTTTTATTAAAGATTTCTTTCAAAGAATGTTTTAAATAAGAAATTTTATTACTAAGAGGAGGTTGATTATTACAAAGGAGAAAAAATTGTAAGAAGGGATTATTTTTCAAAAGGGGGGAATATAAAATTCAATAGTAGTAAAAATAAATTTGAAAAATAAAGGTGATCAAATTGTGATTGGATGCATTATCGGTTGAAACCAACATCC
Source organism: Taxus chinensis (assembly GCA_019776745.2). Classification (NCBI taxonomy): domain Eukaryota; kingdom Viridiplantae; phylum Streptophyta; class Pinopsida; order Cupressales; family Taxaceae; genus Taxus; species Taxus chinensis. Next base: position 101,006,108 of record CM034155.1, read on the forward strand.
ATGGTTTTTTTTAGTTAAGGTTGGGAAATGTTAAAACATGGTAACCTTTAACTATCAATGAAAACTGAGAAAGAGGAGGCCATGACCAACCACAACCAATGGTCATCATGCAGCTCTAGAAGGTTCCTCACCCCATGTTATAACTAAGCTTGGGAATGTTAGGAATTAGTTTCTAATGTGAATATTGTAATGTTTCATGTTAAATAGTATTATGTGTGTAGAGAAAATGTTGTAATGTATGTGAGTTTATGAAAACAACTCATGTAGAGTGTTGTGAGTCTGATGAAAACATGACTCATGTAGAGTTGAGATGATGATAGGAAGGTTAGTCGTTATGAAATAATCTAGGTGGTTATATTACCCATCCTAGATTATTGTTTGTTTTTATATGAGTTATAATAGCTAGCTATTTATATATTTAACTTTTGTGATAATTAAATGTCAAATATGATCTTTAAATTTTAAATATTATTGATTAATTAAATGTACAATGGAAATGTTGAAGGGGATCTAGTGAAGTGAAACTATAGGGAGAGAAAGAATGGGAGAGGAAGAGGGGTGAATAAGATGGGTTTTGAGGGTGGATAAGTGCAAGGGTGGAGAAATTAGAATGGGGAAGCAATCCAAAACTCCACCCTACAAAAACCACATGAAATTTTAATTAATCATTTGAAATAAAAAAAAGGTGGGTTATATAAGGCCTCGGTGAAACTATTTACAGAGATATCTCAAAATGTAAGGAGTGGTTGAAGAAAAATGACAAAGTGAATTTTTTTTTACAATTGTAGTGCTTGCATTTTTTGGGTAGTTAGTAAGGACACATAAATGTAAAGGGAATCAGAATGCATGTACCATGGGACACAACAGAGATAGGAAAATGTGGAGTATACCTAGCATTGAAAGGTATTGGTTATATGAGTATTTTGGATTAGGTTATCTCTCTAGCGTTAAGGACAACAAAAAGGTTATTCCTCAACAATAACTTCATGATAGTGTCATTCGTTAACAAAAATTACCATCACTGATATAACAACTAAAATGGTAGCATTCTCGCAAACCATAATTCAACATAAGATGTTCCTTGTTTGCAACTAGGGAAGAAATGGCACCCATATCCTTTGTGATTGTTGGAAGAGAATAGGTTGAAGAATGAAGCGTGGAGGAGAGAGGTAAAGTAAGAAATTTGTTTTTATGGAAAAACAACTAGGGTTTCCCTCATCATCAATCATGAAGGTGTTGTCATTCAATGATGATAAAAAGAGGTGAGCTCCTTAAATATATATATATATATATATATATATGGTGTTAAGGATTCTATTTGGACGTGGAAATTAACTACTTGTGAGCCCCACACCTATTCCACATCTCAGGTTAATCTTCCACAAAAAATATTTGGTGTATGCACTCAACTTTATAGTTGTGATATTGCTCAGGATAATCATGTGAACTTAAGGGGTCAAAAAAGGGGGGGAATTCCATGAGGTCTTAGGTTTAAAACTAAAACACATTTTTTTCTTCTTGTAGCAATTTGTAGGCCCTTGAGTTGCTAATTTGATAGAGAAGCTGACACATACATGAATGGAATGATGGAAAATAAAAGGTGTGAATTAAATACTTGCATTTCACACACCTATTCCATGGATCAAATATTTCCTACCCAAATAATATATGTTATCCATGCTTTACTTAAACATTTCGATCTCACAAAGAGGAATAAATAATAAAACTGGGGAAACTCGACAAGGTTTAGGGTTCAGAATCCATCTAGAATGCTTGTCTCTTGTAGCAATTTATAACCTTACTTTCTAGTTATAAGTGAAATTAATTTTAGGAAATTATATGGTGTTTGAACAGCCATCAATAATCGAGACCCTCAAGCCATTAGACATATCAACAAAATGTAGATTTTACCCATCATTCAAGCTTGCTAATTTTTTTATTTCATGGCGTAAAGGATTTTTTATTAGACGATGATTAATTTGAAATGTAATACATAAACATGAATGGAATGTTGGAAATTCAAATGTGGTAATTAAATACCTACATTTCCCATACCTATACCACTAATCAAGTTATTCTTACCTAAATAATACTTGTTATTTTTGTTCCACTTAATCATCTCAATCTTGTACACCAATAAGGATTTCGATTGTACATTGGTTAATTTGATAGGTAATACACATACATGAATGAAATATTGGAGATTAAAAAGTTGTAATTGAATACTCACATATCTCACATTTATTCCACAGAGCATATTGTTCCTACCCAAATAATATTTTTTATATGTGCTTCACTTAATCATCTTATGTTCCTACGCATTATTCATGTGAGTGAAATGTGATCTTAAAGGGGTGAAAATGGAAAGAGGTACATTATTGAAATAAAATGTTATAATTGATATTTCTTTACATTCATCTTTTATCTTGCAACGTAAATAAGTTGTATACCATTATTAAAATCAAATGATGTCTTATCATTTTACCAGCTTTTGTTTTTACATTAAAGTGTAGCATGTTTCTATTTCATAATTCTCTTTCAACTTTACTAGTTTCAACCTATACATTTTTATTACATGATTTCCTTCCATATTAGTTTACTATTTTATGATTTTAAATTTCATTCCAACATTATTCTATTTCATAATTCTCTTTTCCCTTTAGTAATTTTAGCATACACATCTACATTGCATGATTTTGCTCCAATTTATTAGTTTTAACTTATAGATCACACTGCAACCTTGCAAGTTGAAACTACTAAAGTGGAAGGAATTACAATAGTTTTTTCAATCAGACAACTTAAAATAACTGGAAAAACTTCCGCTTTGTACCAATAATAGAAAGGAATGGAAAGGAAGTGGTTGTATAATTAATAGTCAATATAGAGCTTCTAGTATAGTATGGATTTTACAATATTTATGGTGAACCTTAAACCATATTCACAATATTAAAGCATTAGAGATATTTGAATGAAATTAATTAAGACCGCCAGAAGATAGGAACCAAAATGAAGTGGTGTGAAAACAGAATTCATTTCTAATAGTTTATTTCAATTGTGTAACTCAAAAAAATCACCTACACTTTCAGAATGAACCAACCTCAAGTAAGAATGAAATGAAAGTCGGTGTGAAGGAGCACGTAAAGTAATATATAAATGGCACGTTATGAATTTTGAATTCTTTGAAATGGAGGAAGATATAATCTTTGACCTATTTTAGTGTTTTAGAAATGTAGTAGGGACTACACTAATTTATTTATAACTAATTTGGGAATATTAATGAGAACCTTTAGTACTTTTTGAATGATATTTACAATAGGGTCTTGTAAGAGTGGCAAGTGAGTCATAAAGTGACATTGACTTTATTATATATCCTTTTGTAATGGCCTAATAAATATATTCACATTGAAAATAGATTCAAATAATACAAAGGTGTAAGACCGTATATGTTGGCCAAAACTAGACCCTGCATACTAACCATAGTATATGATCATGGACATGAGAACTCCAGGAAAAATTAAAAGTTTTATTATGAATATCATATGCAATTTACTTGTTTGATTTGATAACATTACTTGAATAGAAAATCCAATTAGGGAGCGAGTAACCAAATGGAATTAAATTTTTTTGTGCATCCAACTAGGGAACAGGCATGGTTGGAGTGGGAAGGGTGAAATTTTAATTTGGGGGAACGCAAGAAGAGATAGAGGATCAGGAGCATGCAAATCTGGAGCAAGAGGATCTGAATCTGGATACAAATCCATCCAAGGGGAAGAAGTATGTGTATTTTTCAATTGAAAGGGAACAAACAAAAACACCTGGTCCTACCACATGGGTGGAAAAAAAAATCGTTGAGAATCTCGTGGCGAGATAGGAGACCATTATTCTACCTAAGGTGAGTAATAATGGTATTTCCTTGGAAATATTGTATTGTGCTTTAAAGAGAGATAAAACCAAGATGGAACACACCATTTTGGATGAGATACCTAGAGGGAGGCCCAATATTGATGTTTTTTTACAAATGGGCCATTAGAAGATAACAACTAAAAGGAGCGATGGATGTGGTGGCATACTCTAATGCTTTTTTTGTGGTTATCTTGGTGATGAAATATGATGCCATGAATATTTTAGCTAGGGGATCATGGTTTATGGGGAGATATCTCATCTTGTTATAGATATGGAAACCCGGATTGAATCCGTTAGACTCTCAGATGAGAGACTGCTCAGTATGGGTGTTAGTTCTCATTTTTATCTCACCTTTCTACTCAGAATGTGCCTTCAAATTTTCTCATATCTGGTTTGTTTGAATTGAAAACATGTATGCTCAAACAATAAAATCATTTTAAACATGAATAAAATCTCATTTTTGAGTTTCAAATCTAATGTGAATCCTTTTTTTCAGTCGAGGAATGTGATAACTATGGCGTCCTTAACGAATCCGCATGAAAAAATTGATGATTGAGCTTGTTTGACCATGTAAATACTTCTCGTATATTGTCCCTTAGACCTTCATTGCAAATTTCATATTTTCCTCTACCACTCGAAGATACATGGTGTATTTCCATTGGTTGCGTTACAGTGGGCTTGGTTTACAAAATTACACAATTCACATAATAACTAAAAATTGAAAACCTAGCCCTGAAGTTTGACGAATATTCCCATGAATATGCGAGTCAGACAATGCAAAAGAAGAAATTGACCTCGCTCCCAAAAGGAATATGTGTTAGAATAATATTGGAGTGGGGAATCAGGTTAATAATGAATTTTTATAACAATGATCCAATGGAGTGTAAAATACAAAGAAACCTCCGAGGCCCACCAGGGACACGTGTCAATGCTTCAGGTAAATTCAATTTATGAATTCTCACGTCAACTTTGCACCTAATCAAAAAAAAGAGAAAAATGTAAAAAAATCTTGTGACTTTGTCACTCTTAAGATTAAGACACATGTCAACTTCTCATCATAAATCAAGAGGTGGGGTTTCGGGTCAAAATTACAAAGTTGAACTCATTTGAAAGGTATTTCAAACATGAAAAAAGACTCCTTGATCCCGCAAAGTACCAGATCAAGCCAAATGGACGATTTACATTCAAACAAATGAAGCAAGTTGGAAAGCTAGGATGTAATGCATTTACAGATACCACCATTAATGTCAAAATTACAAAGTTGAACTCATTTGAAAGGTATTTCAAACATGAAAAAAGACTCCCTGATCCCGCAAAGTACCAGATCAGGCCACATGGACGATTTACATTCAAACAAATGAAGCAAGTTGGGAAGCTAGGATGTAATGCATTTACAGATACCACCATTAATGTCTTATTGGCATGAATCAAAGCATATTTTTAAGAATTTTTCAAACATTTCAAGTTATTACCATTACATACGAAGATCTAGGTTCCCTAACTACGATAATTCACAAAGGAGTAAAGAAAAATCAACTGAGAGTTCTTGATATTGAGATAAAGAATTCAAAATCAAATGAGCATGGGAGAATTACACAACACTTGAACAAAAAATGGGTAAGGATTGTATTGCGTTCGTGTCTTTATTGTTTGACTTACAATTTGTAACAAATTAAAGGGTGAAATTAGGGTATATAAAATGAAGCCACTACAATCGGGATTTCATGTCACCTCTAGTATCACCAACGATTTGGACAAAATCACAGACACAAATTTAGTAAATGTTGATTTGGATGATTTCTTGAAAAGGCTCAGTAGTCCAAATAAAATTTAATTCATGAAAACAATGGAGGCCAACAATATTTCCCTAGCCATTGTTTCCCTCTTTCAATACATTGTCCTGAGCTAGTGATAATTTTTTATATATGAATTATTATCTAGAAAAAAGGGAGGTCTTGGATGGAAGTGGTGATGGAGTTCTGGCTCTAACATCCAAATCCTATAGGACAGTGTTAAGGTTACCAAAAATATTAACACCAATAACCAAAAGCATTGAATCATCTCTTAGGGATTTCAAGACCAAAAAGAAGGACTATGTCAGGGTCATAAATATTGAATGGTTGTTGATGGAAAAAAAGGTTACCACTAAACTCCTTAAAATATTGGTTAGGTCACAGTTTGTGGAGGAAGTAGAAGACATAATTATATTACTAAGTATAATGGATGACCTAGACATGGCTCATGAATTCAAATATTGGATGTGCCCATATATCTAGGTCATTTTGGAAAATAAGAGAAGTATTTCTTGAGCAACAGTTATAGTTAAATCAATTCACACACAAATTTTTACATTGGCCACAAAAACCAACATGGGTGTCACTGATGATCTTGAATTCTATATAGTGTCATACCTAATATAAAATATTACAGGTCATAAGCATTTCCTTGGCCTCCCACCATAGGCACGTTTCAAATAATGTAAAGTTCATGAGGTTTATCCACAGTTACACTTGAGTAATTGGAAAAGAAATGTAAGATTAGTAAATGGTGTATTCTTTGCACATGTGATATGTTTATTTAAACCTGAGTAGGAGCAGTATAGAATATATGAAGAGGATAATAATATTGGAATATGGTTGTTTCTTTATCTAACATATATTTTTCACTTATATTAAAGCCAGTGGATTTTATGGACAGCCATGTAAAATACCTAGATATCTAGATGAGAAGATGTCCCTGTGTGAGCTTTCAAGGAAATTAACACCAGTACACAAACTAATTACAAGAAGGCATAAAACAAACATTAAATTCACCATCATGATTGGGAGATACTCATGCCCCCCTATTGTAAAGGATAGATTAATGGAGGAGAAGATGGAAAGATTTGGCATGGAGAAATTTGAATCAAGGTTCAATTATGACATCAAATGGGTCGTTAGCACTGCCTTGGGAATTTCATTTGAACATGAAACTTGTTTTTAAGATTACTGGATGAACTTTAGAGATGAGGAAGAGGTTAGACTTAGAGACTTCTCAAGAATGACTCTTAGACAAATTATTGACTTCAAAATTGATGTGGTGCCTTAGGGAATTGTTGATGATCAACAAATAGTGAGTGAATACTATATTGACCAAAAGATTGAAGGACAACTAATTGCTCTTATATAATGGAATGTGAAAGAGTCAGATAGTCCTTATGAAATAATTTCCAATGTAATGAGATGGAACTTAACTTGGTTCTAGGGAAAAGGTATGGATTTGTCCATACAAAACACAAAATTACTGAATGAGTTCAAGGATTTGAGGATTTTAAAGGATGATCTTACCCTTTTAAGAGAAGGAGAAAATAAGATAGATCCATTAGGCGGAAAGGCTCTTTATTTGACCATGAAGAGACCCACCATAGGTAGCATTAATGAGTGGGCTATTGTTGCTTGTGAAATTGGGACTTCTATGTCTAATTTAAAGTAAAAGACAGAGGAAATGCTTTTGAAGTCCATGAAGAATGCCCCTATCACTTTTTTAGTACTAATACAAGCTAAGGGAATGAGTATGACTAAACCAGGAACCCCCATAATAATATTAACAAGGGCATCTAGTTCAACCAAGAAGATGAGGGGGTATTTGTCAGATGTGGACCTAATACCTTTAGTACGTGGAGTAAAAGGAACGGGATTCCCTAAAATCAAATGTTTTAAGAGAATAGAAAAGAGAGCTAAAGTAATATTTACTTTGGAAATAGATGTGGGTGGATCAGCAGAGGGAGGTAACCACCATGTTAGGAAGCACAAAAAAGAGATCCTAAGGTGATTGATCCTGGTGCTCTAACTGAGGAACAAAATATAATATTTACTTACTTAGCTCATCAAGTAACACCATCACAAGATCAAAGAACACTTCAAGTGGATCCATTGGTACAATCATAGTCTTCAGCTCCAATCTTGTTTCCAAGGGGAATAATGGCAGATTTGATTCAAGAATAGGTGACTCATGGTACACCCTTGTCTAACCAACTGAGTAGTTTGGTGATAGAAAAGAGGCTAGAAAAATCAAGTGCAACACAATTTAAAGGGATAGATTTGTTTCATTCTATTCGGCCACATGAACAGATAAGAAATCCAGTTGAAGTGATGGACATAGATGTATTGGGGGGGTGCGTATACCTGAACCTTTTGATGTGTTCATCGAGAAATATATAGTAAAAGGTACAAGTGTTCATCATTTGGATGAAAACATTAAGGAAGTTTCCTAGTTACTAACTATTGAAAAAAAATCCCCAGTGCAAGAGGTCCCTCTTAAAATCTCAATAATTTCATAAATAGATGAATCAAGGATTCAAGGAATTACAAGTGGAGTACCTTTCAAAAACATTGTTTCAACTACGGATTACCCTTAAAAGGAAGTGATGAGGGTCATCAATCCTCGTCATTAATAATGTCAATCTAGGTTGGTGTCCAAAGGATGTATGCATTAAGAGAAGAAGATCTTGGAAAGTAACTCCTTTAAACAAAAACCAAACTTGCATAAAATAAATCACACTTGCAGAAATTTAAAGGCACAGTTGTAGAAATAAAGACACACTTGCATGAATTTAAACACACTTGCATAAATTGAAATTGCTGAATTAAAAATAAACATAATTTAATGAAACACCTGCAGGTTCACAAAAGACTGAATTTTCACAATACAAAGATAAAAACAATACAACATAATGAATTATAGACAAATGAATAAACATAAACATAAATACATAGATCCATCTTCCTTGAAATGAGTGGCCAGCTCATTCCTTGGAAGAGGATTTAAATCATACTTCTGAGATCTTAAAACTACAGAGTATTTGAGAGGAAAGAACATATCTTTATTTCTTGGGAGAAAAGCATTACACATCTCAGTGTGGAAGGTTGCATTTATAATTCGTGCATCTAAACAACTCCTTATTTTAGAAAATACAATATGATCTCATCTTTATTCCAATCCTAACAACTAAGATCTTGATCTCCACAAAATATGGAGAGAGATATAATTTTGGAGTCAAAGTCTCATCTCACTTATTTTAGGAAGATTTGCTCCCAAATCTTATCCTTACTTTTCGGTAACAAGAATCATAATGATTTTATTCCTCTACATTATTGGAAGGAGGATTTTTGTTAGACCCCTGTAATATTAACCAAGTATGAAAGCACATAGGCACGCAGGGTCCCAGTTATGAAAAGGTGTGCAAGTAAAAAGCGCATAGGAGAAAGGTTTGAGGAAGCACGTAGCACACATGACACATGAAAGGAGGCTCGGTACTTAGTAAATTTGAGCACCCTAGGAAAAACATGTGAAAAGCATGATCAATTACGCGTTGATAAGGTGTCAACCTGGTGATAAGCTAGCCCAAGAAAGAGCATACCCTGGATGGAATCTTCTAGAAGAACATCATGAGATAAAGTGGAAAGCTCAGGCCTGGAGAAGCATGCTTGGATGGACCACATTTGACACTTGGCACCATATCTGAGGATGCTAGAAGGTGAGTTGGCAGTGTAGGAAAATTATAAATAAAAGTGCCTGCAAAGTAAAAGAGAGATGAGGAGTTTGATATACATGGTGATTTTGAGATATAGTATGGGCGGAGCTCTGCAGAACTACTGCAAATACTATGTTAGTGGATAATTGACTTAGGAGAGAATGTATCGGGTATGGAGTTGTAATTTTTCTTTTCGATAGCTTAGTTAGATAAGTCCAGTGATATGAATGACTGCGGTCTGCTCTCTATGACTCTCTGTGATGAATCAATGAATGTAATGAGGTTACCGATATAATATATACGTGAAATCAATGGTTTTAATGCATATTTTCTCTCTTATAAGTTCTCTTTCCTTTCATGCTATGAATGAATGCTTGTATAATTATTTCTATCATAATGCATGTTCTGTATTCTGTTAAAATACTCAGTCTGAAGTGACTGCAAGGATCTAGAGGCCATTCTGAGCCCTATGGTTCTTGTATGTCTTAAACTGTTACACTAATCATAGATGATGTTTCCCACTAAACTCACATAAAAGAGAGACTCAGTACCCACACGTGCCTCGAGTGAACACTCATCTTTCACTGGGTGATAGGCCGGCATGCATGGGATTCCTTCCTTTTGTGATGGGAGTAAAAATGACTACATATTGGTTCCATTTCTGGGACTCTTTTAGAATTTGTATTGGGATTTAGCATACATCATGATCTATGTAGTGAGGAATGACAGAGCGGTTAAACATTGGAAAATGTTGAATCGTGGTTCAAGAGCATGGAGGATGAATTTTCTTAGAGATTTAGCACTGGACCTACGTTTAATGCACGTAGATGGGTAGAAGAGAACTTCTACCATGATCTGTATGAGACCTTCTTCTGCTGCTTCCCAGTAGAACTATATGAATGGCTTTCATTATATGAATCTAGAACAAGTTGTCATTATGGATCACATGTGTGAACCAAGGAAGACTAGCAAATATTACAGGATGCAGATCTGACGTGGACCCATTTTGTAGATCATTGGTGGAGAGGAGTATTGACTAGTTACACTTTGGAGTACGTAATTTCCATGTATTCTTGTCTAGAGATTGCTGAGTTCGAATTTCTGCGAGAACCTAGAGGAATGTTTCTATGTGATATTCTTCTAGCTATGCAAATATTGATGGTTACCATGAGTTTAGAGGCTTTTCCAATGGCTAGATAAACCATTCTAAGCATTGGGTAAGGGAGCTTGGGTGGAGGAAGATGGTAGATATCATGATAGAGAAGGAGAGGGAAGAGAGATGGCTCAAGTATAGTGAAGCACGTGAAAGGGATATTTTTAGACGGCATGAGGCTGCTAGTGTGAAGGGTTTGAGGTTCACATGAAGGACGTGGAACCTGAGCAGTCTGTGCTACCCCATCTTGGCAAGTGCGTGAGGGAGACCCCTTCAGCTTCTGGTGAGAGTTTGTCACATGGAGAAAGGAGAGTCATTGGCACATATCTCAACCCACCCAGTGATCGAGCCATGGCACTTAGTTTTACCGAACTAGGAAGAAGTGTTATTGACCCAGTTGATATCAGTGGAAGAGATAGATCCCCACCTAGAAAGAATAATTTTACAGTCCCTTCTTCTATGGCTGCACATATTCTAGTATTTAGAGGAGTCTTTAGACAAGGAGAAAGTGTACAAGCTTTCAGTCTTGCATCAGAGAGTGGCACAAGACACAGTAGTGGTAGCGGAGCACCATCATAGACCATTAGCACATAGTTCAGTGGGACCGTGGGGGTGCTTGACACAAATCCTACAAGCCTTATTGGACCCATTGGTTCTGATGGATCTAGTGGCTCTAAAGGCATAGGACCCGGTGGACCTGGTGGATCAGGTGGTAGAGGAAACACCGAAGGGAACAAAGGCTCAGGCTCATAAGGGTAGGCACCCTAGCCACCACCGCAGGTATTCTTTAAAATGTCTCTGCATTTGCCAGATTACAGAGTCATTGAGGATGATGCGGAACATGTTCACAAGTGTGAACTACTATGACATGTGAAGGGTATCACAACCCCATAACAGAAGGATAGTTAGGTTGCAATCACATTGCAAGGGCACGCACATAGTTGGTATAGGAAGTATGACCCTCATCAAACGGTAGTGGACTATACTACCTTAAAGAATGTATTCTTGGTAGAGTTCCACATTTCTGAGTTTGAGTAGAAGAGCATCAATGCTTTGAAGGATATTCAGCAAGGAATGGCAAAGAGTGTATGGTAGTATGATGCGTGCTTTAAAACTATCTTGTCTAAATTATCATATGATATTCATCCTTCTCAACATGCACAATGGTTTATTGGAGGATTGATCACCCCTTTTAGAAGGGCCTTGTCTCATAAAACTTTTACAGACCCATGTGAAGCATTGGAAGCTGCCCTACACGCCAAAGCTGTTGGTAGTATAGATATTGGCGTTAGCCCGTTCTTGGAGGCTCAGATTGCTACTATGGCAAAGCAGCTGGAAAAATTATGTGTGAACTCAGCCCATGACACTCATAGTGGTTTGTGGTGCACATATTATGAGATAGAGGGGCACATTAAGGATAATTTCCCCCGAAGGACAGTACGCACTGTAGTGGTAGAGTGTGAAATTTTTCATGGGGACCGTGATGCAAGTAGATTCCCCTTGTTACAGCGCATAATCAGAAAGAATGTATCATGTTATTGTAAAATTTACACCTCTACAACCCATGATACTAAGGACTGTAGGCTCATCGATCAGATTCATGAGGCCATTGATCATGGGGTGTGCCAAACCAGTGTTGCTAGTGGTTCTAATGATAATAATCTTTGTTATGAGGATCACACAGAAGGAGGTGTGCGTAGAAGGGGTTTTCGAGGAGGATTCCATGGTCGAGGTAACCGTGAAGGAAGGAGTGAGTTCCTGTGCAGAACATGTTTCAAATATGGATCTACAGAACATTACAAATGTGAGTGCCCGAACCTATTGCAGTGCTCATGATGTGGAAAAAAGCATAAGTATGAGGAGTGCTTGGAGTTATTTAAGCATATGAATCAGCAACACTGGAAAGACAAGGGCACTGTAATGGTTAGTATTAAGAAGGAAAACATACAGTGGATGCCCCAGGTAACACAGGATGAAGGTTTGGATCCTATCTTGGTAATAACAAGGGCAGAAGCCATGCACACAAGAGAGGTACCAAGACAAAAAAACCTTAGTTTCAAGGGAGGAGGTCATTTATGGAAAGTATCCAGACCCTACGCATCAAAAGGAGATATATCAAGACACCATGGATGTTATTCGAAGCTTACAAGGGGAGATCAAATGTCTAAAGGAGAAATCCAAGAGGGAGGAATAAGGAAGGAGATTCAGGGCTCAAAGGATGACCTAGATGAGGTTAAGGAGGTGTGTAAAATGCTAAGGCAGGAGAATATCATTCCCTTACTAGGATCCTGGTTAAGAGAGAAGGTACCACGTGCCAGAGAAGATCACGAGAGACAATTATTGCATGTGAACCTTCCCCCTCACAACCTCGACTATGACAAGGAGATTACATTGAATGCAGTTGTAGATGGATGGCTCATTATCAATATCCTCATTGACACAAGCGTTAAGGTTAATGCTCTGACTTTGGATGCATGGCATTAAATGGGAAGACTTGCATTACAACCATCTTTAAATGTGATGTATATGGAAAACAAGACTAAGTAAATTCCCATCGGTGTCTTGAAGGATGCAACTATTACTATCTAGGGAGCTATTATTGGGGATTAGTAGACAGAGAAGGAAGTATCGAAGATCATTGATCTGATGCATGAATTTGAGGATTTATTCCTGCGCGGGTACCATGAGCTCAAAGGCATTCACCAATCCTCGGGGGAGATGAAGATAAAATTGAAGGATGGTACGCACCCAGTTAGAAAGAGGCCCTACTGAATGAATCCCAACTTGCACATGAAGGTCAAGGAGGAGATAGAAAAAATGATAGCTTTTGGGATCATTGAGGTGGTGGAAGAATTGAAGTGGATAAGCCCAATGGTAATCAGCATCAAGAAGGATGGGCACATTAGGATTTGTGTGGATTATAGGTAATTGAATGCATTTCATCTCATTGATCCATTTCTTACCCCCTTCATTGAAGAAATTTTGGAAGGAGTCGCTGGGTGTGAAATCTATTTCTTTACGGATGGATTTTCAGGGTACCACCAAGTTTGGATTGCAAAGGAAGACCAGGAGAAGACAAATTTCGCCACAGAGTGGGGAAGTTTTGCATATACAGTCATGCCCTTTGGGTTGAAGAATGTGCCAGTTGTCTTTTCACGCATAGTGGTACAAGCATTCCAGGACTTCATCCATAAGTTTCTTCAGGTCTATTTGGATGATTAGACAGTATATGGTCCGGTTAAGGACCATTGTGAAAACTTGAGATTAATGTTTGAAAGGTGTAGGTAGTTAAGGATATCCCTCAACATTAAGAGGTGTGTGTTTGATACACCCTTTGGGAATTTATTGGGGCATATCATATGTAAGGAGGGCTGCTAGTAGATCCCCATAAAGTTGTAGTCATTGTGAGATTAAGGGAACCTAGTAACCAAAGCGCGGGGCACATATTCCTTGGGCATACAGGCTATTATAGAAAATTCATTAAGGGATATGCCAAGGTCACCATGCCTTTAGAGGATCTACTTAGACATAAAAGTATCTTCCATTGGGGAGAGGCGTAGTAGAGGGCATTTGATACATTAAAAGATAGGCTTATTACCGCGCCTATTTTATGTTTTCCCTCTTGGGACAAGCCCTTCCATGTCCATGTAGATTCCTCAGAGACTACCATTGGAGTAGTGCTTGCACAACCAGGTGAAGGAATTGTTGATCATCCTCTTTGTTTTGCAAGTAGGAAGTTGACACCAGAAGAGAAAAATTATACCACAGCTAAGCGTGAGGCATTGTCAATGATCTACATGCTCTTCAATTTTAGACAATATCTGTTGGCAACACCCTTTGTGTTTTACACTGACCACATGGCATTAAAGTATTTAGTGAACAAGCATGTTCTACAAGGATGCATATGTCGATGGATATTGTTTTTTCAAGAGTTTGAATTCACTGTTGTAGTAAAGCTTGGAAAAAGAAACTGTGGGCCTGATCATCTATTAAGAATTGATTCAAGGGAGGATACATAGAGTATTGAGGAAGCAATTCCAAACGCACAACTATTTAGCTTGCGGCACGTGCCCTCAAATTGAAAAGAGATTGCAATATTTTTAAAGGAAAGTGTGACACCGGAAGGAATGAAGACATTAGAAAAGAAGCAGTTGGCCATACGTGGCATGCCCTACATGTTAATCAGTGGAGACTTATACAAGTTGGGATGTGATGAAGTTTTGCGCAAATGTGTCTTAGAGCATGAGCACTTGGCCATCATGGAGGAAGCACATGGAGGAAGTGCGGGTGGGAATTATGCAGGTGATGCCACCGCACGCAAGATATTAATGACATGTTTGTTGTGGGAAACCTTGTACAAAGATTGTAGAGACTATTGTAAATCCTATGACCATTGTCATCACATTGCCAAACCAGAAAGGAAAGATGAAATGCCTTTGCACCCTATTCCTAGTATAGAGCCTTTTGAAAAGTGGGCGATAGACTTTGTAGGACCTATTGCACCAGCAACACATAGCACTGGGTCATGTTATGTCATCACTTGCATAGATTACCTTACAAGGTGGGCAGAGGCAGCCCCAACTAAAGACTGCATGGCAGCAATAGTGGCAATGTTCTTATGGGAAAACATTATCACGAGGTATGGATGCCTATTGAGTTTAACCAGTGATAGGGGTACACATTTCCTGAATGAGACCATGAGGATCCTATTATCAGAGTTCATGGTGGCTCATCACAAGACTACACCCTATCACCCACAATAAAATGGTACCTTTATGCTTTTTCCCTTTCTTGTGTTTCCCTTTCACGTTGTTGTTTTGTTTTTTGCCTTGGGCGCCGGTAACCTTATTGCTATTTTTGAATAATTTTTGAGTGCGCAGAGGACCATGCATCATTTTAAGTGTGGGGTGGAGAAATGTAAAGGAGTGTG
This sequence comes from Taxus chinensis, assembly GCA_019776745.2. NCBI lineage: Eukaryota > Viridiplantae > Streptophyta > Pinopsida > Cupressales > Taxaceae > Taxus > Taxus chinensis. The sequence goes on from CM034155.1 coordinate 101,021,606, forward strand.
TGATTAAAGTACTAAGGAAGTTGTGTTGAAAATCCTTGTTGAATGGCCCAATTGAAAGAGGTATACAAAGAAATATTGAAGAACGGTTGGTGTCAGGGTAAAACTACTTATAGATCCCACGTACTAAGGAGGAAAAAGAACATTTAAAGAAACATGAGGTAGGTGAGAGCAAGAATCAAGACAGAAGAAGTGCCTTCGGTGTGGTTTACACACGTACAAGAGTCTCATGTCAGGTTGGATTACTTGTGTGCCAGAAGGTTGGAGGAGTTTTCACACAGGTTGGGTACGTGAGTAAAGGAACTGAAGACGAGATTTGTTTGAAAAATTTGCATTAAATGAACAAATTACGGTGGTAGGTGAGGTAGAATTTAATGGTCAGAAAAGAGAAAAACTATAAGTAAAGGGTTGGGGAACTCTCATTTTTACTTTGTGAAATAGAGGAGTTGGAGATATAAGTGAGTTCTATAAATTAGGGTTTTCATATTCGATCGAGTGAAGGAAGATCTGTGAGATTGAAGCGTGAGCAGCTAGTTGGAGTTTTTGAACCAGAAGGAAGGGGTTACACGGGTGTGGAAAGAGTTGAAGAGGCACTGTCTTGTGAATATTTTATCCCAGTTAGGGTTCAAAAAACTAGGGCACGGGCTTAAAAGAGTTGTATCATGGATTTGAGATCAGAGGATTGGAATAAGTAAGACAGAGTAACAAGGAGAGAGTAGGAGTGATAAAAATACCTCGACCATGGAATTTAAGAAAGGAAAGGGAAAGGGCAAGGCTAAACAACAAGAACCCGAGGTAAAACACAAACGAGGAATGTTGTGCAGAGATGTAATACCCAGATGGGGTGATGATGGGGAAGGAATGGAAATCCCACCTAAGAAGTGTACCTGTTAGTGACTATAACCATCGCACAAACACAATAAAAAATGAAATGGTGCTGGAATTAGTGTTCCCCATTAGTAAACGAAAACCAGAGGGTTTTCCCATATATAATGATGACGTTAAGATCAAAATGGAGAGGGCAGGGCTTCTACAACTCTATGAGTTGCCTTATTTTGGAAAGCCAACGCGCATGTACCAATGGTTGATGTCACGGGTACACGAAGATTATTTCCACTTTGCAGGGTGTAAGATGCACATTACTCCCCATCTTATCTCACAATTTACATGACTCGTATATGAGGAAGATAGCTTAGAGGATGACCTTGGTGACAAGGAGGCTATTCAAGAGATAGTCACTGAGTATGCTTACAAGAAGGGGTCACGATATTATGACATTTCAGACATCGAGGACCCCGTGATGAGAATGGCCATGCATCTTGTGACTAAGCTTGAATGGCTAGGAGATGTGGGCCTAGGTCAGTAAGCCTTGGCTGTATGTTAATGTAGAAAAATTGTAGAAGGCACTATATAGAACTTATCTACCATATACATTCACAGAGGAAATTGTCAGTTGTGTGAAGGATGGGGACAGGATCCTCTTCAGAAACGTCTTACTCACCATTATATTCATGGAGATTGGGGTGCTTGACGCACTAGAAATTTTTTTATGGTAGTACCCCGTACCAAGGATCCTTCACCCGCGAAGAGGTTTTAGAAGTATGCATTGTGATAAAATGACAACACCCTACATAAGTTTGGCTGAAAAAATGGTACATGCGCCTAAGGAACATAATTGGGGCAGAGTGGAGAATCTTTGAACAACTCCCAACAACCACTGAGGGGGAAATTTGAGTTCGTACGGTTTATCAACACTACTACCTGGGCAGGTTCAAGTTGATAGATGAGTTATGGAGCCCTTTTTACAAGCCCCCCTTCGTGTTCACTGCTCAATACTTCCAAGCGGGAGTGAAAAAATATAAGGAGTCAAAGAAGCTAAGGATAGAGCTGGGTAGTTCTGGACCAGGATAAATAGGGAGATGAGAAAGAAACTGAATTACCCTGAGTGGATAAGCACACGTGTACGTGGAAAAGTACGTGTTCGCACAAGATCTAGATTACTAGGCCGATAACACTACACATCATTGGAGGTGTCACAGCACGCGTGTACCTTCATATAAGGCTAAAATTTGAGAAGGGCATGCGTATCTGGAGAGTGAAGTCTCCATTCCTAAGGATCCCATGGAGAGAATGAAGCCCATGCCCAAAAAGAGGGGAAGAGAGGAAAAAGCACCAAGTGTGCCAACTGCTCAGACAATGAGCATGTCATCCATGAGCGCTAAACCAAGCACCTACATATGAGAGAAAGAAGTCTCTGGTGAAGGAAAAGACACTAGAGGTAGAGGTGCCCAGGCAAGCCATCACCATGGAAGAGTCACTTGAGAAAGAAGATAAGGCCTGAATCCCCTGATTAGGATCCACCTCTCAGGAAAAAGTATAGGGTAGATAAGGAAGCTAACTCGGAGGTGACTGATAGCTTGGGAATATACTTGGGAGAAAGAGATGATGAGAGTGAGGAAGATGATCGACAAGGAAGAAGAGGTAGAGAAATACCAAGAACCATATGTGTTTAGCGTCTACGACTCAGAAGAGGAGAGTGGAGATGGGAAACAGGAGTTCATCTTCACGTGACACAAGAGTGCACAGGATGAGGAAGGACAATAAAGACATGAAGTGAGGATGAGGCGGCTTCTAGGGAAAAGCATTGAGCCATAAGTTGTACGAAGGAACATATCACTGAGGTGGTGAAAAGAGAAGCACAGAGAATTCTCGAAGTCTTGGTAGACCAAGAATTGGAGCGCAGCATGGACATAGTACTGAAGGAAGGAAAGGAGGAGAACATAAAAAAAGAGAATGAGAGCCTGGGAGGCCCTGACTCTGATAGTAAGCTTTCCTAAAGGTGCGTGTGCTTGGGCAGAAGAACTCTTGAGGTAGAATCAAAGACAAGTCATGGTCTATGTTAATGACAAAAAGAAGGTGTTACGCACGTGCGATACCAAAGAAATATACCCACAGAAAGGCTCCTAGCCATGGGATCTTTTGAAAAGGATGGTGCGCACCCCAGAACCAATAAGATGCTCTCTTGGGTGTTCGAGTCCCACATTGATGACCCAAACTTTGAAGTCTACCAAAGAGCGCTCATCACAATTACCAGAATATAATGGGGTGAATCATTTAGTGAATGCTCAAGAGCTCTTAGACAAGCAAGTCTGTAATGCACTTAAAAAGGTCACAGTCGAGACCGAGGCTAGATTATTTACATGCGCAAAGATAGGATTAAAGTGCCGGAGGGAAAGTTAAGGAAGAAGGAAGAATAACTGGCGGAGAAGGATGAGATCTTAAAACAGGAAGAACTGATCAGCGCATAGTAAAGGTGCGAGTTGAAGGAAGAGAAGATAAAGGTACAAGAAGTATACGAGAAAATGGAGTCTATCAAAGGTGTCATCCTTTTGAAGCTCCTAGATCTTAGCGCCACCCACGCAGAAGTAATTGTACCTCCTGGAGTGTATAGAAGATCTAACACGCGTCTTCACTATAGAGAGATGAACTTTGGCCCTAGAATCTAAAGAAGAAGTGGTTGCATGTGCTTGAAAGAGGAGGATAGATTGAAATGTGGTAGCTCTCATTGCTGAGTATAGCCAAGTACTCGCGTGGAGATTAAGGTCATTGCCCAATCTGCATGAAGTGCTGCATATGATACATGCGCAGATAAGGATAAGGTGGTGAGCTCCTTGGTCACCACACTTGAAGCAGAGTTAAAAGAGTTCCGAGAAAAGAACAAGGAGAACAAAGTGCAAAGAGGGAAAAGGTTCTCGCTGAAGTAGAGAAGAAATAAGAGGAAATTGAGGCTTTAAGAAGGTCACTTAAGGCCCAGCTAAAGGAAATATACCCCCAGATTACTAGGAAGGACGGATAAACTTGAAGATCTAGGCAAAGAGATGGCATGGATCGTGGAAAGTTTGGGAACCTAGGGAATTGGCCTGAGTTTTGATGACGTGAGCACCTTGGTGGTTGACCTCTACCATAAAGCACAGAGGTGAGGTCAAAGAGTGGAATAAGCTAGAGGATGATTTGTGAAAATATTTCCCTTGCTTATTGAGTTAATACCCCCCCATTCTTCATTCTTTCCCAAATTCTTTCATTCCTATTTTCTTTGTAAAGTTTAAGACTATTCATTAATTCCTTTTACAACATGCATCTTGGTTAAGTAAAGTATTTCTAAGGACGGAGAACATGCATAATGTTGGGTGATGTTGGACCCCTGTAACATTAACCAAGTATGAAGGCTCATGGGCGCGCAAGGTCCCAGTTATGAAAAGGTGCGTGCAAGGTAAAAGTGCACATGTGAAAGGTTTAAGGAAGCACATAGCACACGTGAGAACATGTGAAAAGGAGGCTCGAGACTTAGTCAATTTGAGCACCCAGGGTAAGAACACGTAAAAATAATGATCAGTTGGTACGTGGATAAGGTGCTAGTCTTGGTAGATAGGCTGGCCTAGGAAAGAGCATGCCTTAGATGGAATCTTCTAAAAGAACATCATGAGATAAAGTGGAAAGCTCAGGCCTGGAGAAGCATGCTCGCAAGGACCACATTTGAAACTCGGAACCAGATTTGAGGGCGTTGGAAGGTGATTTGGTAGTGTAGGAGAATTGTAAATACAAGTGCACCCGCAGAGTAAAAGATATAGAGACTAGGAGTTTGATAGACATCGCGAGTTTGAGATATAGTATGGGCGGTGCTCTGTAGAACTGCTGTGAAGACTTTTTTAGTATATAATTGATTCAAGAGAGAATGTCCTGGGCATGGAGTTGTAATTTTTCCTTTTTGATATCTTAGTTACGCAAGTCCAATGATATGCATGGCTGTTGTCTGCTCTTTGTGACACTTATGTATGATGAATCAATCAATGTAATGAGGTTACCGGTATAATATATACCTGAAATCGATGGTTCTAATGCATATTTTCTCTCTTATAATTTCTCCTTCCTTTCATGATATGAATGACTGTTTATATAATTATTTGTGTCATAATGCATGTTATGTATCCTGTTAAAACACTCGGTCTAAAGTGAATGCAATAATCTAGAGGCTGTTCTGAGCCCTATGGTTCTTGTATGTTTCAACCCCTCTCATAAAAAATCTTGCATTAATCATAGATGATGTTTCCCATTAAACTCACATAAAAGAGAGACTCAATACTCTGTGCGTGCCTTGGTGTGAGCGCTCAGCTTTTGCACTGGGTGATAGGCCAACACACATGGGATTCCTTCCTTTTGTGATGGGAGTAAAAATGACTAGAATTTTCCTCAAAATATGATTTTGACCAAATACCTTTCTCGGATTTTCCATTTGACTTTGTTGTTTTTTATTGTGGAACTTTTGACGCTTGTCTAATACGCTTTTTCCTCGGACTGCAGTTCATTAAAAGCTAGATTTATATTCATCAGTAAAACTTGTTGCAAATCTGAATGAGTTTTTTATTAAACACATTACTATAAACAAAAACCTCTCTCAGATTTTATGTTTGACTTTTTGTTTCTATTTATGGAACTTTTAGTGCTTGTTTGATACACTTTTCCTCGGACTGCAGCTCACTAAAAGTTAGATCTCTCTTCATTGGTAAAACCTATAGCAAATATGAATAAATTTTTTGTTAAAAAAAATTCTCTGAACAAAAACCTCTCTCAAATTTTCCATTTGACTTTTATATTTCTGTTTATGAAACTTTTATTTCTCGTCTGATACACTTTTCCTCGGACTGCATCTCACTAAAATTTAGATCTCTCTTTATTGGTAATACCTGTATCAAATCTGAATGAGTTTTTTGTTAATCACATTGCTATGAAAAAAACCTCTCTAATATTTTTCATTTGACTTTTCTGTTTCTGTTTATGGAACTTTTAGTGCTCGTTTGATACACTTTTCCTTAGACTATAGCTCAATAAAAGTTAGATCTCTCTTTATTGATAATACCTGTAGCAAATTTGAATGATATTTTTTTTAATCACATTTCTATGAACAAAAACCTCTCTCATATTTTCCATTAGATTATCTGATCTTTCATAATTCCTCAAAAACTGTCAAAATCTACTTAGTTCCAGAACTAAGCCTGTGAGTTCCTAAACTAAGCCTGCGAGTTCTGGAACTAACTCTGCAAGTTCCAGAGTGAACTTAAAATAGATATAACTTTTGCATACGATCTCGGATTGAGATGATTTTTTTTTGAACTTGCATAATTTTTTGAGAGGAATCTGAATATGAAATCAGATTTGAGTTTAGATACACCATACATGATTAATTACACTTTTCTCAATACTAGCATTATCTTTCCTTTATGGCCTACATACATAATACTTTGCATCATTTCCCAAATAATCAATAGGATTAGTCAGAAAATAGATAAAAATATATTTCTAAAGAATGAAAAATATATATATCATATATTCTATCTTAAGCAAACTATAAGTTCCTAGATTACATTTAAATCCACTTTCAAAGGTAACTTGGAAGGACAAAATAATGGTAATTTATGGCCAATTTATGGCCTCATCAGGAAGTAGTAATTATTAAGGTAAATGAGCCACCTCATTTTATAGACACTGCTAAGGAAGTGGTGGTGGAGACCGCAAAAGATGCCACTGAAATAGTGGAGATCAGTGATAAGAAAAAAGTGCATAATAATGATAAAGATAAAAGACCATTTAGTGTATTTCAGCCCACAAAACAACATGAAGAAAAATTGGTGGAGAAAAGGTTTATTAGTATACCAACTCAAGAAAGTGTCTTTATTGAACATCAGCCTCTAAAGGACGCAGAAATGCAAAAAAGGAAGAATTGTCCAAGATGGAAATTCCAACCAAAGAAACCCCAAAAGAGACTACAAAAGTGATTGATAATCCACATGAGGATAAAGATAAGGGAAAGGCACCAACTGATAGTATGACCCAAGAAACAAATAGCCAATCCCAAACTTAGGGTCAAAAAAGGAGTAGCTGAAAATAACAACAATGCAAGATTAGTCTAAAGATCCAACATTGGGGGTGGACAAGGTAGATCAAGAAATACCATTAGTACAAGATCCCCAAGAAGCATCTAAAAAATTGGTAGTTTTTTCTGAGGTATCCCAACTTATATTACAAGAGGAAAAAGGGGGAAATACTCTCACAACTGGCTAGTTAGGAGGATTGATTTCAAAGGTAGAATAGGAATTTATCCCGCAAAAGGTCATAGAAATCACAGCTATAGCTTTCCCAAAGCCCAAAAAGGACACAAAAAGGGAAAGAATCCTCACTAAGACCCATGTGGACCAATTTGGATTTAGAACCTTGGAGATTGTAACCCGCCACCAAGGCAAGTCAAGGGATGACATTACAACAAGTGATTATGATATCAAGCATATCCCATTGGGGAAACCTTCTAGGGAAATACTAAAACATGAGGTTTATAGTGGCGGTCGAAGGTTTTCTACAAAATGTTAATGAAGATAAAATATTAAAAAATCAATTGAAAGAGCATATAAAAACACTATCTTCGTGCTTACAAAAGTTGGTTTCACCTTCAAAGGAAGATCATGAGTTGGCCAACACTATTACTCCTGAAATATTAGAAAAAGTAGAAAAGGAAAGTGAAAAAGCTGAAGTAGTGGATAAATGGGTGGAGGACCTATCTCAAAAAGGGAGAAAAATCATAGAGAAAGCAACAAAAATATATGCAGAGCTAACCAATATGCTCAATGACGTGAAAATCAATTATACTATTGGGAGGGGATCCTCCTCAATCTTGACACCATAAATCACCTTGATGAAGAAACACTTGAAAAGTAAGGAATAGTGTTTCCTAAAGAAAAGGGCATGTAATATGTAATGGAGGTTTTAGCTAAAATAAAGGTGGAAGTTATAAACCAGGTTATAGAAAAAGTGGAGATACAGAGAGACTGGATAGGGAAAGCTATTGACATTATAGATGGTAGACTAGAAGAAGTGGTATTTGATAAATGAAATTCCACTTATGGAGACTGGGAGGTTGACATCCTGAGCCAATCTTCTGACGAATACATCAAGGATGAACACTATTCTTATGAGGTTATCAAAAGGCTCATCACTATGGAGAACAAGATTGCTAAACTAGCTAAGAAGCTAAAAAATATAAACATAGGATGGACCAATGTGTGGGGTGATAAAGGAATAATTTTATATTCAAACATCATGCAGGACTTGATGAAGAAGAGGTGATACAAGTGTTCCAAAGATTTGATGTTTATAGGGACAAGAAGCCAAAACAGGAAGAAGATAATGAAGAGAAAGATGATGATCATGTAAGATTGTGAGCAAGCTTAGGCTTGCTTTTTCTAGAGAATTTATTTTTAAATTATTACTTTCACTCGTAACAGTTACATATTGTTTTAAATTTTGTTTTCCTGTCATTTATGTATTTTTGAACAATGCAAGTAGAATTTGATTTCATTTTAATAGGATCCTATGTCTAATTTAACATGAAATTCATTGTAACATTTTATATCTTTTACATTTTCAAAAAAGGAAAGTAAAATGGGGTTCTATTAGGGGACCCAACCCAGGAAAACATTCACATACATTCTTGATATTACATCCAAATTTCCAATAGAAACTAAGAGAAAGTACCTAAATTCTACTAATACAAAATCTTCTCTGCAAAGATGAATTTTTTTCAAAAGCCTATTCTTTCTAGGAATACATTCTTTTGTCCCAATTTTTATTTACACAAAAACAATGTCCCCTGATAAATTACGAGACATGCCCAAATACATAAGATCATCAATACTTACTATAGGATCATCTAGAAAACCTATCAATGAAAACGTCCTCTCATAAGAGGAAACCCACTCAGTAAGGTCTAGACCACCTTTAGGAAAATCCTTCTCCCCTTTTTCTTGTAAAGTGGAAGATGGATTGGAATTATATGTAAACGATGGAAATGCAACTACAAATGTTCCTGAAGTAGATGGAGTAGGAATTTTGGAGCTAGACTCACCCTTACATTTCTCCATGAAGATTGGTGATGTCCCAAAAGGCTACAAAGACATAGTCCCTGTTGATTTATTTTCAAGAATTGAAACATGTTGCTCCAATTCATTCATCTTGTGAAAGAGAGTAGGCACAATATCTATTTAAATCCCTTCATGAAGCACATAAGATTCTAAGGGCATATCCTTCATAATGAATCCCTCATTACATATGAAAGGGCACATGTTGTCAAATTCACCTTTTACAATGGGCATGCTCTTGAACCAAAATGGTTTCAACACCGTAGGAGTTCTCTGGTGCTCTAACCTAAAGAGGTGAAAATAGAAGACTGGTCGTAATCAATCTCTATATCAATGCAAATCAAATATCCTGAGTTGTCAATGGCTCATTGTAGTCTTCAGGATCTGTAATTCCCAATAACATTCTCATGAATGCTTCATCTGGGCCTGATAAATCAAAAATTGAGTGCAATTCTTCAGAGGATATGTGTTTGAAATTAGATGATAATGATGTTCCTACCATATTGCACTCAAAATCTCACCAATCCTCTTGCAGACAGGATAAAATATGTGAGTTTGTAATGGAAACGATGTGAATTTATAGGAAATACGAGGCTGACAAGTTGACCTAAGAAAAATCATGGTGAAGTGACTCCTAAGATTGTTTGTGATACATGCACAAAGGAAATAAAATTGAAAGATACTACCATCATTCAAAAAAGGGGGTAATGGACCTAATGTGACTTGATCCACGTGGAAACACTCATCTCAAAAATATAATTTAATGAGTGTGTGTCTCAAGGAAAATTCTCAAAAGGCAGGAATGATTAAACATCAAATAAAACCATCTGGGGGCACTAAAAAATCGTCATAGAGTTCCTCAATTTACCTAAAAAATAAATTATTTTTAACCCATAGGAATAACAAACATAAGGGGAATCTAGCTTGTAGTCTCCCATGTCAATGTTGATACTATGAAATTTCCCTGAACAACTAATTATACCTCCATCTGCAACCATATCTTGAAATTCTTCGGCTAGATATATAAAACAATTCAGGTGTGTTGCCAACTCATTATTGATAAAATTATGTGTGCTTCATTAGCCAATCAATTTGTTACTTTTTGTTGCTTTAATAAACCCCCGACCTCGAGGGTTTGTGGGAAGATACCATGCGACATTGCATGACAAGAAATAGTAGGTTGGGAATCTCCAAATCCTAGTTCATCCATAACCTCAACTTCTTTTTTTTTCATCTTTGACTTCATCCTCAATGGCCTCCATGTAGAAAAACTTATTTTCAGAGACCCATCTATGTCCTTTGTTGTATTTTATAACAAAAATGAAACATGTAATTTTCTCGTTCTCTTCAATTTGCTGAATAATCAATTGGTAGGTTGAGGGAATGATTGTGTTAGAATTATTTGATTGTTGAAGCGTGTTCCTTTCTATTGGAAATTTGAATTTTTCCTCCAACATGCATGCCATGATAATAAAATCATAAACATTGATGTTGATCAAATAGTCGTACCTCATGTTGAATACTTGAAAGGAATGATAAGAATATTGTTCCAAGACGTGATCTCAAATGATAATAGCACACCACATTATATTTTCAAAACATAAGAGCTAAAATACCATATATGAAAGTCCATCATAATCCATAATTCTCAATACATTACAATAGAATGACTTGAATTATTCAATAAGAAAGATGTACATATAGGAGGAGGGAAGTGCAACTACTACCTAAATCAGTGGTGAAGAACTCCCACTAACTGATACTGGTAGTTAAGTTAACTCCAAAAGACTAGTAAGCTAACTCCACATAATTGAGAAGCTAACTCAACACAACTAGTAAGCTAACTCCACACAACTAGTACACCTAACCAAGCTAACCCAACAAGTGTAGGGCTAACACAAGTGTAAGAATTATCCTAATAAATAAATAAAAGGATAAATAATAACCTACACTAACATCCTCTAGGGTAAGCATAGCTTAGGTGGGTGAAAAATCAAGGTGGATCTTGACAATAAGGCCTGATGAGGTACCCATGATACAATAACTGGGAAAAATCAAACACCGTAAGGTACCCGAAACTCAGTAATAACAAAGTAGAGAGAGAAAAATATTGAAGGCAAGATATCCTCAGAATCTTGGCTCCAAAAACTCATAAATGCTAAAGACAGTGTGGTGCGCACTATGGTATGAATCCACTGCTCGATCATAAAACTCAAAAACAACTGACACTGGGCCTTCACCAGAATAGCTCCATGCAAGGAAACTGTCAATAGAGTGATGTTGAAAGTATCCCAAAAAAACACCAAACATAATTTGATCAATTTCTACAAATAGGTGTGCCATGATCTAAGAACAACCAAGGCAACAAGGCAAGGACATGAGATCCAAATAAAATAGGAGTGCCACGATCTAAGAAAAACCAAGGTAATAAGGAAAGGACACAAAATCCAGAAGAAGCAGTATCAATCCAACCCTCCCATATTGCAAAATAGGTGCATAATGATCCACAGATTCAATAGGAGTTGTCAACAATGGACAAGGACTCGAGATAAAAACAAACTAGCAGGGCTCACACCAAGAATAGCTCCACGGTAACAAGAGAAAGGTCAACATGACCAAAAAAAGTGTCGAAATTATATCAACATATCTCAACAAACAAGGTAGCATATACGATTGAATTTATCACCCGATAGATATCATAGAATGCAACTCCCCATAATAGTTTATACGTTGGGCTCAACCGAAATTACGTCCACAAGTGACACCACACCCTCCGGTGATGAGACTTCCAAATTGATGCATGTAAATATTCAATGAGTAACAATACCTTACATTTGAAATTCATAGCAATAGCTTCACCACATGCGTATATCTGTTTACAATGCTGAAGAAACACTGTGTCTGAATCCACTACTCGATCATAGAACTAAAAAAATAGCTGACAATGAGCTTCACCAAAATATATCCATGCAAGGAGATTGTTAATGGAGTAGATACGAATAGTGTAAAATAAACACCAAACATTTTAGGATGCCGGGCTGCTACCAAATAGGTTTGCCACGATCCACAGAGTAACCAAGATTACAAGGCAGACACCTTCCAAATTTGACACGATCCAAGAATTAATTGGAGGGTAAGCAAAGTTACAAAGATCTGAAACCCAAAGTGCCGTTTGTATTTGACCACATCCTAGTGCAGAATGGGTAGGATGACACCCAGATGAGTATAATGTCAAAATCAACTATTCACAATAACAAACTGAATCACTGGGCTCCACCTTAGATATGAGCTCCCCATCAAGAGAGTTACTGTCAACTCTTGGAAGGTTTTCAAAAATATAGATCCAAAATATTCAACAAACTGTTGATGGTAGTTGTAAACCCATAGATACAAGACATGTAATACCCAAAACTTTAGGATGTCGGGGTCAACCGAAGATTGCGTCCACATGATCACAACACCCTCCCGAACTAATACTTGATAATTAAGTGCATGTAAAATTACAAAACCAGTACCTTTTACATGTGAAATATGGTTGTATAAAGAATGTCTTGATGCATAGATCTCGTTAATATACACAATTAAAAAAGAATGCACCCAGATGGTACAAATCTAAAGCCAGTGGATCTAAAGATTGCATCCAAAATAGAAATATCCAGAGTGTAAAACTAATTCATCCGAAAGGTACACGCAAATATCCAATGGATAAAATAATGCACTGAGAGGGTATAGATCTACGTCCAGTGGATAAAAGATTGCATCCAAAACATAAATATATAAAGGGTAAAAGAATCCATCTGAAAGGTGCACACTTATATCCAATCGATAAAATAATGCACTGAGAGGGTACATATCTGCATCCAGTGGATAAAATATTGCATCCAAAATTGACATATCCAGAGGGTAAAAGAATGCATCCAGAAGGTACACGCTTATATCTAATGGATAAAAGAATGCACTAAGAGGGTACAGATCTATGTCCAGTGGATAAAAGACTACATCCAAAATAGAAATATTCAAAGGGTAAAAGAATGCATCCAGAAGGTACACGCTTATATATGATTGATAAAAGAATGCATCGAGAGGGTACAGATCTGTGTCTAGTGGATAAAAGACTGCATCCAAAATAAAATATCCAGAGGGTAAAAGAATGCATTCGTAAGGTACACGCTTATATACAATGGATAAAATAATGCACCGAGAGGTTATAGATTTGTTTCTAGTGGACAAAATATTGTATCTAAAACAAAATATCCAAAGAGTAAAATAATGCATCTTGAAGGTACACGCTTATATCTAATGGATAAAATAATGCACCCAGAGGGTACAGATCTGTGTCTAAATTCGACTGTCTCAAAACATGGTCGATCTTTATAGTCGATTTCAGGGTTTTTGAACCTTCGAAATTCAATTATGTACTCTGTTTTGCATAAAAAATGCATGCTGCCAAAAAGTGCTAAAAATTATGAATACATGAAAATAATAAACCATTTCTTGCAAAGAAAAACTTACAGATGGATTTCTACATCATCTATAGCTCTAATACCATGACAGGAACGATAAGAAGATTGTTCCAAGCCGTAATCTCAGATGATAATATCACACCACATTATATTTTTAAAATAGAAGAGCTAAAATACCATATATGGAAATCCATCATAATCCATAATCCTCAATACATTACAATACAATGAATTGAATTATTCAATAAGAAAGATGTACATATAGGAGGAGGGAAGTGAAACTACTACCTAAATCAGTGGTGAAGAACTCTCACTAACTGATAATGGTAGTTAAGTTAACTCCAGAAGACTAGTAATCTAACACTACATAACTGAGAAGCTAACTCCATACAATTAGTACACCAAAGTAAGTTAACCCAACAAGTGTAGAGCTAGCACAAGTGTAATAATTATTCTAATAAATAAATAAAAAGATAAATAATAACCTACACTAAAAATACTTTGAATCAACCATTTTTTTCCCAATTACAATCTTATGTTAATGGTCCTTTTGAATTACACTAAATATTTTCTTTTTGACAACTACAATTGTACTATAGATAAATATTTCTTTCTGTGATGTGATAAAAATTTTAAATTCATATTTCCTCTGTTTGGTTGAGAATATTTTAGTAAGCTTTTGAGCGTATCTTGAGCATAGTTAAAAAGGATCTTTTAATGTTTTATTGAGACTTTAGCATGAGATTTTGTGTTTAAATCATCAAATATTGTGTGAAATCTTGCACTCCTGGGATTCTACGAGTGTATACCTTTATGGGTTAATGATGAAATCGATTCTTTCCTTAGGGCAGTTTTGAAACATTTGTAAGGTAAATTCTTGAAATATTTGTATAATTAACTTTTTCTAACTTTAATCTCCCATTTATACACAAAAAATTACAATCTACAACCATTAAATCCTTATGAATTATCCATGTTTTCCCTGCTTATAACCAATTTTCTAAGGGATTTTACCATTTCTACCCTCCCTTTCATAAATATGCAGAAGCAAGCTAATATTTACACTGTCTAAAGTGACCTGAGTCCTATTTTGGAAAGATACCTGCATTATTTAGTGTGACAACTCGTGAGAGTAAAATGATTATTGCATTCACCGTGTCTATTCAAGACTATCCTCCATATTTCTAAGAGAAAACTTAGAGACTACAATTTCATCCACCTTTCTCATAATTATAGGTCAAAAAATGGGTCCTCTCACCTTGGTTAAAGGTAGAACCTAAAGTAGTAGGGAAGGTCATCCCCTTTGTGAATGCAGTACAATCCCTCCCAAGTCAAGTCTCAAAGAGTTTTTCATAAATGTCCCTAGATACAAATGACTAAATATTCAATCTGACACCCTCTAAGCATCCACTTCGGTTTGTAAATGTTGTTTAGCTCTCAAAGTAGTGCATATTTGGGTACCAACAATGGGTGCAATTACCTGGCCTTCCATTGGAATAATGGGATTCAGAAATCATTAAAGGAATTGCAAAGGTAGTTATTGATCTCATTTGGGTTGACCCCACTACCAAATCTAAATTGAGATTTTTGCATGTTCGCTTTTGTGTAAATTTTCAAATAGATAAAGAGCTACCCAAAAGTATCAATCTACCCTCTAATTGGGGTGGTATCAACAAAAGATAGACTGTGATCATATCCCGTTACTGTGATTTTTGTGTTGTATAGCATACCACAATCCAAAAACATTCTCTAGACATAAAGAGAATAAATTGACCAAGGTATGTCAATCCAAGGAAGGAAACATCAAGAAATTTATGGAGGAATGTAATCTATTAGAAGTGGGTGAAACTTCTGATGTTAAATCTCTAGATTTTCATAGATAAATTCAATAACAATAAATCAAATCAACACATGAAATGAAAACTACATAATATAGAGACAAGATGTAAATAGAATGGAGCAATTTCTATTAAATATGAGAGGGAATTTTATACAATTTCTTGCTCCTAAAATCATGGAGTCAAGTCTTATCATTTTATCCCCATATCTCTCCTTTATTCCCTAGTCTTACTCTCAATCCCAAGATATTCTCACACATTCCTATCTCTATGAGTTGTGCATGACAACTACTTGTGCACACTCATATATTATTTTATAAATATTAAAAACTATTACTACCAAATAACTCAAACCACTCCTAAGTGTTCACACTATGAACAATATTTCTATAACAATCACCCCCTTAGTGTGAACATGGGGAAAGCTATCTCCTGTACTTGCTCATGATCTACAAAGAAATGAAGGTTTTCAATGAGTACCAACAACTCAAACAATATGAGGTTTTCAAAGAGAACCTCTAACTCAGAAAATGGTTTTCTAGTGGAACCAACCACTACATAACAACGTATATTATTTTGCTCACATCATTATTTCTAACTTAGAGGGATTACAAAACAGAACTTATGCTCATGAAGGAGCTATAAATAGGAATTTTACTTCTATTCATTATTAAAACATAAAGTAAACACACCACACAACAAAAATAAAATGTCACCAATGCCATGAAGTAATCTCTTTATTGGTGACTAACAAGAGATGCCAATTTTCCTCTATCCTCATATGCCTCCAGCCTCCATTGTGATGCTACTTAGTTAGAAAATGTAGCTTTTAGGTTCATTACACAATCGTTTTGGGTGTTGGATTCAAACGATAATGCACCCCTGACTATGGATGTCGTGTGCAAGTGAAAATGTGTCCAATTAAAAAATTACATAAATGTATTATGCACCACTTTTTTTCAAATCCCCTTTTTTTATTTCCACTTTTCTCTTAAAATAGAAATTAGGTTTTTGTAAAATTTTAACAGAAGTTTTCCAGAGATTAACTTAATAAACCCAATGAATTTCATAATATTTTGAATCTGGGTTTTTTAGATACATTCAATCTATCAAAAATTTGTTTTAGAAACAATAAAAAACATTCACTCAACTTAAACAGAATTTTACGCATAGATACAAGATGGATATGAACCTGATGTAAAATAAAATATTGTCTTGTTCTTATCTTTCTAGAAAAATAAATGAGACATAAATCAGATGTTGTATGAGTAAACTGCATTCTTTTTACTGTGATGTTTCTGCTGGAAATGTTTTTTACGGGATTCTTTCAACCATCTTCTTCTTCTTCTTCTACACTTCCAGAAGGAACCTGCTCTAATACCAGATGATGTTAAATCTCTAGATTTTCATAAATGAATTCAATAACAATAAATCAAATCAACACATGAAATGAAAAATACAGAAGATAGAGACAAGATGTAAATAGAATGGAGCAATTTCTATTGAATATGAGAGGGAATTTTATACAATTGCTTGCTCTTAAAATCATGGAGTCGAGTCTTATCATTTTATCCCCATATCTCTCCTTTATTCCTTGGTCTTAATCTCAATCCCAAGATATTCTCACACATTCCTATCTCTATGAGTTGTGCATGACAACTAATTGTGCACACTCATATATTATTTTATAGATATTAAAAACTATTACTACCAAATAATCCAAACCACTCCTAAGTGTTCACACTATGAACAATATTTCGGTAACAACTTTTAAGCCTAACTCGCCTTTGGGTAAGGTCAACCAGGATTTTGTGGTGGATTCCATGTTCTCGTTTCTTAAAGAGGTTCAGCAAACCAAGAAGAAAGGTGAAGGTATGCAGGAGGAGGTGGTCACCTCCCCTTCACAGAAGATAGGGGAAGATCAAGAAAAGGAAGATGAATTTGTGGATACTGAAGTAAATTATCTAGTTAAATATCTAGTTGTTGAGAACACTTATGGTAGTTTGGGGTTTTTTTCCCAAAGCAAGAATCCATACCAGTTATGGTTAGCAACATGTTCAAAGCTATTGGATTGGAAGAAATTGATAGAGTGGAAGCAAGTATTATTCCTGTCTGTACTCCCCAATCTCAACCCAAGAAAATTCTGAATAATCCCACTCCTAAAGAGGACCTCGGGGGTACCAAATCAATTGTGGGATGACCCCCCTTAAGGGAGACAAGAGAAAGATCTTCAAAGAAGGAGGTGACAGAAGGAAGTTATAGAACCTTGAGTTCAAGTAAGAGTAGATTCAAAAAAATTAAATGATTAGTCTCTCATGGAATATTAGAGGGTTAAATAACCCTAGTAAATATAGGATTCTTAGGGATATTAGGAAAAATAACCAAGCTGATATACTCATGATCCAAGAAACCAAAATGAGGGAGGATAAGTTTAAGGAAATTTAGAAGTGCTTTTTGAAAGAAGTTGTTTGTGGCTATGTTGACTCTGTAGGAGCTTCAAATGGATTTGTTTACCTATGGAATAGTAACACAATTGAAGGATAAGTTTTAATTCAAAATAGACACCATTTAGCTATCTGTTTCATGAATTTGATTTCAAAAATAAAATGGATACTGTCAAATTTCTATGCCCCGAACTCAATTAATGGTTTAAAAGAACTATGGAATGAAATGACTACTTTTAGGAACTATTTCAGAGAGTGGGATTGGATGATAGGGGATATTTGAAAACCCCTCTCCTACCATCTAATAAAAAGTATGTGTAACTACATTTTCTAAGAGTATCGATGACCTATCAAATTTTCTTCATGAGAATGGTTTGTTTGATTTGGAACTTAGAGGGTCTAAGTTTACATGATGAAATCAAAGAACTGGGACTGGTCTTATTCAAATCAAATTAGTTATATTCCTGGACAATATTCAATTCATTTTCCTCTCTAGTAAGGACGGGGTTAGATCACAATCCTTTGATCCTTAAGTTTGATGAGGCTTATATATCAAAAGGTAGGCCATTTAGATTTGAAAATATATGGACCATGCATCTAGATTTGAGCAAGTGGATTGAATAATGGTGGAATAGTCCTACTTATGGAAACAGTGTGTTTCAATTAGCTTCAACGTTGAAAAATATTAAAAATGGAAAAAGGAGGTTTCAGGGATATTTTTCTATAAAAAATAAAAGTGATGGAGGACTTAAGAATCCTTAAGAAGCTTATGGATAAGGAACAAGAGAATAAGAGAACAAGAGAAAACTCTTTTGGGGGAGTGGAGCCCATAGGACAAGGAACAAGAGAAAACTCTAGTTTCATAATTTCATAACTTGCTAGCTAAGGAAGAAATATATTGGAAGTAAAAATCCAAAATTAATTGGCTCAAGGAAGCGGACATGAATACCAAGTTTTTTCATGTCTCTGCTACTATCAAAGCCAACAAAACAAGAATTATTGAAGTCACCAAACCGGATGGGACAATGGCCATTGAAGAAGATGAAATATTTGGGACATTCATAAGATATTTTCATAATCTTTATGTTAAAGGGACACAAGTTGATGCGAAGAATATGGAGGATTCTCTCTCACTCTTTGATAACATTATTAATGATAGGGAGAATAGAAAAAATTTGGTGATTATGAGTGAGGAATAAATAAGATCCATTATTTTCCTTATGGAGGGTGATAAGGCCCCTAGTCCAAGTGGATTTCCTACCTTCTTCTTTCAAATTTAATGGGATATCATTAAAGACAAGTGGTGCAAGCAGTTTAGGACTTCTTTTCTTGTGGCATGCTACTAAAACAATTCAATCATACTTTTTTGGTTATGATACCCAAGGTGAATGGAGCTAGTGATGTCAAGGATTTTAGACCAATCAACCTATGTAACACCATCTACAAAAATTTCTCAAAAATTATTTCCTTTGGAATTAAGGTTTTTCTTCACAAATTCATATCACCTAATCAGGGAGCCTTTTTACTAGGAAGATAGATATTGAATAGTATCATAGCAATCCATGCAACGGTGCATTCTATGGAAAACATAGGGAGGCTATTATGGTGAAACTTGGTATGCATAAGGCATATGATAGAGTCTTATGGAAATTCTTAGGCCTTATTTTGGAAAAGATAGGATTTGATCCCAAGGTTACCCATCTAAGTAAGGAATGTACCTCTACACCAAGCTTCTCGGTCCTTAGCAATGACAAGCCTCTTGGATTCTTCAAACCTAAGAGGGGGACTACGTCAAGGGGATCCTCTATTCCTTTTTCTATACATCATTATTGTGGAGACCCTTAGTCAAATCTATCAAAAATGCAGGCGGTATAGAAGACTAACAAGTTTTCAAGTGACCAATGGAGTTGATCCTATCAGTCTGCAACAATTTTTGGATGCCATTTTCCTCTTAGGGAAAGATGATGTTAATGAGGCCAGAACATTTAAGGAAATCACTAAGGAGTATGAGGAAGTTTTGGGATAACTTATCAACTTTCATAATATTTCCTACTTTTTCATAAATATTTATTCTGAATAATAAAGAAGACTCGCAACCATTATGGAGTATAGAGTTAAATCATTACCAAATTGCTATTTCGGAATGCCTTTGTGTGGAAGTAAGATTACTATGGAAACATGGAATCTTCTTATTGAAAGTTTTTTAAAGAAAAATTGCTTGATAGAAAGTTTCTCATGTCACACAAATGTGTAAATATCAGCTACTACAGATCTCTTTATAGGGGTTTGCTACTTATATTATGTCCATTTTCAAAATCCCTTGCAAATCTGAAACAAACATTAAAATAATCCAAAGAATATTTCTTTGGTTTGGCACTGAGGACAAAGCTAGAATACCCTTGGTATCATGGAATAATGTAAAAAAACTAAAAATTAATGGTGGCATTCATCTCAAAAATTAAAAAATTCATGAATGAATCTCTGATTGTAAATATAGGGTGGAGAATTTACAAGGAACAAAGTTTGTGGGTAGACATCTTATAGTAGAAATATATGTTGACTATTGGTAGAAGGAAAACCCTTATTTCTTCATGTGAGTACTTTTAGTCTTTATTTTCCACTAAATCTCTATGCATGCTAGCACTTCATTTAATAAGAATGAATGCATAATCATCTTGATAATTCTCCAAGTACTCATTCAAACGTACTAAACCATTGCATACATTCACTTGGAAACAAATGTAATAAGGAAAAATGACTATAGATAAACTATAACCAAGATCAATTGCATAAGAAAATCTCTATACTCAGTTACATCAATGACCATAATCCACCCATAATTATCCATTAATCTACAAACACAAATACATAACAAGAATTTGATACAAAATCTATGAATACAGATCCATGCGCACAGATACACCAGAGTAGCATAACCCTAACACATAACATAATGAACATCAAAACTATCTTTTTATCCCTCGAAAGGTCTTACATTATATATATAGTGGTCGGTACTTTCCCTTCACCGCCCATGCACTTCCTAATAATATGCATGCTTTATAAAACACTTTGATAATAATATATTGTCTAATAATATTTTGTTGTGGTCCTATTAATAGCTAGCTCCATGCATGTGCTTTCTCCAAAAATATACATTACTTACTCATCAAGGTAGCCTTCTTTTATCCTTTACGTGATGAACACTCTAAGTCTATTTTTAGCCCATCCTGGAAAAATGGCTAAGTCCTCAATATGCCTATATGCATAGCCCCATGTGCAATCCTACTTCTTTCGTGTCATCTTGTGTGTTACCCATTCCTTCTTATGTGCGCATTTTTTCCTACATATTCTGATACTTAGTCATTTTCCATCCCAACATTACCCCACACTAGGTATGTTGTTCATCCTTAGTAACACTAGAGATTATCACACAAAATAATAGTAGTATACCCTTATTTCTCAAAAGAATGAAGGATAAATAATATGGCTTACACCAGAGCATAAAATAATAAATTTTCCTTAGGGGAAGGAGTACAAGAAATTCCTTTATCAATATTTTATGTATCTCCTTCCTCCCCTCCAATTCCTTACTTTCATGTAATAGAACATTATCGACTATGCTTGGGACCTCCGCAGGAGTCAAGTCATCAATCTTCCCCTTCATCTATTCAATAAAAGCCTCAAGATGTTTGGCCACATTGTCCAATGCATCCATATTGCGTGTAATCTATGGGAATAATTCCTTTAGTATATCCTTAAGTGAGGTCTTCAACATTTTTATTATTTACCTCTTCCATTTTACCTCAAGAAATACCTTTTCCTGTTACACCCTAATATTCTTGTTTTTTTCCTGGAACTCTTTAAACTTCACTTCATACCTAACAACAAGAAAACTTACAACATGACTAAATACCTAACAGCTATCATATACAAACTCTACCACTTGTGCAGCCCCTTTAGCTTCCACTACCAATGCATCATACTATGCAAGGTGCTCTTTGATTTGTTCATTGTCACTCTTCTTTTTTTGCACCATTACTTCATATGTGGATTCTATGGCGAGAATCTTTTTCTCATATGTTATCATGCGTACCAAGTCCTCTAGAAAGCTTAATGTTGATTCATATAAAGGTTGGAATTGATCAACCAGGTCCATGTGCACATTGTAATTGAATTTTTTATGTATTCCACTTTTTTATATGTCACGTGCATCCATCTCTTCTCTTCCCATACTTCCTATTTTAGTTACGTGATGATCTTATTTTTCTCCTTGATCTCTTTATCTATATATCTCTTATTTCTTTATCCTTCTCTTTTATCTCATTGTGTATATTTCTTAAGTGGATGTCCCTCACCCCTGCGTCTATTGATAGTTTGTTAAACACATTACATGCTTGTCTATTCATTAGTATATGTGCATCAACTATTGGATAAGCCTCTCCCAGTGTATACTTAATTTGGCTTTCAGTTTTTAATCACACACTAACCTCGAACTCTGACTCTTCCATTGTGATCGAAATTCCATAAAGATCATATTTCTTGTGTGTGGAAAATCTTCTTCCTTCTTAAGAATGAACAAAATAATCTATCTTCTATGACCACCGTACTCTGATATATTTTATGCAATACTTTCGTTTGAAAATATCACGCTATGAAGGAAAATTAAAGTTTGCACTAAGAACTCTTTGACCCATCCTTCAAATAAAAATGGCCAATACATAAGTGTTGATAAACAAAAAAATCATCCTTCCCTTCCAACTACATAGGTAACTCACTTGAAATGCACCATTCTAGCCCAAACACCTCACACACTCTTTTATACTATATATCCTACCTGGAATTATACACATTTGTGATGGTATCACAAGTGTAATTAGAAAATATTTTTGCATGGGATGTGTTTTCTTTAGGGAACTCCCATATTTTATCATTTGGACCATTTGACACCCCAAGTTCAGATAACACAATGAATAGTAGGACATTTTCAAACATGATCTTTTCCCCTACGTGTGCTTCTTCAATGATCTCCTTTGTTATGAATCCAACAAGGTTAACTGTACCTTTAGATATTTTCTTTATGACATAAAGTCATCGCTTGTTCACTTGACTCCATCTTTCTTCTCCATTCAACTTTGTAAGCAAACATGTTTCCATTCTAATGATAAGATCATCAAGCTTAGAGATGTCCATGGTGTGCCCTCCTTGTTGGTAGTTCCTCAAGCCTGTAGTCTTCTTCACTTCATCATCATCTTCCAAGTCTACTGAAATATTTGTCCTTATGCTACAAAGACCATTAAATTTAACAATTAATGGTGTGGTAAGGCACGTCCTTCTACTTGCAAAGTAGAAAAATTCCTCATGGACGTGTGACATAATCCATTGATATAGTCACTTAATATTTCCAAAGTAAAGGAGTTTATATAGCTAAGGGACTCTCGTGCTATGTAAGGTCTGATACCACTTATCATCATAGATAGGATTATCATCTACTTTCCTCTCCTTTTTCCTTTTTATTGGCTCCATAACTATTTCGTATGAGTTCTCATCAATGTGATTGTTAGAGTCACTGACTGAAATCTTCCTCACGTGTGATACCCAATCTTTCCCCATAAGCACTCCATCGGGGTACTAAATTTTGAGTATTATTCTTCTTGTACATCTTTGACCATGGGATTTTATTTTCCCGTGACTTTTCCTTTCCCCTTTGGTTATGTGGTTTCCACCTTCCTAGGTGTCATGTCACACGCAAATGCAAACTGTTACTCTCTTGTGTGGTAAGTGCCTTTAATTTCTTACTTCTAACTATCTGTGCTAAATATATTCCTTATCTTATGTCTTGTTCCCTATTTTTTCCATAATTATTAAAAACTTGTAAACCCTTCTCCTACTCCAAACATGCTTACACACAGTTCCCAAGTCTCAAACTTCCCTCTGAAGGATTTCTTCTACTCGTATGTGTCCTCAATTTGATCTAGTTCATTCGGTCTTCTAGGTTTACACGCAAGTTCACAAGAAATTGCATGAATTCACACAATTGTTTCACAAGGTAAGGTAAAAATGAATTTACCCTAACACCTTTTTATATATTTTCAAATTTTTACTACATTTAATGCTTGCCACTAACCACCATACAACAACTTTAAATCTAATTTTTCATTCATTTTCCATTTCATTCTTTTGTGTGCTACAGTTGTAACCTTTTGACGTGCTTACTACTTCCTAGGTCGAAGACTTCCTTGCATGTGCCTCCCTCATCACAGTACATAAACCTTTACATCGTATACCAAGTAGTTCATCCTATTGTTGCCTACCTAGTGTTACACTACGTGATACTTTTCATGTGTGATCTTTAATATGATAAATTTCCTTATTATCACCATCCTTCTACCATCACGTTCACATCTTCATCCACTTTAACTCTCCTTCAAGTACCAACAAGGTCTCCTTATTTCAAATTTATACATGGTTCATCCCACACTAAAAGTATGTGCGGTCCTCTACACACAAAATCAATATATAGTAATCAAATTCCTGCGTGTAAGAATGCTTATTACATCAAAATAAAGAAATAAACAACAAAACAAAAGCAACATCTGGAAAGAAAAAAATGAAAGGGAAACATAATATAAATGGAAATACTTCCTTATTACAAATAATAAAAAGTTTTATTTATAGTGGGGCTTCATCCAACTCCCATTGAAGTAACCGGGCAACATGGTGTCATCCAACACCTGTAATTGACATGCGCTTGAGTCAATTATCTTGGTTACTACAAAAGTTCCCAACCAAAGCACCTTAATTTTTCTAGGGTGGCGCACAAATTTAGAGTCATAGAGAACGGCCATATTTCCAAATTGAAACACCTTATTCTTAATGTTCCTATCATGTCAAACTTTTTGTCTTTCCTTCTCAGTCTTCTAGATCCAACGCACAATGGTGTGTCATTCATCTAATTGCATTAGTTTTTCAATGAACTCCTTTTGTAGTTTTTTCATCATCTAATCTACCTATGTGTGTTATACGCATAGATGGTAACATGAATTCAACTGGTAGCATTGCCTCTACCCCAAACACCAACTGGAATGGTGTGGCCTTATTCAATCTCTTATATGTGGTCCTATAAGCTCAAAGTAAATTTGACACCTTATCATCCCAATATTTTCTTCCAACATCACAAATATTTGTAAGATTCTATCCCAAAATCTTGTTGAAAGATTCTGTAGTGCCATTAGCTTCTGGTAGCATTGCCTCTGCACCAAACACCAACTGGAATGGTGTGGCCTTATTCAATCTCTTTTATGTGGTCCTATAAGCTCAAAGTAAATTTAACACTTTATCATCCCAATATTTTCTTCCAACATCACAAATATTTGTAAGATTCTATCCCAAAATCTTGTTGAAAGCTTCTGTAGTGCCATTAGCTTGAGGGTGATAAGGGGTAGTTTTATGGCAATCCACCATAAATTCTACCAATAAAATTCTAATTGTCTCATTTTAAAATTGTGTTCCTCTATCACTAATCAAGCTTAATGGACATCCATACATGCTAATTATATTCTCCCATAGGAACCTTTCTATTGTAGCTATAGTATAATCTTTCATAGGTGTAGCCTTTTCCCACCTTTTTAAATAATCTATATAAGTAATAATGTATTGTATGCCATTTTTGTGCATGGGTGGTGTAATAGGTCCTACAAAGTTAATAGCCCACTTCTCAAAGGGTTACATGCTCACAATAGGTCTAAGTTTCATCTCATCTCTATTTCTAGGATTTCAAAGGCACTGACAATGATCACATGCTTTGACAAACTCCTTTGTATCTTTGTTCAAAGTTTCCCATCATAGGCTAGTCATAAGGATCTTGCACGCAGTCATATCACCTGCATAATTTCCACCTGCTATACCGCAATGATATTCTTCCATAATAGCTTATCACTCATGCTTTAGGACACACTAGCACAAGACCTCATCTCTTCCTAGTTTGTACAAATCTCCACTAATCAAATGATAAGGCATTGCACATATAGAAAGTTGTTTTTTTTCTCCAGTGTCTTCATCCCCTCTAGTGCCAATCCAGTGAGAAAAAATATAGCTATCTCTTCCAAATCTAAGGGCGTGTGGATGAATATGAACAACTATTCATCAGGCATTGTATCCTCAATACTATGCACCTGCTCGCTAGAGTTTATCCTTGATAGATTATCAGGCCCTGAATTACTCTTGTATGGCTTAACAACTATAAAGTCAAACTCTTGAAAAATAAGTATCCACCTGCAGATGCACCCTTGCAAAATAGGATTTTTGACCAAGTATTTCAATTCCATATGATTTGTACATAAAATAAATGGAGTGGCTAACAAGTACTGTCTAAACTTGTGAAGCGCATAGATTATAGATAAGGCTTCACACTCTATTGTTGTATTATTCTACTTTATGGGTGCCAAATTCCTACTTGCAAAGAAAATCCAATGATCCATAATTCCTTCCCCTAGTTGTGCCAAGACTACACCAATTTACATGCCAGAGGCATCAATGTGTACATGAAATGGTTTGTCCCATGAAGGAAAGCACAAATTTGGTACAATGGTAAGCCTCTCCTTCAATGTCTCAAATGCCTATTGTTGTGTGTTACCCCAATAAAATTTCCCCTTAGCTTTGAATAACTCTTCTAACGGTGCATAATTTTTTTCTTATCCTTTTAAAAACTTCCTATAGTAGTCAGTAGGTCCTAGAAATCCATGCACCTCACTCTGATTGGTAGGCCCTTCCAAACCCAAAATCATATCTATTTTGGTTAGGTCTACCAATAATCCCTCTTTATAAATGATGTACCCAAAAAAAGTGCCAAAAGGTGTTCCAAAGATACACTTATTAATGTTAAGAGAGATGTTTAACTGTCCACAATGATCCTTGACTAAGCCATACATTTTCCAATCATCCAAATATACTTGCAAGAACTTATGTATAAATCCCTGAAACATCTTCACAATAATGCACGAGTGTTGGAACCATAGAAAATTAACTAAGTATGAAGGTGCATAGGCACGCAAGATCCCAATTATGGAATGGCATGCAAGGAAAAATCACGCAAGAGAAGTGTTTAAGGAAGCCTGTGGTGTGTGACGCATGAAGATAGAACCAAGGGTTCAGAACTTAGTCAATTTGGATGTCCGGAGTAGAACACGTGAAAAGCATGACCCAATTACACGTGGATAAGATGCCATCCTGGAGACAAGTTGGCCTAGGAAGGAGCATGCCTGTGATAGAATATTCTAGAAGAACATCATGGGATAAAGTGGAAAGCTTAGGCCTGGAGAAGCATGCTCACATGGAGGACCACATTCAGACACTTGCACTAGATTTGAGGGCACTGGAGGGTGAGTTGGCAGTCTAGAAAAGTTATAAATACAAGCATCTGTAGAGATAGAAATATATACATAGAGAGTGGGCGGAACTCTACAGAAATAATGTGAGGACTTTGTCAAGTGGATAGTGGTATTCGGGAGAGGATGAATTAGGCTTGGGGGTTGTAAATTTTCTTTTTGGTAGCTTAGTTAAATAAGTCCAGTGCAATGCATGATTGTGGTTTGCTTCTTGTGACCCTATGTAATGGTTCCATGGATGTAATAAGGTTGTCTGTTATAATATATACATGAATATCAATTATTCTGATGCATACTTCTCTCTTATGAGTTCTCTTTCCTTTCATGCTAAGTATGTATGCTTGTATGTTTCTTTCTATCATAATACATGTTATGGATTCTATTAAGTACTTGGTGTGAAATGACTGCAAAGATCTAGAGGTTGTCCTAAGCCCTATGGTTCTTGTATTTTCTAACTTCCCTTCTGGAATCTCTTACAAAAATCATAGATGATGTTTAAAACTAATCTCACATAAAATAGAGACTCAGTAGTTGTGCATGCCTCAGGTGAGCACCCAACTTTCACTGGGTGATAGGCTGACATGCATGGGGTTCCTTTATTTTGTGATAGGAGTAAAAAATACTACATCTTGGTTCCATTTTCGAGACCTCTTTTCGAAGTTGTAGTGGGATTCAGCATACATCATGATCTGTGTAATGAGTAATGACATAATGGTTAACATTAGAAAGTGTTGAATCATGGTTCAAGAGCAAAGAGGATGAATTTTCTTAGATATTCAGCACTGGACCTAAGTTTAATGCACGTAGATGGGTAGAAGAGAATCTCTACCACGATTTGTATGATACCTTTTTCTACTATTTCCCAATGGAGTTGTATGAATGGCTCTCAGCATATGCATCCAGACTTAGTTAGCATTATGGATTGCATGTGTGGACCCAAGAAGAATACCAAAGGCTACAAGATGTTGATCTGATGTGGACCCCTGCTGTGGATCATTGGTGGAAAGGAGTATTAGCTAGTTACACCTTGGAGTATGCCATTTCCACATATTCCTATCTGAAGGTTGTTGAGTTTGAGTTTCTGCGAGAGCCCAGAGGATCATTTCTACGTGTCGTCCCTCTGGCTCTAAAGAATTTGATGATTACCATGAGTTTAGAGGCTTTCCAAATGGCTAGCTAAACTATCCTAAGTGTTGGGCGAGGAAGCTAGGGTAGAGGAAGATGGTAGATTTTGCGGCAGAAAAAAAAGGGAGGAGAGACGACTCAAGTATGGTGAATCGTGTGAAAGGGAAATTGCTAGATGACATGAGGTTACAGGTGTGATGGATGTATGGCGGTAGACGTTGTGGGAAGGATTTGAGGTTCACATTGAGGACATGGAACTTGAGTAGTCTGTGTAACCCCATCTTGGCAAGTGTGTGAGAGAAACCCCTTTGACTTCTGATGAGAGTTCGTCATGTGGAGAAAGAAGAACCGTTGGTGCACATATGAGCCCACCTAGTGACCAGACCCTAGCACTTGGTTTTCCAAATCAGGGGGATAATATTGCCAGTCTAGTTGGTTGCATTAGAGGTGATCATTCTACACCCAGGAGGTATAATTTCTTGTTTGGGACTTCTATGGATGCAAACACCAACCTAGTGTTAGGACTTTTCAGGCAAGGTATGACACACAAGCATTTGGTATCACGTCTGTGATTGGCATGGGGTATACTATTGGTAGTGGGGCATTGTCACAGACCGCAGGTGCACAGCTCAATGGAACTATGGGGACCCTTGGCATGACCACTTCAAGACCTGGTAGGCCTGGTGGATCTAGTGGTTTGGGAGGAGTAGGAGTTGGTGGGTCTAGTGAATCTGGTGGTTCAGGACCTAGTGGGCCTGTTAGATTTGGTGGTTCATGACCTATTGGACCTGGTGGATCAGGTGGTGAAGGAAATACAAGTAGAAACCAAGGATCTGGCGGAGGGGGTTTGGGCCCCAACCACCCCCACAATTTTTCTTTTAAATATCTCTACATTTTCCTGATTATAGAGGTATTGAGGATGATACAAAACATGCTCACAAATGTGAACTACTATGGCACATGAAGGGTGTCACAACCATAGAACAAAAGGCTAGTCAGTTTGCAACCACATTGTAAGGGCATGCGCATAGCTGGTATAGGAAGTATGACCCTCATCAAATAGTGGTGGACTATACTACTTTAAAGAATGCATTCTTGTAGAATTCCACATTCCTGAGTTTGAGCAGAAGAGCATCAATGCTTTGAAGGATATTCAGTAAAGAATGGAAAAGAGTGTGTGAGAGTATGATAAGCACTTTAAAACTCTCTTGTCTAAATTATAATATGATATTTACCCTTCAAAGCATGCTCAGTGGTTTTTCAGAGGGTTGATCACCCCTTTTAGAAGGGCCTTATATCATAAAAAAATTTATAGACCCGTGTGAGGCATTGGAAGCTACCCTGCGCGCCGAAGCTATTGGTAGTGTTGATACTGGTGTTAGCCCATTCTTGGAGGCTCAGATTACTACTATGGCCAAGCAATTGGAAAAATTGTCTACGAACTTAGCCCATGAGGACGGTATGCTTTGTGGCAGTAGATTGTGAAATTTTTCATGGGGACCATGGTGCGAGTAGATGCCCCTTGCGGAAACATACAATCAGGAAGAATGTATCTTGTTACTATAAGATTTACACTTCTACAACCCATGATACTAAGGACTATAGGCTCATTGATTAGATCCATGAGGCCATTGATCATGGGGTGCACCAAGCTAGCATTGCCAGTAGTTCCAAGGGCAATGATCACCGTTATGAGGAGCACGTAGATGGAGGCACACGTAGAAGAGGTTTTCAAGGAGGATTTTGTGTTGATGGTAACTACGGGGGAGGAAGGAGAGATTTTGTGTGTGGAACCTGTTTCAATTTTGGATCTACCAAGCATTACAAACGTGAATGCCTGGACCTGTTGCAGTGCTCATGGTGTAAAAAGAAGCATAAGTATTAGGAGTGCCTGTAATTGTTTGAGCGCATGAATTAGTAGCACCAGAAGGACAAGGGCATTGTAATGGTCAGTATTAAGAAGGTAGATATATAATGGATGCCTCGGGTAACATGGGATGTAGGTTTGGAGCCTGTCTTGGAAGCAACAAGGGTAGAAGCCACATGCGCAAGAAGATACCAAGGCAGAAGAACCTAGTTTCAAGGGAGGATTTAATTCATGGAAATTATCCAGACCCCACGCATCAAAAGGAGATATATCAGGACACCATGGATGTCATTCAGAGCTTAAAAGGGGAAATCTAGTGTTTAAAGGAGAAATCCAAGAGGGAGGAACAAGGAAGGAGAGTCGAGGTGCCAAAGGATGACCTGGATGAGGTCAAGGAGGTGTGTAAAATACTAAGGCATGAGAATATCATTACCTTGCTAGGATCATGGTTGAGAGAGAAGGTACCACACACCAAAGGAGAGCACGAGAGGTAGGTCTTACATGCAAAGCTTCCCCCTCATAACCTTGACTACAACAAAGAGATCACGTTGAATGTAGTTTTAGATGGATGGATCCTTAGCAATATCCTCATTGACACAAGCGCAAAGGTTAATGTTCTAACTTTAGATGCATGGCATCAGATGGGGAGACCTACATTACAGCCATCTTTGAATGTGGTGTATATGGAAAACAAGACTAAGGCAATGCCCATCAGTGTCTTGAAGGATGCAGCTATCACTATCTAAGGAGCTAAGTTTATTGGGGACTTTGAAGTCTTGGCACTCACTGTGGCGGAAAATTTCCCAGCACTACTTGGGTGCCCTTGGTGTTACAATAACAATGGATATCTTCAGTTTGACAAGGGGTACATCATCTTTGAGAACAAGGAGGAATGGTTCATTATACCCCTGGCTAATGGGAAGTCAACACCCTATATTGAACCGCTGGGGGAAGAAGTTCTGGATAGGATATATGTGCACTCAATTAGAGACCCAGAGATGATACACCTTACTAATAGGGTTATCCAGTTTGAAGATGCTCAATCCTTGCGTGATACCACCAGTCTATCATGTGACAATTAGGTGCATAGAACTTATAAATTGATGGGACGGTAGTTGAGAGGGTCGGTGACCAAGGTAACAAAGGCACGCACGGTTCGGCGCCTTAGAGGAAAAGAACTACCCAAGGATTCAGGAGGATCCTTCCATGAGATATTTCTGCAGGAGGTGGAAGCTCAATGGAGGGATGTGAAGGAATAGAGAGGTATGTTAAGTTATGTCCTACTCGGCATAGTGGCTCAGTGGTGGGCTACACATCAGGAGAGCCTTTTAGAGTGGTGAGAGGTAATAATTTCTCTCTCTGTCAGGTTTTCTAGGAGCAATGTGCCCACCATCATCAAGGACTACCATGGGAAGGAGCCTACCACTTTCCACATCCAGGAGTGTGAACGGGTTTGGAGATAAGGCGCGGAAGCTTTTCCACCATCCCTCTGGGTGCAAAAGTTATATTCTACACTGCAGGGTTGCGCGCGCACATGGTATATTCATTCGGAGACAAGCCGCCAGACAAGGAATTGGCAAGAGCTCATGGATGACCTTATTCAAACCTTTGAGTATCAAAGTACCAAACCATTAGTTGATAAGGCCTTACAGGGTATCAAGCACCTTAACATGGGGGATAGTGCTAGGAAGAAAGATAGGCTGTTGGAATTATTAGGTGAACTAGGATTGGAGGTGCGCTTTAAAGAAGAAGTAGAGGAAATAGAAGAGTTACAGGTTGAGCGCATGTGTTTGGAAAAATAAAAAGGAAAGTTGGTGTATGTGATTGATGGAGAGGAACCATAAATCCTAGATGTTAGCCATTCTGCAGGGACACACGAGGTAATGGATAATGCAGATACTCGCATGTGTGCCTACCATGAACCATTAAAGACAGAGAAGGTTAACATCGGTTCAAGAGAAGAACCTAAGGAAGCTATTATTGGAGATTATTGGTTGGAGAAGGAAGTTTCTACCATGAGCTCAAAGGTGTTCACCATTCTTTGGGGGAGATGAAGATAAAACTGAAGGAAGGTGCATGCCCGTTTAGGAAAAGGCCCTGCCAGATGAATCCCAATTTACACGTGAAGGTTAAGGAGGAAATAGAAAAAATGATAGCTTCTAGGATAATTGAGGCAGTGGAAGAATCAGAGTGGATAAGTCCAATGGTAATCAGCATAAAAAAGGATGGGCAGATTAGGATTTACATGGATTATAGGGAACTGAATGTTGTTTGTGTCATTGATCCCTTTCTGACCCCCTTCACTGTAGAAATTTTGGAAGAAGCCATTGGATGCAAAATCTATTCCTTTACGGATGGATTTTCAGGGTACCACCAAGTCTGGATTACAAAGGAGGACCAAGAGAAGACAACTTTAACCACTGAGTGGGGAAGTTTTGCATACATGGTCATGCCCTTTGGGTTGAAGAATGTGCCTACTGTTTTCTCGCACATAGTGGTGCAAGCATTCCAGGACTTCATCCATAAGTTTCTTCAGGTCTATTTGGATGATTAGATAGTGTATGGTCTGGTTAAAGACCATTGTGACAATTTAAGGTTAATGTTTGAGAGGTGTAGGTAGTTGAGGATATCCCTCAACATTAATAAGTGTGTGTTTGCTACACCTTTGGGACTTTATTGGGGCATATCATATGTAAGGAGGGCTTTCTAGTAGATCCCGCTAAAGTTGCAGTTATTGTGGGGTTAGGGGAGCCTACTAGCCAGAGTGTAATGCACGGATTCCTTGGGCATATGGGTTATTACAGGAAATTCATCAAAGGGTATGCCAAGATCGTTGTGCCTTTAGAGGATCTACTTAGACATAAAATTACCTTCCATTGGGGAGAGGTACAGCAGAGGGTGTTTGATACATTAAAATATAGGCTTATCACCACACCTATATATGTTTTCCCTCTTGGGAGAAGCCCTTTCATTTCCATGTAGATGCCTCAATGACTGACATTAGAGCAGTGCTTACACAACTAAGTGAAGGGATTATTGATCATCCTCTATGTTTTGCAAGTAGGAAGCTGACACCAACAAGGCATAACTATACCACAACTGAGCACGAGGCATTGTCGATGATCTATGCACTTTTCAAGTTTAGGCAGTATCTTCTGGCAACACCCTTTGTGTTTTACATCAACCACATGGCATTAAAATATTTGGTGAACAAGCCTATTCTACAAGGGCACATATGTCAGTGGGTGTTTTTGTTTCAAGAGTTTGATTTCACCATTGTAGTGAAGCCTGGGAAAAGTAGTTATAGCCTAATCATCTGTCAAAAATTGATTCAAGGGAGGATGCACAGAGTATTGAGGAAACAATGCTAGACGCGTAACTATTTAGGTTGCAGCACGTGCCCTCAGATTTGGAAGATATTGCAGTATTTTTAAAGGAAGGTGTGGTGTCAGAAGGAATGAAGACATTGGAGAAAAAGTAGTTGGCCATACATGTCGTGCCCTACATGTTAATCAGTGGAGACTTATAGAAGTTGGGATGTGATGAAGTTTTACATAGGTGTGTAATAGACCATGAGCACCTGACCATCATGGAGGAAGTGCAAGTGGGCATTATGTAGGTGATGCCACCGCGTGTAAGATATTAATGGTAGGTTTGTGGTGGGAAACCCTGTACAAGGATTGTAGAGACTATTGTAAAGTGTGTGACCATTGTCAACGCATTGGAAAACTGGGGAGGACAGATGTAATGCCTTTACGCTATATACCTAGCAAGGAGCCTTTTGAAAAGTGGGAAATAGACTTTGTAGGACCTACTGCACTAGCAACATGTAGGAATGGGTCACATTATGTCATCACTTGCACATATTATCTGACAAGGTGGGTAGAGGCAGCTCTGACTAAATATTACACAGCAGCAACAATAGAAATATTCTTGTGGGAGAACATTATCACAAGGTATGGATGCGCATTGAGTTTGACCAGCAATAGGGGTACGCATTTCTTAAATGAGACTATGAGGATCCTATTATCAAAGTTCATGGTGGCTCATCACAAGACTACGCCCTATCACCCACAAGCAAATGGAACTATGGAAGCATTCAACAAAATATTGAGTCATACCCTGACCAAAATTTGTGATGTCGGAAGACAAGATTGGGATGACAAAGTATCGGCAGTATTGTGGGCTTACAAGACAATGTATAAAAGGATGAAAAAAGCCACACAATTTCAATTAGTGTTTGGCATAGAAGATATTTTTCCAGTTGAATTTATGTTTCCTTCTCTATGAATAGTGCATACAGGAGGGTTAGCCAATGAACAAGTGCTAGAAGAAAGGATTGATGAGTTAATGAAGCTGGATGAGAGATGATCACTCACCAGGTGGAGCCAAATAGCAGAAAAAGCAAAGCAAAAGGCCTTTGCATGATTGTCACATTAGAAACAAGAAGTTTGAGGTTGGACAGATGGTTTTACTATGTGATTCTAAGTTTCTGTGCCACCCTGGGAAGTTAAAATTCCATTGGTTGGGTCCTTAGACAATCTCGTACATCCTTGATTCAGGCCTGTGCCAGTTACAAGCGTTGGATGGGATGAATTTTCCTGGACACTTCAATGGGAGTAGGCTGAAGCCCTACTATAAATAAGTCTTCTCAGTGTTTGTAAATAAGGTAGTTTTGTCAGTTAGTTTAGATATTTCCTTTATGCTTTCCCTTTCTTGTGTTTCCCTTTCGCGTTGTTTTGTTTTACACTTATTGCACCGGTAACCTTATTGCTATTTTGGAGAATTTGTGTATGCACAGAAGACCGCGCATCATTTTAAGTGTGGGGTGGAGTAATGTGAAGGAGCACATGCTTGGAGTGCTAAAGAAGTACATGTTAAAAACCCTTGTTGAATGGCCTAGTTGAAAGAAGTGTGTGGAGAAAAAATGGAAGAATGATGGTTAGTGTCAGGATAAAGCTACTTTTAGATCACATGTACTGAGGAGGAGAAAGTACATTTAAGTAACACGAGGTAGGAGAGAGCAAAAATAAGGACAAAATAAGTGCCTTCGGCGCTGGTTACGAGCGCATAAGAGTCTCCCGTTAGGTTGGATTGGTTACACGCTAGAAGATTGGAGTTTTCGTGCAGGTTGGGCGCGTGAGTGAAAGCATTGAAGATTGGCTTTCTTTGAAAAAGATGCATTAAATGAAAAAATTATGGTGGTAGGTAAAGTAGCATTTAATGCTCAAAAGAGAAAATATATAAGTAGGGGGTCGAGGCACTTTCATTTTCACTTTGCGAATAGAGAGAGAAGTGATTTTTACGTCTATGAAAAAATAGGGTCTCCAGATTTAATCGTTTGAAGAAAGATCTTTGAGATTGAAGCGTGAGAATCCAGTTTGGATTTGCAAACCAAAAGGAAGGGGTTACACGAGAGTGAGAAAAGTTGGGAGGAGGTGTCTTCTTGTGGAATTTTTATCCCAGTTAGGGGTTTGAAAAACTAGGGCACGGGTTCAAGAGGTTTTTCATCACAGATTTGAGATCTGAGGCTAGAAGAAGTGCAAGAATAGAGTAACAAGGAGGGAGTGAAGTGATAGTAGAACCTTGATAATGGCACACAAGAAAGGAAAGGGCAAGGGCAAGGCCAAGCAGTAAGAACCTGACGTGAGTAATACGAATGAAGAGTGGTATGCAGAGATATAACACCCAGATGGGGTAATGATG
This sequence comes from Taxus chinensis, assembly GCA_019776745.2. Lineage (NCBI taxonomy): Eukaryota > Viridiplantae > Streptophyta > Pinopsida > Cupressales > Taxaceae > Taxus > Taxus chinensis. The sequence continues at coordinate 101,057,395 of CM034155.1, forward strand.
GGTAAGGAGTTGGAGTCCCACCTGAGGAACATGCCTGTAATTGACAATAACCATTGAACAAACATGATCGAGAAGGAAATGACACTGGAGTTAGTGTGCCCCATGAGTAAATAGACACTAGAGGGCTTTCCCATCTACAATGATTATGTTAAGGTCAAATTGGAGAAGGCAGGGTTGTTGCAACTCTATGAGTTGCCCTATTTTGGAAAACCAAAACACCTATACCAATGGCTAATGTTGCAAGTACATGAAGATTAATTCCATTTTGTAGGGCGTAAGATGTGCATTACTCCTCAACTCATCTCTCAGTTCACAGGCCTCATATGTGAAGGATATAGCTTGGAAGATGACCTAAGCGACAAGGAGGCAATTCAGGAAACCATCACCAAATATACCTGTAAGAAAAGGTCGAGGTACTGTTGATGCAAAATCACAGCACCCCTGGATTCACATCAGGCTTCTAGGTTGATCTCTTAGGCATCCAGTGTGATTGTATAACATTGAATCCTTTCTCCAAGTGTGGGACTTTAAAAATGAGAAGGATTCTCCAGAGAAAGGCTGGTTCCTATTCCTCTGTTCAGATGCACCAATGAAACGCAGAGGTTTACCCAAAAAAATAATCTAACTACCAAGGAGACAGGGAGAGAGAAATGCATATAAATAAACCTAAGCTAAGGGGGTGATGCACCAAGGAATGAAGAACATAAGCTTTACAACATAAACACAGACCATATAGATGCAATACCACACCATGCATAGGTAACCCAAATGCAATGAGAGATCAGAATGACAGCAATGAATACATGAGAGGATTTAAATTCAATCACAGACATATATATTGCTCAAAGGATTGATTCAATACATTGTAGTGGCCAAGAGGAAATAGTGGCATTACAGTCCATGTGGGAGGCTTGAAACTCCACGAATTCTCTTGCAAGCAGGAGATAAGGGAGGGGTTGCAAAACAGAAATGTCCAACCGTTAGAAAGAAGCCCTTCCTTACAATTTATAGGAAGAATGAGAGAGAAAAGAGAGAGGAATTCAAAATCTGCCCCAACCACCTCCTGAATGCATTTAACTCATCTCATCATGGTAGAAGCGGCGGATCCTGGCAAAACGGCGGGCTGTCTAACAGAAGCGGCGAACTGTCTGCTGCATTAAAACTGTTGGTTGACGCATTACTTCTGTTTGTTGTTTCACACCAGAGGCTTTTCTTGATTTTCGTCCTCCAAACTAAACCAAAAAGCAAGATTGGCCTTGGAAATGTGTAGAGAATTTTACCAGCTTTCCATTAATATAAAGAACATGCAAATCCGAGCTCTGGATCAAAAGTTATGGCGATCTGAAGATTTAGGGCACGGAAAAGGTGAAAACGGCTTTTTGAATTCCTTCCCGCGCTCTGCCACCTAGATGACACGTGGCAGGCTCTGATTCGCTGAATAATTCTCTCTCCTCTGCCTTTTGGTGGGCTTTCCTTTGAAATTTCCTTGTGGGCCCTTAAATGGGACATGTGGCACGATCCTATTTGTTCGGTTCGGTGCTCGAAAACTCGCTCTTTGACTTTTCTGACCTTTACTCCTATGAGGACACGTGGCAGCTTTTGATTAGTCCGCGGGCCTGCCAGCTCTTTCGCGCCCTTTGCGTCTTTTTGTCCCGGATGTCCCAAACCGTTTGGGACAAAAACCTCCGATCCGCCCGAAATGGGCTTCCTTGTCCCTCATTTGGCCGATGACACGTGGCGCAAATTTATTGGCTTTCGGCTTTTTCGGCGATCCGCGTCCCGCGCGTCCCATTGTCCTATTTTGCTTTGTGCTCTTTGTGCTGATTTCGGGCGAACCAGCCGGTTCGTGTCCATTTGTCCTGCTTGTCCCATTTTGCTTTGGACTGTCTGGCCCTTTTTCGCCCGGTTCGGCCAGTTCGCACCTTTTTCGCCCGCTTGTCCCATTTGCATCCCTCTCAGCAGTTAGTCAAATTTTTTTTTTTCTTTCGGCCAGATCGGCTTTTCGCGCCTACCGCGTACTTTTGTCCCAAATGTCCCGATTGCTCCTTGGGCCGCCTGGAGGCTTTTCGGCCGATCCGCGCAATTTTTTCCCGAATGTCCCGACTTACTTCTAGGACTAGGACTTAGCCGATTTTCATGATTTTTCCTGGATCGGCCTATTTGCCTTTCTGCAACTTTTGATGCATGTTATCGAATTTTTACCCTGGGGGGTGAAATTTTGACAACAGTTTTGACAACTCAGCAGGGTTACCTGCCTGTTAGGTAGAAGATCAGTGGCCTTTTAGCGATCCATTGGGCATGGGGTTATAAGCAATAACCTGAAACGAGCCTGATACTGCAACTTCTCCTCCAGCAACACTCCGAACTGTAGAAAACAACCTGAGAGCAGCGAAACCTGTGCCAAAGCACTTAGGGAAATAGAAACCTAATTACAACAGGACAATGTGCATACGCACTTAGAGGAATTAAGAAGAATCTAAACTAATATTTACAAGAGCTAAACATTTCTCTTAGTAGCAATGTTTAAGATAGATTCCGTTAACCGGAATCTGAAGTTCCTCTCCATCCAATGCAGACAATTGGAAGGCATTACTATTTTTGCATCCCATGACCATATAGGGACCACTTCAGATGGCATCAAACTTGGAATGCCTTCCTGGTTTTGCCCGATCTGCATCCCATTTCAGAACTAGGTCCCCTTCCTGGAAAGTCTTTGCTCCAGCTCTCTTATCAAACCATCTTTTTACTACGGCCTGATCCTTTTCAATCGCCTGAACTGCATGCTCTCTAATTTCTTCTAATTCCATCAATTCTGCATACCTGACCTCCATTGGTTCGAACTCAGATAACTCAAGCTGCTTCATGAGCTCCAAGGCTGGCAATTCTAATGATATAGGCAACACTGCCTCCTTCCCATAGACCAACTTGTAGGGAGAATTACCTGTAGATCTCTTTGGTGTTATTCTGTCAGCCCATAATGCTGATTTTAACCTTGTATGCCATGTTCTTTGATTTTCATCCAGAGTTCTTCTGATGATTTTTAGCAAATTCTTGTTTGTGGACTCTGTCTGTCCATTACCCTGCGGGTAATAATTTGAAGAGGTGCTCAAATATATTCCATTCTTGACAGCCCATGCTGTAATTTTTGAACCTATGAATGCTAATGCATTATCTGATATGATGGTGGCCGGCACACCGAACCTGGTTACTATTCCTTCATAAAATTCTAGTAGGCTAGACTCACTTGCTTCTTTGAGCGCTACTACTTCGGTCCACTTGGTGAAATAGTCTGTCGCTGTAAGAATCCACTTGTGGCCTTGACTCGAATTGGGATTGATGACTCCAATGAAGTCCAATCCCCACTGCATGAATGGATGATCTACTGAAATTGGACGAAGGGGCAGTGCTACTAACCTTCCCTTCCCTGTGAAGAATGCACATTTCTTGCATTTTTTGACCCATGAATAGCAATCATTGAATATAGTAGGGATCCTCTCAATCTGACTTGTCCCAATGCATCTCAATAGAACACCATTGATGTCTTTTTTAAACAAGATACCATCAACAAGCACATAAGGAACTGCTTGTAGTCTGAAGTACCTTCTTTTTGCTTTGCTCATTTCTGGAGGGCACATGCCTGTCTGTAGGAAATGTATCATATTCTGAGTCCAACAGGGAGTAGACACATCATCATTTTCCTATTTTTGATCATCTTGTAACAGCAAGATAGCTTCTTTTTCATTACCTATTTCAACTTGTTGACTTAAGGCTATCTGCTCACATAGTCCCTTCCCACGTACTAGTTTGGTAACCTTGATCTCGATGTCATATTCCATGACGCGGGTTATCCATCCTGCACGTTTCTCATTCAGATCCTTGTTCAGAAGGAAGTCCTTAACCCCAGCATGTGAGACTAATAATTGGATCTTGTTGTTTGAGACTAGGTGCTTGAATTTCTTTAAGCTTCTGATTACCGCAAGGACATGCTTTTCAATGAAAGAGTACCTAGTTTCGTATTCCTCCAAGCCTTGACTGAAGAAAGCAACTGGTTGTTCTAATCCTCTTTTGTTTTGTCGTACCAGAATTGCAGAAATCGTTTCCCCACCACCAAAGGCATATAGCATGAAGTCTTTGGAGAAGTCTGGATTGACGAGAGTCGGAGCTTGAGATATAGCCTCTTTTATTGCCTCAAAACTTTCTTTGCCTTCAGATGTCCACTTAAATGCCATGCTCTTCTTTAACATCAGCGTTATTGGCTTCACAAGAGCAGCAAAATTTGGGACAAATCTACGGACAAAATTGATCCTTCCTAAGAAGCTTTGAAGAGCCTTCTTGTGACTTGGCAATGGCAATGCTCGAATTGCTTTAACTCTTTCTGGGTCAATCGTCAACCCCTCCTTTGAAACAATATGGCCTAGAAGTTTTCCCTCGTGAGCCAAGAATATGCATTTTTTGGGATTCAATGATACCCCAAATCTTCTACATCTCTGAAATACTTGCCTCAAATGATAGAGGTGATCCGCTGCATTTTTTGAGAATACAGTGATATCGTCAAGATATATCAAAACTATTTTATTGATCAACCCCTTGAATGCCATATCCCTTGCCCTTTGGAAGGTGGCTCCAGCATTTGATAGCCCAAATGGCATTTTCTTGTAGGCATAGGTCCCCCATTTGGTGGTGAAAGCCGTCTTGAATTGGTCATCTTCTCTCACCATCACCCAGGGATAATTTTAGTGGCGAATATTCCATTTTTGAAAATTTTGAAAAGGCGAATTTTTTGGCACGGGCCAGTGACCTGTTCGCCTAAAAATTACACTTTAATTTTTTTTAGGGGTCGGCTTCGCCTACCCCTTGAAAAATATCCCCTATATAAACTTATATTATTCGCCAGGTAGAACACTTCTACTTCACATTTTTCAACAATATGATATATCCCATATTATAGACGCAGGACAAGGGGGTAAGTTATTGATGCGCGACAAGGAGGGTTTGCAGACAAGGAGATACTGTAGATATTGACGCATAGTAGATGCATGAAAAAGATTTTGTTGACGAGTGACATGGAGTTTTTTCGATGAGCAAGAAGAGGGGAGAGGTTGCAGACGCACGACATGATATTTGCTGTCGCGCGTCATTAAGGCCTATTGACGCGCGACATTAAGGCCTATTGACGCGCGTCACTAAGGCCTGTTGACGCGCATCAATAGGCCTTAGTGACGCGCGTCACTAAGGCCTTAATGTCGCGCATCAATAGGCCTTAGTGACGCGCGTCACTAAGGTCTATTGATGCACGACAGCAAATATCATGTCGCGCGTCAATAGGCCTTAGTGACGCGCGTCAATAGGCCTTAGTGACGCGCGTCACTAAGGTCTGTTGACGCGCGTCACTAAGGCCTATTGACGCGCGTCACTAAGGCCTATTGACACGCGACAAGGAGGTACAACAGATATTGACGCATACCAGACGCACGACAAAGAGTTTGTTGATGCGCGACAGAGATTTTTTGATGAGAAAGCAAAGGTCGGAGGCTGCAGATGCGCGACGGAAGATTTTGCTGTCGCCAGCATCCTCAGTGACGCGCGTCAATAGGCTCTATTGACGCACGTCACTAAGGTCTATTGACGCGCGACACTAAGGTCTATTGACGCGCACCATTGCATTTACTTGACGCGTGACAGCAAAATCTCCCGTCGCGCGTCTACAGCCTTCTGTCGCAGTGCTTGATAATCAGGCGAAATTTTTTCATACAACCCCCAAAAAATTTGCCTTCCCGTGAAACCGGTTCCGGGGATATTCGCCAGGTATTCTCCACCTCCGATTTCTAGGAGGTCTCTTAAAATGAACCCTGCCATCACCTGATTGTACCCTGAGTAGCCATCTAGGAGAGAGAATCTCTCTGAACCGGATACTACTTGTAATATTTGTTCCATTAAAGGAAGTGGGTAATGGTCTTTGAGGGATGCCCTGTTTAGGTCTCGGAAATCCACGCACAACTTGATTTCTCCACTCTTTTTTCTGACCGGAACCAAGTTTGCAACCCATCTTGAGTGCTTGATCGGGAATATAATACTTGCCTCTATTAGCTTGTTAAGCTCTTTCTTCATTAGAGGCTCAATGTGAGGGTTAACTGGTCTCTGCTTCTACCTGACGGGCTTAGCATCTGGATCCAATTCTATGGTATGTTGTGCCAAATTTGGATCGAATCCTCTTAAGTCTTCGTAGCTCCAAGCGAAGACATCTGGAAATTCTTCGCAAAGTTGTATGAAATCTGATTTCTCTCGCTCAGTGGCCACTTTACCAATTTGAAGTGTCTTGCTTTCCCCAACCAGAATTGACTCTGAATCTTCTCTCTTGACCTGTATATTGGCCTTTTCTTTATAGAACTGGTCGTTAGGGTTGAAGATAGACTCCAATGTTACCAAACCCTTAGGAAGCTTGTTTGTTCGCAGCTATACTACTTGATCCCCATACTGCTGCTCTAATCTGTCCTGATTCCTAGCTGAAAATTCAGCTTCTTCTTGCAAGAAATTGACGATCTGTTGATCGTTCTCAAACACCTGCCAGCTTGTGTTATTATCTGGAACTGCTGGCCTTACAACCACATGGATGTGTGGCTGCGTTTTTTCTCTTCTGATGTTGTCAACCACATCAAACGTTGCTCCAACTGCTGCAAGCCTATCTGCGGCTTCATTTCCTTTCCTGGGTATGGACACAATGTTGAAAGCTTCGAAATCCTCAATGAGGTCCCATACCCTATTCTTATAGCTCCTCAGCAAGTCGTTTTTTGTAGCATGTTGCCCCCTAACTTGGTTGACGATTAGCTCGCTATCGCCAAACACCTGCAAGTTCTTTATGTCCTTTTTCCTGGCCCAATGAAGTCCATGAATCAATGCTTCATATTCAGCCGTGTTGTTCGGACAGGAAAACTGGAAACGGAAAGCTGAAAAATATTTGATGTCCTGTGGTGAAATCAACACTGTGCCGCCTCCAGCACCTTGTCTGCTTCTTGAACCATCGAAGAATAATCTCCAGACTTTGTTTTCATCTTTTTGTTTAGGCTGAATGATGTTGGGGATGGGTGAATTTTGATCGTGTATACAATACACACCTAATTCAAATTCTTCAATTTCCTTGTATGGGTCAAATTCATGACTTTTGTTTTCCCATTCATCCAAAGTTAAATCAGGAATTCCCTTGACCTTAGTACCTGTTTCTGTTATCTCGTAAAATTGACAAGGGTAATTTTACCGATAACCGTACCAAAATTTTGTTTCGAGCCCTCGTTAGGGATCCTTCACGTTCGAAATATTGTAAAATCCCTTCCCGAGAAATTCAGTTTTTGGACTTAGTCTTTTTGAGCCTTTTTGGCTGGGCGCATGGTTTTGCCTTGCGACATCAATTTTTGATGCGCCTCCTTAAAAGCCTTTGGCGCATGGTTTTTCATGTTATCACGCTTCTCGGTGCGCCAAAGGCGCATATAGTCTCCATATTACACCAAGGTTTGGTGCGCCAAAGGGCGCACATAGCTTCGTGTCGACAACTCATTTGGTGCGCAAAAGGTGCGCTCTTTCTCCTGTCATCAATTACTTCCATGCGCCAAAGGGCGCACGCTTTACCTTGTCGACAGCTGTTTCCATGTGCCATTTCAAAAGTTGGTGGCGCATTAATGACAGGTTTTTCTATATATACCCATGCCCGCCATGTCATTTTCATCCCATTTTGACAAGCACGTGATCGCTCTGGATTTGTCAGCTCTGCCCTGTCGCTGTCATTGCTCTGTGGACCCACTCGCCACAAATTTTCGATATATATTCGAGGTAGGTGGTTCCCCTGGTTTGTTTTTGAAAGCTTTCACGTTCTTGGTCTATGTTTTCTCTCCTTCGAGCTTATTTCTTTGACGGGTCTGATTGTTGCTTGCGTGGTCTGTCTCTTTAGTGACTAGTCGGTCTTAAATGAAATTTGTTGGGTTTGTTTTCTCCCCTGTCTTGTCAGTTTGAATTTTCTTCCTCCTCTCCCTCCCTCTTTCCGGATTTGTTGGAAAAAGGGGGGTGGTTTTGCATCAGCGCCATCTGAGATCCTCTTTATAAAAGCCTTGTTATACCAAGCCTCCTTTCGAATTGAGGACAGAGTTGAAAAATGATTAAATGATTAAGTGTTTTCCATGGCGCACTGTTGCGTCATGTTGCAATCAAGACAGTCACGCCCCTCGGTGCATCTATCAGCCCTGTAACATGTTCAAAACCCGCGCCTCCTTTAAACCTTTGGCACGCCTTTTCTCCATGCTACATCATGTTTCCATGCGCCAAGGCACACCTAGCCCTCATGTAACGCAAACTTTATTTGCGCAGGTATAAAGCTAGATAAGGCGCGGGCGCATCCTCCATTGCAGTAACATAATGTTGTGTAGACCCTTCATGCACCGCGCCATATTCCCTTGGCGCACCATTTATTAATGTTACAAAATCTTCCCATGCGCCAAAGGGCGCACCGAACCTCAAAGTAACATGCACTTTCTGTGCGCCCTTCTATAAAATGCAGTCTGCTTCATTTATGCACCATGCGCCTTTGGCGCCAACTTAACCTCTGCAACATGCATTTCCTGTGCGCCTTATCTGTTTGACCTGCCAGTTGTTTTTTTTTTATGCGCCCTGGGCCTTTAAATCTCTAATTCTTTCTTCTGCTAGCGTTCCAATGGAAAATCAAATGACTAATTCAACTTTCCTGGATTGGGTTTCGCTCCTTCTACATGCAGATCATCAGATAAGCCTTGAAGAACACATGTCTACGTCAAGCAAGAGACCCGCTAAACCAAGAGGAAAGGCTAAACTGACTGAAGAAGAAATGAAGTATAAATACCAAAGGGTCAGAATGCCCGAATCACAGGCAGAGTGCAATATGGATGTCAGGGACTCTAAATTGGGTCACATTGACATGGAAGAATTCTGGGTAAGAACTCAGAAAGTGACAAGAAGTCCATGGATGGACAAGCTAATAGGCAGTGCCCTGCACTTTGCCGGAGGAATCCCTGTCAGCACTGTGAATAACGAGTTTATGATGGTTGTTGCACAATCCTTCAACAAAGACACAAGATGTGTCGAGAATAGCAAGGGCGAGGTAGTTATAAACCTTACTGCCCGTCGCTTTGAGTTAATGCTTGGCATCCCTCACCACCGGAACTACGTGGCTGTTAGCCAGCAAGAATGCATCAAGGCTTGGGAGGACAACGAGGACTAGTGCATGCAGTTAATGAATGAGGTCTACCTCAAGAATAAGAAGGTAGTGACCCGGTGGCCTCAAACTATCCACCGGAGTGATTTCTCAGAGGAACTCAGTGATACAATCACCTTCCTGAGCAGAGTCTTCGGTCTTTCAGATGCTCACTACTTCCATAAGTGGATGCTGCGGTACCTGGAAACAATGAATAAAAATCTGCCCGATCAGCGTTTCTGCTGGGGGGAGATAATAAGCAGCACTATATCCGAGCAACTGCAACAGTTCGCTACGACCGGAGTATTCCACATGAACTCCTACGTCGTCTATGCTGCCGCAGCTGAAAGAGATTATCCAGGGCTACACCGAAGTGGAACTTGGCCTCAGGCCAAAATATATGAATACTATCAAGCGCTGAAGCTGGAGAACAGCATCCAACACTTCGCTAAGATCAATGATGTTTTCTTCTACCACATCATGTGCATGTTGCGCCCGAACTTAGCTCATGGCCGCACGACCAAGAATACAGTAACAGCAGTGGAGAAGTGGGGGGCCTTGTTCACCCAGTTTCCCACATTCACCTATCTGAGGGCGGTCAACTTTTTGGGCGAACCAACCAGGTTGCCAAGGTATGCTGGACCAAAGCTGATTTTATTGGAATTATCAAGACAGCTCGTCACATACCATGAAAAGTGCCTCAAGAGAAAGAAGGGCGGAACTCCTTTCCCCCTCACAGTAGGCCGTTACACATGCTCCAGCTATCACAAGGCGAAGGAGATGTTTGCTGAGCTAGAATTGCTCAACCTGAAGCATGATTTCCCAGCAAGGCCTACATTCGACCCAAGGGGCTGCTTGCCAAGGGCTAAGCTTGATCCGATCCATGTCCCTCAAATTGAGGACATTTACATCGACGTCATCCATGAGGTAGAACTCAGAAGAAAGGATCACTCTCGCTTGGCATTAACAGAAATCATCCATTACGGAGTGGCCATTGTCCCAAAAGGCTTCCAAACCACGGAAGACGAAGTAGACAAAGTGTATAATGACACAGAAGGGGATGATTGGCCCTTCCCGGACATTGACAGAAGCAAGGCCCCTCAGAAAATCGAGGAGAGGGTCAAGGAGACTATGCGGAGAACAGAGCATTGGTGCCGCATGAATGGGTTAATCTACCTCGGTGTAGATTTTACAACTTCTCCTTTGGGTAGTGCACCTCCAAGGTCAAAGAAGCAGCTAAAAGGAAAAGCTGCGGAAGGTGAGCCTAGCACCATTCAGGAGGAAGCCCCTGAAAGTCCTCTTCCTTTAGAGCCTGAACAAGTAATAACTCTGGATTCGCCAGAGAAGGAATTGACAGAGGATAGTCCTATACGCCCATCCACCCAGGATGTCGGCATCGCTACAACTTCAGAGGTCCCTTATATCCCTTCTTCTTCTCTTCCTCCCCTTCCTCAGATGTCGACAACCACTCCTTTGGTTGTGTCCTCTCCCCCTTCTTCTACTCTCTCCCCTGCCTCTTCGTCCATCTTCTCCTCTCTCGCTGATTTGTCTTCCTCCATTTCTTCCCTCATTTCCGGGCTCCCTTCCCTTCCCATGTCTTCTGCAGCTGCGGTTTCCCTTCCTCCCGTGGGCATGTCTTCGGCTATTCTTTCAATGCCGCCGCCGCGTGTCTCCACGTTCTTCCCCTCTTCTACCGTTGCTGCCTCCCCCTCTGTCTCTGGTCCTTCTTCAATAGGACCAGCTTGGATCTCTCAGCAGCTGAGCCAACCAAAGAGGAAAGTCCCCATCGCTCCGATGGACTTTTCAGTCATTCCGGCTAAAGGAGCAAAGAAGCACAAGCCGGTTACACGCTTCTCAAAGAGCGCTGCAGGGGAGAGAGTCATGGAAATTGCCTACCCCGATCCCACCAAAGAGAAAGAAGATCTGTCTCCGGCAGATTTCACAGTGACCCAAGTCACAATGGGAACATCTTCTGAAAATCTCCAGGGGGAAGCTCTTTCCGCAGTTGATGCACTCTGCGAAAAGCTTCAGGAAACAAAGGAAGAAAAGAGGCTACTGAAGGAGCAGAATAAATACCTGCTTCAAGCCCTACAGAAGATGGGAAGTGCACCTCCCACAACTGCCGCCGAGACTCCTGAGCTGCTCAGTCAGGAGAAGATCAATGAATATTCAAAGATCGGCGAGCAGGGTATGGCTGTTTCTGCTTGGAGGAGCCAGATCCTCAAGGATAGTGAAAAGGTGATCGCCGAGTATATCAGTTTGTACCTGAACATCGAGAAGGCGAATAAGGAACTCCAAGCATTAGCAAGTCCAGTATCAGAAGAGCTCGAAAACGCCAGACTCCAACACGAGGCCTTCCAACAAATGTTCGACTGTTCAGTCGAAGATTTGGTCAAGTTCGGAGTATTCGGTCATCCAAGGACCCTCAACAAGACCATGTCCACTCTGGACTATCGGATAGATCAGCTCGAATTTGTGTTAGAGAAGATAGACAAGGTGAAGGAAGAGGCCCTGGATGCGATGCACCAAATGGAGAAGATTGTTCTATCTATGACTCCAGGGTTTCTCACTCCTTCCCTCACCTTGAGATCAGCTGATGATACTATCCGAATTTTCAAGGAGATAGCTTCTCAAGGGACAGGGCCAGAAGTCACGTTTGACATCGAATCCATCAATAACCTACTGGCCTGTAGGGACTTCATCAGATCCCTAATCGAGGCGGGTAAAGATTATTCCAAACTCCCGGAAAAGCTCATAGACGAGCGGGAGACTTGCGAAGCAATCAGTGAACGGCACAAGGATCCATCACAAGATCAATTTGGGCCAATGATCAGCAAGTTCTTGGAATACCGCGCTCAGTTCCACATCTCATCTCCTGATCAGCATCAGAAACAGGCAACCCCTTTTAGGCCACAGGATGATGATGATGAATAGCTTCTTCTTCTTCTTCTTCTTCTTCTCCTCTCTATTCTCCGACTTTCTTTCCGTAATATCTGAAGTAAGTTGGCACCAATGATGACATCATCCATGTTGCATCATGGGATGATGTCATCCATCCAAGTTGTCAAAGTCAACATGACTTTTAGATATTTTGTAAATATCTTTGTAAATAAGTGGTTGGCTCCATTTTGCCTTCTCTCTCCCTGATCTTCTATAAATATTGGAATACTTGTTGTATTCAAGGAGGGTGAACATTTTTCAGATAGAAATAGAGGTGAGGAGAGAAAGACTTTGAGCTTTCTTGTAACAGATAAAAACAATTAATACAATTATTCAGACTTTGTGCTCAATAGCTGTGTTATACATTAGATCTTTCTTATGTTAGATCTGCATGTGTCTTTTCTGTTGAATTCATATCTACTTTTCCGTCACTTGTTTATCAGTATTGCTTTGTTTATTTATGCAAGTAGGTTTGGCTCTGTTTACTACCAAGCCCAAAGCATAGATTTTCTGACCCTTCCGCTTTGGAACTCATTTCTTTTCTTCCTTCAAATCTGTTCTTTCTCTTCTCCTTCTTTTATTCCTTTCTCTTCGCAGCCTAGAACACTCTACTGGGATCAAATCCCAACCCCAAAGGCAGAATCTGTGAGACTTGCATAGGTTCCTGCTAGTAGAAGTAGCAATAAACCAGTTTCGCTTTGATGTCTCAAAGAGGGGCTAAGCCCTGCACACCGTTGGCCCGTCTATCCATAGATCTGTCCACGCTATAGATTTTCGGGCCAACAGTTTTTGGCGACTCCGCTGGGGATCGAACAGATATGTCAGATCTATGGTGGTGGTATAATATAAAATCAGAAAATATAAGAAAATCACCTGCCTGTTTGCAAATCTGCACTTTTGTTCAAAAACCCAAAAAAATTGCAAAAGTGCTCAAATCGAAAAATTTCCATTCTGAGAGTCATAGATCGGGCCTAGTTACAGATCTTTAGTTCGCTGAGTTTTTAATCAAAATCATTATTTTTTCCGTAGATCTGAGTTTTGACTGTTTTCAAAAAAAAAAAAAAAAAAAAGAGTTTGAAATCCTTTGAAAAAAAAAAAAAAAATCAGATCTGAAAATCAGCTTACTATTCTTCCCTGCCATCTTATCCTCGCTGCTATTTGTCATTAACCGCAGTCGGTTTTTTCGAGGAGGATAGTTTTTAAATATTCAGAAAAGTGCATGCTGCTGGTTTTTGACACAAAAAACCAGAAAATCAACAAGTACACACACATACCCAAAAATAAAGTTTAAATCTGCACCTTAATATTGTAGATCTGAAAGGTACACTGGCGAGTGAACCTTTTAACCGCACAGCAGAAGAGCCCGTGGAGAAGCTGATCCTACTTTCGATCTGCTTCAGAGGCACAATTTCAGCGTAACACCAGCACGGTTTTTCAGCGCTAAGCTCAGCTAGCTGGTCATCCAGGAGTGTCTCGCCTTCACGAAGAAAAAGTCTTTTGCCAGGAGCATCCACATCCCTTTGTAGTGCTTTGCTACTCAGCGGAACTACACTTCCGGCTCGCGTTCTCTTTCCGGCTTTTCAGATGGCGGTACCATGGGGAAACGCTATGGGTCCATTGGCTTTACCCACATCCAGTTCACACACTCCCTCACGGAAATCGAAAAGAATTTTCCTAAATTCGACGGGGAGTGGAAATCAAAGCACGGATTCCCATATTTCTACTTTCATTATGTCATGCAGTATTTTGGATGTGACTCATGAAGATGTGTCAGTTCACCTTTTTCTGGAAACCCTACAAGGGCCTGCAGCTGAATGGTTTCAGCATTTGCCAGCTGCATCTATCACCAGTTGGGCAACTTTGCGGGACGCTTTCGAAGACAGGTATAAACCTTCAGAGGATGCATTTACTTTATTGTCACGAATCACTCACCTAAAAAAGGAAGTCAATGAGACCATGCGCGATTTTATCGCCCAGTTCAATGTGCTAATCAACCGTGTCCCTACTGCCATGCTTCCAACGCCGGAGAATCAGAAGTGTTTCTTCGTAAACGCCATGAGCTCGAAAGTCAGCTTCTTGCTCCTTCAAGAGCGAGTAGCTACTCTGCCTCTCGCTCAGGCTGCTGCCATCCGGATAGAGGACAATTTGATAATATCTGGCGAGTTAAGAAAGGATTCAGTAAAGCCTAAGTCTTTGGGCCCTTCGCCTACCACTTCGTCTGATCCAGCATTCCAAAAAATGGCGAATGATTTGATTGCACTAAAGAAGCAAGCTGGCCTAGGGCCTCTCCCAGTTCCTCGTATCGGGATATCCCGCAGAGGAATTTTTGTTCCATAACAACGCTTCACAAAGGCCCGCGCTTGCCTACAGCTGCTCCACGGTTGGCGCTTGAAGCTCCTCCCGGTCAATGCTTTGGCCGAAATTGAAGAGGAAGAAGAGCAATACTATGAAGAACCTTCGTCTCAAGGCGAAGATGATCAAGATGTCGGTGAACCGACTGGCGACTCTACTATTGGATACATGGAATTTGATGAGGATGAATCTGATGAAGAAGAGAGTACTCAGGGCTATGCAAGCGGACAATCCTACGCTGTTTTTACCCGCTCGCAAGGAAAGGAAGCAGAGGTTGCTGCCCACGTGCAGAAGGAGAAGGTCGTATCAAACGCACCTCCCACCATTGCTAGAAGAGGTAATCCTCTTCCTACTCAATTCCCTGCTAAGTCTTTGCAAAGAAGTCTTTTCCGCCCATCTCTCCTCCGAATCAGCCTCCTCATATTCCTATCAAGATCAGTAACCCTGTTCCACAATCGCGAAGTGAAGGACTCATTCCTTTACCAACGCAACCCTTGGCCGCATTCGATATAATAGATCATGCAAAAAAGACCAAGATTCAAATGTCTGAAGCTGAGTATCTTCAGTCAAACCCCGAACAGCTTGTAAGATTGACTAAGTATATCCAAAGCCAAGCTGTTATAGTTAATCAGGCTTCCCCTAAAGGAATCCTTTCCACTCCTCCTGAATCCCATATAAATGTTGCTTCAACGTCTGCGTCGGGCAAGATAGAACCTTTCTATCTCTCTCTCCTAATCAACGGCCATAAGTTGAGCAACTGTATAATTGATTCCGGAGCTTCCGATAACGTCATGCCAGTGAAAGTCGCCCATGCTTTGGGCCTCACTCTTACCAGACCTTTCGGCAGATGTTATTCATTGGAAACCAAACAAGTGCCATTGATTGGTCAAATCAAAGACGCGCAATTTGCGTTCGCGGCATTTCCCGAAAAGAGGGTAAAAATGACCGTCCTTGTCGCTGACATTCCGGCAGCCTATGGAATTTTGCTGGGAAGGAGTTTCTGCAGCGAAGTCGGTGGAGAAATTCACATGGACTGGTCCAAAGCCAGAATTCCAGTCAAAGGCGTAATGCAAACTTTGGAGCCGGAATCCCAAAAGAAATACTTGGTCACTAGCTCTGAAGACCCCAAAGCTCAAATCCTTTTTGAATCATCAGGGATGGGGAACTACTTCTTATCCACCGAGGCGGATACAAAGGAAGTTTTCGTTCAAGAAAAGGACCTTAATAAGGTCTAGACCTTGCAATTCGATGGCAGCTGCGCAACTAGTGGATGTGGCGCTGGGGTTGTGCTAATATCTCCTGAGGAGGAGGTCATTCCTCTCTCTTTCAAATTGCAGTTTTTCAATACAAATAATACTGCTGAGTATGAGTCTCTCTTACTCGGTATGCAAGCCGCAAAGGAAAGAGGAATAAAAAAATCTAAAAGTTCAAGGTGATGCCGAGCTAGTTGTAAATCAGGTCAAAAGGATTTACCAAGTAAAAAATAAAAGGCTCAGGCACTACCGTAATGCAGTATGGGACAGCATTGAGGAATTTGATGCCTTTTCAATAGGAGCGATTCCAAGAGCTCAAAATGACATGGCTGATTCGTTGGCTGTTTCAGCATCTCTCATGCTCCCACACCCGGGTTTGAAGACGAACAAGTACACCATTGAGGTGGTTTTCCGCCCGAGCGTGCCAGACAACTCTCAGCATTGGCAGGTATTCAACGATGATAATCACCTCATTGCCTTTCTAGAAAAATCAGAAAATTTTGATGAGTTGTATTTTGAAGGATCCACCTCTCCATGCCGTGAATCAATCAACAGTCAAAACCACGAAACAAAGGAGAACGATGGCATTTGTCAGCTTAAGGGAAATAAAATTCCAAAGGGCCTGGTTTCTCTGGAGCGCCTGTTTGACAGGCATGACCGTTTGTGAAAAAGAAGAGGCGAGATGATCCTAGCTCATCTCCAGAGATAGAACCAGTCAATATAGGTTCTGAGGCACACCCGCAATTTGTGAACATAGGGAAATGTTGCGCGCCAGAAGAAAAGCGGAAATTTGTCAAGTTGCTGAAAAGATATATGGATGTATTGGCATGGTCATATGCCGATTTAAAGTCCTTCAAGCCAAAAGACGTTCAGCACAATATTCCCTTGAAAGACGATGTCAAAGCCTTCCGTCAGAAGCAGAGGCACTATAATCCTAAGATTTCGGGGCACCATCCAAGCCGAAATTCAGAAGATGCTGGATGCGAGAATCATTTTCCCTATCCATCACAGCACTTGGTAGCCAACATTGTGCCAGTGCGCAAGAAAAACGGTGAAATACGCATCTGCGTAGACTTTAGAAACTTGAACCAAGCTTCACTGAAAGACAACTACCCTCTTCCCATAATGGATCAAGTTCTGCAAGCAGTAACTGGATCAGAAATGCTGTCTATACTCGATGGTTTTTCAGGCTATAATCAGATTGAAGTCTCGCCTGAAGATCAATTCAAAACAGCATTCACTACTCCATGGGGTACATTTGCCTATAGCAGGATGCCTTTCGGCCTAACTAATGCAGGTGCCACTTTTCAGCGGGCCATGGATTTTGCATTTAAAGGCATGATGGGAAAAGTCATAGTAGTTTATCTAGATGACTTAACCGTCTTCTCCAAACGACGAAGTGATCATTGTGATCACTTGGAACAAGTATTGGCCAGGTGCCGAGAGCATGGGATTTCCCTAAATCCCAGAAAGTCTGTTTTTGGAGTTACTGAAGGGAAGTTGCTGGGACATGTGGTTAGCAAAGAAGGAACCAAGATTGATGCCGAAAGAGTTAAGGCTATCCAAAGCCTTACTCTGCCTACAAGCAAGAATGGTGTTCATTCTTTTTTCGGAAAGGTGAACTTTCTTAGGTGTTTTGTCCCGGATTTTACTGAGAAGACCCGCCACTTACTGAACATGATGAAAGGAGCACCAAATTTCAGATGGAATGAAGAAGGGAAAAGGTCATTTGAGGAGATAAAAATTTCTGTTGCTCATGCACCGGTCCTGGTATGTCCAGATTTCTCCAAGAACTTCATTATGTATAGTTACGCCTCCGAACATACTGTGTCTGCAATCCTAATGCAAAAGAACTCGGAGGATGTTGAATCTCCAATTGCATTCATGAGTTCTCCTCTCAAGCCCCACGAGTTGAAGATGACTCAATTAGAAAAGCACGCCTTTGCCGTTGTCAAAGCGGTGAAGAATTTCAGGTATTACATTCTGAACTCGCATACGGTGGTGCTGGTTCCCGACACCGCGGTGAAATCAATTCTAACTCAGCAGGAGTTAGGAAGCTTGAGAGGGAATTGGATCGCAAAGGTCCAGGAATATGACCTAGATATTAAACCCACCAAGGTGGTAAGGGGTAAAGGCCTGTGTCAGCTAATGGCTGAGAACAAGGGTTCAGAAAATCCTGATGAAAGAGAAAATTGTACCAATGAAGAGCAAACCCTCTAGAAGGGCCTGTTTCTCTGCCTTTGGTTTATTTGTGGCATACTAGTGACGAATGGTACTCGACATCGCTTTCTCTTCCTTACCTACGGCGAATGCCCGATGCACCTAACTGCAAAGGAGAAGCGTACTATAGGCTCAGGGCGGCTAAGTTATGTCATCTGGGATGACGGCTTATATAGCGCGTGATAGACGGCGGTGCCCTTTCTGCGATGCGTTGACAAGCCCAGCAAGTAAAACTGCTGGAAAGTTTTCACAATTAGGCCTGTGGAGGCCATTTTCTTCTTCCGTGACAGCGCACAAAACATTCGAGCCGGTTACTATTGGCCAACACTCTTTCAAGATATGGCAGCACCTGGGTTTGTCAAAGGGTGAACCTACTGTCAAAATTCGGGCGGCAAGCCCAAGTTGCTACCCTCCCCTAAGGCCGGTCATTATCAAATGAAAGCCATTTAGGCAATGGGGAATGATTTTATTGGCGCACTCAATCTCAATCGAGTGTGACATAGCTATGTCCTCACAGCAACGAATGACTCACTAATGGGTGGAAGCCATCCTGTCAAGCACGCCACTTCTGAGGTAGTTTACAGTGTATCAAAGAAAAATCATCGTAGGTTTGCGTTCTAAATAAAATCGTTGTGATAATGCCTCTAATTCTCTTCAAGGGAAGTTATTAGTTTTTGCTATGGAATATGGAATAACTTTAGCGCATGCACTCGGAATTATTACCCTCAGGAAATGGTCAGGCGGGATCCCCCCCCCCCCCCCCCCCAATAAATAAGAATGGTGGGACCATCATACGAAAAATTTAGTGATGGGAATCAACGGATGTGGCACAAGTCTTTGTCGACGCTTTGTGGGCAGACCGCTTACTCCGTAAGAAGATCTCTCGGCATGTCACTTTTCAAGTGTTATATGGCACTTGTGCCGAACTTCCCATTTCGCGGAACTTCCTGCTTACGCTTGAGCACGAGAAATTCACATGAAACTGGTCGCAAAGCCTCCTAATTCAGTCAAAGGCGTAATGCAAACTTTTGGAGCCGGAATCCAAAAGAAATACGTGGTCCCACTTAAGCCTCCTGAAGACCCCCAAAGGAGCTCCAAAATCCCTTTGAAGCATCAGGGATGGGGAACTCACTTTCTTAAATCCACCGAGGCGGTACAAAGGAAAGTTTTTTCGTTCAGAAAAGGACCTTAATAAGGTCCCTAGACCTTGGGCAATTCCGATGGCAGCCTGCGCAACTAGTGGAATGTGGCGCTGGGGGGGGGGGGGGGGGGGGGGTTTGTTGCTAATTTCCTCCCCCTGATGAGAGGTTCCCCCCATTTCCCTCTCTCTTTTCCAAATTTGCAGTTTTTTCAATACATAATAACTGCGGTAATGAGTCTCTCTACCTCGTAATGCCCAAGCCGCCAAAGAAAGAGGAATAAAAAATCCTAAAAGTTTCCAAGGGTGATGCCGAGCACCTAGTTGTAATCCAGGGGTCCCCAAATAAGGATTTTAACAAAGTAAAAATAAAAGGCTCAGGCAACTACCGTAATGCAGTTATGGGAACAGCATTGAGAATTGAATTGACCTTTTTTCAATAGGAAGCGATTTCCAAGAGCCTTCAAATGACATGGCTGAGTTTCGTTGGGCTGTTTTTTCAGCATCTCCTCCATGCTCCACACCCGGGTTTTGGGAAGAAAAAGACCGAAACAAAGTACACCATTGTAGGTTGGTTTTTCCCCGCCCCGCGCGTGCCCCAGACAACCTCCTCAGCAATTGGCAGTATTCAACGATGATAATCACCCTCAATTGCTTTCTAGAAAAAAATCAGAAAAATTTTGAATGAGTGTTATTTTTTTGAAGGAATCCCACCTCTTCCATGCCGTTGAATCAATCAACAGTCCAACAACACCAACGAAACAAAGGAAAGAACCGATGGCATTTTGTCAGCTTAGGGAAAATCAAATTTTCCAAAGGGGCCTGGTTTTTCTCTGGACGCCTGTTTACAGTGCAAATGACCCGTTTTGTGAAAAAGAAGAGGCGAGATGATTCCTAGCTCATCTCCAGAGATAGAACCAGTCAATATAGGTTTTGTCTGAGGCCACAACCCCGCAATTTTTGTTGAACATAGGGGAAATGTTTTGCGCGCCCAGAAAGAAAGCCGGAAATTTGTTACCAAGTTGCTGAAAAGATACTATTGATGTAATTTGGCAATGGTCATATGCCCGATTACAAAAAAGTCCTTCCAAGCCAAAGACGTTCAAGCACAATATTCCCCCTTGAAAGAACGAATGTCCCAAGCCTTCCGTCAGAAGGCAAGAGGCCCACTAGAAAATCCTAAAGATTTTTTCGGGGCCCAAACCATGCCAAGCCCCGAAATTCAGAAGATGCTGGGGTGGGGGGGGGGGGGGGGGAATGCGAAGAATCATTTTCCCCTATCCATAACAGCACTAATTGGGTAGCCCCAACAATTGGTGGCCAGTGCGCAAAAGAAAAAAAACGGGGGAAATACGCATCTGCCGTATACGCCTTTTAGAAACTTGAAACCCAAGCCTTCAACTGAAGACAACTACCTCTTCCATAATGGAATCAAGTTCGCAAGCAGTAACCTGAGACACAGAATCTGGTCCTATACTCGATGGTTTTTTTCCAGGCTTATAAATCAAGATTGAAGTCCTCGCCTGAAGATCAATTCCAAACAGCATTTCACTAACTACCCATGGGGTACATTTGCCTAATAGCAGAATGCCTTTTTCGGCCCCTTAACTAATGAAAAATGCAAGGTTGCCCCACTTTTCAGCGGGCCCCCCCCCCACATGGATTTGCAATTTAAAGGCATGAAAATGGAAAAAGTCATATAGTTTATCTAGAGACTTAAACCGTCTCTCCAAACGACGAAGTGGATCCAATGTGATCACTTTGGAACAATATTTGGCCCAGGTGCCGAGAAAGCAAGGGTGTAATTTCCCTAAATCCCCAGAAAGTACCCTGTTTTTTTGGAAGTTACTGCAGGAAAAGTTTGCTTGGTACATGTGGTTTTTAGCAAAGAAGAACCAAGATTGATGGCCGAAAAGAGTTTTTAAGGCCTCTCCAAAGCCCTTTACTCTTGCCTAACCACAAGCAACGAATGGTGTTCATTTCTTTTTTTTTCGGAAAGGTGAAACTTTCTTTAGGTGTTTTGGTCCCGGATTTTTACTGAGAAGACCCGCCACCCTTTTACTGAACATGAATGAAGGAGCAACCAATTCCAGATGGAAATGAAAAGAAGGGAAAGGTCCCATTTTTTGGAAAAAGTGGGAAGGATAAAAAATTTCTGTTGGCTCATGCACCGGTCCCCTGGTAAAAATGTCCAGAATTTCTCCAAATAACTCATTTATGTATATTTTTACGATCCCTCCGACCACCTATACTGTGTCTGCCAATCCTAATGCAAAAGAACCTCCGGAGGATGTTGGAATCTCCAATTGCAATTCATGAGTTTCTCCTCTAAGCCCTCACCGAAGTTTAAGATGACCTTCAATTAAAAAATCAACGCCTTTTGCCCCGTTGTCAAGCGGTGAAGAATTTTGCAGGTTATTACATTCTGAAACTCGCATACGGGTGGTTTGCGGGTTCCCGACACCCCGCGGTGAAAAATCAATTCTAACTCAGCAGAGGTTAGGAAAAAGCTTGAGAGGGAATTTGGGATCGCAAAGGGTCCAGAAATAAATGAACCTAGAATATTAAAACCCCACCCCAAGGTGGTAAGGGGGTAAAGGCCCCCCCTAGTGTCCGCCTAATGGCTGAGACAACAAGGGGTTTCAGAAAAAAATCCTGATGAAAGAGAAAATTGTACCAATGAAAGATGCAAAACACCCTCTAGAAGGGCCCTGTTTTCTCTGCCCTTTGGGTTTTTCATTTTTGTGCAGAACTAAGTGACGAAATGGTACTCCCGACAAACATCGCTTTCCCTTCCTTACCTACGTCGGCGAATGCCGATGCACCTAACTGCAAAGGTAGAAGCGTACTATAAGGCTCAGGGGCCCCCGGCTTTAAGATGTCATCTGGGATGACCGGGCCTTATATAGCCGCGGGAATGAAACGCGTCTTTCCCTGCGAATGCGTTGGACAAGCCCCAAGCAAGTTAAAACTGCCTGGACAAGTTTTTTCCCACAATTTTCAATCTTTGTTGGGGGGGGGGGGGAAAAAAAAAAAGCCATTTTTTTTCTTCTTCCGTTGACAAAGCGCACAAAATCATTCGGCCCCAGGTAAAAATTATTGGCCCGACATACTCTTTCAAGATGCAGCTACCTGGTGTTCAAAGTGGTGAAACCCTGTCAACAAATTCGTCGGCAAGCCCCAAGGTTTGGCTGCCCCCTTCCCCCTAAGGTCCCGTCCCCATTATCAAGAAACCAAATTTTTAGGCAATGGGGAATTGATTTTTTATTATTTTTATTGGCGCACTCAAATCCCTGCAATCGAGTGCCTGGAAATACTAATGTCCCCCCCTCCAAACAGCAACGGATTACTTACTTCACTAAAATGGGTGAAACTATACAAAACCTGTCAAGCAACGCCCAAACTTTTTTTTGCAAACAACATCTGAGGTTGGTTTGCCAGTTTTTTATCAAAGAAAAATATCATCGTCAGGTTCGGTTTTCCCAGAACAAAATGCGTTGCTGATAAACCGCTTTCTAAACTTTTTCCTCTTTTCGCGGGAAAGTTTATTAGTTTCGTGCTATGAATATGGAAATAACTTTAGACCACATGCCCCTCGGATTATTCCCTTCAAGGGAAAAGGTTCAGGCGGAAAAATTTCCAGTAAATAAGAAAAACTTGTAACCATCATACGGAAATTTTTTTTTTTTGTTTGTTTTTTTTTTTTTTTTGTTTTTTTTTTTTTTTTTTTTTAGTAGATGAAAATCAGCGGAGGTTGGCACAAGTCTTTGTACGATGCCTTTTTGTGGGCCGGACCGCATTACCCCCAAAGAGAATCCACTCGCATGGGTCCCACTTTTTTTTCAAGTGGTTATAACGGCAAACTGGATGCCGAACTTCCCCACATTTTGAGACGGCAACTTCCCTGCTCTAAAACAAAAAAACGCTTTGGCAAACGAGCAAATCGAAGATGAAACTTTTTTCCAGAGTGTCTCCCTCTAGAAAGAGAATTATGTTCTGGCAAGAAACTGAAGAAAAGAGAGTGAAAGTGGTCGAAACGAGATCCTGAACATCAGAAATCAGTAAAAGAGGCTTTTTTGATAAGAAAAGCAAGCAGAGAGATTTTTTTCAAAGTGGTGTATCAAAATCTCGTCCTTTCTTTTGGGAACAAGGCGAAGAGGAACCAAAGGGCCCCAATGCACAGCCAAATTTGATTCCTAAAATGGAGAGGGGCCCCTTCCCAATCAAGCCCAAAAACTCAATTGGAGAAGAATAGTTTTCTATCTCCTCCATATTTGGATGGGAAGCTGAACTCCCGCTTCCCTAAGAGCGGGCAACACCTCCTCAAGATCTTTCAGGAAGTAGAGCTTTGCCTTCTTCTTGTACAGTTTATTTTAGTCGTGTGTTTTTGCTTTTCCGGTTTTTTGTGTTTTTTCCTTTGGTTCTCCCTCCTGGTCCCCTTGTTTTTGGATCCCGTAACCCAATGGATAGGCCCCCAAACATGTGATCTGGGATTCTCTACCCCCGAGTTTTTTTTTTTTCGCCTCGGGATAAATCCCCCCCCAGAAAAGAGCCAGCCTGTTATCCCACTCCGTAATTTGACAAGGCCCCAATTTTTACCGATAAACCCCTTACCCAGAAATTGTTTGTTTCGAGCCCTCGTTAGGGAAATCCTTCAACGTTTTTTTTGAAATCTGGGGAAAATCCCCTTCCCGGGAAAATTTGTAGTTTTTTTGGACTTGTCTTTTTGAAGCCTTTTTTGGCCTGGGCGCATGGGTTTTTGCCTTGCGACACTTTCATTTTTTTGAATGGGGGGCCCCCCCCCCCCCTGGCCCCCCCCCCCCCCTCCTTAAAAAAGCCCCTTTGGCGCATGGGTTTTTTCCCATGTTTATCACGCTTCCTCGGTGCGAAAGGCAACTATAGTCTCCATAATTACACCAAGGTTTTTTGGTGGGCGCCAAAGGCCCGCACATAGCTTTTTCGTGTCGACAAAACTCATTTGGTGCGCAAAAAGGTTGCGCCCCTCTTTTCCTCCTGTACAATCATTACTTTCCATGCCTCCAAAGGGCCGCAATCCGCCTTTAACCTTGTCCGACAAATAGCCTGTTTTCCAATGCGCCCAGTTATCAAAGTTGGGTGGCGCATTAATTGACAAGGTTTTTTTCTATATATCCCGTTGCCCCGCCAATGTTCATTTTTCCAAATTCCCATTTGAACAAGCACGTGATCGCTTGGATTTTTGTCAGCCTCCCTGGCAAAAAGAACTGTCGCTGTTCGTTTCTAATGTGGGGGACCACCACTCGCCCCACAAATTTTCCGATAATATTTCGGGTTTTTAGGTTGTTTTTTTCTCCTGTTCTGTTGTTTTTTTGAAAGCTTTCACGTTTCTTGGTCCCCCTGTGTTTTCTCTCCTTTCGAGCCCTTATTATTTCTTTTTGACGGGGTTTCTGATTGTTGCTTGCGTGGTTCCCCCCCCCCTGGAGCCCTCTTTAAGGTGACTAGTTCGTTCTTAAATGAAAATTTTTTTGTTGGGTTTTTTGTTTTTCCTTTTCTCCCCCTTCTTGTCAGTTTTTTGAATTTTTCTTCCTCCTCCTCCCTCCCCTTTCCCGGGAAAGGGAAAAAAGAGTTGTTTGGAAAAAAGGGGGGGGTTGGTTTTTTGGCATCAGCGGGGGCCAATCTGAGAATCCTCCCCCTTTTATAAAAAGCCCTTGTTATACCAAGCCCCTCCTTTCGAGTTGAGGGAACAGAGTTTTTGAAAAATGATTAAATGATTAAGTGGTTTTCCATGGTTGCACTTGTTGCGTTTCATGTTTTTGCAATCAAGACAGTCCGCGCCCTCAGCGCATCAATCAGCCCTGTGAACAGCATGTTTCAAAACCCGCGCCTTCTTTAAACCTTTTGCGGCGCCCCTTTTCTCTCCATGCTACATCAATTGTTTCCAAATGCTTGCCTCCCCCCTCTGTCTCTGGTCCCCCCCCTTCCCTTCAATTAGACCAGCTTGGATCTCTCCAGCAGCTGAAAGCCAACCAAAGGAAGGACAAAAGTCCCCCCCATCGCTCCGATGGACTTTTTCAGTCATTTCCGGCCTTAAAGGAAGAAAGCAGCCACAAGCCGGTTTTACACACGCTTCCTCAAAGAGCGCTGCAAGGGAGAGAGTCAATGGGAAATTTGCCTACCCCGATCCCACCAAAGAGAAAAGAAGATCCTGTCTCAAGATCCTGTCCTCCCGGCAGATTCACAGTGACCCAAGTCCCACAGAAAATGGGAACATCTTTTCTGAAAATCTCCAGGGGGGAAGCCTCTTTTTCCCTCCCAGTTTGGATGCACTCCCCCCTGCGAAAGGCTTTTAGGGAAACAAAGGAAGAAAAGAGGCCTTAACTGAATGAGTAGAAATCAATACCCTGCCTTGTCAAGCCCTACAGAAGATGGGAAGTGCAACCTCCAACAAAACCTGCCGCCCGAGACTTCCTGAGGCTGCTCAGTCAGGAGAAGATCAATGAAATATTCAAAGATCGGCCGAGCATGGTAAAATTGGCCCTGTTTTTCTTTCTGCTTGGAGGAGCCCCCAGATCCTCAAGGAATAGTGAAAAGTGGATCATCCCCGCCGAGTATAATCCAGTTTTTGTACCTGAACATCAAAGAAAAGGCGAATAATGGAACCTCCAAGCCCAATGTAGCAAGTGTCCAGTTATCAAAAGAGCCGAAAAAACGCCAGAACTCCAAACACGAGGCCCCTTCCCAACAAAATGTTCGACTGTTCAAGTCGAAGATTTTGGTCAAGTTTTTCGGAGTATTCGGCATCCAAGGACCCCTCAACAAGACCCATGGTCCACTCTGGACCCCCTATCGGATAGATCAGCTCGAATTTGTGGTTAGAGAGATAGACCACAACGCAAAGAGTGGTGGAAGGTCAATCATAGACACGTCTTGCAAAACTGTAACATTAGGACAGGAATGTAGTGTTAGGCTTAACCCCTTGATGACCCCAACAGTCCCTACTGCCGTTCCATCTAGCTGTACTACTCCTTTCAGCACAGGTTCATATTTCAAACCCAGCTGATCCGCTATTTGCTTCGGCATTACTGAACTACTGGCCCCTGAATCTAACATGCAGTTGTGCACCAAGTGGTTTCCAACAATCAATGAAACATAGAAAGGCGGAGGCTTCAAATATTTCCTTGTCTAGTCCCCATCATGTTGCACTGCATTAGTGAGAACTTTCTCATGTCCCTGGTTTGATACATTTGTGGCAGACCAATTAGCCATTGCAACCTGCAATAAATCTCATTGTCCTGGGATCGCCAGTGATTCCCACATGGAAATGTTCACATGTGTCTTCTTCATTTGATCGATGATGTTGAAAGGGGATGAACTATCCTTTTGCTGCCCCCTACTTGGTACAACCTTTTCTGGGACTTGAACAGGTGCATGTATTGCTGCAACAGGTACCTTAAGTTGATTTTGCACATTTGGAGCTATGTTTGGTCTGCTGCCCCCTTGTTGCGTAAGAGTGGGTTGAGAAACAACTGGATTAGACTGTTGTCCCTCTTCTATGCTTCTCTTCTTTGACCGTGTATGGGCAGCCACGCCTTGAAAAGGCTGTTGGTTAACTCCACAGAAGTCTTCCGTTTGCCAATTTGCCAATGTGGTTTCTGTTGGAGGTCCTTCTAGTTGCGTTTGTTGTTGTTGATTCTCCTCCTGGCTTGGATTTTGAGTGACACCAATGGTTTGCACCATCAAGGCCTGATTTAGTGCACCATTGAAACATGCTGACTGATTGTGAGGTAGATTGCAAGGGTAACACCAGTCGTACTCCTGTACCATGTTATTTTGTGCTGGTACTAATGCTTTAGAGGCAGATATGGCATTTGGATTATAGGGCTGGAAAGGTCTATTGACAGGAGGCCTTGTTTGATTCACATTTACAGCTAGATTAGGTGGTCTTTGAGGCTGATATGGCTGCCTATTAGGTTGAGCTTGAAGCTGATACGAAGGTCTAAAACCCTGAGCTTGCTGTCTCTTGAGTGTGACCAGCTCATTACCTAAATTTTGGAGTTGCTTCATGACTTCTTGAAGCTCATTTGGGGTACTTGGAGATGAAGTGGAAGCTTCATTTGAACTCTGATTCCTAGGAGTGGCAATAGGAGCTAAGACAGGTGCTTGACTAGTACTTGGGCTCTCTAAACTTGGATATAATGGCATTGGAGGCCTAGGAGCTAGCTTGCCAGCTTGAATCAGACAATTTTCAGCTCTAATGGAAATACTATATGCAGCAGGGATAGTTGTGCCTCCCATAGATTGAACCAACATAGAAATATCAGAATTTAAAGCTTTAAGGTAGTATAGAAAAGCACCTTCTGCTGTTGGCCTGACTGCTACTGGAATTCTATCCCAAGATCTTTGAAATCTAAAGTTGAAGTCAGTTAGCTGCTCATTAGAAGCTCTCTTGATGGTTGTCAGCTGCTCCAAAAGAGACAAGTTGTCTCCCTTCTCTCCAAATTGATCATGAAGTGCAATACATAGCTGATTCCAGTTTGTGATAGAGCCAGCTCCAAGGCTCCTAAACCATTGCAATGCTTTCCCCTTGAATGAAGATGTCAGCAATTTGACAGCTACTTGCATCTCATTAATCTCATTGATTGCACAAATATTAGCGATGTCCTTGACATGATCACCAGGAGTGGTCTGATTTTCTCCAGTGAAGTATGGAATGTTCTTCAGTGCTGCAACTGGGATTGGATTTTGTGCATTGAGAGCAAGTGGGATGCTGCCTGTGAAGTTGACATAGGGGTTCACTGGTTGCGCCATTCTGATTGGTCTTAAAACCCTTGTATACTGAAAGAAAGGCCGCTCAGGTGGAGGAGTTGAGAGAGTTCTATTTGGTGGAGATGGAGACCTTTGAATCCTTCTTCCTCTTTGCCTTCTTCTTGGAGATAATTGTAGGTATTCAAATAGCACTTCTTCTTCTCCAGCTCTTGACCTTGTGATTCTTCTCATAAGCTTTTAGGCATGTACTGCTGAAATTCTATTGATTCTTCCCCTTGGAGTCGCCAGATATGCAAATAATAGCTCTTTTAAGCAAGAAAATTGCAGCAAATGCATATCAACCTTGCTGCAGTAAAAATGAGACCTCTAGGTCCCACCGGGCATGCCAAAACTGTTGATGCAAAATCACAGCACCCCTGGACGCACATCAAGCTTCTAGGTTGATCTCTTAGGCATCCAGTGTGATTGCATAACATTGAATCCTTTCTCCAAGTGTGGGACTTTAAAAATGAGAAGGATTCTCCAGAGAAAGACTGGTTCCTATTCCTCTATTCAGATGCACCAATGAAACGTAGAGGTTTACCCAAAAAACTAATCTAACTACCAAGGAGACAAGGAGAGAAAAATGCATATAAATAAACCTAAGCTAAGGGGGTGATGCACCGAGGAATGAAGAACATAAGCTTTACAACATAAACACAGACCATATAGATGCAATACCACACCATGCACAGGTAACCGAAATGCAATGAGAGATCAGAATGACAACAATGAATACATGAGAGGATTTAAATTCAATCACAGACATATATATTGCTCAAAGGATTGATTCAATACATTGTAGTGGCCAAGAGGCAACAGTGGCATTACAGTCCATGTGGGAGGCTTGAAAATCCACGAATTCTCTTGCAAGCAAGAGAGAAGGGAGGGGTTTCAAAAAAGAAATGTCCAACCGTTAGAAAGAAGCCCCTCCTTACAATTTATAGGAAGAATGAGAGAGAAAAGAGAGAGGAATTTGAAATCTGCCCCAACCACCTCCTGAATGCATTTAACTCATCTCATCATGGTAGAAGCGGCAGATCCTGGCAAAACAACGGGCTGTCTAACAGAAGCGGCGAATTGTCTGCTGCATTAAAACTGTTGGTTGACGCATTACTTCTGTTTGTTGTTTCGTGCCAGAGGATTTTCTTGATTTTCATCCTCCAAACTGAACCAAAAAGCAAGATTGGCCTTGGAAATGTGTAGAGAATTTTACCAGCTTTCCATTGATATAAAGAACATGCAAATCCGAGCTCTGGATCAAAAGTTATGGCGATCTGAAGATTTAGGGCACGGAAAAGGAAAAAACGGCTTTTTGAATTCCTTCCCGCACTCTGCCACCTGGATGACACGTGGCAGGCTCTGATTCGCTGAATAATTCTCTCTCCTCTACCTTTTGGCGGTCTTTCCTTTGAAATTTCCTCGTGGGCCCTTAAATGGGACATGTGGCACGATCCTATTTGTTCGGCTCGGTGCTCGAAAACTCACTCTTTGACTTTTCTGACCTTTACTCCTATGAGGACACGTGGCAGCTTTTGATTAGTCTGCGGGCCTGCCAGCTCTTTCGCACCCTTCGCGTCTTTTTGTCCCAGATGTCCCAAACCGTTTGGGACAAAAACCTCCGATCCGCCCGAAATGGGCTTCCTTGTCCCTCATTTGGCCAATGACACATGGCGCAAATTTATCGGCTTTCGGCTTTTTCGGCGATCCGCGTCCCGCGCGTCCCATTGTCCTATTTTGCTTTGTGCTCTTTGTGCTGATTTCGGGCAAACTGGCCGGTTCGCGTCCATTTGTCCCGCTTGTCCCATTTTGCTTTGGACTGTCTGGCCCTTTTTCACCCGGTTCGGCCGGTTCGCACCTTTTTCGCCCGCTTGTCCCATTTGCATCCCTCTCAGCAGTTAGTCAATTTTTTTTTTTTCTTTCGGCCGAATCGGCTTTTCGCGCCCGCCGCGTACTTTTGTCCCAAATGTCCTGATTGCTCCTTGGGCCGCCTGGAGGCTTTTCGGCTGATCCGCGTAATTTTGTCCCGAATGTCCCGACTTGCTTCTAGGACTAGGACTTAGCCGATTTTCATGATTTTTCCTGGATCGGCCTATTTTCCTTTCTGCAACTTTGGATGCATGCTATCGAAGTTTTACCCTGGGGGGTGAAATTTTGACAACAGGTACTATGACATCTCAGACATCAAGGACCCATTGATGAATATGGCCACACATCTGGTAACAAATCTGAATGGCCAGGAGAGATGGACCCACGTCAATAAACCCTGGTTATATGTCTACAGGAAAATTACAGAGAGCACCATATATAACTTTTCTGCATACATCGTGGAAGAGATTGTTAGTTACACGAAGGAGGGGGGCAGAATCCTCTTTGGCAACATCTTACTAACCATCATGTTTTCAGAGATTGGAGTGCCTGACGCACAGGACAAATTTGTATGGGATTACCCTGCTGAGGATCCTTCTCCCGCGAAGAGATTTGAGAAGTTTTCATACAACACAATGACAGAACCCCACAAGGTGCGACTGGAGAAGTGGTATACGTGCCTGAGGAATGCATTCGGGATAGAGTGGAGGATTCTCAAACAACTGCCAACAATCACTGAAGGAAAAGCCAATTTTTTAGTATACCAACATTTCTACCTGGGTAGGTTTAGGCTAGTAGATGAATCATGGAGCCCATTGTGCAAGCTTCCCTTCACTTTCACAGCTCAATACTTCCAAGCATGAGTAAAAAAATTCAAGGAATTATAGAAGCTGAAGCTGGAACTAGGTAGTCTTGACCTGGAGCACAGAGAGATGTGAAAGAGGTTGAACCACCCCGGTGGTAAGCACGCGTACATGGAAAGGTACATGTCACATGAGGTCTAGATGACAATGCCAATGATGCTACCCATTGCAGGAGGATCCATAGCACATGTATACCTTTGTATAAGGCAAAAGTTTGAGAAGGGTTCGTACCTGGAAAATGATGTCTCCATACCTGAAATCCCATGGGTAGGAAGAGGCCCGCACCCAAGAAGAGGGGAAGAGAAGAAGAAGCACCAAGTGTGCAGACTGCTCAGATAGTGAGTATGCTAATAACAAGTGCCAAGCCCAGTACTTACGCATGGAGAAAGAAGTCCCTGGTGAAGGAGAAGACACCAAAAGTGGAGGCACCTAGGAAACCCCTCACCAAGGAAAAGTCGCTAGAGAAAGAGAAAGAGGCCGAATCCCCTGTCAAGGAGCCACCTCTCAGGAAAATTTAGAGGATGGAAGAGGAAGCTGACTTGGAGGAGACTGAAAGCTTACATAATTACATGGGTGGAAGAGAGGATGAGAGTGAAGAAGATGATAGTAAGGAGGATGAGCCTGAGAGGGATCAGGAGCCACATGTTTTCAGCATATACGACTCAGGAGAAGAAAGAAAAAAAGAGAAACATGAGTTCATATTGGTGTGGTGCAAGAGTACCTAGGATGAGGAAGGCACCAAAGACATGGGAAAGAGTGAGGAGGTTGGTACGGAAAATTGGGAAGACATAAGATTCACAAAGGAAAAGATCACCGAGGTATCAGAGAGAGAGGCAAAGAAAATGCTCGAGGCCTTAGTAGACCAAGAGTTGGAGTGCAGTGCTGACATAGTGTTGGAGGAAGGAAAAGAGGAAAACTTTGGAAAGGAGCATGACAGCGTGGGAGGAGGTTCCATTCTAACGGTAATTTTTCCAAAAGGTGCACACTTGGGTAGGAGGACCCTTGGTACAGAGAAAAGACAAGTGATGGGCTATGTTGATGACTCAAAGAAGGTGCTACATGCGCGGTTCTAGAACACTGTACCCACATAAAGGATTTTAGCCATGGGGTCATTTGAAAAGGATGGCGTGTACCCCAGAAAAAAGAAGATGCTCTCTTGGGCATTTTAATCCCACATTGACGAGCCAAACTTTGAAGTCTACCAAGGAGCAACTATAACAGTACCAAAGTCTACGGGAGCCAATCCCTTTGTAAATGCCCAGGAACTCTCGAATGAGAAAGTCTATAATGCACTCAACAAGGTCACAATCAAGACAAAGGCTAGGATCTTTGTGCACAATGATAGAATAAGAGTTTTAGAGGGAAAGTTAGGGAAGAAAGAAGAGGAGCTAGCTGAGAAGGCAAAGAACTTGAAGCAAGAAGAAATGATCAGCACGCAGATGAGGTGCAAGCTAAAGGATGAGAAGACAAAGGTGCATGAAGTATACAAGAAGGTGGATTCTATCAAGATCATCATCATTTTAAAACACCTAGACCTAACACCACCCACGTAGAAGTATGCACCCATTATGGAATGCTTAGAATATCTAACGCGTGTCCTCACCATGGAGATATGACCTTTGGCCTTGGAGTCTACACAGGAAGTGGCCGCATGCTTAAAGGAAGAGGACAGGTTGAGGACAGTAGCACTCGTTGCTGAGTATAGAAAGGTGTTTGTAGAGGTTAAAATTTCTACCCAATCTACTGAGATTGCATATGATACTTGCGCAGACAGGGATAAGGTAGCAAGCACCTTGGTCGCCACGCTCAAAGTGGAGCTAAAGGATTTCTAGGAGAAGAATAAAGGAAATAGGGCAGAGAGAGAAAAGGTCCTTTCCGAAGTAGAAAGAAAATCTGAGGTGATTGAAACATTAAGGGGTTCAATCAAGGCCCAGCTGAAAGAACTATACCCTCATATTACTAAGTGGATGGACATGCTCAAAGACCTAGGCAAGGAGATGGAGAAGATCGTTGACACTTTGGGTGCTCAGGGATTTGGCTTAAGTTTTGATGAGGTGAGCATCTTGATCGGTGACCTCTGCCAGAAGGCATAGAGTGAGGTCGACATATGGAACAAGCTGGAGGTAGAATTGTGGAAGGATTTTCCTAGCTTGCTGAGTAAATGCCCCCCCATTCTTCCTTCTTCCCCAATTCTTTCATTCCTTTATTATTTTACAAAATGTAAGACTACACCTTAGTTCCTTAAGGCAACATACATCTTGGTTAAGTGGAGTGTTTATGTGGAAGGAGAATAGGTGTAGTGTGGGGTTATGTTGGACCCCTATAATATTGACTAAGTATGAAGGTGCGTAGGCACGCAAGATCCTAATTATGGAATTGTGTGTAAGGAAAAAGCACGTAAGATAAGGGTATAAAGAAGCCCATGGCACGCGATGTGTGAAGAAAGAATTGAGGGTTTGGAACTTAGTCAATTTGGACATTTGGAGTAGAAAATGTGAAAATCATGACCTGATTACGTGTAGATAAGATGCTAGCCTGGCAACAGGTTGGCCTAGGAAGGAGCATGCCTGCGATAGAATCTTCTAGAAGAAAATCATGGGATAAAGTGGAAAGCTCGGGCCTGGAGAAGTATGCTCGCATGGAGGACCACATTTGGACACTTAGCACCAGATCTGAGGGTGGTGGAGGGTGAGTTAGCAGTCCAAGAAAGCTATAAATACAAGCACCTGTAGAGACAGAAAGATATACATAGAGAGTGGGTGGAGCTCTGCAGAAAGACTGTGAGGAATTTGTCAAGTGGATAGTGGTATTCGAGAGAGGATGCATTAGGCTTAGGGGTTATAAATTTTCTTTTTGGTAGCTTAGTTACATAAGTCCAGTACAATGCATGACTACGGTCTACTTTTCTACAACCCTCTATAATGGTTCCATGGATGTAATAAGGTTGCATGTTATAATATATACATGAATATCAATTATTTTGATTCATACTTCTCTCTTATGAGTTCTCTTTCCTTTCATTCTAAGTATGGATGCTTGTATGTTTCTTTCTGTCATAATACATGTTATGGATTTTGTTAAGTACTTGGTCTGAAATGATTGCAAGAATCTAGAGGTTGTTATGAGACCTATGGTTATTGTATGTTCTAACTTCCCTTCTGGAATCTCTTACAAAAATCATAGATGATGTCTCCCACTAAACTCACATAAAATAGAGACTCGGTACCCGTGTGTGCCTGGGGTGAGCACCCAACTTTCATTGGGTGATAGGTCGGAACACATGGGTTTCTTTTCTTTTGTGATAGGAGTAAAAATTACTACAATGAGAACACTTTTGGCACATTTTTCAATCCAAATGACATAACTGTGTATGCAAATATTCTCCACTCAGTAGTGAAATTGGTCTTCTCTTGGTCTTACTTGTATTACACGCCAGATGATAGTCGGATAACCCATCTGTAAAATAATATATCTCACACCTAGCAAATCCTTTCAAAATATCCTCAGTAAAAGATGTTGGAAAAGGATCTATAACACATGAAGCATTCAAATCTTTGTAGTATACATAGATCCTAATCAATTGATGGTGTAAATTAACTTGCAGTAATTAATATTTTATTCACTAATTCACATTCATTTAATCATCAAACCAAGGGATGTAAACTTTCAATAATGTCAGTTTTGTATACACAGTTACAAATCATTTAGGAGGTATAGACAAAAATTGGTGTCACTACAATACTTAAAATAACAATGCTGATAGTAAAATTCTTGAAATGAAACTTAGAACTGAAAGAAAATGGATTCTAAACACTGTGTCTAAAAAAAATCTTGTAAATTCATAACACAAATGAGGAGATAAATTGCTTCCTAGTCTAATCATGTAATGAAATAGATGAATAAAACTATGGAGGGTTTTAGCAAACCACAAGTGGTCCCTTCCTTAGGTGTTAATCCCTCCTAAGGATTGTAACTAAAAGATATTGAATAGAGCTAAGATTATTTATTGAATTGACATGAATATTACATTCATAAACAAACTAACTTTTGTATCTGCATATCCTATATTCTCTAATTTCCCTATTCTCTATTATCCATCTAGATCTATATTTCCAGTATCAACCCTTTTCTCTTGTACTCCTCAATTACATAAAAATGTGAGAAAAGAGTTCAACTAGGAGTTTAAGCAAACTAATTGAAACATCCAGATGTAATGGAACTAATTAATAAATGTTCAGATATTAAACACATAACTCAAGTAACCAAGTTCTTCAAATCACATGTTAACTAATCAATTAGTTATTCAGTGAGTTCCAATGAATAATCAAATCCATAGTTGAGTTATCTTTCATTTCCCATGTTTTAATTGTAACTATATCTCAAATGACATGTACAGACTTGGGGTGTTATTCTTCATGCTCCAAGATATCTTCATGTTCGTGGCTTCTTTGTTATAGGTGATCTCCTATGGCTGCGGATGAGTTACTGCAGATAGTTCCTTTTTTGTAGGTGGGTTCCTTTGGCTATGGATGGGTTTTTGTAGATAATTCCTTTGGTCTCATATAAGTTGTTACATATAAAAAGTTACTCACAAACAAGAGTGGCATCATTCAAACAATTTATTGAAATCAAGAGAATAAATAAATACCACAAAATAAATTTAATTAGTTATAACTATATTAATTAGTATTTATGCCAATAAGTTCAATTCATGATGACAGTGTTCAGCATTATCTAGGAAATACAAATACATAGCTTCAATGGATTAACAAAAGTACATATGATGATGTGTTTATAAAGGTGATTTATACGAGTCATCACACCCCTGAGCTTAATTTCTTAAATGTATTGATTTAAGTGGTTCAATGTCCTACTGCTAAAAATGGTATAAACACTTGAATTCAAATGGGGTCTTTGTCCCTTCCTCTTCTATGAATAATTAACCACCATTTATCGTTAACTTAAGCATAACTTTGTTTTATATCCATTCATTTAGTGGTATGCCATGTTTCCATGGAGGTATTGGAAAGTGGAATATTGAGGGATGATAACCAACTAGAAGCCATGCATCTCCACATCCAATCAAAATTCAATGTATGCATTCACTCTTCATAGATTTGGCATGATTTTAGGATAATAATGCATCTATTTCTTTTGAAATTCAGAAGTCATATCATTCTAGTGCATCATGCATGCTTGTACCACCTGTATTTCATGGTTATTAATCATGTCATTGACTTCCTCATGTGTTGATTCCTCAGTTTCCATACTCTTCTTCTGATCACCTTGTTCTTCATATACTTGTCATAGTGTTCTAAAATCTCTCAAGTTGTTTTAGCTTCATCCTGATCATCAATGGTTGTACCTTCTCCAAATTCTCATATTCCTCCATTTTTCTTTCTCTTTCCAACTCATTCATAAAATAAGAACAGAGGGATTTTACTTGAACATATCCAATGTATAGGATTGGAATCCAATCCGTGTCATACTCAAGAGCATAGTTGTACATGTAGAGTTCACATAATAAGATCTACATTTAATGAGTGCTCTTTAGATATAACCTAAATAAGGTTCTATCTGCACTAATATCATATGGTATATCAGAATTGATATGGGTTAATTTGATTTGTGATATTTGTTCCTTTAAGAAGATAGGATAAACATTGGATGAAGACTTGCATTTGAATATCTCATGGGCCACATGGAATGCCTCTTCTGTCTTCTTTTGTATCCTTGTAATTTCTTTGTCCTTTTCCTCAATTTCTTTCTTGTGCTAGAAGATGAGTTCTTCTTTCTCTCTTTCCCACTTTTCCTTTAACCTATTAACATAGGTTTCAAATTTATTCTTCAAGTAATCAATATCATGTAGTATTGTTTGTGTGGCCATTTCCTTACAAGGTGGTTTCATAGGCTTCCTTATAACCTCTTGAATAAATTTTTTTGGTTGCAACGGGGAAACATTCGATTGTTTTATGATAGCATGTGGTGTTTTTTCCATAACTGGTAGTGCAAATGTTGGTGTCTTCCTTAGCAATTGCTCAATTACATCATCCACAACTACAAGAAGGTATTCTTGATCTTGTTCAACTTCTATAGACATCTGCCCTTGCTCAATTCCATGATCATGGTGCTCGATGACCTATTCAACAATTTTTGGCATTTTTTCCTATTCATGTTCTTGTTCCAGTGGTTATATGACATGCTCAACAATGTTTGGAATTTTTTCATGTTCATTTTCCTATACAACTACTTTTTCTCTTTCTTCTTCATTTTTTCATATCTCTCCTTGAAATTTCATATCAGGAATGGCCTCCTCATTCAAATTTGGCCCCTCATACTCCTGCATGGGCTCTACAGGGTATTCTTTTCCAGTTTCTCCTCTAATTTATTCTTCCTTTTCCTCCACATGACCTTTTATTACATTTATTGTCTCCTCATCCGGAGTTTCTTAGTCAATTTCCTTTCCAATTTATGTTTCTTTTTACTCTTCATGACCTTCTGTGGGCTCTTCAAGGTACTCTTGCCCATGATCATGGGCATCAACATCTCCCTTTTGTTTCTCCATTGGCTGGGGCTCAAGACTTCCTTTTGTATCATCCTCATCACTATATAGTGAGATTAGCTTTGAATGTATTGGTTTAGATGTCCTTTTCATTTTTGTTTTGAGCCTATGAGAGTAACTTGGTGGTATAGGAGTGGATGTGGAAAATTTTCATTTACCTTTGGAGGTGAAATATTCAGGAGTGGAGAATTTTAAGAGGTTTTCAGAAATTAAAATTCTCTCAAGGGATATTGGTACAAGATTTTCCTCAAAAAATGGAAAATTTTTAGAAGCAGGGGGTTGTTGTGGTTGGGATGAAGATGTTGCAGGATTGGTTACATGAGTAGATGATATTTCAGTACTTCTCCTCCTCTTTCTTCTACTTCCCAACAATTCATCAATACTATTGTCCCTTGCAAAATCTCCCCACCCTATCTCAAGATAGTCCTTCTACATGGTGTTCTTTCTAATCAAGGAGATGAGCCAATGGTGTGACATTTCATACCTACCCCTTTGTGCCTCCTTACCCATCCTCTTTAGTATCTCATGTATGAAATTAGGTACATTCACTTTTTTATTGTTCTTGAGATGATTCAATAATTTAAAATGAATTGTATTCAACCTAGAATACCTTCCATCACAAGTAAAGTACTTAATTATAAAATTTGCAATCTCATCCCATAAGGTTTTAAGGGAAGTTCTTTGTGTACATTTTCTATTTGTGACGAATGCATCATCATCATCATCTACAAATTATCTTCTGGTTGCTTCTGGGTTAGCCTTCCCTAGAAATGGTTCTCCATGTGCATGCAAGCCAATTACTTTTGTTAAGATGTTTTTCGTTGATTTTAATTGATAAACCCTTTTCTTTTACCTCCCCATCATGAAATGTATTGGAAAAATCTTCAACCATTTCTCCATTGAATCCTTGAAATTGGTTTATGTAATCTAGCCAACCATTATCTTGAAAATACTATAAAATTTTAGGGTGGTTAAAAAGTTGAGAATTCTCTGTGGGTTCATGTTGCATCAAATATCCTCCCATTATGAATATATAGCCTACCCTGGTCTCAACATGTAATCATGCAAATTTTCTTAAAGAAACGATGTATAATTGAGTTGTATTGAATTGTTTTAATTATTTTTGAACTTTGAGACTGAAAGGACTCGCATCACAGTTACGGGAGTGATCGTTAATTGATGTGACTATGTGAATCATATGAATTAAATTTATTCAACAACATGGCTTATGGAGAGTGACACCTCATAACAGGAAAGGTAGTGGTGTTTTAGATGTAGTAAATACACAATTACTCGGCATAAATGCTAATTAATAATAATCATTCTAATTATACTTGAATAAAGTGATAGTTGAGTGTAATTATCTCAATATTTTTTGGAATGATTATTTTGCATGCTTATTTGTATTTGTGCCTTGGCTGCATGAAAAATTGTTAGAATGTTGCAGACATTGCTATGATGCTGCAGACATGTGTTAAACCATTATTTTCTTGTCCTTATTAAAACCAGATAACTCTCAGAGAGGTAATGTTGGTGTTTTGGGGTGTCAGTTGTCTCTTTTCATCTTTCACGTGTGCAAATATCCTCAATATTCCTTCATGAAATCACGAGTTCAGTAAAATGCAAAAACAAAATAGGGGTTCACTACATGTTGCTGCAAGTAGAACCTTCACTCATTGCATCCTCTCCTTATGATGGAGATCATGTACTCTTGCGATCAACTTACATTAAACCCTACAAAACAAAAACTATAAGAAATAAAATGCATTAGTAGAGTGTTGCTAATCACTAAAAGGGATGATCACAACACTTTTATTTGTCCTTAGAATAGTCAAGAAGCTAAATGTACCAAGGCCACTAAAAATTCTCAATCCTCCAGAATCTCATAAGATGAGCTAGTAGGATCAACTCCTGATCTTAAATTTGATGTCCTTACTTCCATCCTTCTTTGACCTCCTCTAAACTACTGCATGAATGTATTTATATCAACTGGTTTTTTATACAATCTCATCCTATGACCATTCACTGTTAGTGTAGGTTATTATTTATCCTTTTATTTATTTATTAGTATAATTCTTACACTTGTGTTATCCCTACACTTGTTGGGTTAGCTTGCTTAGGTTTACTAGTTGTGTTGAGTTAGCTTCTCAGTTATGTGGAGTTATCTTACTAGTATTTTGGAGTTAACTTAACTACCAGTATCAGTTAGTGGGAGTTCTTCACCACTGATTTAGGTAGTAGTTGCACTTCCCTCCTCCTATATGTACATATTTCTTATTGAGTAATTCAATTCATTATATTGTAATGTATTGAGCATTATGGATTATGATGGATTTCCATATATGGTATTTTAGCTCTTCTGTTTTGCAAATCTAATATGGTGTGCTATTATCATTTGAGATTACGGCTTGGAACAATATTCTTATCGTTCCTTTCATTTACCAACAATTTGAACTTCATAGGTTCTATGGTGGTGAGTTTTACAGCTTCGTTAGGGAATATTTTCTCAATCTCATAGGGTCCTAGCCACCTTTTCCTGAGTTTTCCCATATGGTCCTTGTAATTTGAATCAAAAAAGAGTGTACAATCACTTTCTTAAAATTGTCTTATATTGATATACTGGTCATGCCATTTAACTCTTTGTTTCTACACTACCTCTATGTTATGTACTTCTTGTCTTCTGAATTCATCTAACTCATTGAGTTGGATAATTCTCTACCTTTGAGCTTTAGATAAATATATGCCTAGCTCAAGTGCAGTCCTCAGTGTCTTGAGCTGAAATTCAATTGGAAAAATAATAGTCTTACAATACAAGAGTTCAAATGGTGTGAAGCCAGTTATTGTTTTCCACTTTGTGTTAAATGGTGAAACTACCTCTAGGAGTTTGTCTTCCCAATATCTCCTATGAAGTGCAATGATCTTTGTCAAGATGGCCTCTATCTCCCTATTTACAACTTCTAATTGGCCATTATATTGGGGATGGTATGATGTATACTTCTTATTCCTAATTGCATACTCCTTAACTAGAACAAAAATTACATCAGCAATAAAGTGTGTACCTTGATCAGTGATAATCTCCCTTAGAACTCCACATTTGGTGAAGATTTGATCATAGATAAACTTGGTTATTTTCACACTTTTCTGATTTGGAAATGCCTTTGCCTATTTCCACTTAGTTAGGCAATCTATGCATACCAATATGTACTTCTATCAATATTTAGGATCTATGTGACCAATAAAGTCCAAACCCCATTTTTCGAAAGGTTGCAAGACCAACTAAGGCTACAATGGTATTTCATCATATTTGGTACGATTACCCATTATTTGACACTTATCACACCCCCTAGTGTATAATGTTACATCTTTATGTAATGTTGGCCAATAATAACCAATATTCAACACCTTTTGTTTTGTTATTTTTATAGAAAAAATTCCTCCACAAGGTTCACTATGGCATGCTCTGAGGACATCATATATCTCTTCATCATCTATAGACATTCTCATTATTTGATCTTGTCCTGTATGAAATAGAGATCCAACTATCCAAGAAAAATGTACTCTTTTCAACTATATGTTTCTTCTCAGAGTATAAATAATGTGGAGGTGTTTTACCTGAGACCAAATAGTTGTCTATGTTTACATACCAAGGTGTTTTGGTAGAAATGGAAAATAAGTGCTCATCTGGAAAAGAATCATCAACTACATGTTCTTAATCATTAGTCTACATACTTAAAAGGAAATATACTACCACATTTTCATTGCTAGGCTTATCCAATATGCTAACATCAAACTCTTGTAGAAGGAGAAACCACCTTATGATTCTATTACGTACTACTGGTTTGTTTATGAAATATTTGATTGCTACATGAATAGTGTGAATGAACATTGGATATCCTGTGATTAGTGTCTGAATTTTTTAATAGTATACACAACTACCAAGAAATCCTTCTCTAGTACTGTGTAGTTTAATTCTACATAATACAAGTTCTTGCTAACATAATAAATTGCATAATTTAGAACTCCATCTTTTTTCCCTAATACATCTCCAATAGCATGGTCTGATGCATTAGTGTGGATGTGAAAAGGAATGTTCCAATCAAGTCCTCTTAGAGTAAGTGCATTAGTTAACATCTATTTCAAAGTTTGGAATGCAATTTCACATCTCTCATTCCACTCAAAAGAAACATCCTTTCCTAATAATACAAAAAGTGGCATTGCAATCTTGCTAAAATCTTGAATGAACCTTCTGTAATATCCAGTGTGGCCTAGGAATCTCTTAACATTGTTTTGTTTCTTTGGTTTTGGAAGGTTAATTATAACAAATACCTTTTTTGGATCAACCTGAATCCCATCAAAAGAAATAGTGTCCCAAAACTATACCTTCAGATAACATGATGTAACATTTTTCATTTCTTAAGATGAGATTTTTCTCTTTGCAAATTGTTGGCAAGAAAAAATTTTGACGAAAAATTGGTGGATTTATAAAAATTCTCTGGGAGTCTAAGTCGCTCTACTTAACCGGTACAGCTGTCGAATATGCATGTGCGAGTGAAAGTAAGTTTTCTCTGAGTGGCCTTACGGCTAGGGATCCAAGAGGGGCACTCCACTGAACCTACAAAAAATCTAGCAACCTCTTACTAGGGAAGAATTTTTCTGTAAAGATAGAAATGAGAGTGAGAAATGAGGTAGGAGAACTGATGTTGTAGGTAGAAAATCACATTCCTACACACTAGTTAGAAATTTCAACACATGAATTTATGAGAAGAAACAAATTCTCTAATATGACAACAAGTCCCATTAGAATTTATAAGATCACAAAGTATCAATAAATTCCTTAGTTAAAGAAATGCTAGAAAATCTCCTTCTTCTTGTATTGATTTCTAAAGACAAAAGTTTGTACATATTGTGGGAATGGAGGAAAACTTGTGAGGGGGGAAATGGAAGAAAATGGCTTGTCTCCTTTGTTCTCTCAAAGTACAATACACTGTTGAGTTTACAAAATCAATCACCAACCCTTTGAAATTGGAATGGCTTTATAATTTATATAATGATATAATGGAATCTTCATCTACCCCCTAATGCTTTTTCATATGTCCTTGCATACAACTTAAAACTTTTCAACTTCGTGGGAAACTTGTAAGTCCCATTTCTATAACATAAAGGTGACTTATTACATTAGAAACATTAAGACATATGAAAAATTGTGCACTCCCAACAAAATATTAGAATATTGAGAAGAGATAGAAAGTTGGGGGGAGAGGAGAGAGAAAGAGAGAGAGAGAAGGAATGATGATGTCGATGATGATAAATTCTACCTCTTATGAAGCTCCATTGATCCTTCCAGATGACTCGATGAAACAATTGAATGTGATGATACTTTGAATCTTCAAAACTCATGTGACACACGCTGGAGAACTTCCAATTGGCTCAATGATTCTTTGAGAATGACCATGTTTAAATATACCGTTCATATGACTCATTCTGGTGATCATGGGAATCAATCATGGGGATACACTCTACACAAGGTGTCCCATTGTGCCTGACTTGCACTTATGAGATTGAACTACTAATTTTAGTAAGTACAAATGGGGAAACTTAATATTTTCGGCTGAGTTTGGACGTAGTTAGTTTTTCCTAACCTGAAGACCAGTTATGGTAGCTTGAATCTATTTAGTTCTTGATTATGAATTCCACCTCTCACATACTAATTGAGAGCAACTGGCTAATGACTAGTAGAAAGAAATGGTGGAACCATCCTACTATTGTCACATACACTGTCATAGAATGATGACAAGACTTTACCTATTTTGATGATCTCTTACTCAGAAGCGAAAGGTCCTGTGTGCTAGCTTCATTGCCTTGTCTAAAATCATGCTTCGAGATTGTAGCTTACTTGGAGTAACAGACCCCTATGTAGGAATGCATACTATTTTTAGTAAGTGCATAGTGGATGTCATACTTCCTCGACACCTCAACTAGATGTTGAAAACTAATATTTCCCTTATCTCCCTGTGATGCCTCTCACGCTTCTGGATCAATTTTAAGTAATTCCTTCTAGGTGCTGAACATGTGGACCACTTACTATTTTTATTAGAAAGTGAAGAATTTTGGACCAAGATTACACATCCCTCAACAATCTCTCCTAAAAAATAGGGACTTCATGGCTATGTTTACTAGCCTACTATCACAACTAGATCTTTAAACGATCATCCCCTCCAATTTTCACATGAAATTGTTGTCCACTGGAACCCTGAGATGTGAGAAGGTAGCTTGATATCCTTTTGGAAATATGAACCTCTCATGGTTGACAAGGAATAAATCTGATGGAAATAAGTCCTCCATTTTCTTAAAATATAGGGACTTCATGGGGAATAATATAATTGAAGTCTAACTAGATCTTGGACCTGATCATTCCCTCCAATATTTTGTGCTATTTCGACCACTGGAATTTTAAAAAATTTGACCCGAGGTAGCTCACTAATTTTTTCCACTACTGTGTCATGTAATCCATTAATAGAGCATGATAATTTTTAGGTCTCATTTTATGTCTCCATTCATGATGATATCAATTACATTTTTGTTGTTGGTATTTGTTTCTCGTATCTCACTGGTAAAATTTCTCTTCAAACCGATTGCCGGTTGGACAGGAAATCTGAGATTTGTTCTTCGTTTGGAGCAAAAAGTGAGCTTTCTTTACTGAAAGTAATTCATGTAGTATGAATGAGTTGATTTTAAGATGATTTATTTAATTTTCTTTAAGAGATGAATAACTCAAGTCAATAGACAGTGGTGTCTTTTTTGTGTTCACCATTTTGCAAGGTATCTTCAAATCTTCAGTTTTATGACAGTGAGGATTTTTCAATGATTTCTCTGTTTCTCTCTTTCGTTCTTCGATCCTTAAGCTCTCCTAATCAATATTACTTCTGGATACCTATGTGTTGTTATGTTTTTGAAGGATGTTATTTTCTATGGTTG
This sequence comes from Taxus chinensis, assembly GCA_019776745.2. Taxonomy (NCBI): domain Eukaryota; kingdom Viridiplantae; phylum Streptophyta; class Pinopsida; order Cupressales; family Taxaceae; genus Taxus; species Taxus chinensis. The sequence continues at coordinate 101,101,562 of CM034155.1, forward strand.
ATATGGTTCAAGATTCATTGGAATTGCATGGACTTGGTGGTGAGAAAATTGCAGAGCTATGGTGGAGATGCAAGCTGTGCACAGGAGGAGTTAAATGTTAGAAGTGGGAAGCAGGACGAGTTTTTTAAAATTTCAAAATAAAGATCAGATATGGGAGATGGGTGAATTTTCATGTCAATGTTTGATGTCCTTGATCTTTGATGGATTTGAGGGGACATAAAATTCCATGGTGAATAACGAGACGAAACGTGGCGGGAGATCCAATGACAGGGAATGAAGGCTAAAAAATAAACTTTAAAGCACTGAGGGGATAGAATTTAGTCATATGGGTGACCAGAAGTATCCCTTAGGGGCTGGGTAACATTTTTCCAATATTTTATTTCCCTGGCATGTGAGGTACATGAGGATAAATCAGATTCCAATGACGCTCCTAGTGATAACATATGGCAGAGATCTAGACAGATGAAGGCTTTCACCTCTCACAAGCACCTAGTGAGTTGAATTGGTGATCTTTGACATCATATGTGTGTCTAGAGGTGTTTAATTCTGGATAGCTGAAATTTTCCATGTCTGATGTCCTTGACCTTGAGGGACATGAGGGACATGAAATTTCGCCATGCTCCTAGAGCTAACATGCGTCCTTCTAAAATTTGGCTAACTCCCTGAACTCGCTCCAAGAGTACAACTTGAAACGGAAATAACTTGAGCTCTCAATGGACTTTTTAAATTAAATTCTATATGACCTATCAATTGGAAATGGACCATTATGAATCCATTGGTGGGGATATAATTGTATTTATTCCTCCATTAGATCCCTGAAAAATTTTTATTTTTTATCTGTTACTCCACTTGTGCATGAGAAAACCTACTTGCAGACCCAATGCGCCAAAGTGTTGTGAAAAAAAATAATTTCACCACCTATGTCAGGGATCTTGGAATTTGATTTCCAAAAATTCTGTTTTGTTTTCCTCCTAACTCTATCTGGAGCTCCCAGAATTAACTTCGGAAGTTCAACAAGTTTTTTTGGCTTGTGCACTGCTTAGGGCTGTGAACCTTAATTTTGGTGAAACTTCCCCAACTTCTTCAAGTCCTTCCAGAATCTTCCTAAATATTTTCCATGATGTCCCAAGGCCTCTCAATATCCTCCACCTATGTATCTAGTTTGGATTTTATTTCTCCACTCCATGGGGTTGTCTCCAGTCCTACGAAGATCCAATGATAACCCTTGTTACAACTGCCTGAAGCTTTTAACTTTTAATGAAATCCTAAAATCACCTAGGAGGGAATAAATGAAATTTCCTAAATTCACCTATAGGGATGATGTTAACATCAATTGGGAGGTCATCTTGAATTGACTTGGTATACCTGGGGTGCCTCATGGAATGATAAAACATTATAATTTTTTTAACACATGGGTATCAGTTGTCATGGTTAAAAATTGTCAATTTCCCTATTGCACATTTGCACGAAAACAGTTGGATCTAGCTTGGGGGAATGACATAGACTGAGTACAGCAAAGACATGACATGAATAATCTAGAATCTCAACTTCAGACCATATGATCTGTTGACTAGTGTCTTATCCATTGGGCCCTTCATAGTCATGTACTACTTACAATAAGAGAGACAATAGACTGAAGAAGGAAATAGACAAACACACACAGACACACACATGACACACACACACACACACACACACACACAAAATGAAAAAAAGGAAACACATGACACACAACAGGAATGGAAACACATGCAATAGAAAGGGAAACACTCCTAACAGACACTTATGGTACAAGTTGTAGGGAAAAACCCACTTTCACTAAAGCACTTTTCATTCCTCAAAATTTACCCCTGAGTAGGCAACACTAAGTGATGTTGTTTTGCAAAGCCAATGAATAGTTCCTAAAAAGTATCCCCCTCTCTTTAAATATTTATGAAAGTCTAGGTGCTTTCAAAACCGTATGTGTTTTTTAAAGGAGTGAGTCCACGTGATCTTCTTGATGCTAAGGTCATTCGCTTGGAAATTCAACTACCTTCATGTTCTTTGAAATTCGTTTCATAGTGCTAGTTACCTTCAATGTTTATCGACATAGTTTATTCTTCATTTAACATCTCATCACTTCCCCAAAGCTGATTTCCACTCAAATTTCTTGAATATTTTTAGTTACGTTATTTCCTGAGTCTATGCTCATTGATATCTTCTCCATGAGAAACGTTATATTCATCCTTTATCTCCATTCCATTGTGAGGAATTTGAGTACTGACAGAGAGTATCAATAGGAAACCTCATACTTGTCTTGTATGGATATGCCACGAGTTAAGAGATTAAGAATCAGCTTGGGGTCTTCCAAAGCTTCCACTACATCCATTAGTTCTTACATAGAGGTCTCCTTTGTTACTTCTTATAACTCATCTATGTATGTGTTTGAAGAATATTTATTTTACATCTCAAGGAAAATATCTAGAGGGAATAATCCATCATCTTGGGAATTTCATTGCAGTATATCACTCATGTATACAGAGTGTCTTCAGCTTCAAAGTCCTCAAAACTCCTTACTTCAATTTATTCATCATGAAAATAGTCTTCATCTTCAAATGGGAAAGAAAATACCTCAATTTCATCATTGCATCCACTAACCATTGGTGCATAGGAGGGGCAATTATATTTCTCATATTTCTTTGTTTCAACATGGTCAACCTTCACACTGATTAAGACTTTTAAATTATATTTGCACGCTTGTCTTAAAGATTCATGGCTTGTATCAGGAGTTTGATACTGAGTCTCAGGGTCTTCTGTTTCTTCTCGTGGCTCTTAGCAATTCTTGTACAAATGGTTCTTTCCCACCATGTTCAAGGGATTCTTGTAGACTAGTTTGGTCTCTTCCTAGGTGACATGATCAAGGGATTCCTCATCTTTTAATGGGAATGAGAATATCTCCTCATCACGGATAAGCACATAAGATAATTTTTCTTGCTTGAATATCACCAATAACCATTTCCTCTTCTTCATGGTTTACATCATCCAGTAATTTAGGGTTACCCTCTTGTAACTCAAATCTCCTAAATGCTTCTTCCAGTTCCATGTCTCTCTAGGAAGGCATGTCCAACCATATCAATATGGGAATATCCTCTTCCTCCTTGATTGTCACAAAGTGATTCATCCGCTTGGTATCTTGATACAAAATGTTGGTTTTTTGGCTTCCAAACTTTCATACTTTGTACCTCATCTTATTCTTTGGAAGAAATTTCTCCATGTCTCCCTTCACTGGTATGGTTACGGATGACCAATTCATCTAAATTTTACCCCTGAACTAGTGACAGAAACCCCTACTTAGAAACATTCCAAATGAAGCCGAAATATCTACTACCAAAATCATCATTGAAACTTTCTTGTATGGAAATCTGGCAAGAGCCACTCATGTATCTTTGACCTTCCCTACAAGTGGGAATTATTTTGACTCTGAAGAGTAACAAGAGCCACCAGGTTGAGTCATGGTGAGTTTGAGAGCCTTAGAAACCTTCAAAGGCATCATGTTGTCTGAGGCACCAGAATCTATTATGCAATTGTTCAGTACATATTCTCCAACAAGAAGGGAGATGTAGAAAGGATCGACCTTGTCAATCTTGGATGCACTTAAGAAAATCATGTTCTATGAGGGAAGCATAGGTGGGTTTGGTATTACTCCTATAGAATTGGGTGTTACAACTTTGGGTGTTAAACTAACACTCCTAATGTATCAGATGAATATCTTGAATTATTCAGGGTGAGTCCACAAATATTCAATTTTGCTAATCTACACTTTGGCTTTATTCACGTATTCTATGAAGTAAAAAGGATAAGATGTGGGTAAGGGTGATGAAGGGACTAATTTTGGATTTAGGACGGGTTTGGAGGTAAGAGTATATTTTTGGGGAACATAGGGGATCTTGAAAGGTACACTAGGAGCTTTCAAAGTACTAGATATTACAGGAGTAGATTTAGATTTAGAATTAGAAGAGGGATCAAAAGACTTACTTGGAATTACTAGAGACTTCTTATTTATTATAGGATCAGGCTTCAATGATTTGGAATCCATGGAGGGTGGGAACAAAGATCCTTGACTGATTTTTTTTTTGCGGAGTCTCCAAAGGAGGATCTTCAGTCTTATTTTTCTTTTTAACCATGGAGAAATATCCCTCTTTCTCATAATGTGAATGAGTGGATACCACACATGAGAAGTTACGTGCATCTTCTTCATCATCTTCATTACCTCCAGAGTATTCACAGAATATTATTTGTGTATCATTCTCAAACTCATCACTTTCTAGGAAATCACCACCTTCACTTTCTGGTTCAAGCTCCTCTTCATTTTCCTTACTCTTACAATTCGCATTGATAGGTGGGGAATCCAAGGAAAGCCTTTGGGGTGCTCCTGTAATCTGATTTACATTGCTTCTTTAAGAATAAACTCGTTCAAATATTTCCCTCCTCAACGATGCCATTTTATTTTCCATTTTCTGCATCAAATGATTAGTTCTTTCATCTACATGACGTTGAGCTTTACCCTTTGAGGGATTCTTGGTCTTTCTAGATAGGATGAGATCATCATCAAGTTCAATGGCTAATCATTACACTTATATAATATCCCTTGGTTAAACTCTTCGTAAGAAAAATCCTACCTCCGGTGATTGAGAACTAATAAATAATCTCTTGACATTATTTTCTGATGTTGAATACTCCTCTAGTATCTTGCGGAGCAACCAGTTAAAACGAGCCACAAATTCTCTCATAGTTTCATTTTCTCCTTTCCTTATTTGCACCAATTGAACACATATGTCTTGATAGCCCTTAGTAAATCTGAATATTTCCTCAAAATTCCTTTTGATGTCATTCCATAAAGTGATGGATCGGGCAGGTAAGAGGTAGAACCATTCCATTGCTTTTTTCTTAGAGAGACTCCATAAACAATCTTATAGTGACATATTCATGTTGGACACCAAGAATCCCACGTGATGTTGTGAAGGCTGATATATTCTCTTCAAGGAGTTGTGTGTCATCACCTTTGAACTTTGTAAATTTCTTACGAGAACTTATTAGTAGATCATGAAGAGATGGCTCACGATCAAGAAGCCCTGTATTTATTCCCCATATAAAAATGTGCTGAGATCTTTCTACTTCATTTGTCATTTTTTATACTTCATCTTCTACAAATTCTTCTTCCTCTGGGAACTCAATACTAAATGGTGGTTAAAAAATAGGAGAATTTGAAAGGGGGGTATCAACAAGAGTTTAGATAGGATTTCCAGATGAACTACTTGAAGAGCTAGATGCTGAGGAGGCTTGAGAGAAGAAGAATGGATTATCTCTAATTTTTTCTTTCTGATTTTGTAAAGCCTTGAAATTGGAATCAACAACATCTTTTGACCTGCTTAACCTGGTGTATCTTCCTTCAGCTAGCTTTTGGAAATTCTTGAAGTGGGAATATGAAAAGACACTAGGGAATATGAAAGGTCACATTCAGGAATTGACAGTGTATCTTTCAATAATGGCTTTTCATGAACTCTTTTCATAAATGGGAATATGAAAAGACATTGTGGAACTTGCCCTTTGAGAACAGCCTGCTATTTTTAGTAAGTACAAATGGGGCAACTTACTATTTTTAGTAGGTTTCATAGTTAGATTTTCCCAACCTCAACTAGCTATGGTAGCTTGAATTATTTCTTCTTATTGTGTTCCTCTCACTTTTTGGACCAACTAGCTATTTATAGCAAGGGCTTGTGGAACCACTTACTATTTTTAGTAAGTGTCAATTACGAGCCGAGATGACCTTTTTTATGACTTTTCCTGAGATACTCCCTCTGTGTTCACTGACTTCTTTGTAGCATCTTCAATTGGTGTCTTAACTGAAGTAATAGACCCCTATGTAGGAAGGCATGCTATTTTTAGTAAGTGCATATTGGATGTCAGATTACGACAAAATAGGTTATGAAAATCTAGGTCTTATTCTGGGATTCCAGGCTCTGCATTTTAATTAATTCCTTTGTCTAAACACGTGAGAAAATAATATTTTCATTGGCAGGGGAAGAATACTATAAAAACACATCCCTCCATATCCCTAAAAAATAAAGACTTCATGGCACAAAAACAAGTTTACATCAAACAAGATTTTTCAACGATCATTCCCTCCAATGTTCATGTGATTTTGCCCATTAGAACCTTGAGAAGTGAAAAGGTATCTTGTTACCTTTTTCGCATATGTTATTCATGTGACAGGGCAGAAATATGATGAAAAATCATTCCTCCATATCCCTAAAATATAGGGACTTCATGGGGGGGAAACTAGTTCACGTGAAACTATATTTTTCAACAATCATTCCCTCAAATTTTTGTGTGATTTCTCCCATTGGAACCTTGAGAAGTGAAGAGGTAGCTCACTACTTTTTTCCACTATTGTGTCATGGAATCCATTAATGGAGATCAAAATTCATAGGTCTATTTTTTTTCTTTGATCATGATGATATCAACTCCATTACGATAAGTTTTTGCTTCCTGTCTCATTGGTGAAATTTTTCTTCGATCTGGTTGTTGGTTTGACAAGAAATTGAGCTTTGTTCTTCGTGGAGCTGGAAGAAAAATTTATTTTTTGTGAGATTTCCTTTCTATGAATGGGATGTTTTAATATTATTTTTTAATTTCCTTCAAGAGATAATAACTCAGCAACATATGGTTTTCGAATTTGTGCATCGGTTTGTAAGATCTCTTTGATTTTCAGTTTCATGACAATGAAAATTTTCAAACTTATGGCTTCTTTGTTCATCATTTGATAAATATTTCTTCTAGAACCTACATATTGTCATGGATTGAAGGATTTATTTTTTGTGGCAAATCTGGTTTGATCTTTGGAAATGGTGGAATAGTGGTCTGAAGTTGCAGATAAAGTTACATAGCAAGTTATGCATGAAGGAGTTAGATGTTAGAAGTTGGAAGTAGGAGGGGAGCTTAAAATTTTGAAATAAATCAGAGATGGTATATGGGTGAATTTTCATGTCCCTGATTTACCTCACCTCAAAGGGACATGGGGGACATCAAATTCCATAGTGAGCAAGGTGACAACACATGGCAAGGATCTGACGGCAGGGAATGAAGGCTAAAAAATCAGCTTTAAAGCACTAAGGGGCTAAAAGTTGGTCATATGGGTGACCAAATGTCTTTCTTAGGGTCTGGGTGAATTTTTTCATATTTAATGTCCCTAACCTATGAGGGACATGAGGGACATCAAATTCCAAGATGCTCTTGGTGATGATGTGTGACAGTGATCAGACCGTTGAGGCTTTGAGCTCCCGCAAGCACCTGGGAGCTGAACTAGTGATCTTGGAGGTCGTATGTGGGTCCAGAGGGATTTATGGGGATGGGAAAAATTTTCCAACCTTGATTTCCTTGACCTTGAGTGATGTGAGGGACGTAAAATCCCGCCAGGCTCTTGGAGCTAAAAATTTTAGTAACTCCCGAACCTTGAGGACAACTTACGACGACAATATCTTAAGCTCCCGATAGACTTTTTTGATGAAATTTTATATGATATCGAATGGAAATGGAATTATGAATCCAATGGTTGGAATATCAGTTCTTGATTCATCCACTAGATCCCTAACAATTTTTATTTTTGATCTGGTACTCCGCCTGTTCATGAGAAAAAATGATTACAAAACCATTTCTCCAAAGTATTGCGAAAAAAATAATTTCACCACCTTGTATATCTTTTAATTCCCTTTCTGACGATGTTTTTTTCTCCTAACTCCATTTGGAGCTTCTGGAATCACCTTTGGAAGCTCAACAGTTGTTTTGTCTTGTGCATTGCCTAAGCTTGTGAACCCTGTTTTTAATCAAACTACTCTAACTTTTCCAAGTCCTTTCAAAATTTTATTGAATCAATTCCATGATTTCCCAATTCCTTTGAATCACCTCCATGTCTGGTTTGGATTTTATGTTCCACTCCATGGGGTTGCTCCATTCCTAGGAAAGCCAGTGATAACCCTTCCCACAATTGCCTAAATCTTGCAACTTTTAATGAAATCCTAAAATCACCTAGGGGGAATGAATGGAAATTCCTAAATCACCTAAGGGGATGAGATAACATTAATTAGGAGGTCACTTAGACTGACTGGGTAGACCTAGGGTGCCTTGGAATGGTAAGACTTTAAAAAATTAACACATGGGCATAGTTGTCATGCTCAGAAATTGTTAATTTCCTTATTGCACATTTGCATGACAACACATATCTTCAAAATTTAATCCAATTTTTTCATAGATTATTTTAAAATTTCCGCCTTATGTAGTGAATTCATCCATGTAGACTTCCATGCATTCATTTTTCAAATATTAATATATTCTCAATACTACCGTCTAGAATGTAGCAAGAGCATTACATAAGCCAAATGGAAGAACTGAATAAGAAAATGTTCCCCATGGGCATGTGAAGGTATTTTATCTTGATCCTCTAGTGTAATCTAAATTTGATTATATCCAATATATCCATTAAGAAAAGAGAAATATTTCTTACTAGCCAGAGTGTCAAGTAACTGATCATTGAAAGGAAGTGGAAAATGACATTTATTTGTTGTTGCATTCAACTCCCTGTAATTAACACATATCCTCCATTTTTCATTCTTCTTTAATAATATGACAAGGGGTGATATCCATTGACTATCTGATATTAGATATATAAATACATAATCTAGTAATTTCTTCAATTCTCCTTTTACAGTCTCTCTCACTGATGGGTTCATTCTCCTTTATGGTTGTCTGATTGGTTTACAAATGTCTTTGATATAAATCTTGTGTGTGTAGAGCCTAGGATGAATTCCATGCATATCACCATAATCCCATGCAAACATTGTTTTATATTTTTGTAGAAGAGATATCAGCAATTTCTCTTGTTGTCTATCTAGCAACTTATTGACATTGAGTGATTTTCCCAGATATATATCTATTTGTTTGGAGATATCAATCATTGAATATACATTACTTCTAACATAATTCAGTATGCAGACATGGGGAATAAGTTGATGAAGAATATCATTTTTACCTAGAATATCCATGGTACTTTGTTGTGGTAGAACTTTGTTCAAGGGGAAATTTAAACACCTTAATCTAACATCCACTTATTTGTTTATTCCATATTTATTTTACAAGACATTGGATAGAAAAACATCTTATTCTTGTCCTTAAATGGTACAAGACTTCTCCAACATCATGATCTATTGTATAGAGATCTGATATAATTCTAGTTCTTTAACTCAAATTGTTTGATCTTCATCATTCAACGGTTGTGCATAATGGTAGAGCATAAGATTTTTATTGCCACTTCCATTATAGATAATCATGTTTTCAGACCTGTAACCTATGAATACATCTACAGTGACCAACCATGGCCTCCCTAGAATAATAGGATAACCTCCTAAAATATCTTTTGGTTGAAGGACAATAAATTCAGCAATATATTCCCAAGATTCTACTATCACAACTATGTCCTCAAGGACTCCTTCAGGTCTCACTGTTGATCTATTTGCAAGTTGTAAGAATGCAGTTGTTGGCCTTAGTCCTTCCAATTTCAAGTCATCCATAATTTTCTTGTTCATAATGTTAATTTCTTACCCTAATTCAATCAGAGTATTCTTTATGGTTGTATCATTTATTATAACTTTCACCAAGGGACTTCCTGGATGTATGTATTTGTGTAAAAATGAATTTCTAAGAAAAATATCAACCAATTGTTTAATAACTTGTACAGTGGATGTATCCTTCCTTCTTCTACCTATTTTTTATGCATAGGTCCTTAACAAACTTTTTGTAAATGAGAACATCCTTGATGTCTTGAATAAGTGGAATTTTGACACATATATCCTTCAACTGATTGATAAAATCATAATCAAAATTTGATTTTACGTCAATCTTTATTTCTTGAAATCATTCTAGAAATGGTGGTTCATTAACTTAAAAATTATCCTTGTTGGAATTCTACTTACGTTGCTCTGGATCAGTTTGTAGCATGTTATGGCTTATATGTGGATCATTTTGCAACGATGATGGTTCATTTGCAATCTCTGTGATGGTGGGTGTACTTGTTGGAGGAAGTAATATTCCTAAGTGAAGATGTATGTTATTAACATCAGCTGAATAGGTAGGTTATTGATTTGATTTAGTGGTATAGACTAGCTGAGAATCTTTATTATTTGGGTTAGGTATTGGTTGAGCTGGTAACTGAGTGGATTTTGGTTGAGAGCCTACTTGGGGATTTGGCATCAGAGATTGTTGTTATGGGTAAGGAGGTTTTTGGTAAGATTGTTGATAGTTAAGATGTGGTTTATTCCATTATTTTCCTCCTCTCTTATATTGTTTCCATGATTGAGGGGTTTTTTCCAGTGTTGGCTTAGAAAGCGGTATTTCCATTGTTGTTGGTATTGGGTAGGGTATGTATCCCAACCTTGTTGTTTATTAGCCCAAGGTGGGGGTTGCATATATGGATTACTAGCCCAATTATGAAAATATGGCATAGGATCTTGTGACATACCTCCTTATCTGGGAAGTCATGGCTTTCTTTGAGCAACATAGAAGACTTTTCCATCCTCTATTTCTATCATCTTGAATTCTTGTTTAGCTTCATTTTCTTGTGCAATGATGGCTAATCCTCTTAATCTGTAATTAGCTTTCTTCCTTCTTCATGAATGGAAAAACTCCTTGAGTGTTTTCTCAGCATCATCTATTTTCTTCTTGGCTTACAGAGTAGTAAGTTGGGTAGCCATGTCAATTATCAATTACTATCTCTTGTTTCATGTTCTTGAATATGTTTACAATCTCTGATTTGGATATTTCCCCAATTCCGTTGGTAGTTGATTCACCCTTTTATCTAGAACTTTTGATTCTCTTCATGGTTTCTCTAGAGTAATTCTTGCAGGCTTCAAAAATTTCCACAAAGGTATATTTTAAGATATCTCCAGCTCCTATCAGGTCCAAAGCATCCATATCCTCTTCACTAATTCCTTTTAAGAAAAGCAACTTAATGTACTCATTAGGTAATCCCGTGTGTCTTGACTTCTAGACACTAAATAAGAATATTTTCAAGTATTCTTCCAATGGCTCATCTTCCTTTTGCACTATCTTAAATATCTCATCACCTCCTATGTTACTTCACCTACAATAATCTTGATATTTTACTAGAAACTTTTCCTTCATTTGCAGCCAAGTTGACACGAGATCTCTTCCTAAATCCTAAATCATCTCAAGGTTGTGTCCTTGACTGTAACAAGGAATAAATTTAACTTATGTGCATTTGTAGTGTAGTCATAACTCCAACATAAAGTGTCAAACTCAAACAAAACGGTGTCTAGGTATTTAGTTATGGATCCATGAAAGCATGGAAGGGGAGAGGGAGAAATGTTCTTCATTGTAGTAGGCTAGTTGTTGTTGGAGATTGGGAACTCAAAGTTAGTTGTCCTTTCTTCAAAATTTCATTTCACTTCTTTTTCCATGATGGGCTAATTAGGAATAGCCTCGTAATTTTCACTTAGAGGGAGGTATTCTAAGAGTAAGCTTTGTACATAGGAAATTATGTCTTCTTCATAATCATATGAAGATATTTGTGTTATTTTTGGTTTGGGTAAGAATATTCCATGGGAATCTCTTGGATAGTGCATGCATTAACTATCTCAACTCAATCAGCATACATTAGTGGGGGGTTTAGAGGTGGAATTTCTAAACCTAAACTACTTCTAAGAAATACAAAACCTTATAACTTGGCAGTATCCCTAACAATAGCACCAAAAATGGTGGTGAAAATTTACTTGCAACAATTAATAAGTTGTTCACTAATTCACAATTATTTAATCATAAAACCAAGGGGAATAAACTTTCAATAATGCCAGTGTTATATGCATAGTTACAAATCATTTAGCAGGTACAAAAAGAAATTGTTGTCACTACAATACTTGGAATAACAATGCTAAAAGTATAATTCTTGAAAATGAAACTTAGAACTGAAAGAAAATGGCTTCTAAACACTATGTCTAAAACAAATCTTGTAAATTCAGAATGTAGATAAGGAGATAAATTGCTTCCTATTCTAATCATGCAATGAAACAAAGTAAAAAACTATGGAGGGGTTTAGCAGACCACAAGTGGGCTCTGCCTTGGGTGTTAATCCCTCCTAACGCTTATAAATAAAATCTAGTGAACAAAACTCAAATTCTTTATTGAATTGACATGAATATTACATCTAGGAACAAAGTAAATTTTGTATCTGTATATACTCTATTCTCTAGTTCCCCTATTCTCTATTCTCCATCTAGATCTATATTTATAGTATTAACCCTTTTCTCTTATACTCCTCAATTATAGAAAAATGTGAGAAGAATAGTTCAACTAGGATTTCAAATAGACTAAGTGAAAGATATTCGATGGAACAAGTGGAAGATCTTAAATAGAACAATAAGATTTTAAACACATGCAATAGAACTAATTAATAGGTTTTCAGATATCAAACACATAACTCAAGTAGCCAACAAGTTCCTCAAATCACATGTTAACTAATTAATCAGTTCTTCAGTGAGTTTCAATGAATAATCAAATCCATAATTGATTTATCTTCCAGTTCCCATGTTTCAGTTGTAACTGCCTCTAAAATGACATGTAAAGACTTGGGGTGTCGTTCTTCACATTCCAAGAGATCTTCATATTCACGGCTTCTTTTTTATAGGTGATCTCCTTTGTCTATAGATGAATTTTTGTGGATGGTTAATTTTTTATAGGTGGGTTCCTTTGGCTGTAGATAAGTCCTTTGGCTGCATACAGGTTGTTGCATATAAAATATTTCTCATAAACAAGAGTGGCATCATGAAAAGCATCATTAAAATAACTTTTTGAAATCAAGAGAATAAATATGTACTCAAAATACCACAAAATAAATATAATTAGTTATAATTATATTAATCAATATTAATGCCAATAATTTCAAGTCATGATGATAGTGATGGCAATTTTTTCCCCCCATAAGGAAAATCACCCAACAGGGTCCTAAAGTAATTACAAGCTCCCCATTGAGCCGAACAAGGTGTAAGCAAGATCAAAGGTTTTTTCAAGGTCTTGGGAAGAAATTGTAAGTGTTTTTGAGCCTTCGAGATGTTATTTGACCATTCAGTCCCATCCCAGGCTCATGGCCCCATTGTAATTCAAAAATGGACCCTAGACTCAAAAATGGTGAAAAATGGCTCACGATGGGAAATTTAGCATTTTTGGGATTCTAAGAACCCATTCCCCTCTCCTCCATCAAAAACTTGGAAAAAATACAAAATCAAGCTCATAAAAAATCAATAAATCCTCATTTTTCCTTAGAGGGCCAACCAAGTTCATCCTGTTCAGGGGTTTGCATTGGTAGGGAAATCGAGAATGGCTCACCAAGTAGCTCGGCGAGCTACTCGGTGAGCCAAGTCGGAAGGTTGTGGAAACAAAAATACAAGCTGACGTAGAGGATTCCATGTAGATGGTGGATATCTTGCTTTGGTGTGCTAGTAAATAAAAGGGGATGGGCCAACATGGTCATTGAAACACCGAGCCAAGTCAGGAAGGTCAGGTGGCGCGAAGGGATTGGATCGACTCAACCGAAGCTTGGAAGGAGAATTTGGGTTCATTATGGGCCAAGAAAAGATAACAATCTGATTTGGATGAAGTCAGCATGAAAGAAAATCACACTCAGCCATGGTAGATCTGGAAAGGTTAGTTGAGTTAAGCACATGAAGAGAGGGCCATGATAGTCAATGGCAAAGAACACATTGGATGGTTCAAAATCGAGCCTCAAAATCGTGAATGGAGCCTTGGGATTATTGGTGCATTAGACCTCTCAAAAAATGAAATCACCAAGGTTTTGAGCTTGGGAATTTCATGTAAAGGGCTTGAAGGTAGATGGGAGATGCGGCATGATCATTCTAAGGTGAGCTTGGCTCACAAATAGAGTTCAAAGTGAATAAAGGAAAGCTACGCATGAGCGAGCTCAAATGGGATTTTTGTCGAGGCAGTCGGCCATGGTAGAATTTGGAGGATAAATTGAAAACTTGAAGGTACAACATGAGTTCACAAGTGGAGGTGAACTCACCAGGGAGAGCTATCACACATCCTAAATGAAGTTTGGGGTTTCAAACATGCCTGTTTTGGGCTTTCGGTGGTTTCCACTTTGGAAACTCGGCAGAAAAAAGTATGAACTCACCAAGTAGAAACGTCTAAAATAAAATGAATCCAAAGTCCAAAAAAGTGGTGAGTTTCCCAAAATCTGAGGCATAACGCAAGGTTGTAAAATCCCCTTTCATGTTTAGCTCAAGTTGGATTTCAGGGATTTGGGGCGGGCTAACTCCGAAACGGCTGACGCTTAACCTCCGAAATGAAATGTTCCGAAAACACAAAGTCAGTGGTGATGTGGCACTACAATGTGATTTCTAGGAATGGGCTTGGTGGTTGGATTTCAATGGTTAGGTCGGTGCAACACCTGAAATGATGAGTTCAAGATCTCTAAAAGAGAGATCCCCGAAACTCTGAAGTTGATAACACTCCCGCACAAAAATGCAAAAAACTCACCAGCAAGATGACACATAGGAGACCGAGCCAAGGTAATAGATGATTCAGGTGGTAGGAGTATGGAATCAAGCACTGAGATGGTGACATGTAAGGCACTTCAAATTCATTGCAAAAAACTTGGCAATGTAAGGAATATCTCGGTGGTAGGTAGAAGCAACTCGGTGGAGTTGCATGAGTGTAGAAGGCCAAAACAACACCCAATCTTCAAACCTTGATATCTCATGCATTTTTTATCCAAATTTATAACAAATTTAGTCATTGGAAAGGATTTTCAGTGAATATTTCAATAGTGATGATAAAATCTAGTTCCCAAGAGGTTGAATGAAGGCAAAAACCAAACAAACATCTAAGGCTAAAATAATGATATCTTTCTCCCTACTTCACCATTTCTTGAAAAATTATAGTCATTGGAAAGGTGTTTTTGGGATCTATAGTATGAGAACACCAATTTCAGATTTTAGGGTTCCTAAACCTCCAAAAATTGAGAGCATTTCAGTGGTAGGTGAGAGCCATTAATGAAGGTAGGGTCATCATGAGGCTACAGGAGCCAAACTAAACAGGAGGTGCAATCACAATCAATTTCTTCAAGCACAAGGCAAACCATTAATGAAAAAGGGTATTTTGAAGACCTGGAGGCACTCATTATAAGATTAAAAAATGATTATTTTGAATATTTTTGGTAAATTCGAGATTCAATTTTCTCTCTCCTCTCCTTCAAATATTGTATTATAAATTGTAATGAGGGGCATTGTTCTAATGTTGGACAATTATGCTTTTCACCCTCCCTTCCTCTCTTGTCTGTAAGGATTTTTTTGGAGTTTCAAACCTCCCATTTAACGGTAAATACAATTTCTACCTCTTAGCCATTATAATGCACTATATCAAATGTGTGGACCAATAATATAATTTTGTGGATGAATTTCAACCCTCTCTTGTGGTCATTACATTCTCTTGATCTCTCATTGCAATCTTGGTTATCTGTGTATGGTTGTTGTATTACATGTTTAATGGTTTGTTTTTATTAGCTAGTGGATTCACAGTAGTAGATTTATCTGTGGTCTATTTTCATCCTCCTTAATATAATTGGTATTTTCATCTCCATGCAAAGTACATGTTCAACATTACTTATTAGTGCATCACCTCCAATAGAATTAGGTTTTACTTTTCTTGCATACTTCTCCTTGGAATTTTAGAGTAGGGTTTAGATTAGCTTCTCAGGATGGTGAGTGGTGATATATACAAGAATAAGAAGTCGGCCTTTCTCTAGAGAGATTTCCCAATTGAAAATTCCCACACTTTAGGAAAAGATACATGTTATGCAATCACATTGACTGTCTCAATCCTTTGAATTGCAAATAATCATGGGTGATGTGATTACACATCAATAGATAGTGTTCAGAAGTATTTGGGAAATACAAGCACATAGCTTTAATGGATTAACAAAAGTATAGATAATGAGCATTTTATAAAGGGGATTTATATGACTCATCACCCACCCATACTTTTTAATGCTTATAACCATGGGGCTAACCCATTTAGATTCCTCAATAGGCTCAATAATCCCAAATTTGAGCATCTTAACAATTTCTTACTTCACTTTCACGTGCAATTTAGGATTCATCCTATAAATTCTCTTCCTAACTAGGAACATACCTTCTTTCAACTTAATCTTAATCTCACTTAAAGAAGGGTGTACTCCCTTTGAATCTTGATAGCCCCGTGGAAATAAGTCCTGGAAGTCACACAAGAGTTTAATAATCTTTCCTACTTCTTTCTTTGACCAGTAATCACCAATAATATTTTCCTTAGGCACATCATATGTGTCAATGTTAACCTTTTAGGTCTTCATAGGGGCATAGTACACTCGTGTTTTTGATCCACAGTGTCCATTACCTCATGCACACCTTTAGTTTTGATAACATCCATGTTTTATACCTCTTCATCATCAATCATGTAGATTAGATTTCCTTTTTCTTTTTCCTTCTAGGCATGACCCATCTCTATCTCATATATCCTTAAGATCAAGGTGCACTTTATAATCAGGTTCACCCGACATCTCTAGCATGATCTCTTCTTCCTTCACTCTATCCCCCAATGTGATGCACTTCATGATCTACAATGCTTCATGAACTAGAGGCTTAGTATCCCTTTTTAGCTTAGCATGGACATACCATGTGTGCGTGCATCCACGTAGTGTGGAGTAGAACATATTTACCCATAGGGATGGTGGTAAATCTTCCTAGCCTTACACCCATATTTTCTCATAATTATAGATGAGTACTGAAGCCATATTCTTCCCATGAAATTCAAAGATGTGTGTAGGTACATTGCTCTAAGTAAACCTTGTGGAAAAGGTGATTCTCACTTCTTACCATTCCAAAAGGTTATCTTTATGTGTATCCCACCAACATGTTGTTTTCCTGTATAAGGTATAGACTAGCATGTTCCATTTATCTCCTTCATTATGCCACTGAGCCTCCATGGAGCAAAAAACTGTATCAGTCTTTCCTTCACCAGTATACCTGGGTACCTAATTTGAACCTAACTACCTCATCATGTATGGCCTAATCATTCTGGTGACTCATCCCTTAACATTGTGCCTAACCATCTTGTACATTCCATGAGCCCAGTTATCACAAGCAACACTAGTAGTGTCACTTACAGACTACACATCTTCCCACTGAATTACACCTTCATTTGATGGTTCTACATGCTCTAGATTGTGCACCATCTATGCATAAATTTGATTAATCTCTTCTTCACTCATGGGCTCAACATAAGGCTCTTCCTTCTTATCATTTATAGGTATGATCACGCACTCATCTTTATCCTCAAAACTTATGTATATCTTATTAAAATGTAGATTAACATTGTTTTCATAGTTCCATGGTCATCTAATTAGTGTTAGGAAGTTGTCTCCTTTAGTAAGCTCTAATACCTCTAAGTATCCAGTAAACTTGGCTCCCTGAAAATTAATGAATGAATCCTTAAGTACCCCAATAGGAATAGCTTGATTTTTTTGCCTTATACAACACATTTTATTATAGATACAATGTTGTGCTTCCCATATAATTTCATGCATCCAGAGTCAATACATTCACCTCAGTGCCTATATCGATCAATATATTGATTACTAACTAAATTTTAATAACCACAGCAAGTGTGATCTCCCTGTCAAATTCATGATTTTGAGGTGGTATATTTTCATGAAGTATCTATCTCTCGCACTCAACTCTAGTGCATGGTACCAGTTGGGGATAAAATTGCTCCTATCCCAAATCAAAATGAACTAGGTATTTGAGGCAACATGGGACTATCTCCAAGTTTTGGGACCTTACGTGCTTGAGAAAAACCTCCAGAGAAGGCTGGTTTCTCTACCTATTTCTACTGCTAGAACTAATCCTACGAAGGGAAATACATCTATCTATTGTTAATCTAAGATTATAAGAGACCAAAGTTAAAAGGAGAATCATGGAAAAGGAAAAAATAAGCTAAATTAGGTGATATCACCAGAAGGAGGGGGAGGAACATAGTTAGCTTTAAGAAAAAATGAAGGAGAATCTGCATAGGGAGGATAGACATGTGTATCACAGCCTTAATCACATTTGCACACTCATTTTCATGGGGCATAATCAGAAAAGGAACTTACAAGGGACGTAAGAGAGCACAACAAAAAAATGTAAAAGAGAGGCAAGGAGATACAATATAAATGATCCAAGTCATATAATAGCCAAGATATAAAGCTTCTATTACTTATATAAAATGCATAGATGATTACAATGGTGGATGAGGCTAATATCCACATGCATAAACTAGATCCAAGGGCATGTAACTTATAATGTTAATGAGTAGAGCTCTTCTCAAACTAAAGGGGTCAAACCTTTTCCAATGAGCATTGATCTTACATTTATAAAATAAGAAGGAGAGAAGAGGAGGAGAAAGAAGAGGGAAACTGGAATTTGAAATCTAAATACCAACAGAAAGCATTGAATGGATGTGAATCCACTTGTAATGCTGATAGATGTGACTCCCAATATCTATTTGGCTAGTAGAAGAAGGAATAAGGTGAGATCTGAATAAAATTTAGTGGTTAGGTCGATTAAATATGTGTCATTTTCTTGTCACCTTATTACCCACAAACAAACGGAAAATCAGAATCAACAAATAAAACCTTGAACCAAATTCTTGTGAAATTAGTTGATGATATTGGGAAAGATTGGCATACGCGCATTCCTTTTGCATTGTGGTCTTACCACACTAGTATTCACACTTCAACTACAGCCACACCATTCTCTCTGGTCTAGGGTACCAAGTTTATCTTGCCTCTCGAAGTCTAGATTCCATCTCTCCACATGTCACTACAAGACATGCTTAACGATGGTGAATTTTGCTAGGACCGTTTAGCACAACTTGCATTGTTGGATGAACGTCATCTCAATTCTCTTGATCATCTCCAAATCTACCAAAATCGTATCAAGCATGGCTATGATAAACATGTACATGAATGAACTTTCCAAGTTGGTGACCTTTTCCTAAAGGAAAATCAACATGTAACCAAATAATATAAAAGTAAACGGGTAAAATTTTCTCCTAATTGGCTCAGACCCTATATCATTACTCATTCCTATGGATAAAGTGCTTATCATTTATCTTCACTTGAAGGTAAACATGAACTTGAGCCCCTCAATGCCTTACATCTTAGAAAATTTTCTTGTTGAAATCAAGTCCTATATCACCTTCTATATATTGATCGATCGTCCCTTGAGCGCCATTCACCTTCCATGTTACCTATTTTGAGGATCAACAACTAAACAAGAATCATGTGGTTACCCGTCACCTTCAGCCTTATCTTCAATATGAGTACCATGGCTCTACTCATGGTATGATTCTTATGGATAGTTTTCATATTTTTCAAATATGTAATCCCATGTTCGTTCATCACTTGAAACCATCTCTTTCATAGTTAACCTATGTGTGTTATGGTTTTGTCTTCTAAACAAGAACCTAATTTTCCTCTATAGTCTTTTCCATGACTTAAATGTCCAAAAACAAAATAGGATGCAACTCCTTGAGTCAAAATTCCAGCAAAAAGGTGACTCCCTCAAAAGGGACATCTCTTCTCTCTATCTCTCTGTTATAAATAGATTGATCCCTCAAAGGACGGCTATATAAATTCACTGCCAAAATAAAATAAAATATTTAGAAGCTTCCCACATTGATCAGCTTCATGAAGACCTCAAGGAGATAATATACTCATCCCATATAGAATTCCCACATCGATCAGTCTATCACAAACAAAAACAAAAGAATAAAATAGTAACTTTTTCATCATGGACTTGCCTTTTTTGTCATGGATTTATTTCTAGGTAAACATGTTGTCATACACTAAGTTACGCTAAAGCACCCATTTTCACCTCATTTCCTTTTTACCCTAATTTCCTAGCTGCTCAAGGGACTTTCCATAACTGTGACACTTCATGATCATTGTGACTTTATTCACCCTTAGAATAGTCCATTATGCAACACCTTTAGGGTCTCATGTTCATAAGCCAATCTTTGGTATGATGGACTCATTAAGGTTCTTATCAATTAGGTAGCTCTTTTACCACCTCTTATCATTCACCTCCTTCATTACTTATTGATTACCCTATATAATACCAGACCATCAACACCTACATTTAAAAATATTTCTCCAATATTACTTAAAGACTAAACCATACCTAAAACCTAGACTTAATCATGCCCTGAAACCTACCAACCCATTCCTCCACCATCATCATATTCCTCCCTAGCGTTATGGGATAACTACATCACCCTAACGCCCTTTTTTTGTCAAGGATATGTAAGCAGCACTCCTAGGGCATGGGGCCCTTGGAGGCTAGCTTCAGCCAGCTCTTTACCCTAACCCATTTCCTCCCACATGTTCTTTTCTATTAACATTTTACCATAATTAATTTCCATTTTTATAACACTTGGAAAATTACCCACACATACATTTCTACCATGTTATCACATTATAAAAACATCCAATCAATCATTTCACATTCCCCCCCCCCCCCCCCCCCCCCCCCATAATATCAAATATTTTAGAAATTTACACCATAACATGCATATAACTTGTCATTTATTCCCCATGTTACCAATAACTTGGACATTAAATCAAAATTAAAAACAAGACTCCATCATGCCTAAATTGACCTGACTCCATCATGCCTAAACTGACCTGACTCCATTATTCCTAAATGACCTAACTAAACCATGCCTAAATGACCTAACTCAACCATGCCTAACCAACATGACTCCACCATGCCTAAATGACCTAACTCAAACATGCCTAACTGGCCAAACTCAATCATGCCTAACCAACCTGACTCCACCATGCCTAATCCACCTAGTTTCCATCCATATACAAATAAAAAAGAACTTTTTAAACACAATTACATCCTCCATAACCATCTATCTCACCATCTATAAATAACAGTCTGTACATCCATCAAATATACATGGATACAACATAATACAAGTATATCTCAGGTACAACCTCAAAATCTTTGGCACACAGGCTGATACAATAATCAAAATCTCAAAAACTCTCATGTATAGCCTCACTATCATTGGCACACAGGCTGGTATATATCAAAAATAATAATAATCAAAATGATGATGTACAAGGATATCAATCATCGGCCCATCTGATGTCCAAGCCGGTCTCATTTGTATCCTCCTCTTCTCCATCTCGGCACCCTACCATCATCTCTCCACCCTCTTTGGGTTTAGGTCTTTCCTCTACTTCTATCCTTGCAGCTAGGTCAAGCCTCCGTGAACTAGTGGCCTCACCTTGACCTTGTCCCTGGGCTCGTCGAACCCCTATACTCTCTGCACTATGTGTAAGAGATCACCTCATCTCACTTGAGGCCTGATGTGCCATTTAATCTAAATAGAAAGTGACATCTATCCTGGTAGTAGTCGAATGGTCCTGATAATATCTAGCCTCATTCAAGGAATTCCTTAAATCTAGCCATCGACACTGTCTATGTGGGGGTGACATAGGTTTCAAAGAAACCTATGAGATCTTTCCTACTACTGGTGGCCTCATCCCATGTACCTATGACCACCTGACCTCCTCCTAATATCGTAGGACCCTATATCGTGGAACCCTGTCTCATTGCTGTTTATAAAATGAGACCCTATCTCTAGACCTATGTAAGGGTGCCTGTGTCTATGACCTAGTCCTGTAGGGCCACATTTTAAGCCTATGTAGTGCCCAACTAACCCTGGGAACCTATTATCTTCTCCTGTAAGGTGGCCACCTATCTCCTTATCACCATGCCCACCCTGTGCGAGTACCTACCCCTATGTAACATAGGCCTACAGGGCTACTACCTGTACCTATAACATGGTAACTTGTGTCTCGAATCTTGTCATCTACCCTTACACTACTACCAGATGTGTTAAAAGGGTAGCAACATTTGTCCCCTGTAATGTGTCCCTCTAAACCATAAGCATGGCTTGGTCAGGTTTCCCCAGCCTTCGGTGGTGCTTCCCGTAGCTGCACTACCCACCACTACCTACATTTTTCAATAAGCCCCATGCATCATCAATCCGTCGATCCACCATCTGTTCCTCCCACCCTGTCGGCATTTTGTTGGCTTTGGTATAGGTATATGTCTCTCCACGTCAGTCTCTCTTTTACTGTGGGAATGGTGGGGGCACATCCTAAGGTATCCCAAAATGTCGTCTAACCTCTACCCATAGGTATCATCTCCTGTTTGCTCACCGGCATGGTGTCCATCTATCCATCTGAGTAGACTGTAGCTCATGTAACTCTACTGCCATCTCCTAATGTATGAAGGGAAGCCAACATATGGCCTCCAAATGATGTCCACACTAGACAACCCCTCTAGTATGCACGTATGTAATATGCTACATCATGTGTAGCCCTAAGAAACCCTACGCATCTCCACTAGCAAGAACCTAATGCATGTAGCAAACTCAAACTAATCTCGCATCGAAATGCATCGGAACTAGAGAATACCAACTCGATGCACACATACGATGTGCTCAGTATGGCTAACAGTGAAGAAGAAAGGTACAACATAAATCTAAACCTCCTGTATCCTCCCATAGGCCCATAGCTCCTTGTATAACTGCACCAAAAAATGTTGGTGCCTAAGTTAAATCAGTTCTTATCCTCCATCATGTCATGGAGAACCCCAATTAACACACATGTGAATCTCCCACTCTCTGCATCTACCAATGTAAAGCAGCACACTTCCTCTATGATCAAGAAAACAAACCCCATCTCCTGAGGATGGGCTGCCTGTAACTGTCTCCATAGCTCAAGTCTCATGCTATCGAATCTCATATTTTCCATCCCCTCTCCAAACACCGCCAACATCATCTCCTATGATTCCTCTGAGGAAATTAAATAAACTTGTTCTCCCACTCTGGGTAGCCGCATGATGATATATACATCCTCTAAGGTGACTAGTCATCTCACCCATCGGTAGGTAGAATATATTAGTTACTGAATCCCATCTATCGATTAGTGTGACCATCAAGCTCAGATCTCGAACTATATGCCTGTAGCATCAAACTCTAATCAGGCCATAATCCATCACATGCCTCCACTCCTCTATAGTCACACTCGACCATACCACTAGAAACATAGGTGGTACTCTATCTCTCATCCGCAGTTGGTCCCTAGCCTGCATCTAACAAACCACAACATTGTTAAGCCTTGACCATAACTAGCCTAACTCTTAACCAACCAACCTATTCCCAAGAATCTCACTAAAAACTACCCCTTTTCAACCCATCCCAATTTCACATCCCTTCAATCATTCCTATTTGTACCTATTACCCTACCCATTATCAATATACCCACCTTTATATTTCATTTCCTATCATTCCCTCATGACCCTATCTCATTTTTTGACTTATTTTTCCCTAGAACCAACTAACATCATTCACTGTCGACTAAAATCAGTCCATCATAACTGACATCGAGTCACCTAATACTTGACCGATGTCGGCCAAGGACAACTAACATTGGTTAACCCTTGACCGTCGCTCGGTTACTTTCGTGGCATCAAAATCCATAAACCCCTACCCTATTTTTCAAAAAATCACAAATCTGACCTAATAACCTACTATAAACCACCCAACCATATCCTAGCTTCATTCCTAACCCTATTTAACTTACATTAGACCTTCCCACCCCTCATTTCCTTCATTTTTACCCACAATTTCCACAATTAACTTTACACCCAAATGTTTTCACAAAACAATTTCAACAACAATATTTTCAACCAAATGCGTAGATCAGATAGATTCCTACATCATATTGGTGCCCTTGGCATGGTGGTACATCTCGTTGCTGTGCTAGTGGTCCACCTGATCCTTCTCCTACCTCTTTCATCACCCAATCAACTCCCCACCTTGCAAAATAATCAAATCACTCAACCCGATCTCATGGACCCGCCTACTGAATTCCAATAAATTTTCATGTAGCTCGCCACCTTATCTCTACACCTCGTCATGTTATTTTCCAAATTTTCTCTTCTCCTCTATCATTTTCCACAAATAGCTATAAGATAAATGATTATGTAAAAAGTGGAATTTTCCTTTTTTAGCCCCAAATCGACATGACCGACATCAGTCATATTTGTGCCCTAGCCAACTGACGTCAGTCACCATGTAACCGGCATCGGTCACCCCTTATAGTTGATTATTAATGATAGTATTATTTTTCCTACAACCATTATTGCTCCAACCGCTTTTTCCTTACGGACACCTATTGAAACTTACCTACAAGCCCAAACTACCCCTAAATTTCCTTAGTTTCATCTCAAGATCTAGTATTTACCTATACCCTTGTCTTACCCATGCCCTAACCTATTTTCCTAAACCTAACCTACTTGGTGTGACCATTGACCTTATGTACTCATTATACCTTGTGATGTTGTTACCTATGTTTTTTTAGCCTAACAAACATACCTTGCATATTATCATGTCATTTATCTCGACCAAACCTTTGGTGTATTAGAACATACCTAAATGTTCCTGCACCTAACCTACATTGTGTTTCTGTACCATATCCTATACCTTGGATACCGGAATCACTTCACCCTTGTTTGGATAAACCTATCGACCTTGGACGATGTAGAGTTTGCAATCTATTCAACTGGGTACCAAATAGCAATCTATACGTGTGTATGTGTGTGTGTGTTTGATTTCCATTACCTATTACCTATTACCTGAGTTGACCATCACCCTTTCCCATAATACTCATCCCTTCCCCACCTACCTTAACTTCCACTAACTACACATCTATCAACCCACTAATTGATTATGTATTACACCTCATCGGTGCCTGGTTTAAGGGGGTTCACCTTCACCCACACATGGGGCAATCACTTCCTATTTTTGTCAGCATTGCTTACCAATACAAGGTATGTAACAAAAGGGGGGAAAATGTAGACACCAAATTTGGATCACAATCCCCCTTCACCCCACATGTATATTAATTTAATTACCTATAATTAAATTAATGCCCATTCTCACAATATTCATTATTTAGTTACCTTAATTAAATTAATTTCCACCTCACTTAGACACCTCACCCCACCACATCACCTAGACACCTCATCATAGACCTATTCCTAGCATGTTCCTTTTAACTTGGACGCAATCTGCACTTACCATAACTAACTGAGACTTAGTCCTACCTACTTTAATTAACTAAAAATTAGTTCAACCCTAAAATCACATGCCTATTCTTCCTCTAACTGCATGCCCGTTTATCTAATTGCAACATTTCATTTTGATCTGCGACAATGGATAGAATTGGCCAAAAAGATTGCCATGATCTGTCATTTTAGAAAACCTAGGATTTCCCACCTTAACCAACATCAGTCAACCCTAAACTGACGTCGATCACCTCTAACTATCATCAATTACCTTATAATAATTTTTAGTAACCTTTTCTTGAGATTGGAATAATTATTCGATTTTTGGAGAAGAGAGATATGCATGCAAGCACACACTAGAGCACTCCTGCACATTCAGACATCCTAAACCAGCACCAAGCACTTATTTGAAAGGTAAGAATTCACATTAACATTTTGGGAAGCATGGATATGGAACTAACCATCAGTTCTACAGAAAAACCATCACTTACATCCAACCATCAAGTGTGTAAGTACAAGTAAGTAAATTTAGATCTGTGTCTTTCCATATTTAGTTAGATCAGTTTCTTTATCTCTGTTTGGGAGTCCTAGTCTCCTTTACATCTCATCACCTCTCACCTTCCTTTCAATCCCTCCACCTAACCACTTACAACCTCTCATCCTTCCATACCTAACTCCAGATATCTCTGAGTATTCCTAGCACTGTCATCAACCTCACCATTCTCAGTCCATTCTATGTGCAATCACAGAGAATCATCTAAACCAAACTTTATTGAGTTTCTATCATCCTGACCCTACTAACGTTGGTTAACCTAAATCATCGTCAGTCTCCTCTCAATTGAAATTGGTCATACCAGATTGACGTCGGTCTTTGTACCTAGTAAATCTACATGTAACCTTGACCTCATAACATTCACCCAAATAAACCAAATCACCCAAAACTTGACCCTGATATGTCCCAACCACCTTATCCACCTACCTGACTTCTAGATCTGATCGTAACCTATCCTGTTAGATTATATTTTATTATTGTACTTGAATGAGACACCTAAATCATATTAGCTATAGTAGCATATTATTATTTTATGTTATTTATTGCATTAAGTTGTTTTAAATAGTGGATTGAAAACCATCTAGGAAGTATCACACTTCCCAGATCTAGCATACACTAGGAAGTTCACTGACATATATTGCTTAATATTCTTCTTTTCATCTTGTTTTGTATTCACAGGCAGTTCCTCCTAGAAAAAATGAAGTTCTTGCAATCATCATTGGATCGGGAAATCAAAACGTGCGCACTCTGCCTTCTAGCTGTATTCACAAGTATTCCTCCTCACACTTACACTATATATTTTTCTCTCACGTATGTAACTACTTGGTGAAACATCTGTCACATGTCGTACAATGGTTTTTCCCAAGTATTTGGTGCCCATTTGGCATGGTTTGATAGGTTGCATGTTTCACACTCAAGTCTGACAAGTGATGACTCTAAACAATGACATGATGAAGAATAATGCACAAAGCACACGTGAAATAAAGAGGTGTGAAAGAATAAAGTGAAGGACAGATTCACATAGGTAGTACGTGCGTGAAAGAAATGGAAGCACAACTGTAGGAGATAAGTATGCAAGTGGGGCTTAGGCATTCAAATAAGAGCGCACGATGATAAAAGAGAAGGGGAACATGGAGCAATCCATGAGAGAAGTGTACATAATGAAAAATCAAGGGCAAGAAACGCTAGGGAAGAATGCAGAAGAATCATGTGAGGGACTTAGCCAATTTGGAAGGAAATTTAGGGGTGCAAGTGAAGGATCTAAAAACACTAGGAAGGAAGGTGGGAATGCAAAATTGGTGCACACAAAGGATAATGGAAGGAAATAGAGTAATGGAGAAGGAAGGGTGCACGGGGTGCACAAAATAACTACAACTAACTAATGTGCCAAGGAAACAACCAGAGTGTGTGTAACCTACAATATTGATCTTCATAGCTAGAATGAGAATGTAAGTTATCAAAATAACTAGGGAAATTATTTTGGTGAATTTTTTGGCCATCTGCTTACTAGATGAAGGATATCAATAGCCTTGCAGCATCCGTTGGTCATGGAGTCTTCCTGGAAGGAAATTTCTAATCTGTAATTTTGAATAACTACCCATGAAGTGGCTTGAAGTCCTAATTGAACTCTATTTTGATCCATTTCCAAACTACCGGAAATTGTTGGAAGATCCCTAAACCAAACTTGTATGAGGATCACGCAAAAGGAAATAACTATATACAAACAAAACATTGTGTGTGTAGTGCACTTGGAGGAATTGAAACTAATCTAATATATGCAATGATGCAAAATACTTAATGAAAGTACTTGAGATAAATCCCATTGACTGGTATTGGTAGTGTGCCTCAGGGATAATTTTAGCGGCGAATATTCGTAATATGGCGAAAATTTCATTTTAGGAAAATTTGAAAAGGTGAATTATTCGGAGTGGGTCGGTGTCCTGTTCGCCTAAAATATATAGTATATTTTTTTTGGGGGGTCGGCTTCGCCTTCATTTGAAAACATCTCCTATAAAAACCTAGGTGATTCGCCAGGTAGTATACCTCAAGTAGCTTACCAAATTACCAATACTGTGAAATTTGAACTCGCATACCCTTGAGCACCAGAGATTCATATTACTGTTAGCCTGTGATTGTTGACGCGCGAGAAATGCAGTGTTGACGCGCGACAAGGGCATTGTTGATGCGCGACAAGAGCTGTACTGACATGTGACAAGAGCTGTACTGACACGTGACAAGAGCTGTACTGACACGCGACAAGAGCTGTACTGACGCGTGACAAGAGGTGTTCTGACGCGCGACAAAGGAAGTGTTGACGCGCGACTTGGGCAAAGAAGTGACGCGCGACAGAGGAAGTGTTGACGCGTGACTTGGGCAGTGTTGACGCGCGACAGTATATTAAGACAGTGGACGCGCGACCTCAGACAGTGGACGCGCGACAAGACCTCAGACTGGACAGAGTCGCTACTTGGTTCTTTTGCTGACGCAGGACTCTTTTCAGAATAATGGAAGGTGCCAGCTCAAAGAATACGAATAACCTAAAAGTAAGTAAGAAATCTCAGAAATCACTCTTCAAGTATTTTGGAAACTCTGCGGATACAGATATTGTAAATACCAATCATATAGATGCCACCACAGAGAATCAGAATACTGACTGTGTGGAAGGAATTATTGAGGTGGACATGCATTCTGCATAGTATCAAAGTCAAACAAATGAAACCTACGATAATATGCCAGATCTTGAAGATATTGTTCCTGTTGGGGTGCAACCAGAAGTGCAGCTAGATATCACAGATACAAACACTCAGCAAAATGGAAGACAGAAATCAAAATCAAACTCCGGTCCAAGAAAGAGGAAACCAGGTGATTGTGATATTGCTCAAAATTCTACTCAAAAAAGTAAAGCATTAAAAACGAACAAGAATATGTGGACCATTGGCAGGACATACAAGTTTGATTGGGCAGCTAAATTTCTGTTTATTGAACCTGTACAATCATCTAATTCTGAAGAAATCCCATCTGAATGTACATGTAAAATATGTACGTGGAAATTGGGAAAGCAACAAAAAATGCAACTGAAGCTGGACACTATAGAAAAACATTGTGGAAAACAATATTTAACTGTAACAGGGGCGGATGGCCAGAAAATCAAAACACATAGGTGGAAAACTGAAAAAGAATGCATGCATGTTAGATACGCAGCGGAATATGAGGCAGAGCAGAA
This sequence comes from Taxus chinensis, assembly GCA_019776745.2. Taxonomy (NCBI): domain Eukaryota; kingdom Viridiplantae; phylum Streptophyta; class Pinopsida; order Cupressales; family Taxaceae; genus Taxus; species Taxus chinensis. The sequence continues at coordinate 101,130,627 of CM034155.1, forward strand.
AAAACACAGACATCTGTTGGAAAAGGGAGGAACGATCACATCGCATATTGGTAAGATGAAAGAAACAAATCTACATGCAAAATTCATACAATTCTCTACTCTTTTTCAAATACTTAAAAAAGGAAGAGCGATTTCAGATTTCCTCGATTTCAAAGTTTTGTATCAATTTAACGGAATGCTGAATGTACCTCAGTCTCATTGGTCTGAGAGTAGTGGATGGGAAATGGCAAAATGCCTCTCGATGATAGAGAAGGAAGATTTGAAAGAGAATGTAAAAAAAGCAAACTTTATCTCTCTTTCAATTGATGAAGTGACAGCAGTCGACAACACCGCATGGGTATGTATCCACATCTATACTTTAGAAAATCATATAAGGACACCTCATCTGTTGGGTGTTATGAAAATGGTTGAAAACTGCAATGCCGAAAACCTATATAAAATAGTTGTTTCTCATTTGAAAGATGTTGCTGGTATGACTGATTATGAAATTGCTACGAAGTTGGTATGCGTTGGAGCAGATGGTGCATCTGTCATGCAGGGTCACCGAACAGGGCTCTGTGTTAGATTACAAACAACAGTGGCCCCATATATGCTACCAATTCACTGTATGGCTCACAGAATGAATTTAGCGTATAAAATGGTAAGCAACCACGAAAATGTTGCTAAATTAGAAGACCTTATAAGAGAACTTCATGCCTATATGTCAAGCAGCCCAAAGTGTTTTCTCGAGTTCCAAAAATTTGCAATTGGAATTACAGATGGCAAAAAACTTCTGAAGGATGTGGAGACTAGATGGATCTCTTTGTATGAACCTGCATGCAGAGTTCGTGAGGAGTATCCTTCATTGGTTGGTTTCATGCACAAATACCGTCATGAAGTTGATAGGGCAAGGGACTTGTTGTTCCGTTTAACTGATTTGGAGACATTGCTTACATTGGTTGGTATTCTTCCAATGTTAAAGGAGATCAATACACTGATGAAGCATGCACAGGGTAGATTAATCTATATTGTGGATTTTATACGGATGAGGAAAATGGTATGTCAAAGTCTTGATATATTGTACTGTTCCAATGATAGTTTTGATGCACCTGTTTTTGAAAATTGGAGAGATTTATTAGATCTTAAAAATCCTAACACCTTTTTGAGATTTAATATCCACGATCACCTCTGCATCACTGTTAATGGGAGGGAAATACCTGTGCACATTTTGCAAAAACGTCAAGCTATTACAGGATCGGAATGAGAAGATGTTCCCGTGACACGTAATTTGTTTGAGTCTGTTATAGTTGAAACAAGAATAAAGCTTAAAAAAATTTCAGAAACCTTGTCATCAGAAATTAGGGAACGTTTCTGTAAAGATAAAATTCTGGAAGCCATGGGTGTGATGAATCCTAATTTTTGGAATACTGAAGGTGGCCGTGCAGACTTTGTCAGTAAGCATTTCCATAAATCAATGGGTACAATAATGGAACAATTTACAAAGACGTCAGAGCTCAAGGGTGTGGAAATCAAAGGTATACTGAATGCCGATTTATTAAAGTTTCAGTCAACAAATTTTGCAACAACAATGAGGAACCAATATAAGAATTTAGATCAACCTTCTGAAAGTGGTGCTATTACAAGGCTGTGGCGAGGAATCTATCAAAGTTCTATTTTACAAGAAGATATCAGTGAATATTTCAGATTATATGAGTTATGCCAAACAATGATTTTGGGGTCTGTGGAGGATGAAAGGGTTTTCAGTGCATTGTCATTTATAAAATCAAAACTGAGAAACAGGTTGGATAAAAATCTGGAAAGTTGCATGAGGTGTTATGTTTCTCGATACTCCATCGAAACCTTTCCGTTCGACAGAGCAATTGCGCACTGGAATTCCCTTTGCGAAAGAAGAGGTGTGAATAATACAGCTACAAGTACAAATATTCCCAACCTTGAGAGTGTAATTGGCTCTTCGTCACATTCTACAGAAGACAACATCGACTTTGATGAAGCTATTGATAATGGATTGTTTCAACTTTAAATAGGTATCTTCTTTATCTATCTTTTATCTTTATCATTAAAGATGTTACAGGTCTATATACTAAAAATGTCAGGCAATTCACCCATCTATCTACTAATACATTTCTCGTGTTGGGTTTTTTTAAAACACAGATCTAGCTCATTACCAGTGGCAATGATGATTTCAACTTTAAGGAGGTATCTTTTTCCCCTTAATCTTATTGTTTGTTACTATTCATTTTTTCAGCTCTGGTTATCATTAAAGATGTTACAGGTGTATGTATTTACATTTAGTTAAATACAATATTTTTACTTTTTGAAAATGTGGGTTGACATCCGTCCGAGGAAGCTGTTACTTCTCGGGACTGACAATGTCAGGCAACTCACCCATCTATCTACTAATCCATTTTTTGTGTTGAATTTTTTTTAAGACAAAGATCTAGCACATTACCGGTGATGATTTCAATTTTAAATAGGTATCTTCTTCAACATAATCTTATTGTTTGTTACTATTCATTTTTTCAGCTCTGGTTATCATTAAAGATGTTACAGGTGTATGTATTTACATTTAGTTAAATACAACATTTTTACTTTTTGAAAACGTGGGTTGACATCCGTCCGAGGAAGCTGTTACTTCTCGGGACTGACAATGTCAGGCAACTCACCCATCTATCTACTAATCCATTTTTTGTGTTGAATTTTTTTTAAGACAAAGATCTAGCACATTACCGGTGATGATTTCAATTTTAAATAGGTATCTTCTTCAACATAATCTTATTGATTGTTACTTTACATTTTTTCAGCTCTTGTTATCATTAAAGACGTTACAAGTCTAATTCTATATATTTACATTTATTTAAAGATATTGTTGGTCTATATATTTAAAGATGTTGCTGGCACTTCTCAGGAGTCAGGACTGACAATGTCAGGCAACTCACCCCTATATCTACAATGTCATGTAAAACAAAGATCTAGCACGTTACCCTTGATGATTTCACAGCAATCTAATACGCAAGAGGTAAGCTAAACCCTAGCATATTTGCAATTATGTTTAATTTCTTACCAGTGATGATTCTTTCTTGATTTCTCAGAATTATATTTAATTTATTTTTAAATATAAGTCCACATAAAATTCCTCATAAAATTCACATAAAATTCGGGATAAACAATACATTATACGATTTTAAATATAAGTCCACATAAAATTCCTCATCATCCATATATATCATATCATCACCATATCATTATCATATCCTGAGTCCTGACACTACAATTATTATTAATACAATTATTTATCTAATTTTAAATTTATTAAAACAATTTCATTTTTTAAAATAATTCATAATCATATCATTACAATTCTATCTATTCTAATGTCATCTATATCCATTCTAATCATTAATGTCATCTATATCCATTATAACACATTCCATTTATTTATCATCTATATCCATTCTAATGACATTATGATCATATCGTTACAAGTGTAGAGAATAATTATCTTAAAACAAGTTCAAAAGTCTAGAGAAGAAGAATTACTGTGCTTGATGATAAATCTACGTCCACATTAAATTGATCATCGTCTTTCATCATCATCTATCATTAATTATCAATTATCATCATTCATCATCTACGTCCACATACAATTCATGACAACTCAAGTAAACAAGAAACATACATATAATTCATGATAATCACCATCTAATGCAATTAAAATTAAAGATTGTATATAAATCCATATAATTAAATTCAAAAACCATAGTACATACTCAATAGTAGAAGTTTTCAAATTCAATATTTAAAGTTTCCTCAATAATAAAAGTTTCTAGTTTTCAAAACCCTCTCTTTCTTTATCCAATTCTACTCTGCACTCTTCCCCAACGGCTTCTTCCACTGTGGCTGTACCTCTTTCCCCAAAACCAGAAATCTCCATGCGACAGCAAATTTGGATCAGCTGCAGCGTATAAACTATCCCGTTGCCAATAATTTTCATAACGACTAATAATCTCATTGATAAGAACCTTAGCCCTTCTCTCCCATTCTATAAGCTGATTCATATGAGGAAGCATCTCCATCTTTCTCATCAACCCACACAAAATCTTTTTTGTGCTTGTCCAGTTGTATGAAATACTCCTTGCCCTCTTTAGAAGTACTTGTGCCAAAACCCTGTATGGTCCAAGCAACAAGTGATACCTAATCAGCAAGTGAACAAAACCAGAACTTGAAAACATATAAAGAGAAAACAAACTAGCATTACTTTGTAGTACTATATGGTCCAGCCAGTTATCGATCCACTCAATGATTCTCTCCAAGCTTCATACTCAGGAATTGTGTAAAAAGATAACACATTTCCATTTTTGTGAGTTGCCTACATCAACATGTGCCAAAATTAGACATGGAGATAAATAACATCTGGAGGCTTAAAAACAAATATAAAGAGTCTCAATACACTCAACCAAATATACAGGGGGAACAGTTACCCTGACAATAGGAGTGATAAATTCCACAACAAATGAAGGAATTTTAAGCAGTGATGGCCAGGTATGGTGTATGAAATTGATCAGCAATCCTTTGATGTGGGAACCATCATGGTCCTTTAAGAGACAAAGGACAAGTCAAAAAGGATCTCACTAGAAAGGATGTGTCAGAATTAAGCAGAAACTAAACAGCGCTATACAAAGATCATGTACCTGGTCTGTCATTATCATCAGATGGCCATATCTTAAAGATTTAATGCTGTCATATATTTTATCTTCCTGTAGACCAAGGATTTTTTTTATATTTACTATCTCTTTATTCTCCATTTGTTGGTGAGTGGTAGCTTCCCTGACATTGAGCAGCTTACCTCTGAGAGGAAACACGCCATAATAATATTGACCAACAATAGATATTCCTGCCACCTGATAGAATAAAGATAACTAAAATAACAAAAAATTAAATTGGAAAGTGATGTCGAAACATGTCACAATACTACCAAATTCAGTATTCACATTTCCCTGATTCAAGGCACAAACACTTACAGCAAGAGCCTTGGCTGAGTCACCCTCTGTTAATATTAAAGTACATTGATCAGAATTCTTCCCCCTTGATTGATTTGCATCATCAAGTTTGGGAACATCAATTAATTTCCCCTTCTTGGTTCCATCAGTTTTCTTAAGATCTTTTTTTTGTTTAAACTTTTCCACTGCACTCATCAGGTCAATCAAAGTTACAAAGCTCATCTTAGACACTAGCATTGCAAAAATTACATGTACTCAGAAATGCTACATATTAGACACCACACCTTTATTTATTGACATGGGCTGCAAATGCGAAACAGTGAAAATTACTATAAATTTATAACAGCAAATTGTTTCAGAATAAAAAATATGAATTAAAATGAATTATACTTACAATCAACATGGAAACCGAACGTTGATTCGAGAAAATTATTTTCTTCCACGAGTGTTGCCTTGGTTGTAACAATTGGTAAATTTTTGAACGAAAGGCCCGTAAACCGATGGATGTCATTTGCTTCGATACTGAATTGAAAAATTCGGCCATCGTTCAGAGTCACATAAAAAATGCCGTCCTCTGAATTGTAGGATGACAGAAAGTAATTCAAAATATCTGGATCTGTTTCGAAATGGGGCATATTAACGAGCCCTGTAAATTCACACGCATCCATTAAATCTTTATATTCTGAAGACATCTTTAAAACAGTATGGATGTGAGGGCATAAGATACAACGATTGAATTGGATTCTCTTGATTTTTGTTACTGAACTTGCAGTTGGGAAGCATCGAGACCTGCAAAAAATCAAGAGCTGGAAGGTGAAAATGAGAAAATGACCGGTTGAAGGGTATTTATAGGCTAAATCAGGCGTCAATGGCTTCACTTGACGCACGTCAAAGGTTCTAGCTGACGCGCGACAATAGTCCTAGTGACGCGCGGACAATAGGAGTGAGCGACACACGTCAATAGGAGAAAGTGATGCGCGTCAATAGAGTCCAGTGACGCGCGTCAATAGGAGTCAGTGACACGCGTCACTAGGAGCCAGTGACGCACATCATTAGGTGCCAGTGACGTGCGTCAAAAGGAGCCAGTGACGCGCGTCATTAGGTCCCAGTGACGTGCGTCATTAAGTGCCAGTGCCAGTGACAGTGACGCGTGTCATTAGGTGCCAGTGACGCGCGTCATTAGGTACCAATGACATGCGTCATAGGTGCCAGTGACGTGCGTCAATAGCGGGGAGTGTCACGCATCGGTCAAGACCATTGACGTTCCATTGACGCGCGTCAAGAGTGATGAGTGACTAGATGGATCTCTTTATGCACAGAGAAAGCCTGAGACTACCAAATAATTGATTTCTTATCCAAAATTTAATGGAATTCGAAGTTTTCACCTCTTTTGCTCTAGAGGAAATTCCCTTCATGTTTGCAATGCAGCCAATTGAGATGAAGCCTTCAAATTTATCCCCAGACCAAAGAAACAGTGTTTGGTGTGTACTTGATGATGATATAGGGTCTTGTTTGATAAGTTCAAAAAGAAACTTCATGATATATGCTAAGACTGAGTTTGAGATGAGGTACCAGTAAGGCACTCTTGACAAAATTTACACAATGTTACCTTTTTAAGATGATCCAACCTTGCACAGAGAACTTTATGTTGAGCTGTAAATTTTTTTTCAATATTTGAGACACTTGATTTTATCAATTGTACTTCAAGAAGATCATGATTAATCAATTCAAGGCATAGAAATGGGGGAGCTTCAAGAAAATTGTCTTCAAACATACACTTGAACATTGTATCTTCAGCAAAGGAAAACAAAACAAGGTGGTAGCAGGAATTTTATACTTTGATACTCATTGCAATGGTCAACCAAGTATTTCATCAGCTCAACAATGATAATTAGAAAGTAAAAACAACTTTCCGTTACACAACAATTTTGATCACTTTACCCTTATTGTATCTTTCAAACCTCATTCTTGTAACTAATATGATATGTAAACAACCTTATTGAGCTATGATCATATGCACCACCTTAAAAATTTGAAAAAAAAAGAGACATATTTTAATTCAACCACTCCAAGAAGCAGTCCTGAAGAGAGAATCTCAAGATGTGAATCCTATACAACATATTTTGATACTGATCCATTTTCCCCAAAACATTTTACAATATCTCAAGATGTGAATCCTATACAAAATTAACTTCTATGATTTATCTGAAGAAGGCACTGTATTTTTTCTTGGATGCTAAGAATACAGGTTGTTTAGTCTGCATTTCAGGCAATTCACCCATCTATCTACTAATCCATTTCTAATGTTGGGTTTTTTTAAAACACAGATCTAGCTCATTACCAGTGGAAGTGATGATTTCAACTTTAAGCAGGTATCTTTTTCCCCTTAATCTTATTATTTATTACTATTCATTTTTTCAGCTCTGGTTTTCATTAAAGATGTTACATTTCTATATACTAAAAATGTCAGGCAATTCACCCATCTATCTACTAATCCATTTCTCGTGTTGGGTTTTTTTGAAACACAGATATAGCTCATTACCAGTGGCAGTGATGATTTCAACTTTAAGGAGGTATCTTTTTCCCCTTAATCTTATTGTTTGTTACTATTCATTTTTTTCAGCTCTGGTTATCATTAAAGATGTCTATGTATTTACATTTAGTTAAATACAATATTTTATTTTTTGAAAACGTGGGTTGACATCCGTCCGAGGAAGCTGTTACTTCTCCGGACTGACAATGTCAGGCAACTCACCCATCTATCTACTAATCCATTTTTTCTGTTGAATTTTATTAAGACAAAGATCTAGCACATTACCGGGGATGATTTCAATTTTAAATAGGTATCTTCTTCAACATCATCTTATTGTTTGTTACTTTACATTTTTTCAGCTCTTGTTATCATTTATTTAAAGATATTGTTGGTCTATATATTTAAAGATGTTGCTGGCACTTCTCAGGACTGACAATGTCAGGCAACTCACCCCTCTATCTACAATGTCAGGAAAAACAAAGATCTAGCACGTTACCCTTGATGATTTCACAGCAATCTAATACGCAAGAGGTAAGCTAAACCCTATGATATTTGCAATTATGTTTAATTTCTTACCAGTGATGATTCTTTCTTGATTTCTTCCTAAAATTCCTAAAATTCCCTGCTTTTTCATAGATCCATCACTTCTTCAGATTTCTCCATGAAGAAATAGATCTATTTTTAGACTTATAATGATCATCCTCTAACACGAAGTTATTCAAACTCAATTCTAATGCTATCTTCCATATCCTATAGTCACCCACCCAAATCTACACTAATCACAACTATTTAAATCAACTTGACAGAGTCTTTATCTAATAAAAATCCTTTCTAGTAATAAAACTGACTAGAACATTGTAGTGTGCCTTCTTCAAACTATCCTGCAAATGTAGTGTGCCTTCTTCAAGGCTCTACATAAATACTTACACACATAGTTTGCTATGATCTAGTTTACAACCTTCAATATTTTCTTACACACTCAAAATTATTCCAACTTATAGCCTCCCAGTTCTAATCCACAATTATTCTTCACCCTTATCAAATATTAAAAAATGATAGGATTCTTCAACCTATGAACTTGATCTATACAGACTAATCTTCATGATAAGAACCTTATATGTTTTACATTAAACTTCAAAGTTCTATATCGAGCTTGACCTATCTTTTAATCACATGGTTATTCCAACTTTGGTTAATCTAGCCTCCATAACCTTGACTATTTACAGCAACTTGTCAATCTACTCTACACAAAACAATATCCATGATAACAAAACCATATCTTTTAAACCATGGTCTTGATTGTTTCCAGCAAAACGTTATTTTCTGACAAATGGTCTTGACTATTTTGGATGTCAAACAACCTCTCTAATGAGAGATTATGCACTTATATAGAGGTGAATCTCTTTAAAATAGAATTTTCCTACACCATAAGTCTATTAAGGAGAAATCCTAAAGATCTGCTTCAAATCTTAGTTGCTATTTTTTCCCAAAAACATAATTTTCAAGATAATTAAAGTCCCACAAGATATTTAGGCACTACATTTTACATTATACACATTAAATTGATCATCGTCTTTCATCATCATCTATCATTAATTATCAGTTATCATCATTCATCATCTACGTCCACATACAATTCATGACAATGCAAGTAAACAAGAAACATACATATAATTCATGATAATCACCATCTAATGCAATTAAAATTAAAGACTATATAAATCCATATAATTAAATTCAAATACCATAGTACATACTCAATAGTAGAAGTTTTCAAATTCAATATATAAAGTTTCCTCAATAATAAAAGTTTCTAATTTTCAAAACCCTCTTTTTCTTTATACAATTCTACTCTGCTCTCTTCCCCAACGGCTTCTTCCACTGTGGATGTACCTCTTTCCCCAACACCAGAAATAACCCCTGAACTTATAAGATCTTCTGCAGCACTGTCCAGATTTTTTATAATTCTTTCTTCTTGATTTGTTGCATCTCCATGCGACACAAATTTGGATCAGTAGCTGCTTTGGCTTTGAATAATATGTCAGGGTCGAGACCATGCTCTTTAATTATCTGCTTTAGTGTATTGTTTTGTTTGTTAACCAAAACAATATTTTGCTTCAAATTTTTTGCTGCGGATAAGCTGTTCTTTGCTGTTTCCAAGTGAACTTGCAAAACCTTCGCCTGACTCTTCAAATTTTCATATTTCAACTACACAAAAAGAGTAATGTCAATTCAAAATATTAATGTAAATTCAAAATTTCAAATTAACAAGAATGATTGTTTAAATGTAATAGTACTTACAACCGCTCTATCTCTTTCGGCATTTGCGATTGATACCAAATCCTTGTCCTTGGACCATTTGTTAAAATATGCCTGGGCCTCGGCACTAATATTTTCCAATTTGTTTAGTGCCTTATCTAAAATGTCATCTTTATAGTTGTTGTTAAACGTGACAGTCCCACATCTTACTTGGGTAAGTAAGGAATCCATCTTCGCAGGTTGATTCTGGACTGCAGCGTATAAACTATCCCGTTGCCAATAATTTTCATAACGACTAATAATCTCATTGATAAGAACTTTAGCCCTTTTCTCCCATTCTATAAGCTGTTGGATATGAGGAATAATAAACTCACTGACATGGGATTGACAATCATTACCAATTAAGTTCTCCAAAGGAAAACGTGGCAACTGTTCACTATCTGAATCTGATGCAGACGATCTTGCTGGAGAAGAATGGGGGCTTTCACCAAGATCAACTGCTCCTTGTTTCTGCCTTTGGGTGGGCTGATCCTGTTTTTGAAAAAATTAATCAAGATTTAGATAAATAAATTTAAATCAGAATGTAATTAAAAATTGTAAAGCATATTAAAATTGAAATTTGAAGTATACCTGCTGGCCTTGAATCATCTCACGGGTATCGAAAAAACCAGTTGGGTCATTGCTATCAATGCCCAAATAATCTTCATCTAAATTTATATTGTTCAAAACAGATATGCCCGTTGCACTGGGCAAGCCACCAAGTGATAGAGTTGGAATTCAAAACGAGGAGGCAAGGTTTAGTGTCCCACTAGGGGCCGGAGCAAAAGGCATGCATTTACCAATGTTCTTTTTCACTGTTCCTCTGGTTGGCATTTTAAAAATTAATGGTTGAGTGGGTGTTGGTGCTGTGGTTTGATCATGACTGACATATGCTGAAAAGTACAAGAAAAAAATGAAAAATATTAAAACAATTCATAAAGTCAAAACTACGAAATTAAACGTACTATAGAAAAGTTGTACCTTGTTGTCGAGGGGTTGTTTTTCTTGGTGCTACGGGTGGCCTTGTAGGAGTTGTACTCAGTGGCTGTTCAGAAGATATGAATGCATGCGACTGTATGGAGTGAGTTGGGGAAGAAGGTTCCAAAGTCCCTGCAATTCATCAATATTAAATAATGTCAATTCATTTGGTTAAAATTTAAATTGAAAAATAAATATGCAACTTTGGAATTTGTAAATAATATATGAGAATGTATTACTTCTCTGGCGTTTAACGAGTTCAAACTGTTGAGGGTTTGGAGAGGAGTGAGCTTCCATTTCAGATTGGGAGTCCCCCGAAGCCTCCGCGTGTTGTTGGCCTCTTCCTCTCGATAACTTCTTTTTTCGGGGAAGGGCTTCAAGATATCTTCTCTGCAAAACATTAAAATTTAAGTTTTAATAACTGTGCACTGTAATGTCGAAAATTGAAATACAATTACAAACTAAATAGTTTATACCTGTTGTTCTTCAAATGGAATTGAGAATTTCTTCAAAGCCTCATCAGAGCAAGTAGGAATTTGTTTATCTTTTAAATTTAAAATTGCCTCATAGTAGAAGCCGAGGAGATAGTTTGTTGAATAAATGAAAGGTTTATCTGAGAGTTTTGAATTTATTATGTCAGTTCTTATTTTTTTGGATAGATATGTGCACCAATCGAATTGTCATTTTGAGATAGTGGCACAAATGTATGCGATGGCCCAATTTGGTATATCTGTTTGGTGACCCTGCAAAACAATTCTGGCTTGAAAAAATGAAATAAGTGCAGCAAGAAAGTGGTGTGCAATTGATTGTGTATCTACACCACGCCTGGATTTATTGACATGGGCTGCAAATGCGAAACAGTGATAATTACTATAAATTTATAACAGCAAATTGTATCAGAATAAAAAACAATAAAAAATATGAATTAAAACGAATTATACTTACAATCAACATGGAAACCGTACGTTGATTCGAGAAATTTCTTGTCTTCTTCCAGGAGTGTTGCCTTGGTTGTAACAATTGGTAAATTTCTGAAAGGAAGGCCCGTAAACCGATGGATGTCATTTGCTTCAATAGTGAATTGGAACATTTGGCCATCGTTCAGAGTCACATAAAAAATACCGTCCTCTGAATTGTAGCATGACAGAAGGTAATTCAAAATATCTGGATCTGTTTCGAAATGGGGCATATTAACGAGCCCTGTAAATTCACACTCTTCCATCAAAGCTTGATATTCTGAAGACATCTTTAAAGCCGTATGGATGTGAGGGCATAAGGGATTCCTGTAGTTGATCTTCGAAATCGATTGAGTTGGATTCTCTTGATTTTCTTGCTGAACTTGCAATTGGGAAGCATGTGAAGTCGACATTATAGCTGTAATTGCGTCTTTGACAATGATTTAGACCTGTAAAAATTCAAGAATGGGAAAATGAAAATGAGAAAATGAGCGGCACAAGGGTATTTATAAGCTAAATAGGGCGTCACTGGCCCCTATTGACGTGCGTCATTTGCTCCTACTGACGCGCGTCACTGGCTACTATTGACGCGCGTCAGCTAGGACTTTTGTCGCGCGTCAGCTAAGACCTTTGACACGTGACACTGGCACCTAGTGACGCGTGACACTGTCCCCTACTGACGCGCGTCACTTCCTCCTATTGTCGCATGTCAGCTAAGACCTTGGACGCGTGTCAACAGGTTCAGGTGACGCGCGTCATTAGAAGACAGTAGACGCACACCATTAGTGTACAGTGTTGCGCATCAATAGAATGCCAGTGTCATGCGTCAAAGGTCATAGCTGACACGCGACAACAGTCCTAGCTGACGCGCGTCAATAGGAGCCAGTGACGTGCGTCAGTAGGAGTAAATGACGTGCGTCATCAGGGGCCAGTGACGCGCGACAGTAGGAGGCAGTGTCGCGCGTCATTAATAGAAACTGACGCGTGACAGTAGGAGACAATGTTGCGTGTCATTACGAGCCAGTGTCGTGCGTCATTACGAGCCAGTGTCGTGCATCATTACAAACTAGTGTCGCGCCAGTGATGCACGCGTCAGTCTAGAACTATTGACGTTCCAGTGACGCGTTTTATTAGTGGTTATTGACGTCTAGTGTTGTCGCGCGTCACTGATGGAGCCATGAAAAACCAGGTGAAAATTTTGTTTTTGAATACTATCAAATTCACCTTTCGCTGAAACTGGTTACGGGGATATTCGCCAGGTATTTTCCACCTTCAATTTTATAGGGGTGTCTTAAAATGAAATCTTCTTGGATTATTCGGAGGAAAAATGCTACCAATTTATTATTTCCTATAAAAAAGTGCATTCTTTGCATTTCATGACCCACATGTGCACATCCACAAATAGCATAGACAAAATTATCTTACCTTGATGATCTTCATCATTATTTATTTGGAAGAGAAATGTACACAAGAAAATCCATCGTTAATTTCTTCTAACACTTTGTCAACCTGTGTGCCATCAATACATCTCATCAGTATGTCATCAATGTTTCTTTTGAAGAGAATACCACCAATAAGTGCATATGGAATATAATGTAGCCTCAAATTTCATCTCTTTTACTTTCTCAAACCAGGAGGATACATGACATAGGAAAGCAATGTGATCATGTCCTTCATCCAAGTGTGTGTGCTTGGATCTTTATTTTTCTAAGGTTTAGCATGTGGGAGATATTCATCTACGAACAATGAAGTCTTAGGTATGGATTGGGTGTCCTTAGAAATCTACTTACAGAGTGTGTTTCCTCTAACCATCTTGGTGGTTTTAATAATCACATCATACTCCATGTTTTGGTCACCCATCTTGATCTATTTTTGTTTATTTTTGCTCCCATGATGAATTCCTTTACACTTGAGTGTGAAACTAACACCTTGATATGATTTATGATGAGCATACTCTTAAACTTATTAAGCGTGCACATAATGGAGAAGACCTATTTCTCCATGTGACTGTATTTAAATTCATAATCCTTCAATGTTTAACTGAATAAATCCACTAGCTGCTCCATTCCTTTCTCATTTTCTTATGTCAAGACAACAATAACACTAGAATCAACTCCATAAGCATAGAGAATGAAATCCTTGGAATAATCTGGATTGATGAGTGTTGGTGCACAAGAAATTTCTTGCACAATTTTGTTGAAGTTCATTTTCCTCGCAAAGAGAGAAACTATTGATTAATATCATCCCTCTTTTCTGGAAGTTGCCCACAGTAAGGATTTTATTCTGGATTGATTCCCACATAAAGAAGTTAATTTTGGATGTAATATTTTATCCTAGATCTTTACATAGTCCTTATTTTCCTCTTCATCCTAAAAATATATTTCATATCCTGATTTAACTTCATAATTTCCCAAAATAGACCTGCTCCAAATTATCTCATTCTGGTTAGTTATGTTAGGGATAAAAAGGATCCTTAACTTGTTGTTGATATCTTTAAAGGGTTTGACCAAACCTGTAAAGTCGTGTGGGTAGTGGTAATGATCCAACTTGTTTCTTGAGGATTGAAGATCCAATAATTTCTAACTTTCTCCCTAAAATATTGTCTATAATAAGATTTAAGATCAGTCCAGGGTTCAATCATACTCAGAGGTTTCTTTTCCAACCAAGGTTCCTCCTAGAATTTGATGTCGTTCCCATCCAGCAGATTCCACATCATCCTTTGTAGGAGGATATGCTTGCTTTGAATAAGATTTTTCCAGAAAATGGACCCCTTTGTGAGTTTTCAGGATGAGAATACACTCACGTGTAAGGAGGATTGGATAGCATGAAGGATGGCGCACAGGTAAAAAAGTAGGATTGCATGTGGGACTACGCATACATGAATATTGATGAATTAGCCATTTTTCTAGGATGGGATAAAAATAGAATTAGAGTGCCCATCATGAAAAGGATAAAACAAGGATACCTTGGAGAGTAAGCAATGGCTATTTTTAGAGAAATCACATGCATGGATTTATCTATTAATAGGAATATAGCAGAATATTGTTAGACAAGCTATTATCAGCAAAATGTTTTGTAAAGCATGCATGTTAGTACACATGGGTATTTTGAGCAGGCCTATTATTAGGAAGTGCATAGGCGGTGAATCAAAATTCCCCACCCCTATATATATATATATATATATATATATATATATATATATATATATATATAATGTAAGACCTTATGAAGGACACACTTATAGTTTTGATGTTCATTGTGTTATGTGTTAGGGTTATGCTACGATGGTCTATCTATGTGCATGGCTCTGTGTTCATAGATTATGTATTAGCTTCTTGTTATGTAGTTTTGTTTGAAGATTAATGGATAATTATGGGTGGATTATGGTCATTGATGTAACTGAGTATGGAGATATGTTTATGCATTATTAATATTGGTTATGGTTTATCTATAATCATTGTTCCTTATTACATGTGTTTCTAAGTGAATGTATGTAATGGTTTAGTATGTTTGAATGAGTACATGGTGAATTATCAAGATGATTATACATGCTAATATTATGGTAGACATAAAAAACAAGGGACCTAGTAGCTACACTTAGGTGAGCATTTAGTCTTGTTGAATGAAGTGCCAACACGCATAACACTTTATTGGAAAATAAAGACTACATTTTAGTTCCATTATTGGGACCTCTTTTCAAACTATTTTCCAGCATGTTTCTTACAGATGACATATTGATTGACTCGAGAGAGCATTAAAATTTGTGTAGAAGACGGACATGATAAGTTTTCACAGAGGTATAGTACTTGACCTAATTTAAATGCACAACATTGGGTGGAAGACAATATTTATCGTGAGCTCTATGAGAGTTTCTTTAGCTTATTTCTAGTAGTATTTTATGATTGGTTGATAGCATATGCATCAAAGTAGCACTGGGGACCTAGGCTAAGGATTTGGATGCATGAATATTACCAAACTCTTTTTGATATGGATGTAGAGTGGAGTAGAGTTTTAGATCATTAGTGGGATGGTGTGTTACAAAATTATACATCAGAGTATGTTATTTCTATGTAATTGTGTCCAGAGGAGGATGAGTTTTGGTTCTTTTGCGAGCCCAGAGGATCTTACTTGCGCATTATACCTTTATCAACAACTGAATTTAGAGAGCCTCCCTATGGCTAGCTAAACCCCCACAACATACATGAGCAAGAGTAGGTGTGGAGAATGGTGGACTTGTTGGTAGAAAGAAAGAGAGAGGAAAGACGACATAGGTTTAATGAAGCACAAGACAGGGACATGACACGTGCGTAGGACATTGAGGTTTCAATCAGGTTGAGGGGAATGATGGCTCAAGAAGGTTTTAAAGCTCTCGTGGAAGATGAGAATCTATAATGTCATGTCCTCTTGAAGTTGGGAAAGCACAATAGAGAATCCCCTTTGAATTCAGATGAGAGAATGTAAGAGGAAATAATCAAGACCACATGTGCACATCTGATCCCACCTAGCTGCAAAGTTAGGGATGAATCTCCTAACAAAATTGATTTTTCCTGGGAAATGTTGTAAGGATTTCTTGTGTGCTGGTAGGCAAAGAGAAAGGATGGTTGAAACGTGCACATGATCAATGGAAATGCCATCCTTTGAAACCACATGGCCTAGAAGCTTTCCCTGTGCCACAACAAAGTTATATTTATTGGTGTTAAGAGACATCCCAAATTATCTACATCTCTCGTAGAATTTTCTAGATGTGTCATGTGATTTGTGCTCTACTTTGAGAAGATAATTATGTCATCCAAGTAAACTAGGATGAACTCATTGATATTCCCCTTAAAGAAAATGTTCGTGGATCTCTGAAATGTTGCACCTGCATTTGATAAACGAAAAGGAATATTTTGATATGCATAGGTCCCCCATTTGGTTGTAAATTCCATTTTGAATTGATCTTCTTCCTTAACCATGATCTGATTAAAAACAAAATACTCATCCAGCATGGAAAATCTTTTTGCACCAACCACAATCTGCAGAACCTACCCCATGGAAGGAAAAGGATAATGATCCTTCAAGGATTCCTTATTTAAATCTCTAATATCAACACAGAGTCTGATTTCACTATTTTTCTTGTGCACTAGAACAAGATTTGTGACCCAAGTAGAGTACTTAATGGGAAATATTATCTTCACCTCAATGAATTTAGACAACTCTTTCCTCATGAGGGGTTCTATCTTTAGATTTACTAGCCTTTTCTTTTTTTCTGATGGCATTGATACTAGGATCAATGTCAATGGAGTGTTGAGAAACACTAGGATCAAATCCTTTTATGTCTTCATACTCCCATGATAATATGCCAGTGTATTTCTGGCATAGAGAGATGAAGGCATGCTTCTCATCATGCATGTAATATTTACCTAGTAGCAACTCTTTATTGTGTGCAATAGTTACTAGAGTGTAGTCTTCTTGTACTATGCACATATTCATTTCTTCACCCTTAAACTCGTCATTAGTTGTGAAAATTTGTTCTAATGTAACCAGCCCTTTAGGAAACTTTTGTTTTTTTAGCTGGATCACTTGGTCACCATATCTTTTATACAAGTGAGCCTGCATGCTTGAAGAGAAATCAACTTCATTATGAATGAACTAGACAATTTGTGTGTCGTTGTCAAACACGTGCCATCTATTGTCATTATCTAGAATATATGGCATGATCACCATCTTGATATGTTACACGATGCCTTGGAATATTTCCTCAGTAGGTGAGAATTGTGAACCGAGCACGGCCATCTAATGTACTTCTTTGTTCATTTTTCTTGGCACCACCTATACCTTCAGAGCATCAATACCCTCTATGAGGTCCCAAAATTTATGCTTATAAGATTATAGAAGCTTATTCTTTTATGCGCACTCACTTTTGACCTAGTGGATAAGCAACTCAGTGGCCCCAAAAATCTACATCACCTTGACCTTTTTCTTTTCAGAAATGAGAAAGCCATGCACCAATGCTTCATATTATGCTACATTGTTGGAGCATGCAAACTATAGCATGTTTGCAAAGAATAACTTATCATTCTTGGGAGAAATGAGAATAACACCTACACCTACACCATTTTTGCATGAGGATCCATCAAATTATAACTTCCACAATCTATAATCCTCTTCATCTTGTTCTTTCTTGATCATGGTAGGGAGTGTGTGGTATTATTTAAGGATGTAATAAGTACCAAGTCCAAATTCAAAAGCTTCAAGAAATTCAGCATAAGGATCAAATTCATAGTTCTTATTTTCCCATTCATCTAACATCATATCAGTCATGGGGGGAGGAATGGGTTACTCAATTGAAATTGAATCATGTTCTTGGCCTTCTTATATTAGATAGTTGAATTGGAGAGGTGATGGGTCATATGACTCAACATGATATGAAAATATGGGATCAAATGGTATGGTAAATCTGGTACCTTACCTTATTGTAAGTAACATATGAAACCAATCAAAAGAAAAGTAGCCACCCACTTTAGTAGTGAAATATCTTGATAGGAAAAGGGTAAACAAAGGAGGTAAATCAATTATTGACACATATTGAGTTATTTTTAAACATGTACATGTGTGGAGGGTCAACTTAATATCCTTGATGACTCCTATAGTGGTAACAATTGATCGATCAAGTTGCAAGACTCCTTTAGTCATAGGGTTGTACTTAAGACATAGGACATCAGATATTTCTTTGGCATTACAAAAGTACTAGCCTCTAAACCAATCATACAGCTGTGAACAATATATTTTCCTATGATCAAGGACATATAGAAGGGTGGGGTTTTAACAACCTTACTTGTTTGTTTCTCCTCAACTTGATAGATATTTACAATATCATGAGGTCTTTAGATAACTAGATTAGTGTGTGGGAGTTGTGTCAAAGCTTCATAAAATATATCGCACTGAGATGGAATGGCTAGGGCGGTCCACATTGTGACATTTACATTTTTTTCTACATCTAGTCCACAATGTTAAATGGAAGGCCCACATATTTATGTATTTGAGGCATAATAAAATCTTTTCTTGATTGTTCAAGTGTGGAAACAAAAGTGTTCAAAGATTTTTTGACTTTCCTACTTTAAATTAATGAAGTAAAATAATAAAAAATAAAAATGGCCTCAGAAGACAGTGGGTTTTAGTGACACCCACGAAGATGAATGTTGATGTTGATGTTTGATTGAATCTAACGAATCTAAATGAATGTACAATTCCTCATGTCCTGTAAAGTTATATGCACTTAAAGACACTAAACAAAAATGATTAGACAAATAGGTAGACAAGTTATTTGGAAAAGTTCGATTCCAGGAATCCAAAGAAACTTCCTTAGAGGATATATCCTCACTTTGTAATAATTAAGAGGATTGATCAAAGGAATGATAATGATATGTAATAAATAATGAAAAATAGATAGAAGATAAAGGATCTATAACTCAAGATGGCTAGGCAAGTCCTAAATAGCTTTGAAGGTGGCCCAAGAGAGGTAGATGCAATTTGTACACGTTCAAAGTAGTCGTACCATAAATCTTCAATTTCTTGTTGGATTTCGTGGAGGAATTCAAATTGATCTTAAAAAATTTCTTTTTTAAGGGTGAATCGGATTGCATAGAGTGTAATCTCTTGTAAAATGTTGTATTGTTTCCAAAAAATGGTGTTGGACTATAGGGAGATCATAAATGCTAGTAATCAGATGTGAACAGCCAAAAACTACCATCTAACAGAGAGACATACTTGGAAACAACATGTTAAATGCATAGGATTTAATAAAAGATTATATAAAGATGCTAAATTAATAAAAAGATAAATTTCATAGGAATCATCAATGATTTAGGCCAAGCTGGCAATTAGGGTGATTCACTAACAATTACTGATATTTTGATAGTTTTGCTAACAATGATATTTAAAAATTTAAAATGATGTTTTCAACTGATTTAAGATTTGGTTATGACTTGAAAAGGATAAAAAAATACAAAGTGATACCTTTGAGTGGATGAGAAGCTAAAAGATGCCTCAAATCTTCAGTGAAGATGATATGAGTTGATAAGTTGTCACGTCATGTTCCTGGGAAGATGATTGAGGAAATTAACCACAAAATTACTTGAAGGTAATTGATATTGATGCCTGATAATGCTTGAGGATTCCTTGGATTCTGTGATATCAAAAAATGAAATGCAACTTTAAAAATGAGGTTTCAAGTTGAATCTTGAATATTGGAAATCAAAGATCCCTAGGAGAGAGCACAAAGGTGTTATTTATAATCACTGGCGATTCAGATGAATCATCAAAGATCCACTTTTTTTAGGGAAATAACTACAAAAGTGGTTGAAACCACTTTTAATCAGGGGTTTGTGGTTTGGGATTCGATTAAATGATTAAGGGAAGATTGGAGATGAGGTTTGGATGTTATGAAGTGGTAGGAAATAGATTTTTATGGTTTTCAAATGGTTAGGGTTAATTTAGGGTGGTTGGGTTGCTTTTAGGAAGGTAAAATAAGATTTTATAGTTATGAAATGATATTTAAGGGGTGTGGAAGGATATTTATATGGGGTAAATATTGTGAAGAATTTAAGACTTAGTATAATAGGTGTATGAATTAAATAATGTGTTTATATGACTTGTTTTGATTTAATATAATTGTGAAGATTGTGTATGCGGTGAAGGAAATTAGTGATGTAAATTTTAAGTGTCTACATTTTCCCATTTTTGTCGAGTATTTTCCTGTAGGAAAAGTGTTAGACAAAAAATATTTTTAATAGACTGATTTGTATGGATAATCCGCCTCAAATTAGGGTGACTACATTGCAGTGTAAGGAACACCAGTTTGACAATGTTGGTTTGGATAAGTTTGATATGTGTTTCTTTAAAATTTCCCGAAGATGGGGTATCAAAATGATAGGTGTAACGGTGGAATCAAGTGATAGGGGGTACCAAAGGTTTTGCTACCTATTCACATATTTTTATAAAGGTATTCTGTAAGAAGAAGGAATTCAAGTGATGGGGAGCCAAAGGGATCACGTCCCATAGACGTATGACATATCCCATGGTTTGATAAATATTTTTAATTTGCAAGGATTGGGGGGTTTTTTAATGAGACAATTTGTTGAAAAATGTGATAAAGTGGGTGGATTTATTGAAAAAGATGCTCAAAGGTTAAA
The DNA here is from genome assembly GCA_019776745.2 of Taxus chinensis. Lineage (NCBI taxonomy): Eukaryota > Viridiplantae > Streptophyta > Pinopsida > Cupressales > Taxaceae > Taxus > Taxus chinensis. Next base: position 101,151,562 of record CM034155.1, read on the forward strand.
ATATGGGATGAATCGCTAGTAATTCATGTCAATTGTCGGGGATTTAGGTGAATCGTCGGTAATTCAAGGAATCATCGGTGATTCCTGTAAAAGTGTGGGGAGACTATAAAAGCCATACGTTGGTTGTGAATAGTTCATTTTTGTGACTTGTATTTGCAAATTGAAGATATTAAGTGAGTGAAAAACATGGTTTGAAGGAAATGACATCATCAAGTAAATAGAGGAAGCCCACGCAGGAAGAGGTAGGCCTCTCATTTTTTTGGTTTTGTTGAATTTTAGCTAGTTTTGATGTTTTTGTCATTTTCGTATGTATGGAGAGTTTGTTTTTAAAATCAGAAGAATCATCAGTATTTCAGGTGGATTTTCAATGATTTATGTGAATTGCCAAATATTTGTCTGTTGTAGTTGCGGCCGGATTTCTTTGTTAGCATCCGACTTTTTTAATGAAGTTTTGATGATTTTTGTAATAAATATGGATTCTAATGTGTTTTTTTTGTGTTTTTTGTTTATAAGTGAATGTTAAGATGACTATATGAGATAGGATTCTAGAGATCCTAGAAAAGGTATGGGAGGATATGTCAGATGATGATTGGAGTCATGTGGAGGTAGTGGGGTTTGTAGGGATGCGGGATTATAGACGCATTCACACATTTCGAGGGTTATTGTTAGCATTGATAGAGAGATGGGATCCAACCACCTATATGTTTTGGTTATCGACATGTGAGATTACGATCACTTTTGAGGATACCCATAAGATTATGAGAATGTTAGTCCATGGGGAGGGTATCTATTGTAAATATGAGATAGATAGAGAGAGGATGTGATGAGGATATTGTTTGGAGATGATGTGAGGTATAGTTCAGTTGGTTTTTATTATCAGTCTCTATATTCTACAGAGAGAGAGGGTTCTACTTGGATGACTATGTTGATGATGGGTATTTCATGTTTCTCTTTATATGATTCAAGAGGGGGAATATTTCCATGGATGATGACTCAGGTATTTGTATAGATGATTGAACATCTTGCTTTGTTTTCTTGGGCCACTGCACTACTAACATAGACATACAGGGAGTTGTGGGCTTGGAAATTCCACAAGAGATTTGGGATGGATGTGGCATTATATATTACAGTGTTGTTCATTCAAGCATATTATTGTGACTCATCCATATGGTTTACCATGGGGGCTTTAGACATGATTGATAGATATGTTGGGTTTATGAGATGGCGAGGGGATGTGGATCAATTGAGAGGGAAATGGAGGGAGGCTCATTATAGAGAGTTACTTATAAGCTTACATGTGGTGTTATCCCAATTTGGTCCCCAGGGTAAAATTGTTCAAACACAACCCCGCACAGAAGAAAACCTAAGGGTCGGCTTTGTCTAGAGAACTCACATTCAAATCCAACAATCAAGTAATAGCAGGACTCTACAATGGAGGAGCAAGGTCTGCGAAGGATCAAATGATGCCAAAAGAAACCCAGATCTCGAAAGGAAATAAAATGGGAAAGGCTCGAGGTTTTCAGGCTTAGCCACATAGGAGTCGACTCAGGGCCAAACAACAAACTTGTGAAAGGTGCCATGTGTCAACTCGGCACATTTTCAAAAGACGCATCCAAAGAGCAGCCCCTAAACAAGTGTCAATCCTCCACGTGTCCCAGGTCCAAAGAGGGGTAGAGTCAATAGCTAGAAGAGTCAAAAGGGGGGACAGAGCATGCCTAAAATGACTAAATATAAAGGTATCAGTAGAAGAAGCCATGTTTCGACTCTGCGCAACTTTAAAGGTAAAATCTTGAGCGGGTTTCCAAATGAGTGTGATGATTCCATGGGTCTAGGGTCCAACAAAGTAAAAAAAGGATCCGAGAAAGGCATCGGCTCAAACTAGCTAAGTATAGAGAGTTAGTAGATGACACCACATGTTGCTCAACATGCAAATTCAAAGGCGCAACCCAAATCCAGAGAATCAAACAAGTGTCATGCTTCCACATGTCTAGGGACATAAAAGGGAGTAGTCTCAGATTGGCTAAGTATAAAAGGTAAGTGGAAGCCTCCACGTGCCTCATCGGTGTAATTTCAAAAGGAAAATCCAGAGGTAGTCCCCTAACGAGTGCACACTCGCCACATGTCCCAAGTCCAAAAAGGGGACAGAGTCGGGGGTTGAATAGTCAAAGATGGGGCAGAGTCAGCGGAGGGTGCCAAGTGTCTCAATGACTCAAATTCAAAAGGGGAAGCCCAAGGGCCAGTCTCAAGCGAGCGCAGAGCTTCCACGTGTCCAAAAGTCAAAAAAGGGGGACAAAGAACTAGCAACTTAAATTGAATAAGTATGGAAGGGATGGTGGAGGCCTCCATGTGTCATCTCTGCACAAATTCAAAAGGTAGAATCAGGAGGCAGGTCCCAAATGCACGTGTCAGCCCTCCACGTGTCCGAGGTCAAACGTATGCCCCCGCCAAACAAAAGGATTTAGCCAAAACACAAAGAAACAAAGCAAAGCCACAGAAGGAGCCACATGTCTCTTTGGTGCAACTTCAAAATGAAAATATAGAATTTGTCCCCAAATGAGTGCAGACTCGCCACGTGGCCATGTTTCAATTCAAGCGGGTCGGTGGGCCTTGGAAGGATTTTTCGCCAAAAGCGGACCGGTGGACCTGGGGAGGACTTTTCTCCAAAGGGAAAAATGTGGGCCAGCAGGCCCAGGATGATGTTAAGTGGGTTTGTGGGGCCACGAAGGAATTTTTTCCAAAGTGAATTTCAGGTTTGCGGGGCCACGGAGGAATTTTTTCCAAAGTGAATTTTGGGTCTGCGGGGCCACGAAGAAATTTTTTCCAAAGTTTTCAGTTCTGCAGGGCTGCAAAGTGAATTGTAAAGTTGTAGGGTGTTTTTACATTTTTGTATTTTTTTGCAAAGGTACAAAGTGAATTTCAGGCCTGCGGACCCATTCTGCTAAATTAGTTTTCACCATTTTTGTACGGACCCGACTCAAACATTCAAATGGGCATATATTTCAATCCAGAGCTCAGATTTCAAAAAATTTCATGCCATTGGAAAGGTCTCAACCTCCAATATGCCATAAAAACATAAAATATTATTTTCAGTAGGATTTGGTGGTGGATAATCTGGAAAAATTATTTCAAGACATTAATACGGGATCCGATTACTTTAACTACCAAGATTTTCGATTTTGGTCTGCCATCTTTCTTTCTCCAGCACGACAGAAAAACATGGGGAACCAGAATGGATAGATTGTAGGTGGATTTGTAGGAGCATTAATGGCTGGTGGTTGAGTTTCCAATCAAAAATTTCCACCTCCTTTTCCTCTTCTCTTTTCGCTCGATCTATAAAAGTGGGAGTTTGGCTCATTGTAAAGGGTGGTTGTTCATCTTTTCTCTCTTGCCCCCCTCTCTCTTTCTTCCTTAGGGTAGAATGTGGAGTCTAATCCTCCTCTCATGGATTTGTAATGGAATTTTATTTCCCCTTCCTGACTAATGATATATTGTGTAAAATTTTAGAACAATAGAATTTGTTTCATGATGCATCTATCCATCCTTGGCTCATTTTATTGTCTCTTATTACCTCTCATCATTGCAGGGTATATTGTGCATATTATAATGTTTATTATAGGTCTTGGGAGCCACGTTTAATGGGTTTTGAAGTGGTGTTACGTGTGAATCTATCTTTGGTCTATGGTGCATTTTTTCCACCCTCTCCTTTGCTCACCTCTCTCCACTTCAAGCAGTTTGGTTCTATGATCAGCCACTTCCTTTTCTGGTGTATCGCCATTTATTGTAGGGTCTCTTTCACCCTTTTTCTCTCTCCTTGACCCCTTGGAAAGGTTAGACTATGATAGGTTAGCTCTTCCTGCACTTGAGTAGCTTGTGGCAGGTAGATTAGGAAGTAGGAACTGGCCTTCTCTGGAGGGCCATCTCAAGTTCGCAAGTCCCATAGCTAGAGAGATGGTCTAATGTTGCGCAATCACACCGAATGCCCCATTTCACACTCAGACCATTCAGGGGTGTTGTGATTCTGCACTAACAGTTTTGGCATGCCCATTGGGATAGGTCTGAAGCACCTTACCACTTCATCTTAGCAATTTGGTGTGTTCCTATTAAGGTTTAGCCTTTTGAGGCACATGCAAAACACATCTAGCGACTCCATCTAGTCAACAACCCATCTCTAAGTTGCAAACCTTCTCCCATCCATTTCCACCACTTTTCTTTCCATATCTCCCATTCTTCTTCCATTCCATGAAGTTGTGCAATCATGACTTCATTCCCTTCATGGAATTCACACCTACAGCAGTGCAGTCTACCTCTAATGTATATCATGACTCCTCCAGATCAGTATTATGACCAGATCCAAGACCATTATGCCTACCCATATGAGTAGGGTCAAAACTAGTTTGGCTATGAAGCTTATCAAGAACAAGGGGACACATACAATGGTGACAACTACATACAGAATGCTGGTTTTTTGGAGAAGTTCCAAAGAATGGAGGCTAGTATGGTGCAGTCTAGGGCTACAGCACAAATGAAGGCATTTAGGATTGGTTTCAGGGCACCTTGTCCATGGGGAGGCCCTTTTCCAAGACATTATATCCCTCGGGAGAATCTTGAATTCATGGTTGAAGTGTTTCCTCAACTTACATAGTGGATTGAGGATATTGAGGCATATGAGAAAATTTTGAGACAGCCTTGTAAATGGGTAAGTCAATCACCAGCTCCCTATCCTTCATTTTCTCTTTCTCAAGCTTTATCATTTAAGCAATTTTCAAGAGTCAAGCCCCTCAATTGATGCCCCAAGTGTTAATTTCTCTTCTCCATCTCTTGATCTTCCATCCCATCTCAGTTCTTCTACCATTTTCCCTTCTAAGGAGTCATTCCCTCCAAATAAACAAGGAGTTCCACTTCCCTCACCACCAAAAACAATTTCAAAGTTGGTTGAAACCCCATCCACCCTTCCTCTTGCTTTCCCAATTCCATGTTGGGAAGATACTCAAGAATCCATTCAAGGAGAACAGTAAGAAGAGGAACCCAATAGAAAAGAAATGATAGAAGACCTAACGCATTGGGCTGTCAGGTTTGGGTTTACAAAGATACCCTTGATGGTTAAACCAAAAAAGGAGGTCAATGTTGAAGAGCCAGTGGTGGCTAAGGCTGAGTTTGTAGCAAAAGAAGAACAAGAACAAGAAGGAGAAGATCAGTAATCTATTTTCTCTAAATGTAGTGTCCATAATTGCACTTTGTCTGAAGAGGATGTTGATCTAATCCAAGTTGCACAATCAGTCAAGAAGGAAGAAGAACAATCAGCTCCAAGTCTAGTTAAAGAGGAGCATATGGAGGTGACCAAGATAGATTCAAAGGCATTGAATCATGAGATGATTGCACAAGAAATTACATACCCCTCTCCCATTCAACCTGTCAAAAAGTCTAATTTTTTGGAAGATCCTAAACTCACTAGCTTCATGTTTGAAGATGAAGCTTCATATGGTGAAAATAACGAAGATCTTGAGATCACCATGCAAGAGGGAGAGACCTTGCCATAGTAGGACGGTAAAGAGTTTGATTTCCTATCAGACTCAAAAGAATGTTTTGATAAGAAGCCAGTCAAAATTGTAATATTTTCTCCCCCATCATTCATTATTCAACCACAAGAACCTGCTACCATGGAAGAGAACGTGCAAGCACAACCTGCAGTTTGCAACATGCCTCCTGAATCAAAGTTGGAAGATTTTGATCTTCCAAAATTCACACCTACTGCTAAGGAAGGGAAACAGTGTGAGGCTATCATCCCTCTCACATTATCCATCCATAAAGATCTATAAGAAGACTCCATTTTTGGATTTAAATATCATAGCAGTGGGTAAATTCAAATGACCAAACCTTTCCGAATCAAATACTTGGCTTCATTGGAGCCAAGGGAGAAGCCAAAAAGAGTCATGCCCACTTTAGGGCATGAGGATGAGCATCAAAGCACCAAGGGTCACCATCAACACCTCTAGGATTCCAATGCAAATTAGCTTGAGGTATTTTCCATTAACATTGATACCTTGATGATATGGGTGGAGGATCGACCCCTTGTTAGTTTTTCACTCATACAGGTAGCCATATTTAGCATCAAACCATTTACATGGCCACCCCTTTTGAGGAAGGGAAGTTATTTCTCCCTGCCTATGGCAGGCTTTGTTTAAGCTTTTCTTTGTTAGGATTAGTATAGGAGTAGGAGTAGATTTTGTTTTCAGCACAAGAATTGCTTGTGCACACTCTGCATGTATGATTTTTGACTTTGTACATAAGTTTTTTTCGTATTGCTCCAGAGGTTCAGAGGCCACGCCCTTCAGTACTCATGACAGAAAGACCCATAGTTACTTGTAATAGTTGGTAGTTTCAAATAAAACAAAAATACAAAGAAACTAAAATTAGATTTGAGACAATCCATTCTCAGGAATAGGTAAAGCCCCAGCAGGGAAAGTTTAAGGTCAATATGATGCAGACAATCAGGGAGAAGTTTTAAAGCAAAAAGGATCAATATCAAGCTATCATTCTTGACTCCACACCCAATGGATGCTTCAAGGCTACTGGTCCCTTCATCTAGTAGGAATATGTCCCCGTGAGTCACCAAATTATTATCCCAATTTTCCCCCCAGGTAAAATTGGTCAAACACGACCCCACACAGAAGAAAACCTAAGGGTTGGCTCTATCCTGAGAACTCACATTCAAATCCAACAATCAGGTAACAATGGGACTTTACAATGGAGGATCAGGGTCTGTGATGGATCAAACAATGCCAAAAGAAACCCAGAGCTTGACAGGAAAGAAAACAGGAAAGGCTCGAGGTTTTCAGACGTAGCCGCATACGAGTCAACTCAGGGTGAAACAACAAACTTGTGAAAGGTGCCATGTGTCATCTCAGTGCATTTCCAAAAGATGCATCCAAAGAGCAGCCCCTAAACAAGTGTCATGCCTCCATGTGTCCCAGGTCTGAAGAGGGGTAGAGTCAATAGCTGAAAATTCAAAAGGGGGGATAGAGCGGGCCTAAAACGATTAAGTATAAAGGTATCGGTGGAAGAATCCACGTGTCAACTCTGTGCAACTTCAAAGGTAAAATCCTAAGTGGGTTTCCAAATGAGTGTGAGGCTTCCACATTTCTAGGGTCCAACAGAGTCAAAAAAGGGTTCAAGAAAGGCATTGGCTCGAATCAGCTAAGTATAGAGATCCAGTGGATGGCATCACGTGTTGCATCAGCACAAATTCAAAGGTGCAACCCAAATTCAGATAATCAAACAAGCGCTAGGCTTCCACGTGTCTAGGGACCCAAAAGGGAGTAGGCTCATATCGGCTAAGTACAAAAGGTAAGCGGAAGCCTCCACGTGCCTCATTGACACAATTTCAAAAGGAAAATCTGGAGGTAGTCCCCTAACGAGCGCAAGCTCACCACATGTCTCAGGTCCAAAAAGGGGACAAATTCGGGGGTTGAATAGTCAAAGATGGGGCAGAGTTAGTGGAGGGTGCCAAGTGTCTCAATGACATAAGTTCAAAAGGGGTGGCCAAAGGGCCAGTCTCAAGCGAGTGCAGAGCTTCCATGTGTCTAAAAGTCAAAAAGGGGGACACAGCTGGCCGTTTAAATTGACTAAGTATGGAAGGGATGGTGGAGGCCTCCAAGTGTCATCTTCACAAAAATTTAAAAGGTAGAATCGGGAGGCAGGTCCCAAATGTGCGCCAGCCCTCCACATGTCTCAGGTCAGATGTATGTCCCTGCTAAACAAAAAGACTTAGCCAAAACACAGAGATATAGAGCAAAGTTGTGGAAGGAGCCACGTGTCTCTTCGGCGCAACTTAAAAATAAAAATCCAGAAGAGGTCCCCAAATGAGCATAGGCTCGGCACATGGCCATGTTTCAAGTCAAGTGGACCGGCGGGCCTTGGAAGGATTTTTCACCAAAAGTGGGTCAGCGGGCCTTGGAAGGATTTTTCACCAAAAGTGGACCAACGGACCTGGGGAGGAATTTTTGCCAAAGGGGAAAATGCGGGCCGGTGGGCTTGGGATGATGTTAAGTGAGTCTACGGGGCCACGGAGGAATTTTTTCCAAAGTGAATTTCAGGTCTGCGGGGCCACAGAGGAATTTTTTCCAAAGTGAAGTTCAGGTTTGCGGGGCTGCAAAGGAATTTTTGCCAAAGTGAATTTCGGGTCTGCTGAGCCGCGGAGGAAAGTTTACCTAAGTGAATTCCAGGGCTGAGGGGCATTTTTGCATTTTTTTGTATTTTTGTGCAAAAGGCGCAAAGTGAATTTTGGGCCCGCAGACCCCTGCTAAACTGGTTTTTGCCATTTTTGTACAGACCTGACTCAAACATTCAAATGGGAATATCTTTTGATCCAAAGCTCGGATTTCAAAAAATCTGGTACCATTGGAAAGGTCTCAACCTCCACTATGCCATAAAAACATAAAATATTATTTTCAGTAGGATTTGGTGGTGGATAATCTGGAAAAATTATTTCAAGACATTAATACAGGATCCAATTGCTTCAACTACTGGGATTTTTTATTTTGGTCTGCCATCTTTCTTTCTCCAGCATGACAGACAAACATGGGGAACCATAATTGTAACACCTTTAACAAACTGTTATATTTCTCTTTTACATTGCAAGTGTTGACATGTGATTTTCTTGAATTAGGTGTGTTCCCTTGATTGTTGAATATCATGTTTGTTATGAATAAATCATTTCTGCTCTTGGATTCATTAGACTGAAATGATATGGCTTGCAAGAATCCATTTTCACTTATGATAGGTGAGTTACAATCTAGTTTTGATGGTTGCAAACTTATCTCTTTTAATTGACTCATCCTTGGATCAATTCCACTGTTCCAAGGAATGTTTTAAATCTCCTTACCGGACTGGATGGTAAACTAAAATTCATAAGTTGAGAGACGTAGCATACTGAACTTTTGTATGTTTACAAATTATTTTTGTCTTGTAAGATCATGCCTGCATTCGGTTGTATGTTTTGTGCTCGAGATCTTTAGGATTGACCTCTCAGGACATTTAACAGCATAAGTGGAACAAAGCCTGCTTCACGACTATGAAGGGAATCTAAATCCTAAACCTATGAGATCTATCCTAACAAGAATTCCTAAACAAAGGTATTATACCTACCTACTACCTATATCTATTTTTTTGGATGGCATCCTAACCTAAGTTGTTGTACTAAATGGAATAAGGGAGAAATAACCTAAGGTAATGCTAGGCTATTTTTAACCTAAACCTAATACCTAATACTATTTGGTTGTGAATTTTGATCTAACCTAAGGTGGAAATTACTTATTGAAATGATTTTTTTAAACCTAAGGTTATTATTTCTAAACTAGCCTAAGGCTTTATCCTAAGCTAATGGTACCTATCCTAACTAATGAAATGTGGAAAGGGGACCTAAGGGTCATGTGGAAAATCAAAGGCTAGGTGGTGGTTCCTAAGCTATTTCTGAGATTTGATTTTTGTATTAAATTCCAATGAACTGTGAGATTAGGCGGAAGCATGAAAATTTAGTGGGACTTACATGGAGTCTTCACTAAAGATGGAAATGCATGCTAAATTTGAAATAGGTTTCACTAATTCTAGATGGTGGTGGCATGGAGAGATAGGTGGGAATTTTGTAATCAATGGCATTAATGAACCTTGGTTTTTGCAAGAAAACATTCTTGGAAACTATGAGGGTGGATTTGTTGGAGGTTGTTTGGTCTTGCATGCTTTGTAATTTTTTCTTCACATGGAGCTATCTGGTTCTTCAACCCAGCAGTTTGAATTTCACTTTGTGGCTATTTTTGGTTTCTCTGGTCTATTTTCGATCCAAGGAAAGTATATGAGGCATTGGAGAAAGAGATGTTTGGTTTTTGATCTTTCTTAGAGGAGAAAAATAGTTGGAAGCTTGGCTGGAAGTCTCCTTTGAATTAGCAGAAGCACTATCAGGAATGATAGGCTCTACCCATTAATATTTCTCGCTTTCCTCTAAATGATTCATTAAAATAACTCTTCTCTAGTGAGATAAATGGTTGCATGTTTTTTATGGTTATTTACTTCCATGATTGAATGAATCTCTATGATTTTTGGATATGAATCCATTACATGATAATGTTAGTCTTTGGATGTTTTTCTCTATGCAAGTTCAATATTGATATGCGTATGGAATTTTTGAGGATTTGTGTTTGTTTGGAACTTGTATTCAGGTCTGTCTACTCGAAAAGAGTTTGAGTAATTTGGTTTTGATTTGGATTTGAATTGGTAGTCTCTTTTGAAATATTCATCTGGATGCATCTTGAGTTTGGAAAGGTTGTGGTACTTTTGTCCTAGACTGTACCGTTTACCTTGAGCATGTAATGATGTGTAAACATTTGAGGATATTCTTCTCTTCTCTATTCTAGGTAACCCGCATCTTGTTTAAAAGTATTTGATTGTTTTGATAGAAGGATGTTGGACCTTTTATGGAACTATATCTTTTTTGTGAGGATATAGAACATCTTGTTCGAGACTCTATTGTTTACTTACCCTTTGGTATAAATTCAAGCTCATTTGAAAGTAATCAATAATGGGTTCTTGTAGTATATGGAAGTGTTGTTTTCGTACTTCAACTTGTGTTAATTTGACTGGAACAATTACCTTTTCTACACTGTAATTTGGTGTCTCAATCTTATGTGCTAGATGGAGCTGTGAAAGTTATTTTAGTTGGTATTTCTATTACTATTTTAGTTTGTGAGTAATGGAGAACTTTATTTGACTTATTTCTTAGTGTTGAGTTTTTGTATTCTCTTCCAGATCCTTTTTAATGGATTTCAGGTTTTTTTTAAAGAAAAGAGTTGAATACTCTCGTAAACTAAATCTTGTTTGGGAGGATTTAGTACCTCTGGTTCAGGATTGTAGTGTATACTTTGTTCTTCTTTATGAACACAAACTATATGTTTATTTATATCAAGTTGTGTAAGTCCTTGTAGTTGGGATTTCTGTTACAGTTCGAATTCATGGGGATTGTGGAAACTTTGTTTGACTTAAACTTGTGTTGGGTTTTTGTATTCTCTTTTAGATCCATTTGAATGGATTTCTATTTTTTAAAGGAGATAGGATTTGAATACTCTTGTGGAATGTATCTTTCTTTTCCAAGATTTGTACTTCTGCTTCGGGACTGTATTGTTTACTTTTCTCTGTAGAATGAACTTGAACTTGTGTTTAAACAATATTGAATAGATGAACCGGGTTAGTGTTGATATTGTTGTTCTGATAAAGTTTGAATTCATAAGGAAAAAGTAGTATTTTTTCCTATAATCCGGTGTGTTTGGTTTTGTATTCTCTTTTGGGAACAAGCGAAAGAACTTCTGAGTTTGAAATAGAAATGGGAATTCAATTGATAATACAAAGGGAATGAATTCTTGATTGGATTTTTTCTAGTTGAGTCTCCTTTAACTTCTGTAAAGTTAAATTCAGTTGTTTAAACTTCTCTATAGATAGACTCTCTTCCATGTTGTAAAGTGATTACTATCTTAGGCATGTTTGACTTCTTGAATTTAGATTTTTTGTCCTTTCTATCTTGTATGAAATAGTGTGAACTCACTCTTCTGAAACGGAAACTTCCTTGTGGATTGTTTAGTTTTAATTTGTTGTTAGTCGACTGTGGAAAGTTCATGGAAATAGTTGTATGTTTAGGAAACTTTGGGACTGTCATTCTTGGTACTGGGAAAACAAATCATCCCCATTTGATCTTTCCTGATCTCAACTAATTTGTATTGAGTCAATTTTTGTATTGATGTGGAAAGTGAACAGCTGAGTCTGTCCTGTAGCAGGGAAAATGTAATCATGTTTAGACCGACTGCTTTGTTTGATTGAGTCATGCTTCATTTAGATAATATTTTTGGAAGGTTCCCTCTTTTTGCACTCAATAATATTATGAATCTTCCTTGGATGGACACGAGAAGAGATTAACCTTGTGTAAGTCTTGCTTTGATTTTTGGAATGTATGGTTTCTAATCTTTGAATGATATCTTCTATAATGTAGAATTTATTTAAGGCTTGCAAGTAGACTGTTTTGATTCTCTTCCTTCTCAGATTGGTTTGGGATTCTTGTATCAGATATTGTCTCTTAAATGGTGAATCCTTTTATTGGTTCCCTTGAATTGATGCAGTTATGTAGGTAATCAGTTGTGTACTTTCTGAATGTGTTTTCTATCATTTAGATGAATGGTGAATCGTGGATAGTTTGTATTGATTCTTCTTCTTATTTATTTAAGTTGTAGGATGAATCATCCTAAATATGTACTATGCTGAAAGTAACTCTTTTTGTTACATAGTAAATTTAAATTCTATATTTCAATTCAGAAAGAATTATGAAATAATTAGATGACAAGATTTGTTGTTTGTTTTAAATAAGTAATTGATTGGGTCAATTCTTATATGATATAATGCAGTAGTTGTTGATTATATTATGCTCTTTTCTTAAAAGTGAATTTAGACTTATTATTTGTACTTCTTTTATGGTTTGTTATTACTTATGCTTATTTGTATGATATAATAACTATTTCATTAAAGTAGAGTTGTTTTAATGGAACAATTAGTGGAATGCACTTTGTTTTAATGCTTAGTGCTTATCATGCTCAGTTCAATGAACTGACCCGTGCTAGAAATTTTTGCAGATGGACTTCGTAAGTGATAAAAGAAGGAAAAAACTTTTATGATGTATTGGCTTATTTAAGTCTGGATCTTTTGTAAAGAATTTCGATTCATTCTTGAGTTGTATTGAAAAAGAAAAGTTATGTTCTTTTATGATCTTAATGTTGATCGACATGCAGTATGCCTGAAATGCATAGTCTTGTAAAGTGTATATTTTATCATGATGAATTGAAAGGTTTGGAGACTGACTCCAAATTGTGGTGTAAATTCTCTTGTACTTTGTATGAAGGAAATACTAATGATATCTTGTCGATATTCTTTATATCTATTTGTATACTATTACTATTATCAATTAATAAGTTGGATTAAGGGGATAGTACAATCTCCCTTACTATAGTGAAACTTGTTAAGTTTCAAAAGATGTCGTTCTCTATCTAAAAAACTATAGTTTAATAATGAAATATGTATTGGACATACAATTAAACTATATGAGTGATGAATGATAAAAAGGTTATGTTAACCCTAACATCTAATCATGTAGAGGAAGACTCTTCCTCTCTCAAAAGAATGAAAAATAAAAGGAATGGTGGTTATGATCTTTAATCTTTGTACTTTGTTTATATAAAGTAAACACTAGATAAACCTAGGTGGATGATACACCTTCTTTGGACAGCTAGGTTGCATTAAAATTAACCGTTTGATGTTTTTGCCCTGTTTTTGGGATAACTGCTTGTTATGTTGAGTTAATGAACATCAATGCAAACATGAATTAATGAAGTTATCAATATCAAATTAGATTAATTATGGATAAAGAACTTAACAATGTTGGAATTAGGGTTAGGCATGGTTGCTGCAATCTGAATCTTAATCCAAATTTAATTATGAATTAATGACCACCAAGGGGTATGTACATCATGATGAATCAGTTCTAACAGATGTTGGCACACACCAACTGTAGGACTGTACCTTCAAGAAGACCAAGGGCTTCTCAAGGATACAGTGTTGTAGTTGACATGTGGCAACACCCTTCCGTATTTGTTCATCTAGATCTACACACATCTGGACTTGAACTTAGTTTCTCTCTAGGTCAAGTTAGTAGCATGTTTAGAATAGGAAGTATCTTTCTATGACTCAGGGTACCTAGGCACATTCGGTTGAATTAGGTCGGTCGAGTATGCCCATATACCCTAAGTCATTGTGAGCATCTTCCTATAATAAATTATGTTACTAACCTGGGCTAGGGTCAAACCTTGGGCAAGTGGACTGACAGAAGTCAGTAAAGACCATTCTAGATAACAGTAGAGTGAGGTGAAGGACGTATTCTGAATTGATGAGTATGTCATCTAGGAATAGTAACATGAACAGTATGTTGAAAATCTTTGGCCAAAGTATCACAAGCTGTTGGTTGCGTTGTCCTATGTCACCTAGTTTAAAGAAATGTGATGTCAGATGAATATTGGTAACAAATATTTAGATAGGTTCTTTAAACAGATCACTCAGTACCCAGAATAGGGTAGGAAAACCAAGTATATGTAGTATACATAAAGTATTCTATACTTTAAGACAAACATGAGAGATCGGTTGGTAACCGAGTCATGAAATGAGAGATCGGTAATTTACCGAGTCATTACAGCTGCATATGGTTATCTGTTATGAGATTGATTGGCATGGAATGTGTGTTCTAAATGATGTTTTATTTAGAACAGAGAACATTGTGTCAAAAAAAAAAATTCCCTTGTTTCTAAAGTCTTAAAATGGGAATGTTACATCTTGGTATCAGAGCTGAAGGTTGCAGCTCTTGGACCTATTGTGTCCATAATCTGATGAAACTTAAATTTTCTTGTTAATAGAAAATGGTTAGAACAAGAGGAAATGTTGCAAATAATCCTCCACCTGAGGAAGGAGCAGCAACTACCCAAAAACTCGATGAGATCCTTGCTGCCCTATTGGACACAAGGGATCATTAGTTGTACTTGAACATCAAGTAATGGGAAATGAGGAGGAAGAAGATGTTGGTAATAATAATCAGCCACCTCCTGAGGACAATGCCAATTTAGGTGTTGATAATAACAATGTGAACATACCTGATCAGCCTAAGAACAAAAAGGCTAGGCTGGCAGATGAACTCACTAATGATATAAAAAGGATAAGTCCACCCAAGTTTGATGGCACCACATTAGGAGATGGAGCTGAGAATTGGCTCAGAAATGGAGAAGTACTTTGCAATAAGGAATTTCTCAGAAGAAACAAAGGAAATATGGGGAGGATATCAGCTTTCCCATGAGGCATCTTCATGGTGGGACAGCTGTAAGGCTGAGTTAAATATAGATGATACTAATATCACTTGGGATCAATTTAAAGGTTACTTTAGGCAACGTTGGCTACCGCAACTTTATTATGATCAGAAAATGACTGAATTCCAGAACTTAGCTCAAGGAAAGCTAACTGTAACTGAGTATTGGGAGTGGTTTACTAAACTCCTTAAGTATGTACCTCAATATCAAACTGACGAGAAGTTCAGGATATGGAAATTCATCATGGGATTGAATCCTGTTATAGGAGGAGAGGTGGATGTTCACAGCCCAACCACGATGGAAGGGGTTGTTGAAAAATCCATAAGGTAGGAACAGAAATTGAAGGCAATTTCTTCTCATAAAGATGAAGTAAGGAAAAAATTCCCCAACTCCTCTTCATCATCTCTTGCACCTAAGAAAGGACCATGGAAGAAATTTGGAATGAAAAGTAAGTTTTCACACTGATAATAGTAAGAAAACAGCAACAAATAAGTCTATACCTGGTAATGCACGAAACAACTTTGTCAAGAATAATAATAAAAGACAGAAGTCCTATGGAGGTCAGAATGATAATTCTAAGGCTGGAAATAAATCTGAGCCTAGAAAGGGACCTGTAGGAGGCTGTTATAACTGTGGAAAAGATCATTATGTAAATTAATGTCCTTTGAAAAAGGATGATCGTAATCAGTAACACAAGATACACGTTGCAGTAGCTGACAAGTAGGCTGAAAAAGAGGCCATGCCCATAGAGGTTCCAGGTAAGTTATTTGGCATACCTATAACTATTCTTTTTGATACCGGAGCTACTGAATGTTTTATTTCTAGTAAATTAGCATCAAAACTAAAAAGAAAAGCTAGAAACATGGATAAAACATGGACTGTACATTATGGAAACAATGTTGTTCATACAGTTAGTATGTGTCTTTTTGGAGCAGTCCTTGACTTACCTAGTTTTTCCACTGAAGTTGATCTTTATGTTGCACCTTTGGGGTCTTATGATGTAATCATAGGTGTTAATTGGTTAGCTGAACATAAGGAAAAAGTTGACTATTTTGAAAAACATATTAGTTGTTTAGATGACCTGCAGAAAACAACAGAGATTCAGGGTGTGAAACGTGAGATTTCTGTTAGGAAATTGTCAGCTATGCAACTTAAAAAGGCCAAAAATAAAGCTTGTACATTATATGTAGTAAAGATTTCAGAAACTACTAAAAAACAATGATGTAATGGAACGATATCCATTATTACAAAACTACAGTGATGTGTTTCTAGAAGAGTTACCTGGTCTTCCACCCAAAAGGGAATTTGAATTCACTATTGAAATTAAGCCTGGAACCAAGCCTATTTCTAAGGCACCATATCGAATGACTACTATAGAATTAGTAGAGCTTAAGGCTCAATTGTAAGAATTTTTGTCTAAAGGTTTGATTAGACCGAGTGTTTCACCTTGGGGAGCACCAGTAATTTTTGTGAAAAAGAAGGATGGAACACTTAGATTGTGCATTGATTACAGAATGTTAAACAAAGCAATGATCAAGAATAGATATCCACTCCCTAGAATTGATGATCTATTTGATCAGATGCATGGAATCGGTATATTCTAAGATAGATCTTTGATCTAGATATCATCAATTACAGATTAAGGATGAGGACATTCATAAAACAACTTTCAGAACAAGGTATGGACATTATGAGTTCACAATTTTACCTTTTGGATTAACAAATGCACCTGCAAATTTTATGAATTTAATGAATAATATCTTTCAAGAATACTTGGACAAATTTGTGCTTGTATTCTTGGATGACATTCTCATATATTCTAAAAGTATTGAGGAACACCATGAGCATTTGAAGATAGTTTTGGAAATTTTGAGAAAGAGATGGTTATATGGTAAGCTATCTAAATGTTCTTTATATGACACAGAAGTGCACTATTTGGGACATGTAATAAGTAAGAATGGAAGAGATTGTAGATCCTTCTAAAATTGTAGCTATAACTAAGTGGCCTGCACCAAAGAATGTACATGAAGTTAGAAGCTTCATGGGGCTTGCTAGTTACTATAGAAAATTTGTAAAAGATTTTTCTAAAGTGGTTGCACCAATAACTTCATTACAGAAAAAGGATAAGAAGTGTTTTTGGAATGAGAAATGTAAATCTGCATTCATAACTTTGAAGGAACAATTAACTTCAAGCACCTATTCTAGTGGTATCAGACCCTAATGGAGACTTTATTGTTGTAACAGATGCATCTAGGGAAGGTCTAGGAGGTATTTTGTTACAAAATGATCATGTCATAGCTTACGAAAGTAGAAAACTAAATGTTAAATGAAAGTTGAATTATGCTCCACATGATTTAGTCCTCACTTGTTGCCATTGTTCATGCACTATAATTTTGGAGGCATTATTACTTGGTAAACCTTTTGAATTAAAAATTGATCATCTTGGGCTGAAGTATATTTTCACTCATCCAAATCTAAATGCAAGACAGTTGAAGATGGTTAGAATTTTGTCTCAATATTATTTTGACATCAATTACATCAAAGGTAAGCAAAGTATAGTTGTTGCCACTCTAATTCGTAGGAAGCACATATATGCTCTTATAACGTTCAAAACATGGTTTAAGGATGAAGTAAAAATTGTCATGGAATATGATTCTTACTTTCAAAAAGTAAAAACAACACTTGCTGAATTGAGATCCAAATGATGTGAGGTATAAAGGTTTTCACTTTGACAATGAAGGAATCTTAAGATTTGACCTCCAAAGTATACATCATAGTTCTGCTGAAAATTTGAGTGTCGACCTCGCTAAATGATTTAAGAAAGAAATTTTTAGCAGAATTTCACAATTCACCTTTTTCTGGACACCCTGGTATTACAAAGATGTTTGCTGATATAAGACAACAATATTTCTGGAAGGGGATGAAAAAGGATGTTATTGATTTTGTGACACATTGTTTAGAATGTCAACATGTTAAAGCTGAACATATGCACCCAGCCAGTTTATTGTATCCTCATAGCATACCACAGTACAAATTAAAGTAATAAGCATGGATTTTGTACAAGGGTTGCCTATGTCAAGAAATAAACATGATGTTATTTTGGTAGTTGTTGATAAACTATTGGTAGCACATTTTATTGTTGGTAATAAAGGATGATTCTCTTGTAATTGGCTAAAGATCATTTGTACATGAAATTTTTAGATTACATGGAGTACCTGAATTAATCATATCTGATAGAGATCCTAGAATGATATTCAAGGTTTTATGAAAACACTTAATGCAGCTCTAGGAACTAAGCTGATTTCTAAAGTTATGCGTATCATCTAGAAACTAGATGGATAGATTGAAAGAGTTAATGGAAGTTTTAGAGGATATGTTATGAATGTATTGTATGGATCAGCAGTATAAGTGGGAAGAGTACCTTCCACTAGTTGAGTTTTCTTATAATAACACATATCATGCCTCTCTTAAGATTATAGGCACCTTAAAAGCATTATATGGAAGAAAATGGAGAACCCCCGTTAGTTGGGAAGATGCATTGAGGATAGAGAGGTAATTGGACCTGAAATCCTTACGGAAATGAAAACAACAAGTTAAAATGATTTGTGAATGCTTGAAAGATATAGTAGATAGGCAAAAGAGTTATGCTAGACATTTCAAAGTGGTTTGACAGGAAATTTGAACTTTGCAGAAGCTCATTGGGGAGGCTTGCTTTACACTGGGGACATAATCTCCTGCAAGACAATGAAGATGGTGGAGAGTATTTTGTCTCAGTTAACCTCATTACGTGTGACCTTATTGATCAAATAAGTTGAAAATCAGACCCTGTAGCTTACCATGCTTAAGTCATAGGCATTACCATTATAGGTAAGGACCCATAGAGTGGTTGATGCATCTAATGTTTAGCACATTATGCTCTTTAACATTGAGAACTTAGTTTACCGATGAAGTAAAAAAGTGTCATGGAATGTGATTCTTACTTCCTCAGCAAGCTTGCTGCAGATCCAAATGAGGTATAAACATGGTTTTCACTTTGACAACATATGGAATCTTAAGATTTGAAAACAGTATACATACCTTCGCTAAATGATTTAAGAAAGAAATTGTTAATAGAATTTCACAATTCACCTTTTTCTGGTCACAGTGGGACCGGTATAGGAACAAAGAATGCTTGCTGATATAAGACAAAAATATTTCTCGAAGGGGATGAAAAAGGACGTTATTGATTTTGTTGCTTAGAATGTTAACGTGTTAAAGCTGAACCTTTTAACCAATTTATATGTCAATCCTCATAGCATACCACAGTACAAATGGCAAGTAATAAGCATGAAATTTTTACATAGGGTAGACCTATGTCAAGAAATAAACATGATTTTATTTTGGAAAACACTTATTGATGCAAAACCGACATTTTATTGTTGCAAACATATCAAGAAACATTGGAAAAAGAGAATTGTTTAATGTGAAGGATGGTCTCCAATAAGAAATCAGAGAATTACAAGATTACATGGAGTCCCTAGAATTAATCATATTTGACTAGTGATCCTAGAATGATTTCAAGGTTTTTCCTTGATGAATGTAGCTCTAGGAACTAAGCTAAATTTCAGTAAGCATATCATTCGGAAACGGATGGACAGACTGAAAGAGTTAATCAAGTTTTGCTCTTGGATATGTTATGAATGTATTGTATAGATCAACAATATAAGTGGGAAGAGTACCTTCCACTAGTTGAGTTTGCTTATAATAACACATATCATGCCTCTCTTAAGATGGCACCTTTTGAAGCACTATACGGAAGAAAGTACAAAACCCCCGTTAGTTGGGACAACCTTAAGGATAGAGAGGAAATTGGACCTGAAATCCTTACAGAAATGGAACAACAAGTTAAAATGATTCGTGAATGCTTGAAAGAAGTAGCAGATAGGAAAAAGAGTTATGCTGATTTAAAGCAGGTTAATAGGAAATTTGAACTTGGTGAGAGGGTCTTTCTTCGGGTTAAACTGAAAAAGAGCTCTATAACTTTTGGTAAGGTTGCCAAGTTATCACCTCATTACATGGGACCTTTTGAAATAGTTGAAGTAATCAACCTTGGTAGCTTACCATTTAGCATTACCTCTGCTTTGTCATGAATGCATGATGTTTTCCATATTTCTTTGCTTAAGAAATATGTTTCAGATTTATCACATGTGTTAAATTGGAATTCCTTACAGGTCCAAGACCCAGGAATAATCATGGTTAAACCCATATGAGTGTTGGAAACTCGTCAGTTGCATTTAAGAAATCATGAAATAAGTCAATGTAAGGTCCAGTGGGACCAGTTTAACAAAGAAAGTGCAACCTGGGAAAATATGGAAGATATGAAAACTAATTTTCCATATTTATTTGAACAGAATTGACTCTGATGACTGATAAAAATTTGTGATTTTATCTTTATATGACAATAAGTCTGCCAGTTTTGGGAAGATAACTATTTATTTTTAAATAAGCAGCTATGTGAATGCTGATTTCTGGAACTTTAAAATTCTGATATTGTTGCAAACATATGATAAGAAAGTGAATAAATTGATTGTCCTTAATGTAATGGTAAAAATAAGATAATCATCGAGACGATGATTCTTTTTAGGAGGGAAGTATGTAACACCTTTGACAAACTGTTATATTTCTCTTTTGCATTGCAAGCGTTGGCATGTGATTTTCTTGAATGAGGTGTGTTCCCTTGATTGTTGAAGATCATGCTTGTTATGGATAAATCATTTCTGCTCTTCGATTCATTAGACTGAAATGATATGGCTTACAAGAATCCATTTTCACTTATGATAGGTGAGTTACAATCTGGTTTTGAGGGTTGCAAACTTATCTCTTTTAACTGACTCATCCTTGGATCAATTCCAGTGATCCAAGGAATGTTTTAAATCTCCTTACCAGACTGAATGGTAAACTGACATTCATAGGTTGAGAGACGTAGCGGACTAAACTTTTGTATGTTTACAAATTATTTTTGTCTTGTAAGATCGTGCCTGCATTCGGTTGTATGTTTTGTGCTCGGATCTTTGGGATTGACCTCTCAGGACATTTAATGACGTAAGTGGAACGAAGCCTGCTTCATGACTATGAAGGGAATCTAAATCCTAAACCTATGGGATTATCCTAACGGTATCCTAAACAAAGGTATTATGCCTACCTCTACCTATATCTATTTTTTTGGGATGGTGTCCTAACCTAAGTTGTCGTACTAAATGGAATAAGGGAGAAATAACCTAAGGTAATGCTAAGCTATTTTTAACCTAATACCTAATACTATTTGGTTGTGAATTTTGATCTAACCTAAGGTGGAAATTACTTATTGAAATGATTTTTATTAAACCTAAGGTTATTATTTCTAAACTAGGCTAAGGCCTTATCCTAAGCTAATGGTACCTATCCTAACTAATGAAATGTGGAAATGGGACCTAAGGGTCATATGGAAAATGGGAGGCTAGGGCGGTGGTTCCTAAGCTATTTATGAGATTTGATTTTTGTATTAAATGCCAATGAACTTCCAGATTAGGCGGAGACATGAAAACTTAGTGGGACTTACATGGAGTCTTCACTAAAGTTGGAAATGCATGCTGAAGTTGAAATAGGTTTCACCAATTTTAGGATGGCGGTGGCATGGAGAGATAGGTGGGAATTTTGTAATCAATGGTATTAACGAACCTTGGTATTTGTGAGCAAACCGTCTTGGAAACTATGAGGGTGGATTTGTTGGAGGTTGTTTGGTCTTGCATGCTTTGCGATTTTTTCTCTGCATGGAGCTATCTGGTTCTTTGAACCAGCAGTTCAAATTTCACTTTGTGGCTATTTTTGGTTTCTCTGGTCTATTTTTGATCCAAGGAAAGTATATGAGGCATTGGAGAAAGAGATGTTTGGTTTTTGATCTTTCTTGGAGGAGAAAAAGAGTTGGAAGCTTGGCTGGAAGTCTCCTTTGAATTGGCAGAAGCACTATCAGGCATGATAGGCTCTACCCATTAAGATTTCTTGCTTTCCTCTAAATGATTCATTAAAATAACTCTTCTCTCATGAGATAAATGGTTACATGTTTTGTCTGGTTATTTAATTTCATGATTGAATGAATCTCTATGATTTTTGGATATGAATCCATTGCATGATAATTTTAGTCTTTGGATGTTTTTCTCACGCAAGTTCAATGTTGATATGCATATGGAATTTTAGAGGATTTTTGTTTGTTTGGAACTCGTATTCGGGACTATCTACTTCGAAAAGAGTTTGAGAAAAGGTTTTTGATTTGGGTTTGAACTGGTAGTCTCTTTTGAAATCTTCACCTGGATGCATCTTGAGTTTGGAAAGGTTGTGGTACTTCTGTCCCAGACTGTACCATTTACTTTGAGCATGTAATGGCGTGTAAACATTTGAGGATATTCTATTCTTCTCTGTTTTGGGTAACCTACGTCTTGTTTGAAAGTCTTTGATTGTTTTGATAGAAGGATGTTGGACCTTTTATGGAGCTGTATCTTGTTGTGAGTATATAGAACCTCTAGTTCGAGACTGTATTGTTTACTTACCCTTCGATATGAATTCGAGCTCGTTTGAAAGTAATTGATAATGGGTTCTTGTAGTATATGGAAGTGTTTGTGTTCGTAATTCAACTTGTGTTAATTTGACTGGAACAATTACCTTCTCTACACTGTAATTCTCTGTCTCAATCTTATGTGCTAGATGGAGCTGTGAAAGTTATTTAGTTGGTATTTCTATTACTATTCGAGTTCGTGAGTAATGGAGAACTTTATTTGACTTATTACTTAGTGTTGAGTTTTTGTATTCTCTTCCAGATCCTTTTTAATGGATTTCTTTTTTTTTAAGAAAAAGAGTTGAATACTCTCATAAACTGAATCTTGTTTGGGAGGATTTAGTACCTCTGGTTCAGGATTGTAGTGTATACTTTGTTCTTCTTTATAAACGCGAACTATATGTTTCTTTTGTATCAAGTTGTGTAAGTCCTTGTAGTTGGGATTTCTTGTTACAGTTTGAATGCGTGAGGATTGTAGAAACTTTGTTTGACTTAAAACTTGTGTTGGGTTTTCGTATTCTCTTTCAGATCCATTTGAATGGATTTTTGGTTTTTAAAGGAGATAGGAGTTGAATACTCTTGTGGAATGTATCTTGTTTTGCCAAGATTTGTACTTCTGCTTTGGGACTGTACTGTTTACTTTTCTCTGTAGAATGAACTCAAACTTGTGTTTAAACAACATGGAATAGATGAACCAGGTTAGTGTTGATATTGTTGTTCTGATAAAGTTTGAATTCATAAGGAAAAAGAAGTGTTGTTTCCTATAAACCTGTGTGTTTGGTTTTGTATTCTCTTTTGGGAACTAGTGAAAGAACTTCTGAGTTTGAAATAGAAATGGGAATTCAATTGATAATACAAAGTGAATGAATTCTTGATCAAATCTTTTCTATTTGAGTTTCCTTTAACTTTTGTAAAGTTAAGTTCAGTTGTTCAAACTTCTCTATAGATCGACTCTCTTCTATGTTGTAGAGTGATTACTCTCTTAGGCTTGTTCGACTTCTTGAATTTGGATTTTCTATCCTTTCTATCTTGTATGAAATAGTGTGAACTCACTCTTCTAAAATGGAAACTTCCTTGTTGATTGTTTAGTTTTAATTTGTTGCTATTCGACTGTGGAAAGTTCATGGAAATAGTTGTATGTTTAGGCAACTTTGGCACTGTCATTCTTAGTACTAGGAAAACCCAATTGTCCCCATTTGATCTTTCTTGATCTCAGCTAATTTTTATTGAGTCAATTGTTGTATTGATGTGGAAAGTGAACAGCTGAGTCTATCCTATAGAAGGGAAAATGTAATCATGTTTTGACCAACTGCTTTGTTTGATTGAGTCATGCTCCATTTGGATAATTGTTATTGGAAGGATCCTCTTTTTGCACTCTATCATGTTATGAATCTTCCCTGGATGGACACGAGAAGAGATTATCCTTGTGTAAGTCTTGCTTTGATTTTAGGAATGTATGGTTTCAGATCTTTTAATGATATCTCCTATAATGTAGAATTTATTTAAGGCTTGCAAGTAGACTGTTTTGATTCTCTTCCCTTCTCGATTGATTTGGGATTCTTTTATCAGATGTTGTCTCTTAAATGGTGAATCCTTTTATTGGTTCCCTTGAATTGATGCAGTTATGTAGGTAATCAGTTGTGTACTTTCTGAATGTGTTTTATATCTTTCATATGAATAGTGAATCATGGATAGTTTGTATTGATTCTTCTTCTTATTTATTTAAGTTGTAGGATGAATCATCCTAAATATGTACTATGCTGAAAGTAACTCTTTTTGTTACATAGTAAAGTTAAATTCTATATTTCAATTCAGAAAGAATTATGAAATAATTAGACGACAAGATCTGTTGTTTGTTTTAAATAAGTAATTGATTGGGTCAATTCTTATATGATATAATGCAGTAGTTGCTGATTATATTATGCTCTTTTCTTAAAAGTGAATTCAGACTCATTATTTGTACTTCTTTTCTAGTTTTTATTACTTATGCTTATTTGTATGATATATTAATTGTTTCATTAAAGCAGAGTTGTTTTAATGGAACAATTAGTGGAATGCACTTCGTTTTAATGCTTAGTGCTTATCATGCTCAGTTCAATGAACTGACCCATGCTAGAAATTTTTGCAAATGGACTTCGTAAGTGATAAAAGAAGGAAAATTTTTTTTATGATGTATTGGCTTATTTAAGTCTAGATCTTTTGTAAAGAATTTTGATTCATTCTTGAGTTGTATTGAAAAATAAAAGTTATGTTCTTTTATGATCTTAATGTTGATCGACATGCAGTATGCCTGAAATGCATAGTCTTATAAAGTGTATATTTTATCATGATGAATTGAAAGGTTTGGAGACTAACTCCAAATTGTGGTGTAAATTCTCTTGTACTTTGTATGAAGGAAATACTAATGATATCTTGTCGATATTCTTTATATCTATTTGTATACTATTACTTTTATCAATTAATAAGTTGGATTAAGGGGATAGTACAATCTCCCTTACTATAGTGAAACTTGTTAAGTTGCAAAATATGCGTTCTCTATCTAAACAACTATAGTTTAATAATGAAATATGTATTGGAAATATAATTAAACTATATAAGTGATGAATGATAAAAAAGGTTATGTTAACCCTAACATCTAATCATGTAGAGGAAGACTCTTCCTCTCTCAAAAGAATGAAAAATAAAAGGAATGGTGGTTATGATATTTAATCTTTGTACTTTGTTTATATAAAGTAAACACTAGCTGAACCTAGGTGGATGATACACCTTCTTTGGACAGCTAGGTTGCATTACAAATTGACTGTTTGATGTTTGCTGCCCTATTTTTGGGATAGCTGCTTGTTATGTCGAGTTAATGAGCATCAATGCAAACATGATTTAATGAAGTTCTCAATATCAAATCAGATTAATTATGGATAAAGAACTTAACAATGTTGGAATTAGGGTTAGGCATGGTTTCTGTAATTTGAATCTTAATCCAAATTTAATTATGAATTAATGACCACCAAGGGGTATGTACATCGTGATGAATCAGTTCTAACAGATGTTGGCACACACCAACTGCAGGACTGTACCTTCGAGAAGACCAAGGGCTTCTCGAGGATACAGTGTTTTAGTTGACATGTGGCAACACCCTTCTATATTTGTTCATCTAGATCTACACACATCTGGACTTGAACTTAGTTTCTCTCTAGGTCAAGTTAGTAGTATGTTTAGAATAGGAAGTATCTTTCTATGACTCAGGGTACCTAGGCACATTCGGTCGACTTAGGTCAGTCGAGTATTCCCATATGCCCTAAGTCATCGTGAGTGTATTCCTATAATAAATTATGTTGCTAACCTGGGCTAGTGTCAAACCTTGGTAAAGTGGACTGACGGAAGTCAGTAAAGACCATTCTAGATAACAGTAGAGTGAGGTGAAGGACATATTCTGAATTGACGAGTATGACATCTAGGAATAGTAACATGAACAATATGTTGAAAATCTTTGGCCAAAGTATCGCAAGCTACTAGTTGCATTGTCCTATGTCACCTAGTTTAAAGAAATGTGATGTCAGATGAATATTGGTAACAAATATTTAGATAGGTTCTTTAAACAAATCACTCAGTACCCGAAATAGGGTAGGAAAACCAAGTATACATAGTATACATAAATTATTCTATACTTTAAGACAACATGAGAGATCGGTTGGTAACCGAGTCATGAAATGAGAGATCAGTAATTTGCCAAGTCATTATAGTTACATATGGTTATCTGTTATAAGATTTATTGGCATAGAATGTGTGTTCTAAATGATGTGTTATATAGAACAGAGAACATTGTGTAAAAAAAATTTCCTTGTTTCTAAAGTCTTAAAATGGGAATGTTACAAGAATGGACAAATTGTAGGTGGATTTGCAAGAGCATTACTGGCTGGTGGTTGAGTTTTCAATCAAAAAAATTCACCTCCTTTTCCTCTTCTCTTTGCGCTTGATCTATAAAAGTGGGATTTTGGCTCATTGTAAAGGGTGGTTGTTCATATTTTCTCTCCTGCTCACCTCTCTCTTTCTTCCTTAGGGTAGAATGCAGATTCTAAGCCTCTACGCATGGCTCTGTAATGGAATTTTATTGCCCCTTTCCCACTGATGATATACTGTGTAAACTTTTGGAGCATTAGAATCTATTTCATGATGCATTTTTCCATCCTTGGCTCATTTTATTATCTCTTCTTACCTCTCGTCATTGCAGGGTATACTGTGCATATTCTGATGTTTATTGCAGGTCCTGGGAGCCACGTTTAATGGGTTTTGAAGTGGTGTTCCATGTGAATCTATCTTTTGTCTGTGGTGAATTTTTTCGACCCTCTCCTTTGCTCACCTCTCTCCACTTCAGGCAGTTTGGGTATGTGATCAGCCACTTCCTTTTATGGTGCATCACTTCTTAGTGTAGGGTCTCTTTCACCCTATTTCTCTCTCTCTCTCTCTCTCTCTCTCTCCTCTCTCTCTCTCTCTCACTCTCTCTCCCTATCCCCTTGGAATGGTTAGAATAGGATAGGTTAGCTCTTCTTGCACTGGAGTAGCTTGTGGCAGGTAGATTAGGAAGTAAGAACCAGCCTTCTTTGGAAGGCCATCTCAAGTCCATAAGTCCCACAGCTTGAGAGATGGTCCAATGTTGTGTAATCACACTGAATGCCCCATTTCACACTTAAGCCATTTGAGGGTGTTGTGATTCTACACTAACATGTGGGAGATGTTCTATAAATACCGTATGTTTATTTTCTAGTGTGTTCGGGTTTAAGTGTGAGCTTGATGGGCTACAATAGGATTTTTGAGTGCAGGGGAGACGAGGTGGAGTGTGGGAGATTTTCATATTCAGTTATGTTAAATGGTGGTTTGGTTTGATGCAAGATGTGCCTAATATTCCAGTACCATATAGATGAGATGATGGATATGCGGATACTTCTAAGGAATATTTAGGACCACCTCTTGTTATAGTTTATGAGTAGGGAACCATGGGTTTAGATGAGCATGGTGACATAGTGCCTATTAATGATGCTAGAGTGATTTTCAGTTATAGGTAGTTGTTGATTGGATCTTATGCAGAGCTTGAGAGAGCTTGATTAGTTCAAATAGGGACGATAGTGTGTCCTCAAGTAAAGGGAGCACATGAGATTGTTGATGTTAGTGATGATGAGGAGGGTGATGGAGATGAGTAGGAACTAGAGGCTATTTTGGCATAGCTGACAGCTGAGAAGGATGTCATAGAGGCTGAGAGAGATGGTTTGCAAAGGGAGAGGGATGATATGATTGGAGTGAGGGATACTTTGATTGGTGAGAGGGATGGTGCTATAGCTATGTGTGATGGACTTAGAATACAGTTGATGTAGGCCATGACTAATCGGAATCGGCATAGATACCAGTGAGAGACCCTGAAAAGGGATCTCAATATCACAGGGACCTTAGTATCAGGTGCAGATTTGGTGGCTCATTCCTAGGCTAGTATTCATATGGGTGAACCGGGAATGGTTAGTTATGCCCATTATCAATCTTTGTGAGTAGATTTGGATTATTATGAGGATTTGGTGATACAAGGCTTTCCCAATGCAGTTCTCTATGTTGATCATTTGGCAAAGCAAGGAGCATCTCCTAGTGTTAGTGTGGCGAGTACAGATCAACCAACTCAAGGACCAGATTGAGGAGCTTGTGGTGATGGTGGTGCGTAGGGAGGTTATCAGAGTGTTTTCCATACTAGTGAGTTCCTTGGGGGTGTCTAGTTTACTGGATAGTTGTTATATGTATTGTATTTTGATTTTTCTATGGAATTTGTATGAAGCCTTGATATATATTTTGTGAT
This sequence comes from Taxus chinensis, assembly GCA_019776745.2. Taxonomy (NCBI): domain Eukaryota; kingdom Viridiplantae; phylum Streptophyta; class Pinopsida; order Cupressales; family Taxaceae; genus Taxus; species Taxus chinensis. The sequence continues at coordinate 101,179,895 of CM034155.1, forward strand.
ATATGGAATGACGGGAATCTTTGATGATGTATTTTGAGACTTTGATCATGATTATATATGATGAATTGGTTTGATTTATGATTTTTGTGTTGGTTATGATGTATGTTTTTATATGTTTTCAAAAATGTAATTGATGTTTATGGGATTTGAATATGGAAATTTTATATGATTTGAATATTTATATGATTTGGTTGGTGAGGTATTGAGATGGTTGTGACTTAGATGTGATCCAAAAATGTACTTTTAGTTTTTAAAATGAGAATAAAAGTGGAATGATTGATTTTATATGGATTTGATACATACGTGATGGGTATAAAAATGTGAAAGAACTTGCACTTCAGGCCTTAACAATAAATGTTAACACAAGATTCTCAGTAGGTAGTTATACATGGGATCTTAGCTATAGAGATGGAATGATAAGATATACCTTCCTAGGACCTGAAAGGAGTTTGATATGTGTAGGTTGGTATGGGAAAACAAGATTCTCATTTTTTAATGGTTTCTTAGAGGAATTCCCTAGCTATATATTTTACTTTTTTTGACCCAAACTGATCGATGCAGGAAGTTTTCTTTAACGGGAAAGTTGATCAATGCAAGAATCTTTCCTAGGATTCTTTGATATTTGATTTTTTTTAAGGTTGGTCAATATGGAAAGCCTTTTTAAATGGGTAGTAATTTTTCTAGGGAGTGTTCTACAATTTTTTTACTTTGAATTTTGATTTTTACAGAGATAGTCATCCTTCTAGGGATCGGTCTATAATTTTTACGGGTAGCTTTCCTTAGAGGGATCAATCTACTTTTCATTTTGATATCATAATTTTAATTTTTTAAATAGTTTTCCTTTGAGGGATCAGTCTATTGTTTGATAAGAATCATCTATATATATATATATTTTTGACTTTATTTTTGAGTTGATGGAAGAACCCTAATAGATTGTTTCAAGGAGGGGAGAAGAAATGTGTACACGATCTACACATATGTACCCCATGACATGTCTTTACGTGGGTAAATATGGTAGATGGATGTAATGATTACAGGGTTCCCATGGAGGGGGAACTTTTCCAAGTGAAATATGTGATAACATAGTCATGGTGTTCATCTTTAAGGTTTTTGGGGATAGTGATGGAAAACCACATACTTTCAAATCATTACGATGAGAAAATGACTAGTTGGTGGTGGAATAAGATCTTAGATGTAACGAATGTTATAATGATCAAAATTTAACACTAAGAAGCTTGCAAGTGCAAGGAATTAATAGGTTTTGTGTTAGGTGTACCATCAAGGGAGGCTAGGTGATATGCTCTCAACCCATGCTTGTGAGTAATGATGTATGGACCGATCCAATTGGGGGAAAACTTTCCACGTTTACTCTATTCTAAAGTAGTGACATTTTTATTTTCTTTGAGAATGAGATCACCAATTTTGAATTCATGTTCTTTTACATGTTTATTATATGCACATTTTATGCATTTTTGATAGACTTGATGATGTTCTAGAGCTGCTAAACATTTTTCATCTAATAACTCTAATGTTGTTAAACGATCTTGTCAGTATTCTTCATTGGCAAGAAATTTTTTGAGTGATATATGGAATGATGGGATTTTAACTTCAAGGGGAAAAACCACCTCATATCCATATATAATTGAGAAGGGTGTAGCTCTTTTAGGAGTACGGATGTTAGATCTATAGGCCAAGAGAGCAAATAGGATTTGGAGATGTCAGTTCCTACCTGCTTTGTCTACTATTTTCATGAGGGTTTCATTGAGTGTTTTATTATAGACTTTGGCTTGTCCATTTTCTTTGGGATATTATTATGATGAAAATCTAAATTGATGTTGAAGGTGTCACAGATTTTCTTAACATCCTTGTTTTTTAAGGATTTTCCATTATTTGTGACAAGTTTAGGAGGAACACCAAAGCGACATATGATGTATTGATAGATGAAATTTATGATTTGATTTGCTTTAGTTGAATTTAATGGAATGGATTCGATCCATTTTGTAAATTATTCAGTGGCTATGATGATGGAATGATGTTGTTAAGATGAGAGAGGATTGATAGTTCCAATGAGGTCTAACCCTCATTGTGAAAAAGGCCATAAGTCGTGAGATGGTTGTAATGCTTGGCTAGGAACATGGATGAGGTTTGAATGTTGTTGACATTTGAAACATTTCTCAACGTACATGTAATAATATCGATTGATGGTAGGCTAGTAATATCCCAGTTGTAAGACATGTTTAGTAATAATGTTACCATTGAAATTCCACCGCATATACCAACATGGACCTCTTGGATTGCTTTGATAGATTCATGATACTTAAGAAATCTTAAAATAATGCCATCAAAGCCATGTTTATATAGGATACCACCTATAATGACATAGTGAATGGTGTGTTGAAGAAATGATCATTTAGCATTTTGAGATAGGTCGGGAGGGATTTTAGATTCTAAAAGGTAGTCAAATATTTGAGAATACCATAGATCAGTTGGATGATTTTTTATAGTGTTGATAGAAGGAGGTTGATTTTTGTGTGAGGGTTGATTCAATCTGTGAATAGCTACAAATAATTTTGGCTTATCAGTTGATTCTTCAGTTGATAAAGGAATGAAGGACCCTAAATCATCCATGGTGTCTATAAATTTATTAGAGGATCATGGAACTGTTTGAATGGTGTAATGATCGAAGGATTCGAGGATAAATTCAACATTGGATTTATACTTTTGTAGGATTTCATTTTTACATTGATAATCTCCTTTAATTTGATTAATGACAAGTTGTGAGTCTCCATATATTTATAATATTTGAACACCTAACATGATAGCGGTTTAAAGACCCATTATTAAAGCTTCATATTCGGCCATGTTATTAGTACACTCGAAGTTAATTTTGAATGATAGAGGAATAGGTTTCCCCCATGGAGGTATGATGATGATACCATCCCCTCCCCCTTGGTGGCATTTAGATCCATCAAATAAGAGGGTCATTTTAATAGGAATGAATTCATGTTCATTGATAGTGTTGATAGATTCATCGGGAAATTGTTCATGAGGGAGTTGAGTGTCTGGAAAGGGTGCTTCAGCAAGCTGGTCTATAATGGCCTAGCTCTTAATGTACTTTTGTGATATGAACACAAGGTTGAACATGGTCATAAGCATAATCCACTAACTTATGTGCTCACTGTGATACAGCTTAGAGTGTATAGTTTTGAGTGGGTTGAATTTGGTGACAACATAAGTTTTTTTATTAAGGAGATAATGGCATAGCATATAGGTTACAAAGTACAAGGATCAACATAATTTTTTAGATTCGGTATAACGGGTTTCATATTCGTGGAGTGTGTGACTTATGTAATAGATGGCTTTTTCATGATTCTTGGTTATCACGATGAGCGATCATAGCTCCTTAAGGCATGATCTGTGGTGGATATGTAAAGATAGAATGAATTTCCCTCATAAGGAGGTATAAGCACAGGTGGTGATAAGAGGTATTGTTTGAATTCATTGAATTATTTTTGGAAATTAAGATCCCATCTGAAACCAACATCTTTGCAGAGAAGATGATGAAATGGTTGATAACGATCAAAGATTTGAGACATGAAACATTGGATAGATTGTAGTTTACCTTGACGGCTATGTATTTGTTTGAGGTTTGATGGAGGAGGTATTTCAATAATTGCTTTCATTTTTCCTGGATATACTTCAATACCTCAAATATATATGATGAACCCTAACATTTTTCCTATGAGAACACCAAAAATAGACTTACAGGGTTTGAGACAATGGAAATATTAGATAAGATGACTAAATATTGAATCAAGGATAACGAGATGACCTCTACATTTTTTTATTTCCCTAAGAGGTCATCCACATAGTATTATATGGTTTCATGAATAAGGTCATGAAATATATATGTCATGGTGCATAGGTAAGTGGCTCCTACATTTTTAAGTCTGAAAGGCATGACATGGTAACATAATGTCCCCTAAGGGGTAATGAAATATTTTTTATGTTGATCATTAGTGGCGATAAGGATTTGATTGTAACCAGAAAATCCATCCATAAGGGAGATCATTTTGTGACCGGATGTTAGATCGATGAGATGATCGATGTTTGGAAGAGGGAAATAATTTTTAAGATAGGCGAGATTGAGATCCCAAATATAGGTACAAATGCGTAAATTTCCTAAGGCTTTGGTTACAGGTACAATGTTAGAGACCCATTGTGGATATTCAATGGGTATGACAAAATAAGTAGAAAGCAAGCATTGTATCTCTAATTTTATGAGAAGAGTTATGTGAGGGTGCATCCTATGGAGATTTTGTTTGAATAGTTTAGGTTTGGGATAGGTAAAAATATTGTGTATGATGATGTTAGGATCGATACCTGGCATATCATTATATGACTAGGCAAATGCTTGACTATACTTAGATAAGAAGGTAGTGAAATTGTTTAGTTCTTATAGATTGACTGACTTTAACTATGTAGGGTTCTTAAGAGGGTGCCTTAACATTGAGGTGTATTTGTTGAGCAGGGTTATGTGTCAGGTGGTAAGATTTCTTAAAATGGTCCTTTGCTCCCATATGGGAGAGGATATCTTGATCATCATAACATTGAAGGATTTTGATGGTGAGTGAATATTCTTTAATCATTTTTGGCCAAATGAGAGGAATTGTTTTGGTGACATGATCAACTTCTTAATTCAATAGTCCTAAAGAGATAGTATTGACTAAAACAAAGTTATGTGGAATTGATATTGTGTCATCATTTTCCATGGGGTCATCATGTTCTATGGAGGGTGATGGTTCTAATTCTGTGATGCATAAGGATATAGTATGTGTAGATGGTTTAGTAGTGGGTCTCTCATATCCTAGGTCATACTTCTTGTGTGGTTTAAGGGAATGTTGGAAAATTAAATCATGTATTCCCTATTTGTAATGTCCAAAACCAAATCCTTTCCATGCACAACGATGGAGGTACATTTATGCAAATCTTTGATTATATAGAGATTTAAAATCTGATAGGAAGGGCATGTAATGGTGTTGATGAACATATTGTGAGGAAGGGTGATCAATCCCTCCATAGAAGAGATTTGTTTTTAGATACATGGGGCCATAGGAGATGATGTCTTTGACGTTAAGGCTCATACATAGGTTTTTTTTTGTCTCCCATACATTTTAGGTGTGGGAAGTTAATTAAGCATGAGGAGACGGTACTCCCTCGGCAAGAGATGTTCCATAACATCACCAAGGGAGGAATCGTCTGGTAGTTTGGATGATGAGATGGATGTATCGGTGGATTCTTCATTGGAGGATTTTGATTTTGATTTAGGTACAAGGACATCATTTAGATGGTATGTCATATTGCAGTTAGCAAAGGGATTAGGATCCGCAGGGACTGTGAATGTTTTACCTTTGTGCTCATATTTAAGACATTAGTGAAGATTCAAAGGACGCAATGCATGGTGTGTATCCAAGGTCTTCCTAACAATATATTGTATTAGAACTCCCCTTCTATCATATATAAGATTTTATGAAGAGTTTTGACACCGACTTTAAGAGGTAAAATGATAGTAACTAACATGGGTTTGATTGTATCGTTAAAAGCTCGAAGTAAGACTGGTGTTTGAGTGATGATAGTGTTTAGTAATTTATTTTGGTTAAAGGTGATAGATGATATGATATTGATCATGGTGCCCCTATGAATCATTTCCATTTTGATGAGGACATCATTTATTTAGGTTGTGATGAAGAGAGGAAAGTCATGATATTCTAGCTGAAGTGATGTATTTCGTATGATTTAAAGGAAATGGCAGTGGATGCTTTGAGAGCTCCTACAAAAAATTTAAAATGAAGTGGGTCATCTATAGGTACTGATATGGACTTAAGGACTTTGATCATGGCTTTTCTATGTGAAGGTGATGTTTGAATAAGCTCATAAAGTGACATTTTGATAGGAGCTTGGTATAATTGTTTAATAACGAAATTTTGTACTATGATAGAAGACAATGGAGTGGAAAGAATTGAGATTTTTTTCTTGGGGTGTGATGTCTAATTATATGTCTTGGGGGCAAGAGAATTGGAAACTTTAGATTTATCTTTAGACAAGGAAGAGGTGAGTTCTGGAGGTGGCGGAATAACGACCAAGGTTTTATGCTTGTTTTATTTTGAAGGATTAGGGTTGTGGGTACGATCTCAGGTAGTAATATGAATGGTGTTGATTTGGTGGGGAAGAAGCTTACTTAGAGATTATTCAATAGTGGGGGGTGATGAACTTGTAGGTGTTGGGTAATGTTTCTTTGATTTGTGTAACTATGAGGGAAGAAGACTTTACTTTCAAGTTTTCTAATTATTGCGTGAAAGGATTTACAATCTTCTACAGAGTATCCTGATATTTGATGGTAATCACATAAGGCTTCAAAATTATACCAGGATGGCTTCCATCCTCGAGATTTGGAAGGATTAAGGGGAGGAAACGCTATGAGTGATTGTTGGAGGATTTTTCTAGAATTCATTTCATAGTGTCCTTTTGATGTGGATGTCTAAGGTAATGATGTCTCACTTGGTTTAATAGTTATAGGAGGCGTTACTTTTTGGATTGTTTATAGTTTGTGGATGAATAGTTTTTTAAGGTGTGATGGTGATAGGTGATTTAGAAGAAGGGTGTGGTCCTAGGATAGAAGGTTGATATTTTAATTTTTGTGCTAGAATAGTTGGATGATTTCTGGATATGACAATAATCTTTTTAAATGGAGGTAGAATAAACCTTTGATGGTTACGTGGGTGATATTGAGCTACGTAATCATCATATGAGATCTTCATGTTGGATAACAGGTTACTTTTGGGGTGTGTGTAAATATTTCTTAGATAAGTTAGGTGAAGAGGTGACAGTCGTGGATGAAGAAGGTTCATTTTTTATGACAGGATCTGAGGATATTTCTGATTGTTTTTCTGATGTTGGTTCATGGGTATTGGAGGAATATGTAGGTGTAGGTTCACTGATAGGTAGTGTTTTATTGATGGTGTTTATGGTATGGTGGGATAGAACATTATTGGATTTTGGTTGACTACTCGATGGGGAATGATTCGGAAATGGTTGCTTGAAGACAACGAGGTTTTGATTTTGGGGTGCATTAGGATTGTCTAAATGTAGTTCACCTTTATCAATCAGGTCCTAGAGGACATTATGGAATGAACGAAACCTTTTGATGTCATCACCTTTAACTCTGTGGTATTTATAATAGTCATTATCCTTGTACCAAGAGGGCTTTTGAAACAGAGGTGTTGATAGGAAAAATAGGTGGAAGGGAGATCATATTAGCAGCGAGGAGTTTATCAAAAACGGAACTATATGATTCTCCTATGGGAGTGTAATTTTGTTGAGGTTGAGAGCATTCAGTAGTTGATCATTCTTTATAAGTGGATTTAACAACCATGGCATTAGATGATGACTTGGATTTATCTGGATTGAAGGATGGTTTTGATGAAAATTCTAATTTTGGTTTCTTTGGTCTAAGTTTGACTCTTTCTTCTTCAAAACCTTGAAGTTTGATTTTATAGACCATGGTAAAAGCTTCATCAAATGTTTGAAAGGATTGGATTTGGAGTGTAGATGAAATGTGGTTGGAGCATGAATGGGAAAATAATTTGATTAATTATGTTTTTGGAAGAGAGAATGATAGTTGATTAATAATACCCCTCCAATGGGAAAAAAAAATCTGTGATGGATTCCTCTTCAAATTGTTTAATTGCATAAAGGTGGTAATATTTATTTTGCAGGTGATGTTGATAAAAAACTATTCAAGAAAGAGATAGGTGAGCTATGTGAATGAGAAGAGCGAGTACTATGAGATGTTGTTATACCATTCCAGGGCATAACCAGCTAGAGACATGGGAAATGTCCTAAGCATCAAGTCTTAATCATGGGCTATAAGATAACAAGTATAACGAAAATCTCAAATATTTTCTTGGAGGTCTTCTTTTCTATAAAATTTGAGAAATTTCAGAAGCTCCCAGTGAGGAGGATAAGCTTTATAAGGAAAGAATGTGTGAATAGGCTCATTACATATTTTTTTCGTATGATAGCATGTTTTTAGGGCCCATGGAGGTGGCTTTAAGGATGGATATCCTGCTCATTAAAGATTGAAGAGGGTCTATTGGTGGTGTTTGTTGTATTCTAGATGAGGATGAACCAGTTTGATTGAATGGAAATTAATTATAATGTTGATGTGGTTGATATTGTTGAGGAATGTTTTGTTGAAAGGGTGTGTTTTGTTGAGGAATATTCATAGGTATGTTGTGAGTGGGTTACAAAACTAGAGGTTGTGATGGCTAGATATATTGATACAAGGTAGGGATGGATGTTTTTAGAGGAGGTTGTGATTTTTGGGGTATGTGTTGGAAAGGAATAGATGTGTGGATAAAAGGTTGTGAATATTGAGGTGGTTGTTAGAAAGGAACATAAGTGAAGGCTAGGGGTTGTGATTGTTGTGGAATTTTTCGAAAGGGGATTGACAAATGTATAAAAGGTTGTGATTATTTTGTTATTGATTGGGAAGAAGAAACTGGTTTTGATGGCTGGGGCATGTATTGTGAAATAAGGGGGGTTGAAGATTATTGCAAAATGGGATGAGTACTAGCAATAGCACTATTGTTAATTAAAGTATAGATGTGGGTATAGACATGGTAATGATTTGGATATGTATCATGGTTTTTTGAGAGAATAGTGGCTAAGATACGCTAGTGGGGATAATGGTAAAAATCTTGGGAGGTGTTTGAATGACAAAAGAATATGGAGGGTTTTGTGTGGATGAAGAGGTATTTGTGTTGTTTTCAAATGGTTTAGAACCAGTCGAGGGATCTGGTGAGGACGTTGGTTGTTGAGTGGTTATGTCTTGTGAATAAATCATGTTAAGGTCGAAAATAGGAACTAAAGACAATACATTGGATGTTTCTGGTCGACTGTTAGGAGGATAAAAATATATTTGTTGGATAACGGGTTTGTGATTTAGATCAATGAGATGGGAGAAACCAAATGAAGGATCAGGTACATAAGGATATGGCTCAGGTAATGATGGATGGAAATGAACACCTCTGGAAGCAAGATATGTGTTAAGAGTGATAGGATTTAATCTAATATATCTGAAAAGACATGATCCCCACTATCAAATAAATGGGGACAAAAAGGCTCAGGTATCTCACATGAAGTGGATTGACTACTAAGATAATTTGGTTGTTCTTGATTTTCTGTTCGAGATGTGGATAGGAATGTTTCATGTTAATTAATGATTCATTGAGCATCATATATATGAGCTTAAGCATGTTGTAAGGTTTAATGGGCATGTTGTGCAGATTGCTGACATAGGCTAGACATGTTTTTCACAAGTATGGATGCAGGATGTTTTTCCTGTAAGAACCATAATGAAAAACAAACAATCACTTAATAAAATAAAAATAAAGCTAAATAAGTTGATTACACGCAACAAGAAAATCAAATAGAAATATTTTGATTATCTTGATTAATTTAGAAGAAAAAGTGAAATGTGTAAAAAAACCAATAAGGTCCTAGGAAATGACTGTCTATATATGGTTTGAGGAATGTTTAAGACTAGAGTCCTCGATATACCCAAAGGTACGTGAGGCCCAAATATTTTTTGGTGTCAATATGGGGCATATTATTAGGCCCTACCCCCTTACTTCATAGTCCCATGGTGATAAGGGAGTTGGGTGTTTAGCCAATATACTGACAACCAGTTGTTTATACTCAGCCACAACACCGAGTCGGTTTCCCTATTGGGTGATGAAATCCTAATAGTTTCACCTGGGTATAATTGTTTGATGCAAGTTTAATATTCAATGTGGTTTGGATATGTGTGATGGATATTAATTGAATGCAATAAATTAATCTATGTGATCAAGAAAGATGTAAGGTTCATTTTAAGTCCAAAAGAACGATAGATTTCGATGAGGACAGATAGCGAAATGCAATGCTTGAAAAACAAAAAGAAAGGAGAGGACTCACCTGTAAAATGCTTCCTTTTTTATTTTTTTATTTTTTATTTTTTGAGCAATGCAATAATGCAGCAAACAAAAGCCACCCAAGCAAAAACTTGAAAAAAGTTAGCAGAAGACAAAAATAACAAAAATAAAATGATGTTAGAGGTCGATTGGTTGAGTAATTAGAAGAAGTCACAGAGATGGTCGGTGATTGACAGGAATTGTTGGTGATTCACCCAATCATTGGTGATTTAACCAAATTACTTGCGATTATAAAGCAGGAGGCCAAAAATTGATTTTCTAATAAAATCAAATTGAAGTAAGGGAAAAGGGTCCCACCAGGCGTGCCAAAATGTTTAGATATTTTTTTACTTTACTACTTCAAATTAATGAAGTGAAATAATAAAAATAAAACAGACCTCAAAAGGTAGCGGGGTTTACCAACACCCACAAAGATGGATGTTGATGTTGATGTTTGATTGAAGCTGTTGAATCCAAATTAATGTACAAATCCTCTTGTCCTACAAAGTTATCCACACTCAAAGACACTAAATAGAAAGGATTATACAAATGGGTAAATAATATACTTGAAAAAATCCAAGTCCAAGAATCCAAAGGGACTTTCTTAAAGGATGTAATCTCGCTTTGTAACAATTGAGTGGAGTGATAAAAGCAATTATAAAGATATGTAATAAATAATGAAAAATAGATAAAAGACATAGGCTCTAGAACTCAAGATGGATAGGCAAGTCCTTAGTGGCTTCGAAGGTGGCCCAAGCGAGGGTAGCTACAATTTATACGCATTTGAAGTAGTCATACTAGAAATCTTTAGTTTCTTGTTGGATTTTGTAGAGGAATTTGAACTGATCTTCAATGTCTGCTTTATCAATGGTGAATTGGATTACACAAAGTGTAATCTCATGTAAAATATTGTATTGTTCCCTAAAAAAGGGTACTAAACTATGGGGAGATCATAAATGTTGGTAATCGGATGTGAAAGGCCAGGAACTACCATCTAATAGAGAACCATACTTGGAAACAACATGTTAAATGTAGAGGATTTGATAAAAGATGATATAAAGCTGCTAAATTGATAAAAACATAAATTTTGACACTGACGATTAAGGTGAATCACTAGCGATTACTAAGATTTTAACAATTTTGCTAAAAACAAGATATTAAACTCTAAAATGATATTTTTGATTGATTTAAGATTTTGTTATGACTTGAAAAAGATAAACAGAAGACAAAGGAATACCTTTGAGTGGATGAGAAGCTAAAATATGCCTCAAATATTCAGTGGGGAGGATCTAATTTGATAAATTTTCATGTCACATTCCTAGGAAGATGAGTGAGAAAAATGACCACAAAATCACTTGAAGGTAATTAATATTGATGTCTGGTAATGTTTGAGGATTCCTTGGATTTTGTGATGTTGAAAAATGAAATGCAAGTTCAAAAAAGGAGTTTTCAAATTGAAGCTTAAAGATTGGAAATCAAATATCCCTAAGAGAGAGAACATATGTTTTATTTATAATAGTTAGTGAATCAGTTAAATCACTGACAATCCATGTTTTTTGGGGAGACAGCTACAAAAGTGGTTGAAACCACTTATAATCAGACGTTTTTGGTTTGATCTTCAGGTAAATGGTTAAGGGAAGGTTGGAGATGAGTTTTGGATATTACGAAGTGGTAGGAATTCAATTTTGATGGTTTTGAAATGGTTAGGGTTGATTTAGGGGTGTTATGTTGTTTTTAGGAAGGTAAAATAAGATTTTACAGCTGTGCAATGATATTTATGAGGTGTGGAAGGATATTTACATGGAGTAAATATTGTGAATAATTGTAGACTTAGAATAAGAGATTTATGAATTAAATAATGTGTTTATATAACTTGCTTTGGTTTAATATAATTGTGAAGATCATGTATGTGGCGAAGGAAATTAGCTATCCAAATTTTAAGTGTCTAAAATAATCTTTTGGTTGTGAATAGACTTGACCTAAGAATGGATGGGTGTGCATCACTTTAGTTGGAATGTTGCATTGAACCTCGCATGTAAGAACTTGTGCACTAGAAATGTTGGTTTCCTTAGCATCCTTTGATGTTTGGAAATCACTCTGACTGGTAGAGGTTGAAGGTTATGTGTCAGACTTAAGCATTCTCTTTTTTTACCTTGTGTTTTCAACAACCTGGGTGTGCATTCTATTTGGATTATCCATAGCTTGATTGACTGCATAGAAGTTCTCGACACCAAAGAACATAAGTTTAGCCTCAAGAATAACTTCTGGCACTTCTTAATTTTCTTATTCACATGCGCTAGTAGAAGGTTCATAGTTTAAAGCATCTTGAATCATATAATTTGGCATGCATAAAGCATTGGCATAACTATATTTGCTATGAGGCATGTTACAAGGAAAACACCACTCTATCTCTTGAGTCATATTGTTCTAAAATGGAACAAGTGATTAACTTGAACTGGGTGCTGGAAGAGTTTGTGTAGGAGGAATTGTTTGCAAAGGGAGGTGTGCATTAGCATGACATCTATCATTTTGTTGGTTCTACCCATATCTTTAATTTAGATACTGATTTCTAAAGGGCTGATGACTCTGATTATATCCTTGATTAGAATTAGTTTTGAAGGCTTACACGTGTTACTTTTCTAGATATATAATTTTTTTAGATAAATTTCTAATCAAGGCTTTCATTTCTTCATCCTCTTTTTGTTGCACAGGAGAATAAGATGTGGAAATAGTGGGTTGAGTGCTCTTCTCGGGAACATGGGAAATGGAAGTTTGGGGCACATGAGGGACTTCTGAAAACAAGGGTATAGATGGTATAGGATAATTCTCAGCCCTAATAGCTAATGCATAGGCCCCATGCAGTGTTGCACCCACCATGGATTAAATCATGAAAGAAATATCAGAATTTAAAGCCCTTAAAAATTAAAGGAAAGCACCTTCTGGAGTTTTTCTTACCATGGTTGGGATCCTTTCCCATGTTTTCTGAAATCTGAAGTTGAATTCGGCGATAAGTTTATTGGGAGCTCTCTTTATAGTTGTTAATTGTTCAAGCAAGGAGAGGTTATCTTCCTTCTCTCCAAATTGACTACAAAGGGATGCTCCCAATTGATTCCAATTTTGAATTGACCCTACTTTCAAATTTATGAACCTTTGCAAAGCTCTTCCTTTGATTTAATAATCTAATATCCTAACAACCACATCTTTTTCAACAACTTGGTGGATGGCGCAAACATTAGCAATGTCCTATATGTGGTTAGCATGAGTGGTTTGGTTTTCCCTAGTGAAGAAAGGGATTTTTTTAAGTGTAGATGCTAGAATAGGATTTTGAGAATTAAGAGAAAGAGGACTACTACTAGTAAAATTAAAAAATCCTTGATTTTGTTGTGGTGTTTCCATAATGATAGGCCTGAGAGTTCCAACATGCTATATGGAAGGTTTGCCTATAGGTGGTGTAGAAATTACACCGCGCACTAGAGGTGGAGACATATACATGGTTACTTTATTGTGTTTTCTTCTTGGAGAAAGATGGAATTACTCAAAGGAATCTTCAGTTGCCGTGATTTTTCTAGTATGTATTATTATCATAAGAAAAGTGCGTAGACTACTGAAAAATAGTATATCTGAGTGTTAGGAGTTGCCAAATGTGTTGAAACAAGCCTTCAAAGGCTATAAATCACTAAGTCGCACCCCAGATCTTAGCAATGATGAAATTTAAGCTTTCAGTACTTGGTCCCACTGTACGTTCCAGAAACTGTTGGGGCTCAAAATTTCACCTATCCCAAATCAGGATGAAATGGGGCTTTGAGGCAACATGGGACTGTCTCCAAGATGTGGGACCTTGCACACTTGCAAAAAACCTCTAAATAAGGCATGTTCCTCTACCTATTTCCACTGCTAGAACTACTCCTACGAAGAGAAATGCATCTATATATCAATACTCTAAGATTCCAAGAGACCAAGGTTAAAAAAATATGCATGGAAAAGGTAAAACTAAGATAAAGGAAGTGAGAGCACCAGAAGGAGGGGGATGAACATAGTTATCTTTATGAAAAAAAGAAGGATAATGCATACATGGAGGATATACATGCATATCATAGCTTGAAACATAATCACACACTTGTTTTAATGGGGCACAATCAGAAAAGGAACCTACAAGCGACGTAATAGAGTGCATTAAATAAACAATGCAAAAGAGAAGTAAGGAGATACAAAATAAATGAGCCGAGGCAGAGAATAGCCATAAGATAAATATTTTATTACTTCTAAAAAATACACAGATGATTATAATGACAGATGAGGTTGATATCCGCATGCAGAAACTAGATCCAAAGGCCTGCAACTTAAAATGTTAGGATCATATCTCTTAGCAAACTAAGGGCTTCCAACCTTTTACAATGAGAATTTATCTCTCATTTATATAATAAGAAGGAGAGAAAAGGAGGAGAAAGAATATGGAAACTTGGATTTGAAATTTAACCACCAATAGCAAGCATTGAATGCCTACAAATATCCCTACAATGCTTACAGATGTGCCTCCCCATGTCTGCTTGGCTTGTAGAAGAAGGAATGAGGTGAGATCTAAATAAAATATGGTGGTCGGGTCAATTAGATATCTACATTAATGGCTAGAACATATTTTCCCACTTCTCACCTACCAAATCCTACCAAAATCTATTTTTGAATGATCTAGAGTGTAGCCCACATGAGCATATATCTAACAAGACCAAGGGTGCACAGATCTGAGTCCTGTAACAAAATTTATGACATTCTAAATTTTATAGTGTAAACTGAACATACAAGACAAATGGCCTGAACTGATTGATCCATGTGATTGACCAATTGTTCTGGTGTTTTTTCATTTCTACCATGTTTCACGCAGTGGTTCATCATAAGGATTTAGTGCCCAGGTACACTTTGATAGGTTACATGTTGCACACTCAAGACTGACAAGTGATGATGGGGTACAATGACTCAGCACAGAAGAATGCACAAAGCATGCATGCAAGTAAGATGCACAAAAGAGGAAAACAAAGGACAAGTGCGTATAAGTAATGCATGTGGAAGAAATGGATGCACAACTGTAGGAGACAAGTATGTAAGTAGGGAGCATGCATTCAAATGAGAGTGTGCAATGACAAGAGAGAAGGGGCATGTGAAGAAATATAAGAGAGAAGCGTAAAGCATGAAAATGTGAGGGCAAGACACGCTAGAGAAGAATGCGTAAGAAACATCTGAGGGACTTAGCTAATTTGGAAGGAAAGTCAGGAGCACATGCAAAGGATATGTGAAATATGGGAAGGAAGGTAGGAGCGCATAAGGGTTACGTGTAAAAGATAATGGAAGGAAATAATGGAATGGAAAAGGAAGGGTGTGCAGGGAATGCAGAAGAATTATAACCAACTAATGTGTCAAGGAAACAAGCAGAGTGCACGCAACCTACAATGTTGATCTTCATAGCCAGAATGAGAATGTAATTTTTCAAAATAACTAGGGGAATTATTTTGGACAATGGTACCTTTTCACATATTCATTCCCCTAGGAGTGGAATGATATTCTCTTGGTGTAACAACTTACACACCTCTTTCAGGTCATCCACATCCTTCTGTGGGAGCTCAACATTCTTCGTTTGCTCTCTCTTTCTCACACTTGGTTTTTTAAGCATTGTATCTCACCATGCAGATCTCTAATGAATCCCACAGTCTCTTGATATACTTAATTTTGATGTGATACGTTTGGATACTTAGAATGTATCACTTCTTCTTTCATAATGAATGGTTTCACCTTTAGAGGCTCACATGCACGTGCAGCCTCAGCACTTGTAGTAACAAATTTTGTCTGTAAATCAGGATCAGGCATCTTCTTAGGCATCCACTGATCAGCATTCATGTGTTGTACCTTGATCATCCATGTTCCCTTATCCTTATTCTTATTTTTACTCATGTGCTCATATAGATCTGGGAAATCCTCCAACTTATGCTACTTCCCACACCATGAGAAAGTTGTATTCAGGGGATAATCACACTAATAATGATCAAAGGACCCATAAGTGTAACAAGTTATTCTAGAAAACCATCATCTACTACTGCCACGATCTCATCCTTGATATCCTCCTCAGAATCCTTCATTACTGTTATCCCCATTGTTGTTCCCTTTATTATGTTTTCCTTCTTGTTCCTTGCATCCTCTCACCACACTAGTCTGGTGCACTCATGTCTCAATTGCTTCATGGATATGATCAATCAATCTACAATCAGCAGTTTCATGGGTATGAGCATGGAAAATCTTGCAATACATGGACATGTTCTTCTAAATCACACATTGCAAGAGAGGATAACTCTAAACTTCATGGTCCTTATGACAAATTTCATAATCTAGTAACAATGTGTGCACTGACTTGCACAGGTAATTATCCTTAGTATGTCCTTCAACCTCATAATCAATGCATAATATACCACTATGTGTCTCATGAGAAGATTTGGAAGATATTTTCTCTAATTGTTTCACCATGGTTGTGATTTATGCCTCTAATAATGGGCTCACTCCAGTATCAACATTGCCAACTGCCTCAGCATGCAAAGTTTCTTCCAATTCCTCATGTGGATTAGTATACGTCTTATGAGATAAATCTCTACAAAATAGAGTCAATAATCCTCCAATGAACCATTTTGCATGCTTACTTTGATGAATTTCATAAGATAATTTGGACAAGGTCTTAAAGCAAGCATCGTACTCCCTCACCCTTTCATATAAACCCTGCTTGATATCTTTGAGCACACTGATGCTCTGTTGCTCAAACTCTGGAATGTGAAACTCTACCAAAAATGCAATGTGTAAAGAATTTTAATCCACCACAGTCTTATGTGGGTCATACTTCCTATACCATCTATGTTTTCAACCTTGAAGTGTAGTAGAAAAATGACTTGCCTTTCTATCTGAAGTTGTAATTCCTTTAGCATGCCATAGTAGTTCACACTTATGCACATTCTCTGCTGCATATTCAATACCTCTATACTTTGGAAAGTGGAGAGACATATCATAATGAACTTGAGGTGTTTTTTATGGTTGAATAGGTTGATTTAGTGGTTGTTTTGGTCCCTATCCACCAGATCCATAACCAGAACCTCCTCCTCCATGTGGTGGATGACCTGATCCTCATGTGCCACCTATTGTGGGTTGCAGACCATTTAATGAACTCCCTTATGTCCCAATTGTAGTAATAAACTGGAAACCCACTATCTGAGAAGTTACAGTACCCACATAAGTGCTCTCAACGGTCTACACACCAATATTTTGTCCCAATGATGCTCCTAGAAATAATCCTCCAAGCGTACTCTTAAACACTTACACTTTTTTTGTTCCCATGGGTGCACTAATAAATTTATTCCTATCTGAATTCAACATAAAAGGATATCTACTTGTCTCTTCTTTCTTACCTATACTAGCCTACTTCTCAATAACTACCTCTGGATCTAGGTTGAGTCAGTTTATCACCTCTTTATATAATGTAAGTTTATGTTCTAGGTTATAGCGGGCTTGATAAAAAAATTTACATTCAACTTACTCTTCTAGGAAGTCTTAATAACCTGATTAATCAATGGCAAGCTCCCTTCAAAGCTTCACTAATATAACTGATATGGAAATTTAATTTTCCACACATCCTATGGGACATCTAGAATGAAAGGAACAAAAAAAATTTCCGAAATGAGTTAGTTGATATCTCAAAGGTGGTCAATAAAATTAGGCAAAGTCTGAGGGATAAAATTTGGATCCATAAACACAAATGGGTGGAGAATTATTCTAGGGAGGATATAAGGATTATAAAAAACCTTAAAGATCAGTCTAGTTAAAGTTGGGGCTAAACCAGAGTTAAAAAAGGATTGAATCAATTTGAAATGGAAGCCACCTCCAAGGGATTGGTTTAAACTTAATTTTGATGGATCAGCTAAATTAAGGGAAGGAAATGTTAGGGGTGGTTTGATAAGAGGTAACATAGGGAATTGTATCATTGCTTATGCAAGACTATTAGGAAATAAAACTAAAAATTATGTTGAGTTTGTTACAGCTGTTAGGGGTATAAGGATAGCTAAAAGAATTCAACTCAAAATACTTTTCATAGAGGGAGAATCTCTATTGATTATTAAGGGTATCGAAGGAAAATACAAGGTGGGATGGAATATAAAGGATATTATATAAGAGGCTTGAAGTGTGACTAGTGTTTTTAATGATGTGGCATTATGACACATGTTCAGGGAAATTAATTCTAGCACCAATGGTCTTGCAAACCAAGGTGATGATTTAGAGGCTTGGAAGGAATGGGAGGGATAGGTACCATAGGACCACATGGACAATACAATTAATAATGATTGGAATAGGTAAAGGGGATCATATGAACCACAAAGGATTTGGTTAGGATTCACAGATCAGGGTGGGGAATTATGATAGCCACATTTTGATGGCGGATAAGAGGCATATCTCCTATATCGATTGGAAAATAATTTTGAAGAAGTGGAGGAGTAAAATAAAAGTGCAGAGCAGCCACAATATGGGAGGAGATCGTGTAAGGACTGAACCCACCTCTTTCCAAGTGATCAAAAAGGATGTCACAATGTGGTGCCTTCTTAGGAGGGAGGATTCAAAGAATTCATCAAGTGAATTAAAGGTAATGACCCTGACATATCCCTATATTTTGGTAAAGCATGGGACCATGGTAGAGTTAAGTTCAGGAGGATTAAAATGCATGTTACTGAATAGTTTATAGCAGAAGTCACATGTATGACTACGGAGGGGTTAAAATTGTTCAAATAAAATAATCATAGAAACCATGATATTTCTACATTTTTTGGGCCTACTGAAAGGGTTAATATGTATGATTACGGCATTTCCAAGTCCTTCCTTCTAGAAAGTTGGGATTATGTTTGTAAAGTTATTATGAAATACTTGACCCATGAAGGAAAGTTCCGTAAAATTTACACACATCAACTCTCAATCCTCAACTATTTATGTAGAAATCAAGAAATGAGTTTCCCATTTTTCTTTTTGTGGTCCCTCACTGTGTCCATTTCAGACTTTAAAGAGGAAAAATTTGAGTCCCCACTTCATCATGGCCTAATAATTCTCTTTTTCCAAAATGGCAAACTGATAATGCCTCTCATGTTGTAGCCCACTTGCTATGAAGAGGAAACCTTAGCCAATATGCTAAGAAAATTTTAAAATAAGAGTTCTGTGGAGAATAATAGTGAATATGTTTCTATGGAGGTGCTCACTATGATGAAGAATGGGGATTCCTCGAAGGGGAAAGACATAGTGGAATAAAATCTTGGAGACCCTAACAGGGAAGCTGGGTCTGTAATTATGGAGGTTGTGATTGACACAATCCTCAAGATTACCAAACATCTTTTCCAAGACATGAAGTAGTGACACATTAAGGCGGTCATCAAAGAAAAAATAATCAATGGTCTCAAGGCTGATTTTATAATGTAGGATCAGAGGATTGCTATTATGCAGGATCAAATTTTCTAGCTGGATAAACAAAAGAGAGGTACCTACCTGGAGCTCAGTAGCAATGACAATGACAAGGATGATTTTGGCAACAAGTATGAGTTACATGAGAAACATCTTTCTCCTCGATAGAATTTGGAAGTTTTGAATCAAGGTCCTAGTTCTAGAACTAGGAGCAATAAGAAAATGAAACATTAGTTGACTTTGTTCTAACTGTCTCATGGGTCTTTTTTTTTTGTTCATATTTCCTTTTCTATCCTCTGGTCTGTGTTGGGTGTGAAAAAAAATGTAATTTAGAATGTATATTCCTTGCTTCTTGTTGGGATTTTGTGTTGGCCAAGTTTTTTGGTCCTATCTGGGCCCTGTCTGGTTTTTTTGGGGTTGTTCTCCCACCCCTGGTTTTATTCGTGTGTGTGTGTGTGTGTGTGTGTGTGTGTGTGTGTGTGTGTGTGTGTGTGTGTGTGTGTGTGTGTGTGTGTGTGTGTGTGTGTTGTGGGTTTTTTGTCCCCTCAAAACCAAATATTTACCTAATCTAAAAAAATTACTTGAATTAACAACAACAAAGAGTTTAAAGGTAAGCAAGTAATGCAAGAGATACAGAGATATACATATTAGATTTTGAATGTGAGAATTTATCTTAACAAGGGATTATGGTTGAACTCTAAATTAAAAAGGGAAAGCTACCATATTTTAGTGTCTGTATTTTCCCCCTTCAAGTGTGTAATTGAAAACTACATGCTTATAGGAAAAACATACTTGCGAGTGCATAAACACTTTTTATTCACTCGATATTGGTTCATTGATTTGTTGGTATTGGAACGCTACATGATTAAACTTATAATAAAAAGTGTATTCAATGTCTATATTAGAAACTGAATTGTAAATCAAAACATATCTAATTCTTATAAATTTAAACTTGTATAAAGTAAGTAAAGGAGATGCAAAATATAGAAGGAATAAACTTATTCATTTTATAGAGGAATGACATCTCATTTTGTTTTTTTTTATACTTGGAATTGTTGCAGTGATCC
Source organism: Taxus chinensis (assembly GCA_019776745.2). Lineage (NCBI taxonomy): Eukaryota > Viridiplantae > Streptophyta > Pinopsida > Cupressales > Taxaceae > Taxus > Taxus chinensis. The sequence goes on from CM034155.1 coordinate 101,200,437, forward strand.
TAGAGGATTAGGGGTGATTAGTCCCCAATTTGTACTAAATGAGAGATTAGAGTGTTGAGTGAAATCAAACACCAAAGAATGAGAAGAGGAACCGAAGTAACCCTTTTTAAAATTTATAAAAGATGACGGATAACCTACGAAGAACTTACTCACTTCAATACCTTCCAAAATTATAAATATGGTGAGAGAAGAGGAAGGATAGCCTACAAAAGACTTAGTTTCTTTGATACTTTCCATAAAACCCACAAACAACACCATTACAGATAAATCTAGGTCCAATTTTGTATTTTTGTAATTTTTTGGTAAGATAAAACCATGAGAGGAATGGACATTTCCATGCCCCTGTAAGGTTTCATACCATTCAAACTGAATGTATAGATTCTCAAATGTCATAGGGGAGAAGGATGCTTATGCCCCCAAACCTTATTATTGGAACTGACTTTTATTAGTGTAGAGGAAAAGGAATGAAGTACTCATGCCCCTTATATTATGTTATGAAATAAGTAATCTATATTTAAGACTGTATGAGAATCTTCTAGATGGATGACAGAATTTGGTAGAGTTAAAAATTCCAAATAATATGTGCTCTATCTGAGAACATGCATCTTGGTCAATATTTTACCACAACCCTAACTATATTGTATATTTTTTACCTATTTTAGATTTTTTAACTTGTTAGTATATATTTCTGTGTTTGAGGATCTGATCCCTATAAAATTATATTCTTATATTTTTAATATGTTTTTATCTATAGAAAATGTCTCAATGAATTCCCCCTCTTTCAAGGCACATTTGATAAAATAATTATGAGCATGTGACTCAAAATAATATATATGTACCTATGTGTAATAAGTATGATAGAGTATATAGGATCACATAGAATGGTACAATGGTAACCACCATTGGAAAACTTTACTTGCAAAACGGGTTATGCATGGTTGAAACTATGGTGTACAAAGAAAGCAACATGTAACACACAACAAGAAAGAGTGCATTTATATTGAGGTAAAAATAGAAAATTAGGAAGTGTCAATCATGTAATAATCTAGGGAAATAATAAAATAGAAACATTAGAGTATAAATTAACCATTTCATAAACCATGGTAGGAATAATATGACAAATATAAATAGTAGTGTAAAAACAATTAAGCACTAGTATAACATCATATAAACATAGGCATATAGAGGCAAAGAGCCACAAACATGGGACACCCATGGTGTAGACACCAAATTTGGGTCTTACAACGCCCTGTGCCCCGCATCTCATCTCGCAACCTAACCCTACCTCACCACCTAAACCTTACACACTTAATTATTTATTAATTACCTTATAATTAATAAATCCACATCTCCAACCCTACCACCTCACCTCGCCACCTCACCATGACCTAGACCTAACCATAAAGTAACCTAATTAAGACCTATAACTTCGTCCAGACCCACACCCATGACTCATCACCCCCTCACCTGCACCAAAACGAACCTAATAATGACTTGACCAAGCCCACAAACTGACCCCTCAAGAGAAAAGGAGGGAAAGTTGGCTATTTTACTAAAAATAGCCAACTTTGACCTAACGGGACATCGGTCCCTGCTCAACCGGCATCGGTTAGGTAACCGCCATCGTTCCTTGTAAATGACCTCACTCAACCAAAACTATAGGATCCAAATTCATTTGCAAGGATCCGAATTCATTTATAGGAGAGAGACAAGTGAGTGAGAGAGAAGAGGTTACAGAGAGGAGTATTGAGCTCAAGACTGTAACTGAGTAACTAGATCACTGTCACGCTCATCCAAACATTAGGAGATTCAGAGGATAGCTTCATCAACTCACTTCCGATTGCCAGATCATCCCAAATGAGCCTTACCTTCGCCACTAGCATTCCTTGGACCTACATCCACATCAGAAACTAGTAAGTAGTCTCTTTTATTACCTTGTATGCTTCTAGACACTAATTTGTGAACTTTTGATTCATAGTGATTGTAAGCTCACTCCTGGATTCTACCACCCAGTAGTACCTTAACCAATTCCATTTAGTGATTATAAGCTGACCGGCATTCACTGTCCACTCATCAACCTTTATATTTCCCCACTTCTCAAGACAACCTTGTCTCACAACCTTGAGTCTTCTCGCCACTGTATTCTTGGACCAGTGACCAAACAAACATCATGACATTTTATTATTGGTAAGTTTAGTCTCTATTGCTATTACCTAACGTAGGCTACCTACTACTTTCCCTCAATTAAAAGGGATCTACCAACCTTCTACCTAACCCCAGGCAGTTCCATCCTATACACCCAACCTCAATTCTTATTTATCACCCTAATCCCCTAAATCACTGCCCCTACGGTACGACCAGCCTCAACATCAACAGGTTATCCCCTACCCTTAGAACCAGTTTTATAACCACGGTCGGTTATCCAATGACTGGCATCGGTCCATTGTGAGTTATACCAAAAACCAACCTTTCACCTATTTACCTCCAAACAATCTCATATCCAACCTTTTCTATCCCTGTAACTTGATCTGAATGTATCAATAACCAGTGACCAAACAAACAGCATGACATATTATTATTGGTAGTTTAGTCTCTATTTCTTTTAGTAATGAGAGTACCTAAATCATGATTTTGCAATAGCTTCTTTATTATCATTTGCATTAATTTGTATTAAAAGGGAATTGACCACCTTTGAAAGGAAGTCTAATATTTCTTAGGCCCAAGGCAGTTCCGTCACTTATTGTTTAACTGAAAATATAGTGGTCTTGCATTCTTATTTACAGGTAGTCCTTCCCAGACAAAAAGGAGCTCTTCACAATCGGTATGATCTCTCTACGGTATACGCACACACCTTCCCAACACTCAATAGGTATTCCTCCTAGCCCTAACCCTTATCTGTTTCTCAAGAGAATGAAAAGATAGAAATAACTATATTCTAGAACAAAATTCTGGGTGAAACATTTTGGCACGCCCGGTGGGACCCTTCTTGGGTTTCTTTCTTTCTTGCTTTTTTTCATATAGGGAGCACACTTGATGTTTCTTTCTTCTAAATATTCACAAAATATTTTGTCATTTTGGTAAAAGAACTTGTCTTTCTTTCGCATCTTTGCATTAGTGAAAGTCATCTTCTTAACCTCTTCTCTTTCTTTGCTTCATCAAATATCATTTTTGATTTGGGTTTAAAAGATGTGCATCACATTCTTGCTTGCTATTTTAATTCTAGTGAACGTAGATTAAGTAACAGGTCGTACACGTGGGGGTGATATCCACGGTATTGACGAGAAATTAATCTTACTCTCACTACACAACACATACCAAATCACATCATAATCTACACAACATCTCAAACATCCCCCCTTCCCACGGTATTCCTCCACCCAATTAAGGTAGCCTTACAAGCCGAAACAAACTTGACATCTCCCTTAGGTCTTTTGTTTAGGATTGACATCATCTTGTGTCTAAGGCATCAATGCCCAAAGTGATTAAAACTAATGCTAGGGTTAGTCTCTTGATTTTCTTGTGTATCTTACTTTTTTTTTCTTTCAGTTATGTTTCTCTAGTTTACCCTATCTCAGTGATCACTTCAGACAATTTGGTGGGTATACTAAGCCTTGTTATCCCCAAACCAGCAGCCTCTTACATTCTCTCTTTGCCTTCACAGTGATTGACACCGGTCCTCTTCTATCGACATTGGTTACACTGACCGATGCCGGCTACCGTCTGATCGACATCGGTTACTAAACTGATATCAGTTATTGTGTTTCACAGTTCCTGACAAACCAGTAACCTACCAATTCCAACATTTTGTTGCTTTTTTTGTTCTTGATTGAATAATTCCCTACTGTATCCTCTTGTCCATGGTTGTTATCACATGGCAACAAGCCACAGCCATGGTTTCACATGCTTGTTATGTGTCTTTTCCTGAGTCACCCCCTTCGCATCCTATGGGGAATCCTACGGACACCAGTGCTTTTCCCAAGATCCCTGTAGGAGATACCAGACTTTGCCAAATTTTTGGATGCTAATCCTAGCGCTGTAAAGTATTATTTGTCTCATACCCCTGACCGTACACCTGATGGTCAGCTACTCTTTGGTATGCCTATTATTATAGCCACTCACTTAGCCCCTTCCCCACCTAATAACTCCACCTCACCTTCTTCATCCTTATCCCCGTCTCCCAACTCAATGGCTTCGGTGGTTCATATTAGCACCAATTGGCCTTCCTTTGGTTAATCTGGGGCCCCACATATAACTACCATCCACTGCCCCTACCTTATCTCTCCTGCAAATTGCCTCTTTCATAACTCACTCTCTACCATCTATTCACATGAGCTTTCCCTCTCAGGCTCCGCCCACCTTTTCATTTCCGCAGACTCATCCGGTGGCCTCAACATCTTATATAGGACACCCTTACTCAGCCACCCCAACACATTCATCATCATTACCTTATCAACATTCAACCCCACCATTTTCTAGTAGCGGCTCTTGGCCCAATCCTCCTCCGTTTATGATGATAGCACCATCATCTAACCCAACCAATGATTTAATCAAATAGATGATGGACAAGATGAAAAATATTGAGGCTTCTGTTTCAGGAAGCTGTAACACCCTGACATACGAGAAAGTTTGTCGAGAGCCTATTCATCCTTCTGTCCCCCTTCATACATATCCTCCTCAATGGGAATTACCTAAATTTACTCACTTTAGTATTAAGGAGGACCCTCAACAACACTTGCAATCGTTTAGACATGCCTGCAATCTGATTGCTCATAACAATGCCTTACTACTCCGTACCTTCCCCATGTCCTTATTAGGACCTGCCTTGGAGTGGTACAGTGCTTTAGCCCAGCACTCAATCTTCTCCTTTAACCAGTTAGCCCAATCTTTCTTGGATCACTTCTCCATCAATATTTCCAAGAAAGTATCCCTTACCGACCTCTATGCCATCCGACAATTTGAAGACGAGTCTATCACAGATTTCGTTGGACGATGGTGGGGCCTCATCAACCAAATTACTTATGCCTTAGCTCAAGCTAAGCTCATCAAAATCTTTACGCAGGCTTACACAAAACACATTTCTCCCACCCTCCAAATTCAAACTTTCCACACCTTTGATGAGGCCTTTACTATGGCGTTGAAACTAGAGATTCGAGCCTTAGAGGAGGAGAAATTGAAGTTGCGCAACAAAAACTCAAATTTCTAAATCCAAGACTCCACCAAAAAACCCAACACCACCATCAGCTGCTTTGAAATCAAAAGGAGCCATACACGCGGTAACAATCAAATCTCAAGCACCGTCTAATACCTAGCCGAAATCCACCTATAAGTATAAAGCTGGGCCCATCAAGTACACTCCCTTAGGAGAAACTTATGATGTGATCTTGGAAAAATCACTTAAAGCAGGAGCTATCACCTTGCCTCATGTTAAACCTCACTCCAGGTTTGATTCCACCCACACTATACCTTCTTGGTATAAAGAAAATGACTTCTATAACTTCCATCGCGTGAAGGGACACAGCCACGAAAACTACAAGATGTTGAAAAACATAGTGCAGGAAATGGTTGATGTAGGGGATATAACCCTCAATAATCCTGATGCCCCTGCTAATAAAAATTTAAAAATATTCAACAAACCATTTCCAAACCATTCATCTAACAGTAACACAAACCAAGAAACCTCATCCGAGGAGAAGAGTGTGCATGAGATCCATGTGGTTTTCAACTCCCAACCAAGGGCTTCCATCAAGGAAATTCTGAATCGAGCCTCTTCACCAACGCAGGGGTCCTCACCCCCTTCTCCTTCATCAGGACAAGAGGACAGCCCCACTATTCCTTTACCCATAAAGGAATTAACCACCCAGAGTTCTCTTCTCAAAGAAGAGCCTTCTTACACCACATCCTTGCAAGACTATGAGTGGATGTTATCCAACCTATCTATTTCCCAAACATCTCCTTCCACCACTCTTGCTGCAAAAGAAGAAGGATCACAACTTTTTCTATCGTCCTTAGAGGAGAAACCCCTCGAGCCTACATCACCAAACTCCTTAACCATGACGGATCCTCTAGAACATGCCCTCCTCCCTATCAGTTCTTCATCACCTAAATCTTTCCAGTGACCGGTTGACCTCTTAACACCCATTGATATAGTGCCTCATTCGCCCCCTGTATCACACCCACAATGGACCGGAATCATAGCCCACTTCTCTTCCATACCAAAATTCTCATCCACACGTGAAGATTGTCATCCCCCAGAAGATAGACAAGTCTTATGGGAATGTTTGAGTACACAATGCTCTACTCAAATGCAGATAACTAATCCAGACACCTCTACCATATGCCCGAAGTTTTTACAAAAGCTCAAAATGCCTATTTCCTCACCTTCACCCCTCTCATCTCTACCAAATACCTCATCCACCTCTATCAACCTAACCAAACCTTCCCCTATGCTTAGGACTTCACCAATACCCAGCCTGACGTACCCACCTAAACGGTTAGATTTATCCAAAAATAAAGTCGTCAATCCACCTAGGAGACAGACCCAATCTCCTCGAGTCCAATTTATGCCTCCACCACAACTAAAACCCTTGCCCCTGATCACACTGGTACAGCAGGGACGGTTTCAACCCTCACCATCACACCTACCTTCTATATTGGGGCCTCACCCCTCCACCTTTCCTCAATACACCATGCCTCCCACGTCTTCTTTAACACGACCTGCACCTTCTGCACCCATACAAAAATCCACGGGTGTCTCAACACCATCGCCCCAATCATCCTACCTACCTACCAACCCTAAGAAAACTCAATCATCGAAGGACTTATTTGCTAACACTCCTCTTTCCCCGTGGTTGTTTCCTACCACCATGTCATCTGTGGCCTCATCATCTAACTAGCTAAACATGAGTTCTATGTAGAAGAAGCCATGCCTAGTTAAACCCAATCATCAAAATCCCTTACCTAAACCACCACCCATACAAACCACTCGTACCCCAACCATTACCAAAACAATCAATAAACTCACCCACTCAATCAATAGCCTCATCTTCATCTGAATTTGACCCGCTCAAAGGATCTTACACCAAGATCCTTGATATGTTGGTAGGGGATGCGACAATTTCCCTACCCCCACTCATACCCTATGATCCATCTAAACCTTGACCTATAGGTTATGATGAATCTAAAATATGTGCCTATTCCCTGCACACTAGGACACAATGTAGAAGGATGCAAAGCTTTGAAATCCATCCTTCACCAGTTGCCTATCTCAGATGGAAAATCTAAGAAAGACAACTTATAGAGGGAAAATCCCTTAGCTTCAATCCCTTCTCCTATACCACTTGTCCCCGCCTTGCCAAAATCTATCATCATTACAACCCCACCTCTCAATAACAATGACTTATCCATGCCATCTTCATCATCCCGTATTCATGAGATCAACATGATTAGCATTGCTACTCGAGGTCAGAAAAACAATGGAAAAGCTAAAGAGAGCACACCTGTGGCCTCTATTTCTCCTTCCGCCATCCCGATCACACCACCACCTAAAGTGGTTATTCGTGGACCTACCTATCCAATCTCTGATGGAGTTTCCCATTGCACCATGATCAAACAACTTCACCAATCTCCTATAAAAATGACACTCTGTGATCTCATTCAAACATTTGAATCTCATCGACAAGCTCTAACTGAGATCCTCCAAGGGATAGAGGTCCTACCTAATGAAACCCTACCCATCACCTCCATCTTAACACCCAACCACGTCACTTCTCTCACCAAACAACCTACCTCCACAACCACCTCTGTCCCTGTATAGAAAGCTGCTATTGTCAGTTTTTCCAAAGAATAAATTGTTGTCTTTGGTGCAGAAGATCCTGACCCCGCTCTTTTCATCTCGGCTTACATCTAGGAAATCTAGGTACATCGTGTTATGATCGACGAGGGTGCTAGCCTAAACATCATCTCTTCCAAAGCCTTCCAACAAATGAATATCCCTCCTATCTGCATGTGTGCAAACCCCACCATGTTGCGTTCATTCAATGATGCTATTACTTCTACCCTAGGCACCATGATCCTTAACATTCATGTAGGGCCACATACCTTGCCCAAACTCTTCTATGTCCTTGAGGGAGAGTTCCAATAAAACATGTTGTTAGGCGGCCCTTGGATCTAGGTTATGGGATGCGTTCCCTCCACCTTACATAGATGCATAAAATTTGAGTATGAGGGGAAGCCATACGCCATCGGAGCTGACGCTTCCCCTTTCAAAACCTGTAATATGTTATATCACCCTAATGATGTGCCTGTACCAGTCAAGACACCCATTAATCTGACCCAACCATCTACTTCAACCACGCCTCAACCATCCACCTTAGCCGCACCCTCACCTTTGACCAATGAAACCACTGACACGAATACCTCTTCCTTCCCCGTAGACAACATCCCAACCTCAGATCCCTTGATAGGTGTTTTTCAACACCTTACGCTGGGGGAGTACCACCTATATAATGTTAGTACCTTCCATACCCCACAAGAGTATGGACAATTACATGTGCATCCTACCTATGACCATCGTGTGGGGGAGGTGATCTCCTACGGACCACCTAATTTCCACACCAACCTAACGTATGGGGGTGTTGACGCATCCTCTGTCACCACTGAACCTCCCCTTGGTGTGGTTCCCTTCCAATCTGATTTTCAATATCTAACCAACTATCGTTTCACCCTCACCTTCCTGACTCGTTGTGCTTGGAAAGATTTTGGTTTCGGTCTTTATGAACAAGGCCGACATACGATCATTCCCATGACTACATGCAAACACAAAGATCGTAGTGGTCTTGGATTTTTTAGACCACCTACACTGAAGAAACCTCATGTCAATTGTATCCAGGAAGATGAAGAAGTCACCCCTTTCGAACCACCATCACCCATTTTTCCATCTTCACCCACGGAGTCGATAGACCCGGAATCTATCCCTCCTAACTTTTTTTTTTCGTGAATATTATCTTCCTAGGTCCTCTCACTTATCAACGCGATGGTGAAGACCCATCTTCTCTCCCCCTTTTATATCCAGACATGATCGAAGAAGACTCGCCTTTGATTAATGTTGTGGAGTGCTAGGATGATGACTCCATCCTCACCTACCTTGGTGCGGGTGACTCTTATATTCAACGTGCCTTACCATCTGAAACCCAAACCATGTTGAATGAGTCGACTATAGAAATCAACATCCACATGGAGGATGATCCTCACATTGTAAAGATCAGACAATCTCTCGACGCATCAGAACAAGCCACCTTCACTACCTTCCTCTATACCCGCAATCAAGCTTTCGCTTGGTCCTACGCCAACATGCCAGGAATCGATCCTGACATTGTTGTCCATAACATCACTCTAAAACCAGACTCCAAACCAGTTAAAAAGAAACTGATAAAAATGCATCCACGCATTACCCTCTTGATTAAAGAAGAGCTTCAACGACTCCTTTTTGTTTCTTTCATCTTACCTATTGACTATCCTCAATGGATTTCTAATGTCTCATAATATCTCTCCAGGATATTCTCACCAATGATGACTTCTGCCAAGAGCAGTTAGCCCAATTGGATCTTCTTGATGAACGTCATCTTACAGCTCTTGACCACCTTCAAATTTATCAAAAGCGCATCAAGTGTGCTTATGATAAGTGAATTCATGAGCGTACCTTTAAGATTGGTGATCTTGTCCTCAAAGAGAATCAACATGTAACCAAACTAGAAAACAGCAAACGTGGAAAATTTTCTCCTAATTGGATTGGGCCTTACATTATCACTCACACTTACGAATCAGGTACTTATCATTTAGCTTCACTTAATGGTAAACCTGAGCCTAAACCCCTTAATGCCTTGCATCTCCAACCATTCTACTATTGAATTTAGTGTTACATCACTTCTTATCTACCTTTCACTTATCCCTTGAGCTCATTTACCACCTCATAAACCTTGTTTCGTGCATCTCAAAGTAGAATCAAACTCACGTGGTTTGATCATAACCTCCTCTTAAAGATGCCTTCCCTTTTTAGTCTGGTCCATGACTTAAAAGTATCAAAATAACAAGTTCTCAATTATACAATTCTGGGATATTCTTGAGTCAAAATTCCTACAAAACTAGATGCTTCATGCCAAACAGACATCTAGACCTCTAAGCTATAAACTAGACTGCTCCCTCGAAGGATAGCTATGTGCAAAGCCGCATCTGCTACTATAAGTAGACTGCTCCCTTGAAGGACAACTATACAAAGTCAGCCTCTATCAGAAGCTTCTCACATTATCAGCTTCGTGAATACCTTAAGAACAAACAAAATGCATATCCCATATAGACTTATTGCATCGATTAGTCTATATCCAGAAAAATAAAAGCATTATTCAAAAGAAATTTTGAGTCATGGACTTGTCTATCTAGGTTTGGTTCTCTTTCGTCAGAATAATCACCTAATAACAAGTTCTTTGCGCCCCAGCTATATCATCCACCTCACCTCACCATTCTTCAAAACAACAAAACTCAAGGGACGTGACGTATATCCGATATATTGTGATTATACAACTCTTTTCACCTATCAAATTCTCACCTATGCAAGGTACCTAGGGATTCAAGCTCATCCTACGATAATGTGTGGTTTTTTTATCTCTTTCCAACTATGGGACACTTTTTCCTCTTTTACCTGAATCTAGGATTATGTGTTGACCTTAATCAAGACACGGTTTCCTATGCATGGGTAAGCTAACCCTCACTTCACCTATACCCACACCAACACCAACAACATTACCCTACCAACATCAAAATTTTACCAACCAACAAATTGCCTAACCACAACCAAATTTCCTGAATTCACCTCTCCCTAGTCCTAAGGGAGAACTACATCGGTCTGAGGCCCCTCCTTGCTTTTTGCAATGGGCTATATAGGCAGCACTTAGGAGACATGGGGTCTCCCAAGGTTAGCTCGACCATCCCCTACCATAACCTATCATGTGTTGTGTTTTCCTTAAAAATATAATTATTTTCGATATTGGTTACCTACTTATTTTAACCTAACTCGTGCCCTTATCCATCAATCTCCATTTTTCACCACATCGCCTACCCCTAGCTTTGCTAAATAGCCTTATTTTGAATTCATCGACCTGACCTAAGGCCACAACCAATGCAAGCCCAACCCAAGGCTGCAACTCACCAATCGTAACCCCGACCCAAGGCCACAACCAACCGATCGGCCCAACCAACCAAGGCCGTAACCAACAAATCAGCACGACCCAAGGCTACAACCAATCAATCAGCCCTGACCAAAGACCGCAACCAACCAATTGGCCCGACCCAAGGCCACAACAATCAACTAATCAGCCCGACCCACAGCTGCAGGCCGCAACCAACCAATTGGCCCAACCCAAGGCCACACCAATTAAGTACCTCGACCGAGGCCCACAAATTACAATTCTATCCACCCATCATGTAGTTGTTTGTTCAATCGAGCTCACCTGTTCATGTTTTAGCATGACTAGGATACTTGAATTGATCAGCCTGACCAGCTTTGCCTAGACCGAGACCGTGACGTTTATCTCAACCAAACCAACCATTTGGTACTGCCAAACATGCCTAAACGTTCCGGTACCTTACCCATTATATCCCCTAGAGCTACTTCCTATGCCTTGGATACCAGGATTATATCAACCTTGTTTGGATAAACTATCGACCTTTGCCTATGAATTACTTGTTTGCTCTTCAAATCATGTACCCTGGTCGCACTACTGCATTTCAACATGCGTCTACTTCCTTGAACTTACCCCACCATCTTACCATCATCTCATCATCATTCACCCTTTATCAACCCTATCCCTGATTTCACGTCACCTCAATCTATGATAGATTTGAGGGGGATTACCTATACCCTTAACTGGGGCAACCACTTCTTATTATTGTCGATGTAGCTTTACAAGACAAGCTACACAAAAACAAGGGGCAAATGTAGACACCAAATTTGGGTCTTACGATGCCCTGTACCCCGTATCTCGTCTCGCAACCTAACCCTACCTCACCACCTAAACCTTACACACTTAATTATTTATTAATTACCTTATAATTAATAAATCCACATCTCCAACCCTGCCACCTCACCTCGCCACCTCACCATGACCTAGCCCTAACCCTAAACTAACCTAATTAAGACCTATAACTTGGTCCATAGACCCACACCCATGACTCATCACCCCTCACCCACACCAAAACGAACCTAATAATGACTTGACCAAGCCCACAACTGACCCCTCAGGAGAAAAGGAGGGAAAGTTGGCTATTTTACTAAAAATAGCCAACTTTGACCTAACCGACATCAGTCCCTACTCAACCGGCGTCGGTTAGTAACTACCATCGGTTCCCTGTAAATGACCTCCCCCAACAAAAACCAAAGAATCTGAATTCATTTGCAAGGATCAGAATTCATTTGCAAGAGAGAGACAAGTGAGAGAATAGAGAAGAGGTTACAGAGAGGAGTATTGAGCCCAAGACTGTAACTGAGCAACTAGATCACTGTCACACTCATCCAAACATTGGGAAAGTCAGAGGATAGCTTCATCAGCTCACTTCTGATTTCCGGATCATCCCAACTGAGCCTTTCCTTCACCACTGCATTCCTTGGACCTGCATCTGCATCAGAAACTAGTAAGTAGTCTCTTTTATTACCTTGTATGCTTCTAGACACTACTTTGTGAACTTTTGATTCATAGTGATTATAAGCTCACTCCTGGATCTACCACCCGGCAGCACCCTGCACCTAACCTTCATTCATCCATCTCTATATTGCCCCAAAGACAGTTTTCTCACTCTATGAGTCTTCTCTATCACCCTACTACTCCCCTCAACCATCTACCAACCTTCTAAACCCCATAACCACCTTACAACCAACCTCCATTTAAAACCCCCCTAAATCACTACCCCTACCGATATCGGTTATCCCCTACCGGTACCGGTTTTATAACCGTAGTCGGTTATCTAGTGACCGGCGTCGGTCACTGTGACTTATACCAAAAACCAACCTTTCACCTATTTACCTCCAAACAATCTCATATCCAGCCTTGTCTATCCCTGTAACTTGATCTAAACGTATCAATAACCAGTGACCAAACAAACAGCATGACATTTTATTATTGGTAGTTTAGTCTCTATTGCTTTTAGTAACGAGGTACCTAAATCGTGATTTCACAATAGCTTCTTTATTATCATTTGCATTAATTTGTATTAAAAGGGAACTGACCACCTTCGAAAGGAATTCTAATATTTCCTAGGCCCAAGGCAGTTCCCTCACTTATTGTTTAACAAAAATCTGGTGGTCTTGTATTCTTATTTATAGGTAGTCCTTCCCAGACAAAAATGAGTTCTTCACAATCGATCTGATCTCTCTACGGTACGCGCACACCTTCCCAACATTCAAAAGGTATTCCTCCTAGCCCTAACCCTTATCTGTTTCTCAAGAGAATGAAAGGATAGAAGCAACTCTATTTCGGAACGGAAACATTCTATGTGAAACAATATGATGTGTGTGGAGAGAAGATCATGTTCTAAGTCATATGGGCCTTATAGAAACAATTTCAGACATGCAGTGACTCAGGATATATCATACTGTAATAATGTGACACCTTGAGTGTCACAAGACAATCGAGGTAATGACAGAATCATAAATTACTTTTCAATGATCGTATGGGTTGGAATCAAGAAAGACTGATGGATCATAAGCATAAGAATCTAAGAATATAATCCTTAATAGCAGTAATCTATGCAAGGAAATGATGTATTAAGAAAGTAGTGACACTAACATAAATCACACCTATAGGGCCATTACTGATTAGTAAACTGAACAGAGAGCAAGGTAGTCCTCTATGTCATAAAATTACTAATGGATCCAAAGGGGAGATGAGTGTACCATTATAATGTCTCATCAGTAAGACTAGCAATGAAGCACCTATGTAGTAGTAATCAAGTATCATGAGGAAGGTAGTAAAGCCATAGCCCTAATGAAACAATATAACCTAAATGGGGAAAGAGGGAATGCCACCAACGTGAAGTGTAAGGAACCATGTCGAAACCTATCAGGCATGGTGTCAGTCATATAGGGAATGGAAAATTACATGACATCTTAATATACCGGATTAGATTTCCATGTAATGTAATTTTTATCAATAGAAGCATAGGTATGCCTTACTATATCTAAAGTGAGAGATTGAAAAGCTTGTGATTAGGTAACAAAGTAGACAATCAACCCATAAACATGTCCTAGTTTTGTATTTTTACACATATCTTATGAAGGGATGGTAATAATGTGATTAAGAGGTTGTAATATTTCCATTGAATGATTTGATCATAGGGATATCCAAAGGTGATGGGGAAGGATTTGATGTTGAAAGCATACTAATAGTAGGTGTCATTAGAAGGTGATATCAATGCACATATAGGGAAGGAGGTATATATGGTCATATATTTCAGAATAGCATTTAGGATAACTCTAAATATACTATGAAGGATTCTGTCAGGATGAGGGGTAAACCTATATATTAACCATATGTACTAAGAGGAGATGAAATAATAGGTGAATGACTGGATAGTAGCAGATGAATGAATGAATGCATGAGTAACACCGTAAATACACAAAAAAATCCCCCTAGGACATCATAATGGACAGTAGGGATAGTGATTTAGACATGGAGACTCCCAATGAGGGTAAAAACCTACAGTAGAAATCATGTTACAGATGTAATTCGAGAAACTTTGGGATATCAATCCAGGTAACTCTCATCCTCGAAATTCATATCGATCTGTTTTTTTTCCTCTTCTATAGTAAATTGATACATCTGAATATGCCCCATCATCCATGGATTTAAATAACCCCAATTGTGGGCCTTGATGATTGCATCTAAGCTGACCAGGGTGGGAAAAATAAGGTTTAATAAATAATGACGATACTAAAATCCCTTACATGCACATATTCCATCAGGTTTCTGACACATAAGATAATTTGAAACTAAATCCCTAAAGTATGGAGCTCTGGGGCCAAACATTATACACATTTAGACCTCATGTTATAGGCACGCGAGCTTAATATTAAGTGGAGTTCGCCAAGATGCCAAACATTACTTGTTTGTACAACAGTGAGTCAGTAACACCTTCATCATGCTCAAGTTACGTTTTGGGACAAAAGGATTTTGAGTCCATTTTAATCTAGACCGTATGCTCCTCGAGCTCAGCATTATTGGTGAGACTACAGTCGCACCAGTTGACAGTGGAAGAAAGCCAACCTTAAACCGGGCATCATGCTATGGTGCCTTCGATAAAAAAAGGAGTGTCGAGCTCCCCGAGCTTAGAAGTTGAAGAGCTCACGATGGGTGAGACTAAGTGGGTCAATCACGAGGGCGGTCCGAATTTTAAGTGAGTTGCAAGGTCAAACATGGCGGGAGGTAGCTCGTGGAGTCACGTGAAGGTTTAGATGACCGAGCTTGAAAATAAGGAAGACTCATTGTGAAAGTATAGAGACCCCAAGTCAGCCATGATCCTATAGAGTCATTTTTGTATAAGACTCTTTTATCAATCACTGCCTTCTTGTTTCCCCTAGCTCTTTCTCATTTTCCTGCTTAAGCTTGAAATTGACTAAGTATGAAGATGCAAGTGGAAGGCATCCACGTGTCTCTTTGGCACACTTGGGGCATAAAGAGAGAGAAAGGAAGGCCCCAGACAAGAACAGACCCTCCATGTGTCCCAGGCCTGAGAAAATTTCATCGATGGGTCAAAAATTTAGAAATATAATAGAAATACAAAATCACTCCACGTGTCTCCCGGTTGCAAATTCAAATATGAAGTGAAGAAAGGAAGGACCCTAATGATCACATGCTCCCCATGTGGTAGAAAGGGAACATCACTGACTCAAGGAGCACCAGTTAGATGAATCAAAGGAAATCGAAAATATCCCAATAGGTAGTTGGGATATTGACCCAGAAAGGGGAAGATCATGTAAGAAAATTGAATGCTGTCAGTAGAAGATCTAATTCCAAACCATGGGAGCAAGATCTAATATATCTATAAAAGGGAGTCTAATCTACAATAGAGGGGGAGGATAAATTTAGAAAAATAGATGAAAGATGTGAAAGAAGTTCTCGACTCAGTGTTGTAATAGCTAGCCTTAACAAGACTTTGTTATATGATGAAGTTCTAATCTGTGGACTAGCGGCCTTATGTATTATCTTCTCCATAATAAAGGGTTCTTGTTCTGTGTACTTTGGCTTTCATATTCTATGTTTCTCTTCTTTCACTGCTGAGTAATTCTAGATAAATTAGAAGATCTACCATGCTATATGCCCTTATGTTTCCTTTATTCATTTATTGTCTACATATTATTATGTTTTACATCTTCTTAGACTTTGATGCTCTAAGATACTTTTGAAAATAGTGGATCATGCTAAAATTATCTTCAAACTATTCTATATAGTCTCTTGGATGTTTTTGTGTCTTTTTTAGGATCTATTCTGACACATCACCTTAGTTAGTTTTACATTTCCTTCAAGCTTTATTCTAATCTTGTCTCACCCCACAGAGAAGAACCAACTTCTTTAAATATAGACGTTACCTTAGGATGCATATCCCACTAACCTAAGGTATCTAAAAACTATGATTGTTCATCTGTAAAGATAATCGTCAACAGTTTTCCTGGCATGCCCGGTGGGCCGAACATCCACAATCATCTAATTTTTCGTCATCAAAGATCTACTAATTTTTGGCAGTAATTTTATTGGTTTTCTCTAAGACAAATGTGAATGAGGGCGAGGACAAGGGTCGGAGGTGTGTTTGAATTATTATACAGAAGAGGTAGACAAATCTAGAGATCTCCATCTCCTCCAAATTAGAATCTCTCAATACCTCCGCCAGATATGCCATTCACAGAGTCAACTAGAACCCTCATACCTATTTTTATGGCCCATCTTCAAACTCAGCCTCTAAGGCAATTTGTATCATGGAATCAAGGGAGCCCGCTCATCCTACCCACACTCTAGGCAGTCTAGAATCCCATTCTAGCGAACACCATAAAGATGCTGCCCAAATTTAGTGGAGAAGACTTCAAAACTCTAGAGGAACATCTCTAGGACGTAGCAGAAATACGTGTGCTACATTATATTAGTGAACAAGACGTTGCCTTACGATTTCTAGCCGCTTCTTTTAAGGGAAAGATTCTATATTGGTACCGATCCTTGACCTCTAATACCATTAATACTTGGGACCATATGGGCGATGTGTTGATATCAAGATTCCAAAAAAAGGGGGATATATCATCGCTCCTACAACAACTTATCAAAATCAAGAAATTCCTATAGGAGCTAATGACTGATTTGAACATCAGGTTCCACAAAACTTGACAAAGGATTCCTAGTATGGCAAGACCACCAATAGGTATGGCTATCGTTTTTAACTTAAAATCTCTAAATTCAGATATTTCCATAATGATTCAATCATTAGAAGGGGATTCCTTACCATGAGCATATGATATCACCATCTAAGCTGAGAATAATTTGATATATACCAGGAAGCTTCCCCCAGAGCCCCTTTGCCCATATACCCTAAAATGGCTCCCCTTCTGCAAACACAAGTACCATGATCTAATCAAACCCCTACAGCTTTGTATAATTACCCATTCTCTCATCCGGTTCCAACTCCCATTACATTGTCATCTTATTCTTCTCCTGAAACAGAGAAAATGAAAAACATCCTTAGAAACTTCTCTAATGAGATAGTAAATCTTTGTTAGTGTAGGTTATTATTTATCCTTTTATTTATTTATCAGGATAATTCTTACACTTGTGTTAGCCCTACACTTGTTGGGTTAGCTTGCTTAGGTATACTAGTTGTGTGGAGTTAGTTTACTAGTTTTTTGGAGTTAACTTAACTACCAGTATCAGTTAGTGGGATTTCTTCACCACTGATTTAGGTAGTAGTTGCACTTCCCTCCTCCTATATGTACATCTTTCTTATTGAATAATTTAAGTCATTCTATTGTAATGTATTATTCTATATGGTATTTTGTAAAATATGTATTAAATGTAATCTTACAGTATTTTACAGCACACAATGGCTTGTAAACATAACTATAATCTTGATCTTCAATCTGGCAAAACTAGAGATCTCTATCACCGCAGTGAACCTTTTCTCGGATAACATGCATATGCACTTTAATATGCTTCATTTTCTTATGTTGAACTGGATTCTTTATCAAGAGTAATACCACTCTGACCACCACATAGAAGAGGAATACTTCCTTTAGCTTCCATGTGTATCTCTTCCAACATCCACTTCAGCCTCATGGCTTCTTTGTTGCTTCCATTATACTTCTCTACCTCAGTAGAAGAAATTGAGATTGTTGGTTACTTTTGTTGTTCCAAGTAATGGTTCCTGCACCAAAAAACTTGAACACATATCCAATATATTTTATAACTAACACAACATCAGCATGGTTAGAGTGACAATATCCAAATAGACATCATAATAAGCATATAAATATAAATCATTATTGATTTCACTTTCGACCATTAGTTGTATAATAACTAATATAACAATATGCTTAACAACTAACCATGTTAAAAATATGTTAAAAAAACTCCAATGTACTATTCTTGTAAAATATGTATTAAATGTAATCAGTATTGGACGTCTCCACTACAAACACAAAGGCGTCCCCAAGTGTTATTTGATACGCATATAATAATATTTTAGTAATCACATACTAAATTAGAATTTAGAAATGTATAATCAACAACATATATAATTTCATTATCTACTTTATCCTTTAAATGATAAGACAGATAGATAACATATACATAAAAATGACCAAATCATGCCAGAATAATGAATACATCATTATCCATCGATACTTCATACATAAACAAAGATGAGGATTTGTTCACATAAGGTATTGAACACACGATCAGGGAGCAGGGGTCTGGGGGTGGTGCCTCTCACAAGATTCGGGGGCAGTGCCCCTCGACGCCAAGCACAATTTATAGTTTACTCCTTTAAAATTGTCAAAAAATCAACTCTATTATGATAAAAAAATGATTATTATTATTAACTTTTCAATAATAAATTAGGTTTTATAGAGGAAAAAACATTGCAAAAAGATTTTAGAAACAATCCCCCCTGTTTTTTCAAGTGCAAATGTCAGTCATATTTCGATGAATTTCCTTTATTCACATCAAAATTTTGACATGTCAAACAAATACTTACACAAAAATATATTAGTTTGACAATAATAATATTTAATTGAAATGAGAGTGAATTTTTTTTTTAGTTTTCCATATAAATGAAGACGGTGATGATTTTGTCATCATGTTGTAAAGAATTATACCAATTTGAAAAATTAACTCTGCTAGTGGATGCCCTCAAATGATGATGATGTATATATTTGGTTGTGATCTCAATATTCAAATCTAATTTTCAATATGAGATCCTATATCATCAAAAACAAAAAATAGTGAATACAAAATATTCACAATGATCTTGTAAATAACCCAATTGAAAAGATTAGTAAATTTATTCAATATATTTATATGGTATATGCAAATTTTCTATAATTGAATATTCTATCTAAAGATATAAGGACAAGGGCGTTAGAATAATATCATATTAATCCTTATTTTTGCACAGCCACAGGCATGAGAGTGGTCAAGGGGACAAAGTCCTATGTGGCACAAGAGGATAAAAAGTGGTAAACAAAGTTAAATGTTTTTATTTATTTTTATTTTTATTTTTTTAAACTCATATATTATATATACGTACCAAGCGCCAACCATTCTTAAATGTGTTTGGCTTGTCATTGAAATTAGCTAGGACATATGCTTTAGTTTATATATTGAGATGACTCTGCACTAGTAATCGCATGTGCACAATGCAATGTAAATGTCGAACGGTATATGCTATTTAATTTTAGAGGGATAGTTATTAGTTTTGTAGTTGTTGTTAATAAGGGGTGTGATTGATTTTGTAAGTGTAGGAATATAGATGAAGCATTACATTTAAAGGTTCTATCTCTACATTTGAAATTTGTTACAAATTCATACATATACATTTGTAAATCTTATATCATGAATGGTAGTGTTTTACAGACTATTTTATTTGAACTAAACATGAATACATGAAAACATCCCTACATTTGCATATTTTATATCATGAGTGGTAGTCTTTTGTGGCCAAGTATTTTGGCACTAAACATGAATACATTTATGCATTTGATAGTGCTTTAGATACAAGAAGTTTAAGTAAGGTAGTAGTGGAGGTGCTATCAAAGTAGAGGCTAGTATTTACGATGGGTTGATTTTGTTGAGTGATATTAGTCTTGAATGATTTTGGTTAATGCTGAATTCACTTGGGAATTCTATATGGAGTAGCCATGTGGATATGCAAAAGAGAGCAAAAAGCATCTAATGTGTTACCTCAAAGAGGTGTTGTATAGATTGAAATGTGCTCCTATAACCTGGTATGCTATGATTGATGACTATTTCTTGTAGAACGGGTTTCAAAAGTCTGCAAAAAATTTAAATATTTTCTTTTTAAAAATTTATGTTAAAAAATAATGATAAACAATAGGCCTCGTCGAGGCCAAATGCGAGACTTGCGAGTCTTGACACGAGACTTACTGAGTTTGCCAAATTTACCCCAAGCATTTACACAAGTTTCGTAAAGTTTATGAATGCAAAATTGAGGGCATGTATTTCTGGATGCCTAGATAATTTCTTCCTTGAGTTTTAATTCAAGGAAGAACAGAGCAACAATAACCACTTTTTCAGCTCACAACCCAAGGAAATACATTCATAAAAACTTGATCAAATTTAAAGCCAGATGCAATACACCACAATGGTTGTTCACAGATTGAATATTGCTCCTTAAAATGAAGCATCCTTGCAATCAGAATCTTGTAGATCATGGTGGCTCTCAGGAAGTAGTGGGGACTTGTTGTCACTCTTTCAGATCTTGCATGACTGTCTGAATTCATCAATTATGTTGTGATGGATGTCCACACCCTGTTCTAAAGCTCCCATTTTGGTGCATGTTGGGAGGATGCAGACAAAGGTTGTGGAGTATGGAGTTATAGTTGACAATTGCATTTACTTAACATCTTCAACAACCTTTTCAAAATGCCCATTTTGTACATATCCTGCAATCATCGCATTCCATGAGACCACATCTCTTTGACACATTTTGTCGAACACTTCATGTGCATCGTGTATGCTTCCACATTTTTCATACATATCTATCAGGGCATTTGCAACTATAATATTTGACACAAAACCACTTTTCATTATGCTTTGATGGACGTCCATAGCTTGTTCTACAACTCCTATTTTAGCACAGATAGGGAGGATGCTGACAAAAGTTGTGGAGCTTGGCTCGAAACCTATCGATTGCATTCATTTAAATGTTTTTAAAGCCTCTTTAACAAAACCATTTTGTGCATATCTTATAACCATTGCAGTACATGAAATCACATCTCTTTGAAACATTTTTTCAAACAGTTGGCGTGCCTTGTTAATGCTTCCACATTTTGCATACATATCTACCTGGGCACTTGCAAATGCAACATCTCACAAGAAACCCCTTTCAATCATTTTTTTATGGATGTCCATGCCATGTTCTATAGAACCCATTTTGGCACACACTGTGAGGTTACTAGAAATGGTAGTGGAATTTGGCTTGATTCCTACCAATTGCATTTGTTTATAAGTTTTGAATGCCTTTTCAACAAACCCATTATGTTCATAAATTAAAGTCATTGCAGTCCATGTGACTACATTTCTTTCAGGAATTTTTTCAAATAGTTCACGTGCCTGTATACTTCCACATTTTGCATACATATCTACCAGGGCACTCACAACTACAACAACTAACAAAAATCCCTTCTCCACTATACTTTTGTGGATATTTATACCCTATTTCAAATCAACTATTTTGGCACAAGCTAGGAGTATGCCAGAAAAGGTGAACTGATCAAGTTCAAACCTTATTGGTTGCATTTGGTGAAACAGTGTCAACACTTGATGAGAATGCTCGTGTCTTGTGTAAAATTCAATTATGATATTCCATGAGATGAGGTCTCATTCAGTCATTTGGTCAAACACTTGGAAAACACCTGCTAAACTTCCACACTTTTCATACATGAGTATAATGGTATTTTGTAATAGTTTATTTGTGGTAAACTTAAATTCCCTCTGATTTCTCTATGAGTGATTTTGCTTACCATCTGAAAGGGTTTTCTTGGAAATGTAGGCAAATAGAATGTGTAACGCCTCTTTCAATAGATCACCAAGATACATAGTATTGTTAGACTAATATTGAGATCTGAAGCGGATGGCATTGGAAATGTGCATTGTTTGTCAGTCTACTTCTATCACAATGACATTGTCATCATTTTCATACTCAAAATTAGTTTTATTGGTGTTTATTAATTATTTGTGTGAATTACAAAGAGCCAAAGAAGTGGATGTTGACAAAGAGATGCAGCGAACGAGCCCTGTTGTAGAAAAAAGAGATCTACTCGGGGTGTGATACAATTTGATCAAATAGTAAATCAAAATCCATTTGATGAAGAAATGGCAAGAACAAAGCCTTGTTATGCTACAAGAGTGTATGAAATCATCATTGAAATCCTCCAGCAGCACTTGATAACAAATGTTTCTTCAAATCCTTGAATTCCAGGGAGCAAACACACTCACCAGTGTCTGCAAATCCTTAAGCATTTCATAACACACACCCACTATGACTCTCCCGAGCCCGTAAAATCCCATCCCATGAAAAATTCAATCCCTTTGACTATGGGCAGCAGTAATGTCAAACCCATCTTCCCACGAAAAATCCTTCACACTAGAAAACTTGATCCAGTAATTATAGAAATGAAAGACTTCACTCTACAGAGTTCCGAGGCTCCCAAACAATGGCGTCGGGACAAAATTCTCGAGCCCCTTTATCAACATTAACTACAAAACTAATAACTATCCCTCTAAAATCAAATAACATATATCAGTTGTTCGAGAGAGGTAACATAAAATGGGCATGTTGGCATGTCTTATAAGGAAAGGCACATATTTTGTTTTAGGAAAAAATAAATGGAATAAAGTGAAACATATAGACCAGCCTTTGGCAAGGAACTAATAATAAATAATGTCCTATTAAAAGATCAACCAGTGAAGGTATTGCACCAACGTCTACTACCTCTAATTCAGTTTCATGCCAATCTCAACGATAAAAGAAGTGACTTACTGCATCCATCTTTTCTCTTGTGGTTCCATTTCCAGTAAGATCTACCAGGGCCAAAATGCAATTTAATACAAAATTAATTATCTCCTACCTATATATGGCATACTCTACAATGCAATCGAAAGTAATTACACATAATTTTGTGAAGAACTATCATACCCATTAAATTTCTTGCATAAATTTCCAAGACCCGTACGAGTGGAGCTAAGGTTGTTTGCTTGCAGGGCAGATCATTGATTTTGTTTATGACCTCCTGAAACTCCATCATGTATTTTTGTTAATGCATCCTGCTATTATCCTTCCCAATTGATGAGATTATTTGGATCGATTCTTTCAATTATCTACACATATTTTACTTGCAATGAAATAAGGAGAAACTTTAGTCAGAATATAATTCACCTCTTGCATTTCTTTCTGAAAAAGTAGATACTTGGTGGATTTCAGCACCCTCAAAGTGAGTTGTATGGAATAAAAAACCTACTCTCATGATTGTTCCTATAGAGACTGAAATAGATAGCAAATGAATACCCTCTAGAGATCGCGAATGTTAAAAACAGCGTAAAACAGGCATACTGAAAAATCGCAACTGTATTAAAATGGTAAAATTGCCCTTCAAAACCCTTCACGTCTTCAATATATTTGATGCTTAAAATTAGTGCGAATGCGGGTGCGAAATCCATGTGTTAGAAAAACAGGTGGAATTATAGCAGAAAATAGGTAAAAGCCCATCAAATTTAATCATTTTGAAAAAATGTCCAAATGGCTGTCAAGATGTCAAATTTAGCATCGCTGCAAAAAACGTCTGGAGGTCCTCTACCATAGGGGGAACGCCTTCAGCGTAATTAAATTTGCCTTATATATATGTTGTTAAATAGATCCACGATAATAGGTGTACGTGGTCAAGACCAAATTGAAACTTGCATCAGTTTTTAGCTTATAAAAATATTTACCGCGCCCAACCATGGTAAAACAAAACATATGTGTTGCAGCCAAGATGAAGGTGTCAGCGGAGAGGGGACTAAATTACACATGTCAAAAGGAGAGTGGAGCGGTTGGAGAGAACTGCAGAGGCCTCCACGTGGCGAGAAGAGATGTGCCTCAATGAAGGGGGCCGCATTTAGATGCAAAATTTTGCTTAGACATTAGGATAGTTTAGAGTATTAAACTACGTAAAATTTAGGTTTTATAATATATAGTTTTCAAATATAGATTTTAATATGATGTTTATATAAGTTATTATATAAACCACAAATACATATATATAGTTATAGGTTACAATAAACTATAGTTTTTAAAATCAAACTCTATTAGAGGGGGTCCAAAGGACAGGGGAAAATTATTTTGAAAACACAATAAGGTTAACATATTAAGTGAATTTTTACCGGGGCATGATTTCACACGTGGATACAAGTAACATCAAATTTTTACAAGGGGACAATCAATTTCACCCATTGAATGAAATAATTTTTAATTCCTATTTTTATGAAATTTGTCCCCTCTTTCATACTTGAATTTGTCCATTAATTTGAGAAACTTTTCAACCAGTCCAGTAACTCACTTCCTCACTTCATGCTCCATGTTTTTAACCCGGAGTAAATAGATACATCCGAATATGGCCCACGAACTAATAAACATAATATGAAGTTTATATTAAATAATAAAGAATATAAACTATATTCTAAATTGTTTAATTATAAACTAAACATTATACACACTTAATATTATTTTCTAACAAATTCATAGTATGTGCTTTAGAAAACTGGAGAGGGTAGACCGATTAGAAGTGATATGAGTAGAATATATGGGATTGAGATTCGTGATAAGAGTATTGTGTCACATGAGATTGTATTTGATTCGTACATAACACTCATTACGATTGAATTGGTTTGATATTATCATTGACCTACGCATATTATGTGATGAGTAAACATTAAATTGGAAGCATCATGCTTACCAAAGTACGCAGGAATACATATAGTGCAAGAAAATCCATTCTTAGAGTAGAAGGAAGGTACATCCACATATGCCCATGATTAGTCAAGAAGGAACAACGCGTTTAGGAAATAGTAATGGTGTTAAGGGAATTGTTATGATGAGCCGCGTGTTGAGAAATCATAATAGTCTAATTGAATAAAGGACATTTTATCACTCTAGATAAAAAAGATGCACTGTCAGGAAGTATATTTGACATAATAGTTGGTTGAATAGATGGGTGGCTTATCATTACCGAAGAAGATATATGATTAACTTAAGTAGTGTAGTATAAGTAGTTATTCTTTAGCAACCCATTTGAGTTTATATTTTTGTAATGGTTGGTTATTAGGAGCCCCATTCTAAGGGACATGTTTTAAAATAGGTTGAGAAACCAGCTTGTCTACAGAGGGGCCATCGTGGAAGATCATAGTTTCCATAGGGTGATGTCATGGAGCAGGGGAAGGATATCTAGTAGCATGTCATATATCAAAATAGGTAATTCCTTTATATTTAATCCACTTACGTTTATGATCTAGCACATATAAATCATTATCACGCTGCCCATTACTATGATGGAAGTTACAAAAAGTTTTTCCTTTTTCACATTATAACCGATGGAAAATATGATGTGCATTGGAGGGTTTTCAAATCAATCGTTTATCAAGTATAGTAAGTAAGATATCATGTGGAAAATCAAGAGTCTTATCAAAATGGTTTTTGTTTAGGACGAGGAGGAGGCTTCATATTAGTCATGGGTTTAGGTGTAGTATGATAAGAAAATATTGCCCCGATGTAAAACCTTGACTTGTTTCAAAGTAGAAATGATTCATTTGTAACATTATAAATGGGATCCACTGATGGAGCAGGAATATGATCATGTGAATGTGCAAGAATATGTGGGATATTGTGTAGGTGTGTTACCTCTTCCCTATGTGATTTAATCTCAGTACTCAACTTTAATTTGTAGTTAAAAATCATTGTTTCAATCTTTAATTGATTGTAGGATGGTCTTATGAAGAATGTCATTATTATGATAAGTGGTAGATGGTGGATTTAAAGTGATGGAATCATTAATCATAACAAGCTCCAATGGATTAGCATTGATTTCAACACAAGGAGTAATAGGAGGGCCTATATTAACATGTTCCACCTTTGCAATAGGTGTAGAAGACATGATAGCATTTTCTGCATCATCATGTATAAGAGGCATAGGAATATCAGTATTGCATTCAATAGAGGAAGTAAAGAAACAAGTAGTAGAAACATTATGAATATAATAATCATCATGAGTAGGAACATCAGCAATTCTTGGAGCATTAATATCACATGAAATGTTATGATCAATATGTGCATCACCATTTATAGAAGTAGAAGAATATTCATCTTCACTATCATATTTTATGTCAATATCATATAGGAAAGTATTAGTATTATATTTTGGAAGATGTGTATGAGAGGAAAATATAGCAGAGAATAAAACATCGTCTAAAACATATTCATATACACCCTTAGTGGATTCTATGTCAAGAGGCAATGCATGACTAGGGGAACTAGGTAACTTGGTAGGAATATGAAAGGTTGGAGGTTGATCCTCACTAAGCCAGCCACTATTAGTAGATGCATACTCAAAATGAAGGTCAACATTAAAACATGGCTTCAATTATTTATGAGGGTTGGTATCAATTATTCGTTTGCATGAAAATGAAGTCTCAAATGCAGAAGTATCATCATATCCAATATTTATTAGAATTATTGTTGAGATGATCATCACAATTATAACCACCATTAGAGTGTATATCATGTGCATGTTGAATACTAGGTATAATATCTAGATCATTAGTAAGGGGGCATCATTGGGAATAGGGTCATCGAGTTTATCCATAAGGCTATCGATAATAGAGTGTGGATTAGGGTGGTTCTCTAATCATTCACAAAAAAGAATCATTCAAATTTGGAGTAGACGTGCATTAGGATATAGTCACATAAATATTTTGTATCCTCAAGAGTATATTCCATGATAGGTAAAAGTAATAGAAAATCCTCTAAGTAGGCAATAAATTAATCACTGAGTATCAAATGGAAGGTTGAAAAGAAAAAGACCGTAGAGGATAAGGTCTAAAAGTTATGTTTTAACAAAAAAACTATTGTTGTTAAATTAATTAAACAACCACTTGTGGAAATAAGAAGTGAATTTAACGAAACCAAAAGAGGTATTTGACAATTAATCTAAATTGAATTAAACCTTTATTTCAGAGTAACTTACTGTAAATAATGATATTATGATAATTATGTATAGTATGCACAAGCAATAAGCATTTAACAATGTAAAACCCTAAGCAAATGAGAGAGGGAAGATGACTTAGTTGATTCCATGCAACTTGGGAGTGATCTGAACTGGGTATCTGTTGGAATCTGGCTGGAAAATAGTGTCGTCAAGACTCGATGAGGGTTTGAAACCCTAGAAATGTGCAGGATAGAAGCACCCATGGGAGGATAGGAGCACCCCAAGGTGCTAGTGACTGACTGGGTGCACCTGTGTCTTCTCAGATGCTCAGGTTCTGGTCTATTCTGGGTTGTAGGATCTTCGTTGTTGATCTCTCTTTGTCACTCTGAGTTTTTTATAAGTCATCATGGTCGTACTTGTAACCTACAAAATAGATGACTAGCTACACATGCCCACAAACCACATAAAATCTAATAAAAAATATGCAGAATGTGGAGTTGGACTGACCCCGGTGGTCACCCGAAGAGTGAACTTACGACCAAGTGTTGCACTACATCTCAGACTCCATGTAGTTCTTTGTGCTTGTGTGTGTAATGATGCCCTAGGTTTCCCTTGTGCAAGTTGCATGATGATAGCGGGCTAGATGTAGATTGTACCGAGTATGTAGAATGTGTGTGATGGAATAGAATGAACTCCCCTCCTATGTTGTGTATGCAGAATAATGCAACCCTTGTCCCTTGTATGAATGTGTAGATGTATGCCTTGTAATGCTCTTGTGCCTTTGTGCAAGCTTAGGTGATGATAGATAATGATTATAGTGTTTGGCCCCTTATTTGAGAGTAAGAACTAAGCATATATATGATTCCCCTGTTTGAATTTTGTAATTGAAACTGAAAGGCCAACCCAAAGTTTAAAAGGTGACCAAGAAGTGAAAAGGACCCAAAAGAGTAAGAAGAAGATAGGAGTGCCCAGAAGGGACAGGAGCGCCTGGGTGCTTCTGTCCTAACTGGGTGCTAGTGTCCAAGGCCATGAAAAGATAAATCAGTCAAGTGTTGCAGAGAGTTGTAAGATGTGTAAGGCCAGTAAAGTGCAAGAGATAAAGAAATCAAAGAGCCAAAAGAAGATTTTTCAACCACTAGTTTTTTTGCTTAGGAATTATGTATACATTAGTATGCTTTAGGACCTAGAAATGTACCCAAGTGCATAGATTTTGTGTCTACATTTTCCCCCACTTTATGTTGTTGAGTGAATACTCGATAGCATAAAGTAGATAGAAGATGTGTACCTTGTAATCTGAAGAGAAAGTGTAGCCAATAGTGTGTCGAGTGGACAAGTAGCATGAAGTGATCGTAATGTGAAGCGTGGTAACTAGGAAAGGGAGGTAGACCCTAGGGGTGAAGTGTATGTGTAGTAGCGTGTTGCTAGAGCTTGTGCTTGTTGATGTGAGTTGCTTCTTGTAAGGATGGACCTACAAAAGAAGAGAAAAAGAGTAGTCAAAGTCTCGTATGTGAAAAATTAGAGTAACATATGTATAAGTAAGTAAAGAGTGTGTAGAAAGTAAGTAGTTAAGGAAAGAGTGCACCTGATGTATAAGAGAGTAAAGGATAGAAAGTTGTCATGTTTGTCTTGGAGATGTTGCTAGATTTGAATGTTTTGTTGTCAAAGGGTGAGGTTTTTGGGCGATCTCACGCCAAGAGCAATTTTTTTGGTCGATCTCATGCCAAGAGATGAGTTTTTTTGGGAGATCTCACACCAAGATGAGTTTTTTGGGCGATCTCGCGCCAAGAGAAGAGTGTTGGGGAGAGAGGTTATTTTTCTCTCCTTCCATGAAGCTTCTCATAAGTCCACTGTAGATTGGCATGTCCTGATTTGTAACAAATACAATGTATTATAACCGAATTGTAACCGATTGAATGAATTCTGTAACTGAAGGCAAGTTCCTGATACTGTAGATCCATATTGTAACCTGCTGGAAACTGTGCTGAACTGAGAAATTGTCTGATTTTTTCCCCAGGACACAAGTGCCCACTGTTCTTGTCTGATACTAAGCGCTAGTGTTTGGTCTATGTTTTTTATCCAAGTCTGATACTAGACCACTCTGTGAATGTGTGTCATGTGCCAATTTTGTATTGTGTTGTTCTGTTCTGGAGATCTATGAGTTACTGGAAGGGTGATTTGTTCACCCAATAGATGCCCCCCTCATTTGGGGTGCATGTGACAAATGTAGGAGGATGCAACCCAAAGGAGAGGACCTGAAACTGATATGCATATATGAGATTGGATACCTACAGGGGGTAGGGGATGTGCATGGTAGAAACCAAGGCACATGCAAACAATATAGGCTAGAAACAAGTGTTAGTGTAAAAGAGCTAGCATGCAATAGAATACAATGTAACAAGCAACTATGAAGATAAGAGGGACCACAAAAAGTGGGTTGCATACATGGGACATCACTCACAATGTCACAAGACAATTAGGGCCAAAGCCATAAGAAAATAATGATCAAGCATGACATAGGGCATAGCCCATAAGCAATAGCAAATAATAGCAAGCAAGAAGTGACAGATAACCATGGTTGTATAGAATTTTGCAAGGAAAATGCTACACATGAAGCACCCATTAGCATGTTAGAAAGATAAGTAGTATGTCAAAGCATGTATAGATAAGTGAAAAGTAAGTGATAGTAATGAAAAGTAGTAAATATTGTAACAATAGGACTTGTGATGTGTAGAGTATGAGAGTAGCAAAGGTAGATGCCCCCAGGAGCCTCAGTGGGACTGGTAAAGAGTAGTGTCGAGCATCATGCATCGTGTAAGAATATGTGAAAGTCCTGCATTCACCTCAAGATACCAAGTGAATTTGCATGTGTGTATAAAAAAATATAATGACATACTAAGTATCCAACTAGCATAGGAAACAAAGTGTAACATGTAAGTAGTATAAGCTAACAAGAGTAAATACAACCAAGATGTGTAGATGTTGTGTGAATGTGATGGTGTGCTGCGATATGTAAAATGTGTAGATGAGAGGGGCCATGTTGCCCCCAAGTGGATGTGTGTGAGATGAGGTTCATTTAGGAATTTGTCCCTCAACAGTCAAGTATGAACCGTAGAACAAGAGTGTGTCATCAGGTGGAATGAAGGTAATGTATGAGTGTACCAGATGTATATGGAAGATGACCGTGAAGCACAGAAGCGAATAGAGATATCATGAAGCATAGATGGAGGGGGGAGTAAGTGTGATGCCAGACAAGTGAGATGAGTGAGGTTCATTGGATGAATTACACCCTCAACAGTCAAGTATGAACCATGAGAACAAGAGTGTGTCATCGGGTAATGATGGTAAAGTATGTGTATGGATTTAGTGATGCTCAGAAAGGTAGACAAGAAGTACAGAGCGTGAAGTGTAGTAAATAAACTATAAGTAGATAATAGAGATAACCAATAGTGATGGGTGGGGGAGGAGGTGCAATGCCCCCAAGTGTACGAGGGATAAAAGGCTATCTGACGATAGTGAAGAGTGAGGGCCCCTTGGCTGATATCCAAGAAAGAGAAGGCATGTGATCATGGTCTAGAACTGGTGATGTAGGAGAGTATCTATGTGTATGTGAGGGAGACCGATGTGGTAAAGGAGGTGGAGAACACCTATAGGAATGGGATGTCTAAGTAGGGGACTTAGGCCAACGGGGTGGACTCATGGACTGGTGAGGATGACGGGGTTGTGATGTAGGTTGTGTATGAATGGGAGAGCTAGGTGCAAAGATAGATTTAGACTTGAGAGGTGTAGGAGGCCTAGATGCCATGATTGGTGTTGAAATAGAGGCAAGAGTGGTCTAAGGTAATGGTGTACATGGTGGAATACCTTTGATGGTGACAACTTGCTTGTTATGAATGAATTTAAGACATAAGTGGAAGATGGAAGGGATAGCTTGGGTAGCACAAAGCCAAGGGAGACCTAAGACCATGTCACAACCCTTGATTTTAGATGTAATGAGGAATGGTGTTGGTATGGTAAGGGACCCAACAGTAATGGGAAGGACGACATGACCGTAAGAATTAGGGACTGGAAATGTGATTTGAGAGGTTGGAAAGTTGATAGCTAGAAATATTTCCACATAGCATGCATTGGAAAGGGCCAAGGGATGGACCATAGTATTATTGACTATATGAGCACCAATAGAAGCATTAATATGTAGTGAATCAGAGGAAAATGTAGCATGGTAATCATGATCCGAGAATGTAATAACTGGTGGTGGCATGTCAGCAGTAGCAATGAGGAAATCAAGTGGTCCTGATGAAGGGAGGAGGCACAACATGATATGTATGATTGGTAGATGAATCAGTAGTTGGCTTGTCATGTTTTGGTAATGGGTCATTGAAGATTTTAAGCTTTTGATTATCATTGACCGGTTTAGAAGTAGAGGGCTCTAGGAGCTCGATTGCATTGTTATCGATGAGATCTTGAATGATATGTTTAAGCTTAAAACAATGATCAGTAGAATTCCCATTGCATTGGTGGTAATCACAGTGTGCATTTTCATCGTAGTTATGGCCACGTGGTTAAGAAGGGTCCATATTGAGTGGTAGAGGGAGAGTAATCAAATTGGCTTTCAATGATTTATGGTAATAAGAATGAGGTGAGTAAGGTAGCTTAGTAAAGGTGTGTCTCGTGGATTGCAATTAGAGCTTGGCTGGTGGAGAAACAATGTTGACAAGTAGCTTTAGTTTCGGTAGGCTTAGTAGATGGTTTGAATGTGGATTTGGCTTGAAACTTGTTAGAGGATAAGGTTGAGGAAGTATGATAATACTTCAATTTTCCCATAGATAGCAACTTGCTTTCACGTAATTTGAGTGTATGACATAATTGATCAAAAGAAGGAGAAGTCTCAAAAATGACACTCTCTTGGAGTGGAGGAAAAATACTTTAAACGAATAGATCTTGCAATTCTGAATCAGTGAGGACATTGGTCATTTTGACAAGGTTGTTCTTATAGCGTAAGACATAGTCCACAAGATGTTCATTGGATCCTTGTTTGATTTTAGCTAATTGTGCATAGGATATCCTAGTGCCGATATTTATAGAAAAATGAGAAAGGAACGCATCAGCTAGAGATGTAAAAGATGTTACCGAATGGACAAATAGATCATAGAACCAATGCATAACATAGTCATTTAAGCTATGAGGAAACAATTTAGCCAACAGTGTACAACATGGAAGGAGTGAAGGTGCTCATAAGGGTTGTCATGGCCATTGAACATAGGAAACTTAGGTGCAACGAAGTTAGGAGGTAGTGGATAAGAGGAGATGGCGGGTGCAAAAGGGCTATGAAGGAGGAGTGAGGAATCTAAAGATGGAGAGAAGGATGAAGAGGCTTGTTGCAATTGGTGAATTTAGGTTTGTAGATCATGGTATAATGAGGCTATGTCAGGAGTTCCTGAAGAGGAGGCATGTCGTGTGTGAGAATTAATAGGGAGGGTAAAGTGATTTGTAGGAGTAGGCATAGAAATGGGGACAATAGATGTAGGTGGAAGAGTGGTGGTGTGAGGAGGAAGTGTCACAATAGGAACAAAAGTACCATTGGAGACTGGAGGATTGAACTCAGCCAGATGTGTGGCCTCATCATAGGAAGCGAATAATAAGAGATTTAGGTCTTAAGGATGTTCAACAATATGAGCCTAGAGATTATAAAAGTCTTCGTCGGTAAAGGGTTCATAAGTTTCCGCAATGGGAGAAGATCATAAGAACGCCCTGAAGCAAGATAGGGTTCCAGTGAATGGGTTCACCAAATGATTTAATCTAAATTTGAATTAAACCTTTATTTCAAAGTAACTTAATGTAATATATCATATCTTATAATTATATACAGTATGCACAAGCAATAAGCATTTAACAATGTAAAACCCTAAGAAAATGAGAGGGGAAGATGACTTAGTTGATTATGCACAACCTGGGAGTGATCTGGACTGAGTATCTATTGGAACAAATTGGAAACAATGTCGTCAAGACTCGATGAGGTTTCGAAACCCTAAAAAATTTGCAAGACAGGATCACCCATGGGAGGACATGAGCACTCCATGTGCTAGTGACTGAACTGGGCATCTATGTCCGCTCAGATGCTCATGTTCTAGTCTTTTCTAGGCTGGAAGAGCTTCGTTGTTGATCTCTCTTTGTCGCTCTAGTTTCAATGTAATGTCGTCAGTCGTAAGTGTAACCTGCAAAATAGATGTCTACCTGCACATGCCCACAAACCACATCAAATCTAATAAAAATATTCACAATGGGTATTCGGACTGACCCGACGGTCACCCGAAGAGTGAACTTACGACCGAGCGTTGCACTACATCTCAAACTCCATGTAGTTCTTTGTGCTTGTGTGTGAAATGATGCCCTAGGTTTCCCTTGTGCAAGTTGCACAATGATAGTGGGATAAATATAGATTGTACCAAGTATGTAGAATATGTGTGATGGAATAGAATGAATTCCCCTCCTATGTTGTGTATGCAGAATAATGTATCCCTTGTCCTTTGTATAGATGTGCTAGATGTATGCCTTGTAATGCTCTTTTGCCTTTGTGTAAGCTTAGGTGACGATAGTTAATGTTTATAGTGTTTGGCCCTTTATTTGAGAGCAATAACTAAGTATATATGATTCCCTTATTTGAATTTTTCAATTGACAACTGAAAGGCCGACCCAAAGTTTTAAAAGCTGACTAAGAAGTAAAAGAGACCCAAAAGAGTAAGAAGAAGATAAGGAAGGGCAGGAGATCCTACGAGGGACATGAGCGTTTGGGCGCTTCCATCCTAATCAGGCGCTAGTGTCCGAGGCCATAAAATATAAATCATTCAAGTGTTGACAGAGTGTAAGATGTGTAAGACCAGTAAAGTGCGAGAGATAAAACAATCAAAGAGCCAAAAGGAATTGTCAACCACTATTTTTCTTGTTTATGAATCATGTATACATTAGTATTCTTTAGGACCAAGAAATGTATCTAAGTGCATAGATTTTTTTCTACAAAAAAGAGGTTTTCATTTAATATATAAAAATTAATAAAAACCTTTAAGGAATTTAAAAATATATGTGTTATGCTTGAGACATGTGACAAAAGGTGATTTGGCAATTAAAAAACCCTAGAAAGAAACCTAAAGGGAAGGACCAGCCATGAGACCCTAAGGAACATTGTGAAAATTAGATTGAGGGTATCTGCTAGATAAAAATTAGGTTTGGATATGAATAGACAATAGGGAGATGAAACCCTATGGAAACTAGGGTTTGGGAGGAGGTGTAAGATTCAATCATGAGTCGGGTTCAGCAAATGTTTACACCCTAATTTTATCTATGTTATGGAAAGTATACAACAATAAACATGATGTTAAGAGTTGACAATAGGGAATTATTCTGATCTAATTAATTTATAATTAACCATTCATAATCAAAATAACGCATTAAGACTTGTAGTGATTGATAAAACAATAAATGATAGCTCAAATATGCAAGAGGAGACAAGACTTAGCTACACATGTCATAAAAGATAATATTTGGATGTGTAGACAGGTGGAAAAGGCATATCAGAGACTAAAGATGCTTCGATATGCTTTCTGGAACTAGAAATTGATTAGAGGCAGGATTGTACAACTATTATATGGCCCTGAATGGAAATGTATAATTTTGACATAGGGATGTATAGTCTTGAACCCTTTGGCAGTTGAGGTTTGAAACTTATTGTGTGCTTCACTTTCTTAGAAATGAGCTTCGTTGTATGTCACTCGTGTTCATACAATCACGTGATGACTTGTAATCACCTACAACAATGTGGAAACCTTAGAAAATTTCAGAACCCTTCATCAAAGCATTAGTAAATCAAAATAAGAAATCACGTGTGTGATAAGGCTAAACTACCATTGGTGGTCAACCCCAACTATTAAACCAATTCAAGTGTTTCATTATGTTCCCTCGTGCGGGATCAAGCCTCATGTAATTCTCTTAGGTGTTTGTGCAAATGTGAGTGTAATCTAACCAACCCCCTAAGGGTACCCTCGTGTCTCTTAATACCAAGATATTGGGATAACTATATAGTATACAATGTACATAATGTGTTAGTAGTGTGATGTGGTGTGTCTCAACTACGTGACATAACCCTTGTTTCTTTGAAACCCTTTGACAATGCTTGGAGTGACATTGTTCTTTACTAGACGCGGTTCTATGATCTTTGCATGCTTGGAAATGAAAGAAACTAGACTCTTTGACTTGGTTGATTGTTTTAAACCTATAGTAGGGGATTCTCTAATTGATGTGCAACTAATTTGGGCAGATTTTTAAGACCCTTGAGTGCTTTTGGAATGTTGTTTGCAATAGGAGCTTGTAAGAGTGCCATGTGAGTTATAAAGTGGCATTTCCTTGCTTATATAGCCTTCCATATGCGAAATATTATCATAAGGTTGACCCTAGCAAGATGAAATGACCCAATATGTTTATTCACATCGAAAATAAGGTAGAGAATGGAAAGACGTAGGATAGTACAGGTCAGCCAAGACCAAACCCCACATCCCCACCAAAGTGTACGGTCTTGGACAAGACAACTATGGTACAAAACAAAAAGTTGTGTCATGATTATCAAAGTTAATTTACTATTTTGATTTAGTAATATTACTTGAACTAACAACAGGGCAGATTGTAAATGTAAGCAAGTCACAAAAGAGCTAGAGAGATATACTTATTAGATTCTAAATTTGAGCATTTATCTTAACAAGGGAGCACATTCAAACTTGGCATTGTAAAAGAGAAATTTATCATATTTTAGTGTCTACAAATAGGTTATGGAATGATGTTTATGAGAAATAACAATAACGAGGCTTATTTATAGGAGAACAAAGACTAATGTCACTTTATACAACTTATTTTTCACTCTTACTAATGAATTATTTTTGCAAGTTGGCACATTAATCTTCGAGTGCATGCCTTAAGAGGTGTACTTGGAGTGGGGTTGAGCTTTTTGGAAGTATTTGGTGAGAGATTCGTCGTGCATGGCACCCTAACTTTCCGTTACTCGCCCCCATACTACCTTCCAACTACATTCCTTACTATCTCCTTATTACCACTTGATATCCTCGATATTATCACTTTCACATCTACTTATTGAACCTTCAGATCATCTTCATACCTCTTCCAAATGTTTTCTCTACCTACAATATCTCCCCTACACTTACATTTTAGTTGGACTATTTGCAGTTGATTGCATACGTAAAACCCTTTTTAAGATGATTGCATGGATCGTAGAGATATTGTGCCTTTAGTTACATTATCCTATGAATTAGTGTCATTGTTTTTATTTCTCTATATCATCATCATGTAGTCTATTGTGATTTTCACATGCAAATTTTCCCTTAAAATTTTAAGAGGTCTAGAATTCAATGGAGCTTATATTTAGAGGTCTACTTTGAAGAATTTACTTACTAAGAGCAATAAAAATAGGAGTTACACCAACAAAGTCTACCAAGTCTTTGGCGTCCCCAACTTTTGTCTACTAAGGTCTTCTACCTATCCCTCTTGTGATCCACCCAAAACAACTCTCTCACAAGATGTTACTAATCATGGGGGGTTAATACATCAAAATTATATTCACAAATCTAAGCATACCTAACCTTTCTCTTTCCTTCATGTTGGTATGACTGATTATGTTTGATATAGCGTGCATTACACTAGGATATAGTATCATATTTGTCTATTGCATAATCTCATAGAACGCTTGCTTAGATCTACCACATGACATTACAAATTTTAGCTTATATATCTTATAGCTCTTGCTTGTTATCGTTAATCTTGCAACCTTCATATTCTAGTAAGACCGCACCCACTATCTTAGACATAAACTTTGGAAACCTACAGCTTTGATCATGTACGAGTGTGAACTAGTGGCTTCTAAATCCACAACTAGCATGCCCCTTGATGTTATCATTGGCTTGTATGTTTACCCTAATATGATTTTCTACTTATATCCCAATCTATAGCATTGAGAAGAGTGATAAGATAATCATATTGCCATCTTAGCTTACATACAATCCCCACTCAACATAGATGATCAAGAGTCATCTGAATAAGGAATTCTACCAGTTGGCTACAAATAGTTCATAAAAGGTAAAAGAAACAATTGGAAAAAGTAAGAAGAGGATATGAAGGTGATTTGAAAGTTCTATTAAAAAGATAATGTGTAGATGATAGTATTGAGGATATTAGATGATCATAACATGGTAGTAGGGAGGTAATAAGAAGGCATGCTAGAGCAAGCTAGGAGTAGTGCCTTGACAACTCTCACCAGGTACTACCAACCAGCCCAACCCCACTCCTAATATGCCCCTCAAGGCACACACGCAAGGAGGTTAATGCACCAACAACCTACAACGAGAAATTATTAGTAAGTGTTTAAAATAAGGTGTATACACTAAGATCATTCCATTCCTATTGACCAAAGCTATTAAACCATTAGTGGAATTGATATATCTAGTAAGGTGAGTTTGATGACAATATTTGGATATTGTGCAGACGTGGGAAGGTGTGACTATGTTGAAGATTAGCTAGAAGAGTGTTAGGCGTGTAATCATAAGTTATGCAATGCATTTTTGGAGTATCTTAGTAGTGTCTCTACCATCTACAAAAGAAGATGCTTTAAGTTTTGTACCTCTTGCATTAAGGATACCTTAGAAGGAGTTTATCAAACATATTAGCCTAGATAGCCCTCAAATAATTTGACATCTAAGAAATGTCATCATTCTTAGAGGGCCAAACATCTATGGCCAAGGTAATAAATAAGATAATTAAGGTACAAGTAGCATCTTTAAATGGGCTCATGGTAGATAGACCACCACAAAATAAATTGCTTTTTTTGTCTCAACCTCGTGGAGTGAACATAACTTGTGAATCCGATTTTCATGGGGAATATGCTGGTTGGTCGAACGGCCCCTATTGGGCCAGCCAAAGAATGATGCCAATCGGTCATCCATCGTATCGGAATCATTCAAAGTTGTAATGCGCAATCACATTTTTTAGGTCATGAGATCGCACCCTCAATCATCCCCATGTAGATCAATGTTCTTATAGGGACCCTAGTGGAACAAATTTTCCATCTAAAATTTTGAGAAAAACCTCACCATAAAAGGCCAACTTGGGATTTTGAACAAATGCAAGGAAGAAGTCTTATGTAACTGAGATGAACTTCTTGTTGATATTGTCTATAACTAGCAATCGTACGTGAAGTGTACGATGAAAACGCCAAAGGGGATGGAGTGAAGAATGAAAAAATGAGGAAGTGAAATAGAGGGAAAGGATGAGGGATGATCAGGGAGGGGTTCGATGGAAGGGGAGGACATTGAGCTCCAGTGTATGGTTTGTATCTTATAGATATTATTCATAGCGGTGCAATATGTGTATGAAGAGTATAAACTAAAAAACAGAGAAATTTCAAAAGGTTCCATGTTTGAGACTCATCTGAGCTGTATGCACTGTACATGTTTCATGAGTCAAATGTTTTTCTATCGAACTTGTTGAAGTGAATGTTTGGGCACACATATGGAGCCATTAATGGTCACCTAAATCAAATGTATTTGCATCCAAAATAGCAAACGATTATTCGATTTACAAAGAAGGAATGCGTAATTAATAATTCTAACTAATATGTAGTGGGTGGGGCTCGATATGTAATCCTCCAGTACAACGCTTCATCGACCAAGCGAATCATATCATTTACGGGGAGAACAAAGTTGAGGGGGAATGAGCCAAAATGCATTTGCTAGCATGGAACCTGTTAGAATAAGCTTGCGTGAATTTGAAACTGAGCTAGAAACGGTTGGAAGCATCAAGCATCAAAATCTTGTGATGTTGCATGGATATTCGCTTTCTCCACATGGAGACGTGATGTTTTATGATTACATGGTAAACAGAAGTCTATGGGACATCTTACACGGTGAGTAAAATGATTATGTTATGAAAAAAAGGGATCTGTACATTGTAGATTCATATTTTGAAATAGAAGAATCCAATCTAAGCTAGACTAGGACACTCGGCTAAAGATTGCTCATGGCACTACCGAAGGATTAGCATATCTTCATCATGACTGTGACCCACGCATTGTTCACAGGGATGTAAAGACTTCTAACATTCAAGGCTAAAATCCCAGTTTTTCCTTTAACAGCGCATATTTTATTCATATTAATTCATTCCACTCGGAACCCTTAAAACAAATAAAAGTGTGTTTTTGGTTAGTGTACAAATCATGATCATACGAAAGCTCTATGTCACTGAGGATGTGTGGCTCTTCGGCAACATTGCAGAAATCAGAAATCTCAAAACCAGACCTCACACCAAAGGAAATACAAAAGGATAATTTATTTAAAGGAACAGAATAAATTTAAAAAAGAAATTAAAATAAATCTAAAGTTTATGAACATATATCTAGCTTTTCAGAACATATATCAATGTACCATACTCAGCACATGTGACTTTCAATTTCGTACATATCATGATCATATGGAAGCTCTATGTCATCAAATGTGGATGGAGTAGTCTTTGACATTGGCATGTGAACACAGATTCTATCAAAAAAAGGCAACACAGTCATGAAAACTGTTGATACAAAATTTGCAGCAACTTGTACGGATCTTGGGATTGTAAGAAAAATCTTTCAGTTGGCCTTGCTTTGCACCAAGAAACAGCCCTCTGATCGACCCACCATGCACAAAGTTGCTAGAGTTCTAAAGTCGATTTTGTCAGTGCCTGCTCCTAAGCAAGTTCCTAGTAAAACTTCTTCGCATAATGACTAACACTGTCAAAACCTGCCATCCTGTAGTTGACTTTGTTAGGAAAGAAATGACCGAAAACAAGCATTCACTGCTTATAAAGTGCAACAATCCATAGCAAACACCGACATATCAGGCCCTAAAAACTAAGAAGATTCTTGCCCCAAACAAATGCTTGCATCCTAAATGGTGAAGTCCATTCAAGACTGTAACAAAACAAAAAAACCTAAACAATGAAGAAACATGGCCACATGAAGCCTAAAAGGTAAACCAAATTTATGCAATAATGAATAACATATGTCCTGTGAATGAGAAGAAGATAAAATGGTGAAAATCTTTCAATTGAGCAAGGAATGGAAGAAAATGGGAAACACAAACATAAACAGAGTAGAAGACTTTTACTTACTAGGGTCCTTTGTGACCATTGTTACAGCTCCATTGAAGTAACAGCAGGCCCCTGTGTTCTTGAATTGCTGCCAGTTGCTATTGAATGCATAGGAAGCATGTCTAACAGTAAAATTAGGCTGATAACAAGGCATCCCTGATTGGATGGCAAGGCAGGTGTTGTTACCCTGACCACAAGCATAACCAATGATACCTAACAAAGCCGAAATATTTGCTTTAAGATCTGCCACACCACAATTTACCCTTATAAGGTGGAGGTGGAGAAGGAAGGGCCCTATACTGTGAATCCTGGAGCTTCTTGAACCATTAGGATATAACAAACCCCAATGCCTCTCTGCCCCTGTGCCAACCTTCTGATTCTCATTAAAAACTGAAAAAATGAACACTGGGATGTATTGGTTTGGCCTTCTAAGGGTTCCAAGGGGAGGATCTGCAAGCATTCTTCTCACAAGCCTCCGGTTATAATGAGCTGCATTAAAGATGTTAGCACCCAACTGGTTAAGGTCACCAGCATTGGGCCATCCAGTATCTTCGTAGTGCAGCTTGCATTGTTGGAATAATCTGATAAAATTGCATTGCCCGCAACATAGAAGTAAACAACATTGTGTTTGACCCAGCTATTTGCAAATGACTGGCTGGCTGAGACAGTGGCAATATCCTCATTCCTAACCATCACAGAGACCTTAATACCAGTGTGAGAGACCTTGAGGATTTCTGGATTGGTATCATAGATTTTGACCATGTCAGCCTTCGTTTTCTAGATCATGGGGATTACTTCCTGGGGGGAGGGCAGGTTGTTGCCAAGCTGCCCATAGTTGACCCCAATGGTATACTTCTTTGCATCTGCACAATAACAAAGGCAGAAATTAGAATCTTTTTTTTTTAAATTGTAAATTGAGGAGGACTTGTTAAGACAAACTGTAAAGGGTAAGATTCAAAAAAATTATGCAAGTTTGCCTTGTTGCAGCTATGATCTTTAAAAAAAAGCGATACCCAAAGAATATTAGAAGCAAATTTAAATACAGGTAATGATTAGGAAGCTACAGGTTTCAACCTTTTCTCTGGAAGGTAGCTTTAGTACAATGTTTCTTCTAAAATCGAAAACCATTAACATGAGAAGCAAATATGAAGGAAGACCACTGGCTTCAGGGGTTAAATGGCGAAGAGGGAAGAGTCTTACACGCTGAAGCAAGGATCCATTTCCAGACTCTTGAGCACCTTAAGGAAAAGGTGTAATTTATAACAATGCACATTGCCTGTGTACATCGCGTAGCCAGACCAAACCCACAACCATATTAAGTAGCCATTTTAAGGACTTAAGCTTACACAAATCCATTAGGATGGGAACATTATAAGGTTGTGGTAATGTGTTGCCTTGGGGCACAGAGAGGCAGAGGTGAAATTTAAAGTAATGATGGAAACACATGCAGGGTTGAACTTAAAGACAATGATGGCAACAAGTTATTGCAGTGATGACAACACATCCAGAAGTGGGGGTCAAACATATGATAATGATTTAAGCCACACCTACATAATGAGTGGTCTATGTGCTGCCATTGCCATTTCCATCAACCAAGGACAGTATGTCAGGGTGGCCTGCTTTTCAGCTACATATGCATGCTTTACTATGATAATCACAAAATCTAGAGAAATTAATCACTGTAAATTACAGCAAAAAGGATACAACGTCCAAACATAACAACAAATGATTTCAAAAGATAAATCTGTAACCCTAATATCTTCTCATTTTTTAATTACTAAATACAAAATGATCGATTTGGATCCTTATCTGTATCTGAAGCGGGTTCAACTGCCTGCTGCTGTTTTGTTTGTTGTATGCAGAAGAAGAGAATTGAGGATTAGGAGCCACTTCATTCAAGCATATTGGCCAGGTTTCGCGATTTCAGCATCGCCATGGCTGAAACACCAAAAATGTCTGAAGCGAGCGGAAAATTTTTCAAAGCTGGACAATATGCCCCATCTCAAGAGGGCACTTGCGGCCATCCACAGAAAAACCAGAGGGGAGCTGCAGACTTTGATATGCATAAATGGGAGAGAATGCAGAAGATGGAGGATTAGGAAGCGGGTTCAATGTCCAGCTGTATTGATTTCGCCGCTTCTGCTTTTGAGCACCAGTGCCACGTGCACTGTAACCTTCGCAGCACGATTTTCGAGGCAAGCGGGAGCATTTGATTTCAACGTATTCTC
Organism: Taxus chinensis; assembly: GCA_019776745.2. Taxonomy (NCBI): domain Eukaryota; kingdom Viridiplantae; phylum Streptophyta; class Pinopsida; order Cupressales; family Taxaceae; genus Taxus; species Taxus chinensis. The sequence continues at coordinate 101,243,331 of CM034155.1, forward strand.
TCCGCTAATCTTGGCAGTCTGATTTCTGATGGATGTCAGAATGAGCAGGTTGCACCTCACTGTGTAACGCCTTCACCGTGATTACATGGTTGTGATTTGCATGTAAAGAAAGTACATTTAAAGGAATAATCAAAGAGTACTAAAAGAGGAAAACAATCAATAGAAATTCCAACAAACAACAACAATGTTGAAACCTTTCAATACCAACATTGCTTCCTCCCCGATGTAACTTGAAAAGTATGTGAAGCGTTCTCCTCGAATGAAGAAAGAGAAAAGTGAGGATATCTCACTTTTCCACATGCTGAATCACCAAGCAGCCTAATCCTGTGCAGGTATGAACCAAGCCTGAAATGAGTCTCTAGCTGGAATGGGTGAGCTCCAAACTCAGCCTGCACTATTACCAGTGGAACTCTGCGTTGACACCCAACCATTCATTGGAGCATTAGGGTTTGGAGTCTCTCAATGCATACCCAATCAACATCACCCAAACCAAGGTCTCAAATCACTGATCCATACATTGCAATGCGCTTAGCAAGCGACTCACAAGAGTTTCCTCTTGGAAGAGATATCTTGAAAATGAAGTTGGAAGCAATGCTTCTCTATGCTTCTCTAGAGTAGCTAATGAGATGTATCCCATGCATAAACGTAATTGAGAAGGTTGTTATAAACTAAAAGATGGTCAACACAATTACATGCCTGAAAAAGTCCAGGATGTTGTGATCTCAATGGGTTTCCCTCTTAACGAAAAATGCAATAAAGACAGCAGCCTTGGTTGTATGAAAACGTTTGCCTTAGTTTTACGAAGGTTTACCACAAACAAATAAAGGTCACAAAATGAGCCAATGGATCAAGTTTGTGCAGAAAAGGCCAGTATAACTACGTCACAGATGATAGAATTGAGTATCCAAATGTTTCAACTGTCCTTTTTAATAGCATTGATAATCAATTTGGAGCTGCCTTCAACTTCCAGATTAGTTTGTTTTAAAAGGGAGCTTTCATTTAGCGATCATTACATGTTCCTTGATTATTCAACTGCCTCCCGCTGGACCTGGGTTTCCCTTAGCATCACTATTGAAGATAACCTTGATCCAATATTCCTGAGGGAAATCCATTAAACCAAAGGTTTGAGGCCCTTATTAAACTTGACCCCCGTGGAGAGGAAACTGATTCAAAAAACTTATTATTAGTAAAATTTGAATAGGTCTCTTCTCTGTTAAATGCGGCTTAAGTTTTCAATAGCATTAAAAAAAAGCATTAAGTCAAATTGCAGTGACAGTGGATCTTCTGACTTGTATGGGCACAAAAATATGTTTCCCTGCATTTCTGCTTCAACGGTTGTCTGAAGCCAATTAGGGTTCTCACAAGTGACATTAGGATTCAGACACAGAATTTTGGGTATGTTATAGTGGTATTGGAATAGCTTTGGCTACCTTGTATTATTTAAGATTATTACAGTATCCATCATGCTGCACTAAAAATATCATCTTAAAAAATTATTCGTCCACATTGGTCAATGTGACATGCAAAAAAAATTGCAATATCAAGTAGATGTTTTCTGATATTAGAAGGCTGATAATATGTATAGGCCTGTTTTCTAAAAGTCATCATTTGCTTTGCTTAACTTAGGACTCAACATCACCAATAATCTCCACAAGAACAGTGCCCATTCTCAAAATGATGGAAACGGATTGCATCTCTCACAATAAGTTCCCGTCCAACAATCTTGGAGATGTACTTTGTCGCATTGTGGCAGTCACCACAAACACGAAGGTTTTTGGTGATACGGATGGGTGTTCCGGGTAAGGTGTTGATAAGTCCAAAAGCAATGGCTAGCCTCTCGCTGTGTCCACAAAGAATGTACTCTTTGTCATCTTCCTCCACATTGTGCAGAACACAATTTATGTCAGGCACATACCCAGCTTCTTTAATCTGCTCAGTCAAGATCTCCAACACCGTATATATTATTTCTGATTGTTTGTGTGATTTGTCTCCTGCAAGGAATGTATAAACCCTGTTTCTAACTTCAACCCAACTGCACCCTGGATTCTTTTTCATCCCTCTATCTCTAACCATTTTCCTAACCCTCATTACATCATCCCACCTGCCGGCAGCAGCATATATGTTTGAAAGTAGCACATAAAATCCAACATCATGAGGGTCTAATTCAAGAACATGTTCAGCTACGCATTCTCCTAGCTCTAGATTGTTATGTAATTTGCAAGCACCAAGCAAAGCTCCCCATACACCAGCATCAGGTTTTAAGGGCATTCTTTTAATAAAATCATACGCTTCATACAATTGCCCAGCTCGACCAAGTAGATCAACAATGGATGCATAATGCTCCACTGTAGGTGTAATGTAATAATCTCTACTCATGCTATAGAAGTACATCCAAGCTTCATTCATCAGGCCCGCATGACTGCATGCGGAAAGAACAGCAATAAATGTGATGTAATCTGGCTTCACACCTGCTAGTTGCATTTGATGAAAGAGTGCAAGGGACTCTTTTTCATATCCATGGATTCCATACGCTGCAATTATTGTGTTCCATGACACCAGATCTCGTCCAACCATTTGATCAAACACATGCCTTGCACATTCTATACTTCCGCATTTGGCATACATGTCTATCAGAGCGTTGCCCACAAAGACATCCGATTCAAATCCAACTCTAATTATGTAACCGTGTATTTCTTTGCCTTGTTTCAGGGCAGCTAAATCAGTACATCCTGGGAGAATACTAACAATGGTGATATGGTTGGGTTTCACTCCTGCTAATTGCATTTTCCGGAAGAGGGACAAGGTTTCATTACCATACTCATTCTGGGAATAACCTGCTATAACAGCATTCCATGAGACCACATTTCTTTGGGAGATTCTCTCAAAGACTCTAAATGCAATATCCACACTCTTGCACTTAGCATACATGTCTATAAGAGAACTTCCTACAAACACATCACAATCAAAATCCTTTTTTATTACGTAGGCATGGATTTCTTTTCCTTGCTGTAGTGCTTCCATGTGAGCACATGCTGGAAGAATACTTGGTATTGTCACCACGTTGGGTTTGAAACCATCAAGTTGCATTTGTCTAAAGGCGCTCAGAGCTTCATTAGACTGCCCATTCTGGACATATGCTGAAATCATTGCATTCCAGGAAACCACGTCCCTTGTAGGCATTTTCTGAAACACATGGCATGCATCCCCAATACTCTCACATTTTCCATACATATCTATGAGAGCGTTCCCAACTGAAACACTCCTCACTGTACTGTTGTTGTTTACATAATAATGAATCTCTTTACCTCGTTGCAGAGCTTCCAATCGGGCACACACTGGAAGCACACTGGAAACAGTTACAGAATCAGGTTTCTGACCGGCTAAACACATCTGGTCATAGATTTCCAAGGCCTTGGTATCACAACCATTCCGTGCATACCCAGAAATCATTGTATTCCATGAGATTACGTCCTTTTCAGGCATTTTGTCAAACACATGGCGTGCTTTCTCAATTCTTTTGCACTTGGCATACATGTCTAGGAGAGCATTGTTTACATAAATATCTAACCCATATCCACTCCTAAATATGTGGCAATGTATCTCTCTCCCTTGTTTTAAAGCTGAAAGTCTAGCACAGGCCTTAAGTACTAATGGAAAAGTGTATTCGTCTGCCTGTATGCCAAGCACTTGCATCTGGCAATACAAAAAAATGCCCTCCTCACAGGGTCCAATTCTTGCATAGCCTCTAATCATTACATTCCATAATATCAAATTTCGTTTGGACATTTTGTCAAACACCTGGCGTGCATCCTCCATACTTTCACAAGCGGTATACATGTTGACAAGTTTGATTGATAAAAAGAGGTTTAGTTCAAGGCCATGAATAAAAACATGGGTGTGGACCTGTCTACCCTGTGTCAATGCTTTTGTTTGGGCACAGACATGCAACAGATAAGCATACTGGCTTGTGGGGTTAAGTGAAGTACCTGCATGCCGCTGATTTCGCGTGTCTACTTTCCCTTCCTTGTCATGTTTTGATTGCATTGCTTTTAGGGTTGCTTCTCTTTCGATACCAACATTGCCTGAAATGAAGAACCTAAGTTTACATTTACGACTTGTATGATTAATTCCGGTATTCGCACAGGCTGCATCAACAGAGAAATGCTTTTCCCATTTCAATTTGTTAGAAGGGGGTAAGTAAGACAATGAAACTGATAACGCCAACGCCATATTCTGTATTGTTCTCGACAGTACAGTGGAAGTGAAGGTGAAGTACTTAAGCTTAACCCTTATTCAAACGTGGCATGCAATTTCCGACCATTATCACCACGGATCTGATTCTCTGCGCGTGCGTGTAGATATGTATGTGTGTGGCGGGGATGGTTCAAGTTTTTTGTCCATTCTGATTTTTGAGTGTAAAGCGCCCTCGAATAATCATGTACAAAATGGGTGGAATTAGATCATAGTTTGAAAAAGACATGAGGGGGATGTCCAGGATTTAAAAAGGACCCTAAGAAGAACCTTAAAACCATCACTTCAGTTATGCATAAGTAATCTAATTTATGTTATGATTTTATTTTTTTATTTTTTATTTTAAATGAGTAGTGCATTCATTTGAGCACTAGATTTACAATTACGAGTAAGTGTACAACTAAATTAGTGATCATCTCCTGCTTAAGTAGCTACAACTAACGGGCATCGATGTCGTCAAAGTCACCCAGGGCACGATCCTGGCCGCAACCTTTTTGAGTCTCTGTGTCAGAGTACCTCCAGGCCTTGCACTCAACAAGACTTGATATGTGGTGGGTTCATTGAAAGCTTAACAACATCACCAATAAACCAAGGGCCCTTCAATATTTATGTTATGATTTGGTTTCTTATCAGATATATAATGTAAGAGTATCTCGGTTCATACCAACAAAAACTAATTAGAGTAGATACAAGCAAGACTGTATGTTTTCATATTTATTCTATTTTATGACGTCAATAGGAGGATTCAAAAGGTTTTGTGGTATTTTTTTTTACGGCAGAAATAGTTTCTCAAGTTGAAGGCATTGATTTTGAGGAAACTTTTGCTCATGTTGTAAGACTAAAAGCTATATGAATGTTCTTGGCATTTTCTTGTTATAAGAACTTAAAGTCTACCAAATGGATGTCAAAACAACTTTTCTCAATGGAGACTTAGAAGAAGAAGTTTATATTGAACAACCAGAAGGATTCCTCTTATCAAATGATAAGGATTATGTGTACAAGCTAAAGAAAGTTCTTTATGGATTGAAACAAGCCCCTAGAGCATGGTACTCAAGACTTTATAAGTATTTATAACAATAAGGTTTTAAGAAGAGTATTGATGATAGCGATTTTTACATCAAAACTGAAGGTGAGAATGAGTTGATTTTTGTTGGTTATGTTGATGATATCATTTTTTGAGGACGTGGTGATAAGATGTGTCCAGTGTGTTGAGAATAAATCCTACCTCTTCAACTTAATTGAATAAGCAAGAGAATAAAATTTACCTAACCTCATAATGACGGGGTTTAGAGATACCCACGAATATGGATGAATGATGTTTGATTGTTGCGCTTTGTATAATAAATGATGTAGGCTCCTTTCCTACAAGATCACCTGCAAATCACAAACACTAAACCAAATATGATTAGTAAAATATGGGGCGGATTGCCTGGCAAAGGCCAATCCTTGGAAATCAAAGGACTTCCTGATTAAGGTGTCAATCCCTTGTTTATACACTCAAGTAATTTAAAAACAAGTTGTGATATACGATAGATAATAAATGGTGAATGTTGTGATAAATTTCAAGTTTATTACAAACATATAGCTGATAAACAATCATAGATATGAACTATGGTTCGAAATCAAAATCTAAATCAAAACTTGAATTCTTAGAGGAAGGGGAACTATCTTCTTTGGTGAACTCCAGCTCTTATTCTACAGAGAAATATAAGGTCTTGTGTTCAATGTACTCTTCTTTAAAGAAGTCTGAATACTCCTCTTCAGTGTTGTATTGATGCTCATATTTAGAATCTAAATCCTCATAATCAGTTTCGTTGTTGTATTCGGACTCAGAGCTCAAAGCCTCCAATTCAGCTTCGTATTGATATTAAAATCAAGCCAGATCATCTCGGATACGCAGGAGCTCAAAGTATGCTTCCCAAAATTCTTCTACTGCATCACGAATCCGTTGAGTGGATTAAAAAATGGTTTGCAGCTGATCCAAAGGGGTAGAATGGATTGCACACAATTCAAGGTCACAAAGGAGGTTATATTGTTCCCAGTACAATGGATGACGGATGATGGGCAACGAATTGATGCTAGTTATTTCATGACTTGGACCACCTATTGCCATCTAATAGAAGCCATAATGGACAAGATGTTAGCAACAAAAGAGATGCAATATAATCGAATGTAAATTATTAGACAGAGTTTGATAAATCTGCAAGAAAAACAAAATAGGCAAGAATCGCAGGTAATTCTAGTAATCAGTGGCGATTACTAGTAAATGATAATAGACTAATAAAACAAAGGATTTAACTAATTGATTCGAAATTGTGGTCTTTAAAAGGCTAATATGAGATAACAAATGATCAGACAAAAACACTTGAATGCAAAAACAAAATTATAAAATGATATCTGACCTTGATTGAGAGTGATGTAAGAAGTTGATGAAGTTTGCAGTTGGATGATGCACATGCTTCAAAATGAATCCCAAGATGTTTGATGATCATGAATAAGAGTGTTGGATGATATTACTTTCACGTTGATGCAGAATAACAGTGATGAACTCTAATAGAAAAATTAGAATCAAAAATGCAAGTGGATGATCCCAAAGAGGGACTAAAAATTTGGCTTAAGTAATCGCTAGCGATTACCTAAATCGTCGGTGATTTTGGTCTGTTTTAGTAAGTAGTTGAAACAACTTGCTAAGTTGAGATTGTTTGTTTTGAATTTCTAGGGGTGAGTTTGTGAATTTGTTAGAAAGTGTCAGGTTGGTTAGTGATGTGTCGAATTTGTTTAAGGAAATGATAAGATAGGTTAGATATTATCTAATTTAGCTAAGTTTGTTTAGGATAGACGTTAGGTGGATATTCAATGATTGATTAGGTGTACGAATAAGATTGCATAAGATAATTGGTAAATAATAGGATAATGAAGTATTAATATATATACTTAATTAATTAGGGATAAATGGGTATTTTATAACCTAGGTGTGGAATACTAATGTATTAATTAGATAAGGAGGGGGTGTTATGTAGGACTTAGGTATGTATTAAAAGAAAAAGAAAAGGGGGGGTTGTCGATAAATATTAAGATATCAAATTAATTGGATAGAGATAAGGAGTGGATATCAATATATTCAATTAGTCGAAGAGGAGGGTGTGTTGTATAAAATGTTTAATTAATTGAAAAGATGAGGGGTGTAGATTTTCGATGTCTACACAATGTTTTCTAAGGAAATGCAAAAGGAGTTTGAAATGTACATGCTTGGTGAGTTTTCATTTTTCCTTAGTTTACAATTTTTCAATTTGATAAAGGCATATTTATTTCACAAACTAAGTACATTAAGAAGATGTTAAAGAAATTTAGAATGGAATATTGCAAACCAATTAGTACACCCATGGTCACAAGTTTTAAATTGAGTTAGGATGATGAATCTCCTGAAGCAAATCTGAATCTTTATAGATCAATGATTGGTAGTTTATTATATGTGACAACATCAAGACCAAATGTGATGCAAGCAATAGGTATGGTGGCACAGTTTCAAGATACACCAAAAGAAACTCATGTGCAAGTATTTAAATTGATATTTAAATATTTGAATGGCACATTAGATTATGGCATGTGGTATCCAGGAGGTGAAGATTTCACTCTAACAACATATACATATGCATATTGGGTTGGTTGTATTGATGATAGAAAGAGTACAAGTGGAGGAGCATTCTTTTTGGGAAACAATTTAGTATCTTGGTTAAGCAAGAAGAAAGATTTTGTTTCTTTATTTACAGTTTAGGAAAAATACATCATAGTGGTGGCATGTTGCACACAAGTTTTATGGATAAAGCAAACATTAAAGGACATCAAGGTAGAGTTTGATCTTCTAATTTCCATACTTTGCAATAGCAATAGTGCAATAAATATATCAAAGAATCCAGTTATGCACTCTAAAACAAAGCATATTCCCATCAAGTATCATTTTTTAAGAGAACAAGTTGTAAAACATCAGGTTAAGTTGGAATATATTTCCACAAAAGAACAAATTGTTGATATTTTTAGTAAGCCTGTTCCAAAATAAACATTTGAATATCTCTGAAAAAAGTTGGGAGTGATATCATTTTCATCCAATCACTAAAGGGAAGCATAAACTCAGGGGGACGTTTTCATCTAGTCACTAAAGGGAAACAGAAACTTGGAAGGAGCTAATCATTTCACTATCATTTTAGCTCCATAATGAAGACAATTCAGAAAGAGACCAATTGATGTATATTCCAAACGAGAGAGTTTTGACAGTTATTCCTTTTCCATTGATGTCAAACGGGGAGAGTTAAAAAAGGGGGGAGAACTACAACAAGGGGGGGCATTGTGTTCTTGTTATTCCTTTAGGTAATTAATAATTTGCATTATGTACTTATGATTTCTATACAAATTGCCATCAATGACAAAGAAATATTGTCATTGATGTCAAAGGGGGAGATTATTAGATATATCACCATTGATGTCAAAGAAATGATGATGGTAAATGAGTCAAGCAAGATGAAAAGGTCACCATGGCACTTATGTTGGAAATTTTCATTTTTTCGGAGTCAAGAGGATAGGTCACCATTCTTAGATATATAGGTTGTCAAATTTTTAGAACAAGCAAGAAAATGTTATGAATAGTTAAATTTTTCTAGCCATGGAATAAAGGAATTTGTTTTGTAGTCTTTAGCAGGTTTTTGCAATGTATCATGGGTTTTTCAAAATCTGCACAACAAAGGAATTCACTCTGTAGTTTTTTGCACGGGTTTCCAAAGCCACACAATAAAGGGGGGAAATTTTTTAGTGTCCGTGGATTTTTGAGGTGAGAATGCCTCGGAATAAAGAAGGTATGTCGTGGAACTATTGACGATAATCTTTATAAATGAATTGCCAAAGTTGTGGGAAATATTAGAGATGTGCGATTTGGCCCCTAAGATAACCTCCAGGTTTTATAAAAGTTGGCTCTTCTCTAATTTGGGTTGAGATAAGGCTTAAGAGAGAAAATAAATTAGTATGTAAATCCTATCTAAGGCGATGTGCCAAAACTTTACTAAGCAACATAGAGATAGATATTGAAATAACTACTAGGTTAGTTGAAGAGCATTGCGCATGATCAACTATTCTAAATATATTTCAAATCATCAAAGGTGAGATGAAACTACGTGCACAATAAAATAGATTCATGTAAAAGATCTAAGGGCATGCAACACGATAAATATTTAAACATTCATAAAGAACTGAAATAAAAGCAAATAGGAAGAAACAAAGGACAAAATGATCAGAGAACACTTGACAGAAAGCACACAAGAAGTCTGTGTGGGAAAATAGGTCATATTCAAAGGTGTGAATGGATAGGGAGAACACATGCATGGAGTAGAAGTTTAGCTTTTTCGGGACTTAGCCATTTTCACTCATGAAGGTCTATTTTTAGAGATGGCGTGCAGAGCACACAAACAAGGCAGAGACGTGCGTGCCATGCATTGGCTATTTTTGGAGGATCAGATATGAAGCACTTTGCATGGACACAGCTAGAAATAGATCTACTACTGTCAGTTAACTACCAGTAGTCTATTGTTAGCGCACTTGCATGTGTGGCTAGTTTTGTAAAGGTGCATGCTAATAATAGCATGCGACCTATTTTGGGAATGGATAAGTGGTGAAGGGAAAGCCACCACCCTTATATATATGTAGTAAACTATGTAATAAGAGAGAGAGGAGATATATACAGAGATATGTTGTTAAATCTATTACGTGCATACTAATGTTATTGTAATGAATTTTCTGTATACTTATTGCATTGAATATAATGGAGGATATTGGCTGAATCTAAGTGTTAGTTTTGTGTGTATCTGAATCTAGTATGTTTTTTATCTCATCATGGTTAGTACTTAATTATGTTCTCCCTTAGGTATAGATCTGGTATGCTCTGTAGAATGATGTGTTAGTAATAGAACTATATGTATCTCTTAAGTCTTCATCATGCTAACATCCTGCAACAACAACCCTAAAGAGGGACCTGGTACCTTTGCGCACTTTGGGTGAGCACTTAGTTTAGGCTGAGTGATGTGCCAGCACATCTAGGGTCTTATTGGATTTGTATCACTGAATTCTAGGCTGCATCATTGGTTCTGTTGCCGGGACCTCTTTTTCAGTTGTTTTCAGGATGGTTCACGATGAAGACATACCGGTTGACCTTAGCAAGTGTTGAAGAATGGATACACGATCTGGAAGAAGAATACGCATGGTGATTCAGCACTAGATCTGAGTTTAACGCACATGTGTGGGTGGAACAGAATCTGTATGACAGTTTATATGAGATATTTTTCGCTATCTTTCCAATAGAATTGTACGAGTGGCTGATTGCTTATGCATCTAAGTGGAATTGGAGGTATCGCACACTTGTCTAGATGCAGGAAGAATTTCAGGCCCTTTATGATGCTGATCTGATTTGGACTCGAGCTGTGGATATGTGGTTTATGGTGTCTTGAACAGTTATATCTTGGAATACTCAATTTCCACTTATTCGTGTCCAGAAGTAGCTGAATTCCAGTTTTTACGATATCCAAGGGGAGCTTACCTACAAGGCATTCCTCTAGCGATCAAGATCCTGATGGTAACCTTGAATCTGGAGAGTAAACTGATGGCTAACTAAACCCCACCACGCACGGGGGTAGGAGCAGGATTGGTGAAAGATGGCAGACCTAGCGGCAGAAAGGAAAAGAGAGGAAAGGTGGCTTAAGTATAATGAGGTGCATGAGAGGGAGATAGAGAAGCAATGTACCATTGCAGAAAGTATGGCATTGAGGAGAGAGATGGCTCATGAAGGATTTGAAGCTCATGTAGAAGACGTGGAGCCAGAGCATCAGGAACTCCCCCATCTTGGAAAGCATGACAGGGATCCCCCCTCGGCCTCACAAAGAAGCATGCCAACAGAGACTACCTGGGCCATGGGTGTGCATCTGAATCCACCTGGTAACCTAGCCCTTGCACTTGGTTTTCTAGTATCTAGTATGACAAGTAATCAACAAGCAAGTTTGGGAAGTAAGAGAGCAAGCACATCAATGGCAGGGTAGATGGCTTCATTGTTATTTGGAGGTGTGTTTTCAGGCACATCATCCACATAGAACATGAGTGCGTCGAATGTTGGATTCACCTCTGGAAGTGGAACTACTTCACAGACCGTAGGGGTTCAGTATAGTACTACTGTCAGAGCACAGGGGAGTATGTCTACAGGACCTATTCCAGCTATAGGTTTGGGATCAGGAGGCATAGGTAGCTCTGGTTCAGGTGGATCTGGTGGTTCTAGAGGTAAGGGAAACACAGGAGGTTCTGGATCAGGTGGGAAAGGTCCGCACCAACCCCAAAATATTTACATGGAAATGTCTCTTCATCTTCTAGAGTATAGGGGCATAGAAGATGTTGTTGAACATGTGCACATGTGTGAAATATTGTGGCACGCAAAAGGAATCATGGCTTCTGAGCGTAGGGCAAGCCAATTTGCTACTACGTTACAAGGGCGCGCACACAGCTGGTATAGAAAGTTTGACCCTGATCAGACTTGCATAGATTATATGGCTTTAAAGGATGCATTCCTTAAAGAGTTTCATATCCCTGAGTTTGAGCAGAAGAGTATAAGTGCACTCAAGGATATTAAGCAAGGCACTACTGAAAGTGTTAGAGAGTATGATGCATGGTTTAAAACATTATTATCAAAGCTTTCTTATGACATACACACAAGCCAACATGCACAATGGTTCATTGGGGGCTTGATTACCCCTTTTAGGAGGGCATCATCACATAAGGGATACATTGATCTGTGTGAAGCACTTGAAGTAGCCTTGCGTGCTGAGGCAGTTGGAAGCATAGATACTGGGGTGAGCCCATTTTTAGAAGCAAAAATAGCATTCATGGCAAAACAGTTGGAGAAACTATCAGCAAATTCAGCTCATGAGATGCACACAGGGATTTGGTGCATAGATTGTGAAGTAGAAGGTCACACAAAGGATAGTTTCCCTCACAGAATAGTACGCTCATTGCTGATGGATTGTGAAATATGCCACTTAAACCATGATGCTAGCCATTTCCCATTATTACAACACGTGATAAGGAAGAATGTTTCAAGCTACTGTAAAATCTGTAGGTCCACAACTCATGACACAGAGGACTGCCAACTAATTGGACAGATCCATGATGCTATAGATATTGGTGTATGACAAACAGGAGTTTCAGATAACTCTAAGGGAAAGAATGAGCATCAGGACCGGGAGCACAATCAGGCGTGCTATGATCAGAATGAGGGGCATTTTGAAGGCAGTCGTGGTAGAGGTCGAGGATACCATGGTGGATTCGGAGGATGAGGCCGTGGTGGTGGAAGAAGTGAGTTTCCTCATGGAACATGTTATACATGCGGATCTCCTGACCACTATAGGTGCGAATGTCCTCAGAATATTACATGTTCTTTCTGTGGAAAGAACCATAGCTATGAAGAGTTCCCAGACTTATATGAGCATCTGAGTAAGCAACATAAACAAGAAAACAAAGGCACAGGGATGGTTAGGATACAACATGTTGTGGACAATCAATGGATGCCCAAGATGGAAGTAGAATCTGAGGCACTACAAGTGAAGATCACGACCCGTGCTAAGGCAGCACGTGTCAGGGAAGCATTACAACAGAAGCCTACCATCACTAAAGATGAGGTTCTTCATGCACGGTACCCAGATCCTACCTATCAGAAGGAGGTTTATCAGGAAACCATGGAAGTTCTAAGGAATCTTCAGGGTGAGATACAATACTTAAAGGAGTAGAAGAAAGCATCAGAGATGGTCCAAACTGATGTAGATGACTTGAGAGAAGTGTGTAAAATGTTGCGCCAGGAGAACATCATTCCACTGTTAGGGAGTTGGTTAAAAGGGAACACTCCATGCGCAAGTACTGAGACTGGATGACAGATCCTACATGCAAATCTCCCTCCTCATAGCCTAGATTATGACAAGGAAATCACTCTGAATGTTTTTGTGGATGGGTGGCTATTAAGTAATATACTGATTGATACATGCACGGAGGTCAATGTTCTTACCTTGGATGCATGGGTACAAATGGGAAGACCCCCATTGCAGCCATCCTCTAATGTATTATTCATGGCTAATCAGACTAAGGCCACTCCCATAGGAGTTTTGAAAGATGCATCCATTACCATACAAGGAGCAAAGTTCACTGGAGACTTTGAAGTTTTAGCGCTAGCAGAGTCAGATAGCTTTCCAGCTCTATTGGGGTGTCCTTGGTGCTATGCAAATAATGTTGATCTTTGGTTCAACAAGGGCTATATCAGTTTTGAAAATAAAGAGGAAAGGGTTATTATCCCTTTAACAGATGGAAATTCCATGCCCTATGTTGAGCCCTTAAGTGAAGAATATCTGAATAGGATTTATGTACGCGCCATCCGAGATCCAGAGATGATTGAACCAACCAAAGAAGGACTAATTCAGTGGGAGGATGCACAGTCCATTAGTGATACTACGAGTGTTGCATGTGATAATTGGGCTCATAGCACTTATGAGTTGGTAGGGCACAAAGTAAAGAGCATATTCCCTCGAGGCACAAAACCATGTTATGTCAAGAGGATAGGTAACAACTCGGTACCTTGTTACACAGGAGAAGGGGATCCCATGGTATTCCTGTGTGCCATGGAAGAAAAATGGATAGATCCACTAGAAAGAAGAAATATGCTAGCATATACACTACGTGGGATAAAAACATGCTAGTGGGTGGTCCACAGGGATAATCTGGTCGAATGGAATGAAATTGGGATTGCTCTTACTACTAGGTTCTTTAGGAGCAATGCACCTACACAAATATGTAATTATCATGGTAATCAACCTATTCAGCACCACATTCAGAAGTGTGAGAGACTCTGGATAGAAGGGCAGGAAGCTTTACCACCTTCACTATGGGTGCACTAGTTTTATTCCACTTTACAAGGTTGTGCATGCTTGGTATGTATATGCAGAACTCCATAGAGAAACTGGAAATTGGTAGAATTTAATTGCAAGAATGGCCCAGACATTTGAATTCTTCTCTACAAAGCCTCTAGTGGAAGAAGCATTAAAAGTTATCAAGTGCTTAACTATGGGGGATAGTGCCAAGGCTGAAGAACTCCTTCAGGAATTATTAGATAAAGAGGACTCAGGAGCATGTCTTGATAAAGAACCAGAGGCCGATGCAACATTACTTCAACGTGCTTTCCTTGAGAGAGAGAAAGGAAAAATGGTCTACTTAGTAGATGACAAAGAAGTAGATAATTTGGATGTAAACCATTCAACAGGAAGGTGTGAGGTATTGGACAGTGTGGATAAGACCACGTGCGCCTATCATGAACCTATGAAGACAAAGCGGGTGAATATTGGAACAGATACTGAGCCTAAGGAAGCCATAATTGGAGACTATTGGTCAAACTCTGAAGTGGTAAAAATCATAGAGTTACTAAGGGATTACCAAGGACCTATTTCCTAGGGGGTACCATGAACTTAAAGGCATGCATGAATCATTAGGGGAGATGAAGATAAAGCTTAAAGAGGGTGCACGCCCAGTTAGAAAGAGACCTTACAGAATGAACCCCAATTTGCATGAAAAGGTCAAAGAAGAGATTGATAACATGTTGAAGTCTGGAATTATCAAGCCCCTTGATGAGTCAGAATGGGTTAGTCCAATGGTGATCAGTATCAAGAAGGATGGATGGATTAGAATATGCGTGGACTACATGGAGTTGAATGCTACATGTGTAACTGATCCATTCCCTATGCCATTCACTGAGGAAATACTAGGAGTTGTAGGGTGTGAAATATGTTCATTTACAGATGGGTTCTCTGGGTATCATCAGGTTTGAATTGCCTAGGAGGATCAGGAAAAGACTACATTTACTACTGAATGGGGTAGCTTCACCTATATTGTCATGCCTTTTGGTTTGAAAAATGTGCCTGTTGTATTTTCGCGCATAGTTGTCCAAGCATTTAAGGAATTTATTCACAACTTCTTACAGGTATATTTAGATGATTGGATGGTGTATGGATTAGTTAAGGATCACTGTGACAATCTACGCTTAATGTTTGAATGGTGTAGACAGTTGAGTATCTCTTTGAACATCAAGAAGTGCATATTTGCTACACCATTTGGGATACTTTTAGGACACATAATCTACAAGGAGGGTTTGTTGGTTGACCCAGCAAAGGTTGCAGTCATTATAGGCCTAAGGGAGCCTACCAGTCAAAGTGAGGTGCGCGGATTTTTGGGTCATACAGGATATTACAGAAAGTTTATCAAAGGCTATGCCAAATTTTCCACACCCTTAGAAGAGTTACTGAAAGGGAAAGGTACGTTCTACTGGGGAGAACAACAACAACGCACATTCGAGACATTGAAGGAGAAACTTACTACCACGCCTATTCTACATTTTCCTTCATGGGACAAACCATTTCATGTACATGTTGATGCCTCTGGCATGGCCATTGGTGTGGTGTTGGCCCAACCTGGAGAAGGTATTGTAGATCATCCTATCTATTTTTCTAGTAGAAAGTTGACTCCTGCAGAACATAATTACACAACTACAGAGTGCGAAGCTTTGTCAATGATCTATGCACTGCATAAATTCTGCCAGTACCTACTAGCTACACCATTCATCTTTTATACAGATCACATGGCATTGAAGTATTTGGTAAATAAACCTATTTTACAAGGGCACATATGTCGATGGGTGCTCTTATTTCAAGAATTTGATTTCACAGTTGTGGTAAAACCAGGAAAAAGTAATTCTGGACCAGACCATCTATCAAGAATACAGTCAGGAGAAGAAGCACAGGAAATTGAGGATACCATGCCAGATGCATAGTTATACAGGTTACAACGTGTGCCATCAGAACTAGAGGACATTGTTGTCTTTCTATGAACAGGGATGGCACCAGAAGGAATGAAATCCTTGGAGAAGAAACAACTTGCTATACACGTCGCACCTTATATGTTAATCAGTGGTGACTTGTACAAATTGGGTCATGATGAGGTATTGCACCGTTGTGTATTGGAACATGAGTGCATGGGTATTATGGAAGAAGCTCATGGTGGAATTGCAGGTGGCCACTATGCAGGTGATGCCACAATGCACAAGATTCTACTCGTTGGATTATGGTGGGAGACCCTCTATAAAGATTGTAAGGAATTTTGTAAGGCATGTGACCATTGTCAATGTCTTGGAAGACCAGGTCAGTGAGATGAAATGCCTCTGAGACCTATTACTAGCACAGAACCATTTGAGAAATGGGCTATAGATTTTGTGGGTCCTATTTCACCAGCTACGTGCAGAACTGGATTGTGCTACATTTTAACTTACACAAACTATCTGACAAGATGGGTAGAAGCAACACCTACAAAGGACTGTACAGCAGCTACAGCAGCTTGATTTCTATGGGAAAATATTATTACAAGGTATGGATGTCCTTTGAGTTTGACCAGTGATAGAGGCACACATTTTCTTAATGAGACAATCAAAATTTTATTGGATGAGTTCATGATTGCACACCATAAGACTACACCCTATCATCCTCAGGAAAATGGAACTGCTGAGGCTTTCAACAAAATGTTAGGCTAGACATTGACAAAAATCTGTGATGGTTGAAGAAAGGATTGGGATGATAAAGTATCTATAGTACTTTGGGCATATTGAACAACATATAAAAGGTTGAACAAAGCAACACCATTTCAGTTAGTGTTTGGTGTAGAAGCCATTCTTCCTATGGAATTTATGTTACCTTCTTTGCGTATTGTGCATGCTAGAGGTCTAGCTGATGAGAAAGCTTTAGAAGAATGGATTGAAAAGATAATTCAGTTGGATGAATGAAGAGCCATAACACGTTGGAGTCAGAAGCAAGAAAAGGCCAGGCAGAAGGCATGGCATGATAGAAACATAAGGGACAAGAAGTTTGAGATTGGATAAATGGTACTTCTCTATGACTCTAAGTTTTTACGTCATCCAGGAAAACTTAAGGTACATTGGTTGGGGCCATATGTTATCACTTACATCCTTGAAACAGGCACTCTCTAGTTAGAATCCCTTGATGGAACACAGCTACCCAGTTACTTCAACGGGAGTAGGATGAAGCCCTACTATAAATAAGTCTTCTTGGTGTTTGTAATAAGGCAGTATTTCCATTTAGATTAGGTTTTCAATTCTGTATTTCCTTAATGTGTTTCCTTCTTTGTTAATTTAGTTGGTGTGTTGTGTAATAAGCGCGCTTGCGTGCATGGAGCTAATTACTATATGAAGCATGTTTATGCACAGAGGACTGCACATACTATTAGTGTGGGTGGATTTTAGATATTTAGGTACAAAATCAATGGGAATTGAAAGGTGAAAGGAATAAGCTGCTACGGGTGCTCTTCAAGTCAAAGGATTGCTTCTAAAAAGTGACCAAAGATGGAGATGAATGAAGGAATAGTATAACACGAGGTAAGCAGAGGCCATAAAAACTACCAGTAGAAGGTGCAGTGATGAGGTACTTGGGTGCAAGGAAGTGTTCTGAAGAGAATTCGATGACCAGAGGGTAGGAAGGCACGCTAGAAGGTTATAGCTGGGGCACGAAGATGTAACGCACGGAAAGGATGGAATTGGTCAATTAATGAGAGGATATTTGGTAGGTGAAGGAGTAATGAATGCATCAAAAATTTGAAAATCTATATAAAGATGGGATGCAAATTCATTTTTATCATTATGATTAAGAGTACATTTGAAAAAGAGCGAAGTGTGAAGATCCGAGTGATCGAATTGAGGTGTGACAGGTGTGTAACCAGTCATGACGAAGAGATCTGTGCATAGAAAGAGCTTGTGTCCCTAGTGGTGAAGGGTTTGAGCAAAGCAAGGCAAAAGAGAGGAGCGAGGGCACGTGATTTGTTGATCAAAAAATACTTTTCGAAGATCACACAAGGAATTTGTGTGGAATAAAAGGCCATGATCAAAGGTGTGGAGGGATAGGAAGGACCTGTGCATGGAAGGCAAGTTCAGATTTCAGGACTTAGCTGATTTTGAGCATGGAGACCTATTTTTAGAAGATGGCGTGCAGGACACATCAATGATGTAGAGATGTGCGCACCATGCATTGTCTATAGTTAGAGAAGTGGTTCAAAGTGTCTATGCATGAAGACCAGTTAAGAATAGAATTGACACTTCAATTATCTGTAAGAGGACTATATATAGCACACTTGCATATGTGGCTATAATTGTAAACAACGTGTGGCTATCAATAGCATGTGACCTATTTTCGGAATAGATAAGCAGAGAAGGACGAGTCCCCACCCTATATATATATATATATATATATGATGTTAGGTACATAGTAGAGAGAGATTATAGGGAGTGGTGTATGCATGATTCTAGACGTATGAATGGGTGTATCAGATCCATTCACGCCTTGATATAGATTGACAATATTGTAAGGAGATTCTATATTTATAGATGGAAGATATTGGTTGAATCTAAGTGTCATTTCTGTGTGATTGAGTAGTGCATGTTATTAATTCAATGATGATTACTGTTTAAGCTTGTTCTTTCATAGATCTATGGGTAACATGCACTGTAGCATGATGGACTAGTTATGAATGTATGTTTTTCTTCCTTCATCATGTTAACATCTTTTTATAGCAACCCTAAAGAGGGACCTGGTACATTTGTGCACTTTGGGTAAGCGCTCAGTCTAGGTTGAGTGATGTGCCAGAGTAACTCGGGTGTTATCTTGTAAATTCTAGGTTGTATCATTGGTTCCATTGTCAGGACCTCTTTTTTAGTTTTTTTCAGGATGTTTTGCGATGAAGACATACCAGTTAACTCTAGAAAGTATTGAGGAATGGATACACGATCTGGAGGAAGAATATGCACGATGGTTCGACAGTGGATCTAAGTTTAACGCACGCACTTGGGTAGAACATAACCTGTATGACAACTTATATGAGAGATTTTTCGCTATCTTTCCAATAGAGCTATATGAGTGGCTTACTACTTATGCATCTTAGTGGAACTAGAGGTATCGCGCACTTGTCTGGACACAAGAATAATTTTAGGCCCTTTATGATGTTGATCTGATATGGACTCGTGCAGTGGATACATGGTTTTGTGGTGTTCTAAATAGTTATATTCTAGAATATTCAAATTCGACATACTCATGCCCAGAGGTAGCTAAATTCCAATTTTTGTTGTATCCAAGAGGAACATATTTACATGGTATTCCACTGGCAATCAAGATCTTAATGGTAACGTTGAACCTGGAGAGTAAACCGATGGCTAACTAAAATTTTACCATGCGCGAAAGTAGGAACAAGTTTGGTATTAAGATGGCAGACCTAGTGGCAGAAAAGCGGAGAGAGGAAAGGTGGCTTAAGTATAATGAGGTGCATGAGAGGGAAATAGAGAAGCAGTGTTCCGTTTCAGAAAGTATGGAATTGAGGAGAGAGTTGACTCGTGAAGGATTTACGGCTCACGTAGAATATGTGGAGCCAGAGCATCAGGAACTCCCCCATCTTGGAAAGCATGATAGAGATCCCTTCTCGGCCTCACATAGAAGTGCGCAGCAAAAATTACTCGAGCTGCAAGCATGCATCTTAATCCACCTGGTGACCTAGCCTTTGCACTTGGTTTTTCAGTATCTAGTACGACAAGTAACTAGCAAACTAACTTGGGAAGTAGGAAAGTGGGAGTAAGTCAGGGATCAAGTACATCAATGGCAGGACAGACAACTTCAATGTCATTTGGAGGAGCATTCTTAGGCGCATCATCCACACAGAATGTGAGCACGTAAAATGTTCGATTCACCTCTGGAAGTGGAACAACTTCACAAACTATAGGGGTTCTGTATAGTACTACTATCATATCACAAGGGATTACATCTACATGCCCTATTTGAACTACAGGTGGCGGATCAGGAGGTATAGGTGGTTCTGGAGGTAGAGGGAACCCAGGAGGTTTTGGATCAGGTGGTCAAGGTCCGCAGCAACCACAGAATATCTATATGGAGATGTCTCTTCATCTCCTAGAGTATATAGCTATAGAGGATGCTGTCAAACATGTGCATAGGTGTGAAATCTTGTAGCGCGCTAAAGGGATTACATCTACTGAGTAAAAGGCAAGTCAACTCGCTACTACATTACAGGGGCGCGCACATAACTGGTATAAGAAGTTTGACCCTAATCAAACTTGCGTGGATTATGTAGCACTAAAGGATGATTTCTTGAAAGAGTTCCATATCCCTGAGTTTGAGTAGAAGAGTATAAGTGTGCTCAAAGATATCAAGCAAGGCACTACTGAGAGTGTACATGAGTATGATGCTCATTTTAAGACACTTCTATCTAAGTTGTCTTATGATATCCAAGCTAGCCAACATGCACAATGGTTCGTTGGAGGATTGATTACACATTTTAGGAGGGTGCTGTCACATAAGACATACATGGATCTGCGTGAAGCACTGGAAGTAGCTTTGCGTGCTGAGGCAGTTAGGAGCATTGACACTGGCATTAGTCCATTTCTAGATGCTTAGATCACAACTATGGCTAAGCAGTTAGAGAAGCTATCAGCAAATTCAGCCCATGAAACACACTCAGGAATTTGGTGTACAGATTGTTAAGTGGAAGGTCACACCAAGGATAGTTTCCCTCGTAGATCTATACACTCGTTATTGTTAGACTATGAAATTCACCATTTGAATCATTAGGCGAGTCACTGTCCTTTGTTACGATGTTCGATAAGGAAGAATGTATCTTGCTTTTGTAATATTTTAGGTCCACGACCCATGATACTGAGGATTGTCGGTTGATTGGTCAGATCCAGGATGCCATAGACATTGGAGTACAAAAAACAAGTATAACAGATAATTCTAAGGATAGGAATGAGCACCAAGATCGGGATCATAATCAAATGCGCTATGATAGGAATGAGGGGTGTTTTGAAGGAGGTTGTGGAAGAGGATGTGGATATCATGGTAGATATGGAGGACGAGGCCGAGGTGGAGGAAGAGGAGAGTTTCCTCGTGGGACATGTTATACGTGTGGATCTCCTAACCACTACAAGCATGAATGTCCTCAGAATAATGCATGTTATTTCTGTGGGAAGAACCATAGCTATGAAGAGTGCCTAGACTTATATGAGCATATGAGAAAGTAGCATAAGCAAGAAAACAAAGGCACTGGAATGGTTAGAATCCAACACGCGGTAGAAGACCAAAGGATACTCAAGATAACAGAAGGACCTGAGGTATTGATGGTAAAGATTACTACACACATTGAATCTACACGTGCGTGAGAGGCATTACACCAGAAGCCTACGATTACCAAGGAGGAGGTTTTGCATGCGAGGTACCCAGATCCTGCTCATCAGAAGGAGGTTTACTAGGATACCATGGAAGTGCTAAGGAATATTTAGGGTGAGATAAATTACCTAAAGGAGTAGAAGAAAGCATCAGAGATAGTTCAAACTGATATCGATGATGTGCGAGAGGTGTGCAAGATGTTGTGCCAGGAGAAAATTATCTCATTGTTAGGAAGTTGGTTAAAAGGGAACACTCCATGCGCAAGTCTTAAGACTGGATAGTAGATTTTGCATGCAAATCTTCCCCCTGATAGCATTGACTATGATAAAGAGATTACTCTAAATTTTGTTGTGAATGGGTGGCTGTTGAGCAACATATTGATCGATATAGGCGTGGAAGTAAATGTGCTGACATTAGATGCATGGGTACAAATCGGGAGACCTCCATTGCAGCCATCATCTAATGTGTTATTCATGACAAACCAGACTAAGGCCACTCCCATAGGATTATTGAAGGATGCATCTATAACTATACAAGGGGCCAAGTTCACTGGGGATTTTTGAGGTATTAGCACTTGTAGAAGCAGAAAATTTTCCAACCTTGCTCAAATGCCCTTGGTGTTATGCAAATAATGATGACTTGAGATTTAATAAGGGATATATCAGCTTTGAAAACATGGAGGAAAGGGTTGTGATACCCTTAACAGATAGAAATTCTATGCCATATGTTGAGCCCCTAAGTGAGGAGGACTTAAAAAGAGTCTATGTACGTGTTATTCAGGACCCGGAGGTCAATGAGCCATTGAAGGAAGGCATCATACAGTGGGAGGATTCTCATTCTATTAATGATACTACAAGTATTACTTGTGACAATTGGGCTCATGGTACATATGAATTAGTATGGCATGAGGTGAAAAGCATGGTTGCGCACAAGAATAGATTTCGTTCAATTTGACGGATAGGTAGCATAGTACCTTGGTATACAGGGACATAAGATCTTTCTACTTTTCTAAAGGCCATGGAAACGTAGTGGGCAGATCCAAGTACAAGGAGAGATATGTTTGTATATACACTGCACGGGATAGCAGTACGCTGGTGGGTGGTACATAGAGATAATTTTATATATTGGGAAGAGATTGGAATAGATTTGTCTACCATGTTTATAAGGAACAATGCACCTACGCAAATCTACACTTATCATGGTAATCAACCTATTCAGTAGTTTAGCAATGTGAGAGACTCTGGACAACAGGATAGGAAGCATTACCACCTTCACTCTAGGTGCATAGATTATATTCCACGCTCCAAGGATGCACATGCGCTTGGTATATATATGCAGAAATACATAGAGAAACTGGGAACTGGCAAGAGTTGGCTTCAGGTATGATCCATACATTTGACTATTTCTCGACTCAACCTCCTATAATATAGGCATTAATATTTGTCAAGCGCTTGACTATGGGAGATAGTGCAAAAGTAGAAGAGCATGTTTAGGAATTATTTGGTGAGATAGAGTTTGGAGCATGTTTTGAAAAGGACGAGGAAAGAGACTTCAAGCTACTTGAGCGCGCTTGCCTTGAGAAAGAGAAAGGAAAGATGCTCTACATCGTGGATGATGAGGAAGTTGAGAACCTAGATATTGAACATTCACACGAGGTGCGTGAGGTCTTGGATAGTGCAGACAAAGATGCGTGCACCTAACATGAACCCATGAAGACAAAAAAGGTGAATATAGGTTTGGAGGCTGAGCCTAAGGAGGCCATAATTGGAGATTACTGGTCAGACTCAGAGGTAGCAAAGATCATCGAGTTACTCAAGGATTATCAAGACTTATTCCCTTGAGGATATCATGAACTTAAAGGCGTGCATGAATCACTTGGGGAAATGAAGATCAAACTTAAGGATGGTGCACGGACAATTAAAAAGAGGCCTTACAAAATGAATCCTAATTTACACGAAAAGGTAAAAGAAGAAATTGATAAAATGTTGAGATCCGGCATTATCAAGCACCTTGACGAGTCAGAATGGGTTATCCCAATGGTGATCAGTATCAAGAAGGATGGATGGATTAGGATAGGTGTGGATTACAGGGAGCTAAATGTTGCATGCATCATAGATCCTTTCCC
Organism: Taxus chinensis; assembly: GCA_019776745.2. Classification (NCBI taxonomy): domain Eukaryota; kingdom Viridiplantae; phylum Streptophyta; class Pinopsida; order Cupressales; family Taxaceae; genus Taxus; species Taxus chinensis. The sequence goes on from CM034155.1 coordinate 101,267,043, forward strand.
TACACCCTTTACCAAGGAAATACTAGAAGGTGTTGCAGGGCGCGAAATATATTCTTTCACAGATAAATTTTATGGGTATCATCAGGTTTGGATCGACCAGTAGGATCAAGAAAAGAAAAAATTTACTACTGAATGGGGAAACTTTACCTATACTGTGATGCCCTTTGGGTTGAAAAACATGCCTACTGTATTCTCACACATATTTGTTCAGGAGTTCAAAGATTTTATTCATAACTTCTTATAGGTTTACGTAGATGATTAGATTGTATATGGGCTTGTGAAAGATAATTGTGACAATCTACGCTTAGTGTTTAAACGATGCAGATAATTGAGTATCTCTTTGAACATCAAGAAATGCATATTTGCTATGCCATTTGGGATAGTATTAGGACATATAATCTGTAAGGAAAGTTTGTTAGTTGATCCAGCCAAGGTTGCATTCATTTTAGGCCTAGAAGCGCCTACCAATCAAAGTGAGGTATGCAGATTTTTAGGTCATACAGGATATTATAGAAAATTCATAAAAGGGTATGCCAAAATTGCTGCACCCTTGGAAGAATTACTAAAGGGGAAAGGTACATTTTATTGGGGAGAACCACAGCAGCACATGTTTGAGGTATTAAAAGAGAAACTTACTACCGCACCCATTCTACATTTTCCCTCATGGGATAAACCATTTCATGTGCATGTGGATGCTTCTGGTATGGCCATTGGTGTTGTGTTAGCTCAACCTAGCGAAGGTATTATAGATCATCCAATCTATTTTGCTAGTAGGAAGCTGACTCCTGCTGAAAGGAATTATACAACTACGGAGCACGAAGTTTTGTCAATGATCTATGCATTGTACAAGTTTCAACAGTACTTGTTAGCAACACCATTTGTGTTTTATACAGATCACATGACATTGAAGTACTTGGTAAACAAGCCCGTTATACAAGGGTACATATGCATATGGGTGCTCCTATTTCAAGAGTTTGACTTCACATTTGTGGTGAAGCAGGGAAAAGTAATTCTAGACCAGACCATTTATCTAGAATCAATTCAGGAGAGGATGCACAGACAATTGAAGAAACAATGTTGGATGCACAGTTATACAAGTTACAACACACGCCCATGGAATTAGAAGACATTGTTGTCTTTCTACAGACAGGTATGGCACCAGAAGGAATGAAATCATTAGAAAAGAAGCAGCTTGCTATACGTGCGGCACCATTCATGTTAATCAGTGGTGACCTTTACAAGCTAGGTAGAGATGAAGTATTACATCGTTGTGTGTTAGAGCATGAGCGCAAGGATATAATGGAAGAGGCTCATTGTGGTATTATAGGAGGCCATTATGCAAATGATGTGAATTCTTGGAAGATTCTAATTATTGGATTATGGTGGGAGACACTGTATAAAGACTGTAAAGATTATTATAAGGTGTATGATCATTGTCGGTGCCTAGGAAAACCAGGGCAAAGAGATGATATGCCTTTGAGACCAATTACTAGTGCTGAACCATTTGAGAAATGGTCCATTGAATTTGTAGGGCCTATTTCGCCAGCCGTGCGTAGGACCGGATCGCACTATATCATTACTTGCACAGATTATCTTACACGGTGGGTAGAAGCAACACCTACGAAAGATTGTACGGCAGCTACAACAGCTAGATTTCTATGGGAGAATGTTCTTACATGATATGGATGTCCTTTAAGATTGACAAGTGATAGCGGTGCACAATTTTTAAATGAGACAATCAAGATCCTATTAGATGAGTTTATGGTTGCACGCCATAAAACTACACCTTACCATCCTCAGGAAAATGGAACTGCTGAGGCCTTCAACAAAATTTTGGGCCAGACTTTGACAAAAATATGTGATGTTAGTAGAAAATATTGGGATGACAAAGTGCCAATTGTTCTTTGGGCATATAGAACAACTTACAAGAGATTGAACAAAGACACACCATTTCAGTTGGTGTTTTACATGGAAGTTGTTCTTCCTATAGAATTTATGTTACCTTCTTTGTGCATTGCGCACGCTAGAGGTCTAGCTGATGAACATGATTTAGAAGAACACATTGAAAAGATGATTCAACTGGATGAGCGTCGAGCCATAGCATGGTGGAGTTAGAAGCAGGAAAAGGCCAGGCAGAAAGCATGGCATGACAGAAACATAAGGGATAAGAAGTTTGAGATTGGACAAATGGTACTTATTTATGACTCAAAGTTCTTGCACCATCCAGGAAAGCTCAAAGTGCATTGGTTGGGGCCATATGTTATCACTTCTATACTTGAATCAGGTGTTTACCAGTTAGAAGCACTTGATGGAACACAACTACTCAGTTACTTTAACAAGAGTAGGTTGAAGCCCTACTATAAATAAGTCTTCTTGGGTTTGTAATAAGGCAATATTGCCATTTAGTTTAGGTTTTCAATTCTATATTTCCTTTTTGTATTTCTTTCATTGTCGCTATGATTTGTCAATTTAGTTGTTGTTTGTGTAATAAACGCGCATGAAGCTAATTATTGTATGAAGAATGTTTATGCGCAGAGGATTGCACATACTTTTAGTGTGGGGTGGTTGTAGTGATCCAAAAGAAAGATAGAAAAAGACTGTGGGAATTGAAAGATGAAAGGAATAAGCTACTACGGGTGTGCTTTAAGTCAAAAGAAGATTGTTTCTCAAGATGACCAAGGATGAAGATGAATGAAAGAACAATATAATGTGAGGTAAGCAAAGGCCATGTTAGCTAGCAGGAGAAGGTGCAGTGATGAGGTACTCAGGCATATGAGTGCACGCTAGAAGGTTATAGCTGGGCGCGAAGATGTACCACATGGAACGAATGGATTTGGTCAATAAATGAAGGGAAATTTGGTAGGTGAGGAGTAATAAATGCATCAAAATTTGAAAAATTTATATAAGGAAGGGATGCAGATTCATTTTTACCATTGTAATTAAGAGTATTTGTGAGAAGAGCCAAGTGCGAAGAGCCGAGTGATCGAGTTAAGGTGTGAAGGGTGTGAAACCAAGAGTGACAACTAGATTTGTGCTATAAGAAGCTTGCATCCCCAGTGGTGAAGGGTTTGAGTGAAGCAGGGAGATAGATAAGAGTTAGGTTATGAAGTTTCCACCTAGGGCATAATTGAATCGAGCTAGGGTTTGATTCGCAGTGTTGCGGAGTTGAAGAAGAGACATTTGCAAGGTAAAAATGGCACCAAAGAAGGCATATGCAGCAGAAACAAAAGGAAAGAAGAAGGTGGTCATCGAGGAAGAAGAGATGGCACCCAAAATCCATTTTTTAGTGATGCAATACCCAGAAGGATTCATTATCAGCCAAGAATGGGATTCACCCATTAGAAAGAGTAAAGTGAGTGAATATATTCACAGGACGTCGGAGAACAAGAAGGATCTCGATTCCCTGCTCATGGCTAGAACAAATAAACAAACACGCGGCAGATGACATGCCAGTATATGATGATGTGGGTGAATTTTTTTTGAAGAGAATTGGGGTATATCAGTTGTATGAGCTGCCATATTTTGGGAAGTATGAGCCCTTGTACCAGTGGCTCATGAGTAAGGTACATGAAGACTTCTTCTACTTTGCAGGACGTAGAGTTAGAATTTCATCTGTGCTTGTCTCATCAGTGACAGGTCTGAAGGCCACAGGGGAAGACATAAAAGGTGACCTTGTAGATAAAACCATGATTTTAAAGACCAAACAGGAGTTGGGATACCTAAAGGATCCGTGTGGAATGAACATAGATAAATTAAAGAATTGTCCAATTGTACAAGTTGTAACACACCTGGTTACCAAGTTAAATGATCAGGAGTGGTGGTCATAGGTAAACACTATGTGGTTGCATGTGGCATGAAAGATGTTGGAAGGGACGATCTACAACATTGCAGGCTATATTGTAGAGCAGATAGTCGAAGAAGCATGCATAGGAGGGAAGATCAGCTTTAGGGCTATTCTACTATCACTGGTCTTCATGAAGATTGGAATACCAGATGGACCCAAGGAGAAAATATGGGAATACCCCATAGAGAACAAGTCCCTAGCTGAAAGATTCAACAAATACCTATGCAAGGGGACCATGATAAACGAAGTAAAGCAAAGGGTGGAGAAGTGGTATGATAGGCTCCACGTGGCATTTGGGGAAGAATGGCGCATTCCAAAGGACCTACCAGTAGTGGTAGGAAAACAAGTTTAGTTTTCTATGTACCAGCATTTCTGCATCGCACATTTTCTAATGAAGGATGGAGTCTGGAGCCCTTGGTGCAAGTTACCTTACGCATTCACTGCAAGGTATTTTCAAGAATCTGTTCATAGATTTAATGACACGCGTAGATTGATCTTCAATGTAGATAAGGTAGACTGCGATTACCATACATTGAGGAAGAAGTATGTATATCTTGGCAGAAGCACCTATACAGAGAGAATTATTTCAGAGGTGTTGAATATCAAACCAATAAGTTTGGTGGTAGCAGATGTGGGGGCAGCATTGGTATATCTCCAGTTGAAGCCAAAAATGGAGAATAAAAAATATGTGGAAGGTGAGTTCGCACTTCCAGCACCACCAAAAGGGAAGCATACAATGGAGAATATCCCAATGCCTAAGCCCATAGAGCAAATCGAAGTGCAGGATGAGGAGGAGGAGCGTGAAGATAGTGGTGGTTTGGAGCATAGGGGTAGGAGACATCCTACAAGTCAGAGTGAAGCTGAGCGCGCTATTACACCACCTCAGCCACAAGAGGGGGATGAAGAGGACTTGAATGTGGTCCAAGGGGAGCACAGGTTTAAAAGAGTATTTAGGAGAACAAGGACCCAAGGTGCTACCCCAACCACTGTGCACAAATCACCCTGACTCTCCCCACAAAAGGAAGTGACCACACAGAGAAGGAGGAAGTTGAAGTTGAATGAGGAGGTGGAAGAGTCAGAGGAGAGTGCACCTACATCTCCTACACTTCCAGAGCACATAGAAGAAAAGGATGAGGCATCAAAGGAGAAGGAAGAAGAAGAGAAAGGACCAGAGGAAAAAGCTACAGAAGATATTCAAGACATGGAGACGCAAGTCCCAAATTTGGAGGCTAGGGTTCCTAAGCAGCAAAGGTCTAGGAGGACAAGTGGGGAATACATTCCACCAGCCATGGGGTATGCAGAGGATGTAGGAAAGATTATCCATGCCCACTTCCAGAGCACAATAGTGTAGAAGGATCTATTTGGCTGGGAGTTGATGGACGAGGATATGGCGACCGTGTGAACTAGAAAGTAACTATCATGGTCGATGCACACCCACATGGATGAGCCTGAATTTGATGTGTGTGAAGAGTCATGCATTTTGAGGTGACTGAAGAAGGCACCTCAGGCTAGACACATGACAGTAAAGCCTACTATCATGTCAGACGAGCAGGTCAGTAATGCACTAGTGAAAGTTTCTACGGAGGTGGCTAGAAGAAACATGGAAAAATCTGCCACAATCAAAGCGTTGCGTGAAGAGTTGAAGACAAAGGATGCTGAGATAATGCACATAACATAGGAAAGGGACTTCACGCAGAAGAAGAATGAAGTGTTCATAAGCATCGCAGAGGAGATTGGGGACAATGTAATCAAAGCAAGGCCACACTTGGAACCCAAGGTACCAAAGACATTTCCTTCAGCAATACACTATGTGGGAAAGTTGGTGGACTTGGTGCTTAAAGATGAAACTCTGTGTATGCAAGTGCCAGAAAGATCAGAACAGGATGCCGAATGGGAGAAAGCATCTGTGATGAGAAAAATTGTATCTTATGAAGGGTTGTTGTAGGCATTACAAGAAGTCTTGAAGAAAGTGGATCAAGCTTTAAATATATGCACAGCTCTAGAGGCGCTCATCAACATTAAGACCTTGGAAGAGAACAATGAGGTCCAGAAAGCCATGAAAGATGAGACATTGGGCCGTGCAGAAAGGTTGTCAATGGTTAAACAGAAGTGCGCGAGGCCCTGGTAGCAGCACAAGAGCTGCATAAGACTCGGCTGGAAGAGCTTGGAAAACTTATTGCGCAGAAGATGGACCTTTTGAAAGGAAGAATGACATCCATGTCCAGTGTTGTGTTGGTTCTACAAAAATGAGAAAGGACAAATTGCACGGGATGAGTTAGAATCCATTGTTGTGGACATCCCAGAGAAAGTGGAACAGGCACTCACTGAATGGCAGGTTTTGGAGGCTACAATAAAAGAGGAGTATCCAGAGTTGATACTAAAAACTGATATAGAGGAGGTTGCTTAAATAACCTCATATAAATTCTTTATTTATCCACATTCTTCATTCTTACTCTTTCATTGTTATTCTTTCCTTCAAATTTCTGGAGATACCCATTGTCGGGATGACAATGAGATTAGTGTGGGGTAATGTTGATCGAAAAATACTTGTCGAAGATCACACAAGGAATATGCAGGGGATAGAAGGCAAAGATCAAAGGCACGGAGGGATAGGAAGGACCCGCATGTGGAAGGCAAGTTTAGATTTCAAGACTTAGCCAATTTTGAGCATGAAGACCTATTTTTAGAAGATGGCATGCAAGACACATCAACGATGTAGAGATGTGCACGCCATGCATTGTCTATATTTGGAGAAGTGGTTTAAAGTGTCTATGCATGAAGACCAGCTAAGAATAGAATTGACACTTTAGTTATCTGTAAGAGGATTATAGATAGCGCACTTGCATGTGTGGCTATAATTGTAAACGGTGTGTGGCTATCAATAGCATGCGACCTATTTCTGGAATAGATAAGTGAAGGGAGAGTCCCCACCATATATATATGATGTTAGGTGCATAGTAGAGAGATATTATAGGGAGCGGTGTATGTATGATTCTGGATGTATGAATGGGTGTATCAGATCCATACATGCCTTGATATAGATTGACAGTACTGTAAGGAGCTTCTATATTTATAGATGGAAGATATTGGCTGAATCTAAGTGTCATTTCTATGTAATTGAGTAGTGCATGTTATTAATTCAATGATGATTATTGTTTAAGCTTGTTCTTTCATAGATATGTGGGTAGCATGCACTATAGAATGATGGACTAGTTATGAATGTATATGTTTCTTCCTTCATCATGTTAACATCCTATTATAGCAACCCTAAAGAGGGACCTGGTACCTTTGCACGCTTCGGGTGAGTGCTCATTCTAGGCTGAGTGATGTGCCAGCATGACTAGGGTGTTATCTTGTAAATTCTAGGCTGCATAATGATTTCACCTAGGGCACGCTGAATTGAGCTAGGGTTTGATTTGCACATTATAGAATTCAAGAGGAGGGTATCTACAAATGATTACAAGGTAGAAATGGCACCCAAGAAAGCAGTTGCAGCATGAGTGAAGGAAAAAAAGAAGGTGGTCGAAGAAGAAGAGGAGATGGCTCCCGAAAGTAATTTTTGTAAAATGTAATATCCAGAGGGGGTTATCATAGGCTAGGAGTGGGATTCTCACATAAGGAAAATCAAGGTGAGTGAGTACAACCATCGTACCATAGAGAATAAGAAGGAGCTTGATGCCTTGTTGAACACAAAGACAAATAAACACATAGCGGAAGACATGCCGGTGTATGACAATGCTGGTGAGAAGCTCTTGAAGAAGATAGGAGTTTACCAACTATACAAACTCCCTTACTTTGGGAAATATGAGCCCTTGCACTAGTGTCTCATGAGCAGAGTGTACAAAGATATTTTCTACTTTGTAGGACACATAGCCATAATTTCAGCTGCGCTCATCTCCATAGTAACGGGATTGAATAACACATGAGAAGATTTGTGAGATGATCTAACAGACAAGGCCACAATATTGGATACCATAGAGTATTTAGGGTACACGAAGGGTCCGCGTGGTATGGAAATTGATAAACTGAAGAAATATCTAGTTGTACAAGCAGCCACACATCTCGTTACAAAGTTAAATGACCAGGAAAGGTGGTCACAAGTGAATACTATGTGGTTTCACATTGCTAAAAATATGTCTAAAGGGATAGTCTACAACATATCATGTTACATTGCATAAACTATCATTAAGGAAGTGCGTAGAGGAGGAAGGATTAGCTTGGAGTTGTTATGTTGTCACTGGTGTTCATGGAGATCAGAGTACCTGATGGACCAAAAGAGAAGATATGGAAGTATCCCATGGAGCACAAGTCACCTGTAGAACGCTTCAAAAATTACTTGTGTGAAGGATCCATAACAGAACAGGTCAAATAAAGGGCTGAGAAGTGGTATGATAGGCTCCGCACAACCTTTGAAGAAGAATGGCGCATCCCCAAGGACTTGTCTTTGGTGGTTGGAAAGGTACTTCAGTTCATTGTATACCAACATTTTTGTATAGCATGGTTTTCCATGAAAGATGGAACATAGAGCCCTTGGTGTAAGTTTCCATATGCCTTCATAGCAAGGTACTTCCAGGCATCAGTACATAAGTTCTCAGATGCATGATGCCTCACATTCAATGTGGACAAGGTAGATTTTGACTACCACACGCTAAGGAAGAAAATGTGTATCTATGGTAGGGAGCATATATTAAAAGGCTCATTTCAAATGTATTAAGTATCAAACCAGTAAGTTTGGCTGTGAGAGATATTGGAGCAGCACTGGTGTACCTCCAACTAAAGCCCAAGTTGGAGAATACTTGTTCAATTATGTGGAAGATGAGTTTACACTTCAAGCACCACCAAAGGGTAAGCACACAATGGAGAACATCCCAGTGCCTAAGCCCATAGAGCCAATTGAAGTGAAGGATGAGCGCAAGGATAGTGGTGGTTTGGAGCATAGATGTAGAAGACATCCTACAAACAACGCTTACCAGCATAAGTTCACCACGTGGATGTCCACGCATATCCATTCAACAGGGGCTCCCCACCACCACTTGCACTCCTCCTCCACATAGAAGTAGCATATGTTTAAGAGCGTGTTCAGGAGAATAAGAACCTAAGGTGCTACTAAACATTAATAGTGTGCATATCACCCAGGATCTCTCCACAATATATGCATGCCATTTGGAAAGTGGACTTACTATGATAATATAATTTCGACCCATACAATGTGGCATAGAAATAATTAACTCAGTAATCCTGTAGAGAACGTAGAAGAACAAAAAGATGAAGAAATGAAGCAAAGAGAAGAGGAGGAAAAGGGAACATATGAGATAGTTACAGAGATTATAAGTCCCAAATGTGGAGGTTCAAGTTCATAAGAAGCCAATATCTAGAAGAACAAGTGGAGAGCACATTTCACCAACCATGGGTTATGTAGAGGATGTGGGTAAAATTGTCCGTGCTCGTTTCCAGAGCACACTGTCACAAAAGGACTTATATGGCTGGGAATTAATGGATGAAGATATGGCTACGGTGCACACAAGGAAGCAGTTATCATAGTCTAGACACACACACATGGATGAGCTATATTTTTATGTATGTGAGGATTCATGTGTATCAAGGAGGTTGAAGAAGACACCTCAAGCTAGACACATGACACTAAAGCCTATTTTCATGTCAGATGAACAGGTAAGTAATGCATTGGTGAAAGTCTCAACAGAGGTGATGAGGAAGAATATGGAAAAGGCTACCACAATTAGGGTGCTTAGGGAAGAGATTAAAACTAAGGATTGAGAAATAGTGTGCCTAACAAAGGAAAAAGACTTAGCACATAAAAATGACGTTGTATTTATCAACAGCGCAGAGGAAAGTGGTGATAATATCATAAAAGCTAGGCCACACTTGGAGCCAAAGGTACCAAAGACATTTCCTTTGGCAATACACTATGTAGGTACATTGGTGGACCTAGTGCTTGAAGATGAACCTCTGCACATGCCAGCACCAAAGAATCCAACACAAGAGGTAGAGCGAGAAAAGGCTTCAGTGATGCGAAATATTGCATCATATGAAGGACTGCTACAAGTGCTACAAGAAGAACTGAAGAAAGCAGACCAAGCCTTGAACATCTACATAGCTCCAGAGGTGCTCATTAACATAGAAACCCTAGAAGAGAAAAATGAGGTCCTTAAAGTGACGAAGGATGAAACATTGGGCCACACAAAAAGATTATCAATGGTTAAACAAAAGTGCAAGGCCCTAACAATGGCACAATAACAACACAAAAATTGGCTGGAAAAGCTTGGGAAGCTCATTCCGCAGAAGATGGGTTTACTAGAGGGAAGGATGACTACAATGTCTTGCATTGTGTTGGTCTTTCAAAATGAGAAAGGAGAGATTGCGAAAGATGAACTGGAGTCCATTTCTTTAGACATTCCAAAAAGAGCAGAGGAAGCACTCGCTGAGTGGCAAACCTTGGAGGCTGAAATACAATAGGAATATCCTGAATTAGTTTTTCAGACTACAGAAGAAGAAACTGTAGAGTAAAAAAAATCTTTCATTCTTTCCATTCTTCTATTCTATACTTCTTTACATTCTTCAATTCTTTACTTCAGCTTTGGAGATGACCATTGTCGGGGTGACAATGAAATTAGTGTGGGGTAATGTTGATCAGAGAACACTTGATAGAAAGCACAAAAAAGTCCGCATGGGAAAACATGTCATATTCAAAGGTGTGAACACAAAGGGAGAACACGCGTGTGGAACAGAAGTTCATCTGTTTTAGACTTAGCCATTTTCTCTCATAAAGGTCTATTTTTAGAGATGACATGCAAAGCACACAAACAAGGTAGAGATGTGCACACCACACATTGGCTATTCTTGGAGGATAGGATACGAAGCACTTTGCATGGACACAAACCGGAAACAGGTCTACTACTTTTAGTTAACTACTAGTAGTCTATTGTTAGCACACTTTCATGTGTGGCTAGTTTTGTAAAGGTGCGTGGATAATAATAACATGTGACCTATTTTGGGAATGGATAAGCGGTGAAGGGAAAGTCCCCACCCTTATATATATGTATTAAAATGTGTAATAGAAAGAGAGGAGATATATACATATATATGATGTTAAATATGTTACACGCATACTAATGGTATAGTAATGAAGCTTCTGTATACTTATTGTATTGAATATAATGGAGGATATTGGTTGAATCTAAGTGTTAGTTTTGTGTGTATCTAAATATAGTATGTTTTTGATCTCATCATGGTTAGTACTTAATTGTGTTCTCCCTTAGGTATAGATCTGGTATGCTTTGTAGAATGATGTGTTAGTAATAGAACTACATGTGCCAAGTCTTCATCATGCTAACAACCTGCAATAACAACCCTAAAGAGGGACTTGGTACATTTGTGTGCTTCTGGTTAGCACTCAGTTTAGGCAAAGTGATGTGTCAACACGTTTAGGGTCTTATTGGGTTTATATCACTGAATTCTAGACTACATAAAATCTCAAGCCCTTCACTTCTTTGATTGGTCCTTTCAACAGTGGTAGCTACATGTGCAACACATGGAGACCTTGCGTGGCTTTGAGAATTCCTTTTCTCTCTTTCCTTTTGATGTCGTTCCTGGGTGACTTGTGGAGTCTTGCTCCTCCTTTCAATTTATATTTACTTTTCAACTTTCTTGGGATGCCTTAAGTACTTTGGCCACCTAGTCGATTCTCATTTCTTGACTACATCTGATGCTTTGTGCCTTCTCCAAAATACACCAAAGGGACATGTGGATACCCTCTATGTCCAATTCCATACTTAGGCAAAAATTCAACACCGAAAAAACCACAAAAGAACTCTGAAAGGAAAAGGGGGCAAGGCAACAAAAGATAACAAAAATAGAAGATCCCCAACACAATGTAGAATTCATTCTACAAGAACAGAGGAAGTGTTTCATAGCATTTTACGGATGGTAAAAAAGTTAAAAATTCCATGTAACAAAGGAATTTTTCATAAATAGACCTGTTATCCAAAATGTGCCCCCTGCTCATTTTGTGGCTAACTCCTTTCATTCTTCCCTCTCTTGTGCCTCAGACATAATATTTTTCTTTTTAGGCACTCAAAACCTTCTAGAAATGACACCATTGGATAGAGCTCTTTCTCAACTTTCCAGAAAGGTAAAGTTTTCCTCCTAACTCCATGTATTTTTGAAGTTATGGCTCGGCAGAGTTTTTGTGGGAAATTTTCCCCTGAAGGGCCCGCAGCCAATAAGATGCCGCCACGTGTCCAGGGAAGTGGCGGGGGTCAGAGGAGAATTTGGTTTTTTACCAAGTATTTTGGCAAAATTTTCAAGAGGAAATATTTTCCCCATCGGCCCGTCGACGAATCAGGTAATGCCACGTGTCTAGGTGAGAAATTTGAAAAATTTGGCTAAGTGTTGCGCATGGAAAATTTTGGAAGGAAAGCCCGTACCCAATAAAACAATGCCACGTGTCCTATGGAGCCGGAATGGCGGAAGGCAGAGGAGAAGTTGGATTTTTGGCAAAGTGCTTCGCCAAATTTCAAAGGAGGAGTTTTGGCCCGTTGCGCCCGCCAACCAATCATGTTTCGACACGTGTCCCCAGCGGTCAGAACTACGGAGCGCGGGGGGAAATTGGGATTTTTTCCCAAAGTGTTTATGTAAAAGTGAAAATGCTTTCAGAGGGTCCGCGACCAATGATATGCCACCACGTGGCACCTGGAATGGCGGAGGGTGGGGAGAATATGGAAAATTTTCCAAAGAAAAAACAAAGGAAAATTCAAGGGAAAAGCCCGCCCCCAAAATGCGAGCCAATGAAATCTCGCCACGTGTCAGCTGACGGCAAAAAACTCAGGTCAAGCCCGCAAGGAAATTTTGGAGGGTCAAACCCGCATCCAATGGGATTTTGACAAGTGTCCAGGTCAAAAATTGTCAAACCCTAATGGAAAATTTTAGAGGATGGGCCCGTGCCCAATCAGCACGTGCCACGTGTCCTCAGCTCATCGGCCTGGCGGGGAAATTTTGGAAAATTTTCCAAAGGGCAGAACAAAGGAAAATGGAGCAGGATGGGCCCGCACCCAATAAAAACATGCCACATGGCACTTGGAATGGTGGGGCGTGTGGAAATTTTGGAAAATTTTCCAAATGACCAAAAAGGTAAAAAATTCAAAAATTTTGCCCCCCAACCCGATTTGGCCCTGTTTTGCCCTAAAATTTTGATCCAAAGCTTGGTTTTTCACGTTCTTTATATCAATGGAAAGTTGGTGAAATTCTCTACAAGATTCTAGGGTCAATTTTACATTTTGATGGAGTTTGAAGAGATAAAATTGAAAAACACCTCTGGCACGTGGTCATGGATAGAAATGACGTTTCAGCCACCATTTTTAATGAAGAATGGCTCGCATTCTCTCCCAGCATGGTTAAAAATGTCAGGGAATGGGTTTGTAAGGATGCCCATGTTGTTTTGATGGCATTTTGGTCAATGGTTGAACCCCTTCCATGTTTTCCCGCATTTCTCTCTCCTGGGCTCGTCCCTTGCACTGTAAAAGCCAGATTTGGCTCATTTTCAAAGGGTTGAACATTTTTTGTGTATTGCAAGTCCCCTTTCTCAGCTTGAAAGTGATCTTGGTGGAATAATAGACCTTTTCAAAGAACTCTAACCTATTTTTTCCTCTCAGGTGTTGTAATGCAAGTGATTTTGATGTTAAAATAACAATACAGGCCCTCTGATTAATTTTTCATCCTTTGCCTGTGTTGTTTGACTAATTTCTTATTCTTCATTACAGTTATCAGTTTGTGCATGAAGTTTTGGTTGCATTTTATGAACTTTGTCAATCTGCAAAAGTGAGAACTGCTCAGCACTCCTTTGGTGCATCACCTATTAGCATTATTTTTAGTTTTTTGCATTCTCTACCTTTGTCCCTTTGGAATTTAAAGTGGGAATTAGGATTTTAAAACCTCTGCAACTGTGCAAAGTGATATAACTGATCAGAGGAGTTGAGGAACTAGCCTTTAATCTGGAGATTCCTCTCCCATTTTTACAAGTTCCACACTTGGGGAGAGGATTCAATGTTGTGTAATCACACTGGATGTCTAAAGTATCAAACTAGAAGCCTGATCAACATCCAGGGGTGCTGCTGATTTACAACAACAATTTTGGCATGCCCGGTGGGACCTTAGAATTCTTCATCTTCATTACAACAAAATTGATGTGCATTTGTTGCGAGTTTCTTACTTTAAAGAGCTATAAATTACACATCTGGTGACTCCAAGGAAGAAGAATCAGCTAGTTTTAGCAGTTGCAAACATGAAAACTCATGAGAAGAATCACTACAAGGTCAAGAGTTGGAGAAGAAGAGGTGTTGTTTGAATATCTGCAGTTATCTCCAAGAAGAAGGAAAAGAGGAAGAAGGATTCAAAGGTCTCCATCTCCACCAAACAGAACTCTCTCAACTCCTCCACTTGGTAGGCCTTTCATTCAGTCAACAAGGGTTCTAAGACCAATTAGAATGGCACAAAACAACCCCTATGTCAATTTCACTGGCAGCAGCCCACTTGCTCTCAATGCACAAAATCCAATTCCAATTTCAGCCTTGAAGAACATTCCATACTTCACTGGAGAGAATCAGACTACTCTTGGTGATCATGTTAAAGATATTGCTAACATTTGTGCAATCCATGAAATTAATGAGATGCAAGTTGCTGTCAAATTATTGGCATCTTCATTCAAAGGGAAAGCTTTGCAATGGTTCAGGAGTCATGCCTCAGGTTCTATTCAAAATTAGAATCAGCTATGTATAGCCCTCCATGAGTAGTTTGGAGAAAAGGGAGACAACTTGTCCCTTTTGGAGCAGCTGACAACCATCAAAAGAGCTCCCAATGAGCAACTGACTGATTTTAATTTCAGATTTCAAAAGACTTGGGAGATAATTCCAATGGCATTCAGGCCAACAACAGAAGGTGCTTTCCTTTATTACCTTAAAGCTTTAAATTCTGATATTTCTATGTTAATTCAATCCATGGGAGGCACAACTATTCCCATTTCTTACAGCATTGCTATTAGAGCTGAAAATTGTTTGATTCAAGCTGGCAAGCTAGCTCCTAGGCCTCTAATTCCACTGTTTCCAAGTCTAGAGAGCCCAAGCACTAATCAAACACCTAATTTAGCTCCTATCCCCACTCCTAGAAATTAGAATTCAAGTGAAGCTTCTACTTCATCTTCTAGTGCCTCAAATGAACTTCAAGAAGTCATGAAGCAGCTGCAAAATCTAGGCAATGAGCTGGTTACACTCAAAAGGCAGTAAGCCCAAGGTTTTAGACCTCCCTTCCATCCTAAAGCTCAGCCTAACAAGCAGCCATATCAACCCCAAAGACCACCCAATCCAGCTGTAAATATAAATCAAGCAAGGCCTCCTGCCAATAGACCATTTCAGCCCTATAATCCCAATGCTACATCTGCCTCTAAAGGACTAGTGCCAGTACAGAACAATATGGCTCAAGAGTATGATTGGTGTTTCCCATGCAATGAACCTCATAACCAGTCCATGTACTTCAACGGTGCCTCGAATCAAGCATTAATGGTGACAAATACTAGTGTGGAAGGTGAAGGTAACCAAGGAAGTAACCATCCAACAACAATCAGCTCCAAGTGATGCCACATTTGTAAACTGGTAAGTAGAATATTTTTTTGGCATGAATCAAACAATTCCCCAAAGTGTTGCAGCCAACACAAGGTCAAAGAGTAGAAATTTGGGTGAAGAACAACCATTATCCCCAAGCAATCCTCAATCTTCTATCACTCCACAAACTATTGGCAAACAAAATTCAATCCCAAACACGCAAGGACTGCCCAAAACAGCTCCCAAGCCAAATCAAATGCCAGTTGTTGCTGCCCATGTGCAAGGAATGAATGTACAGGCCAAGGGATAACAGAGAGATGCTTCATCTCCATTCAATATCATTGCCCAGATGAAGAAGACAAATGTAAACATATCAATGTGGGAATCACTATCTATCCCAGGCCAAAGAGATTTGCTAAAAGTTTCCATGAAGGACTGGTCAACTTCAAATCAGTAGGTCCAAATGCAAGAGAAGGTGGTCACAAATGCTGCCTAGCCTGAGGGGAATCATGGAGGATAGTAAGGTAAGATGTTGAAACCCCCTCCATTCTATGTTTCATTGATCATTGGGAATCAATCAGTACACAATTGCATGATTGATTCTGGGGCAAGTAGTTCGGTAATGCCCAAGCTAATAGCTGATCAGTTGGGAATTCAATATGAAGTCATATCTAAAGGGGTGGTGTAATTGGACGGGACATCAGTGACAATAGTTGGAGTGATAAAAAACTTAAGTCTTACCTTGCATGCATGCCCCAATGTTGTTGTTTTGCAAGATGTCTTAGTAATAGACCTTCCACCACTCTTCGCCCTATGCTTGTCAAGGGATTTCATAGCCAAGATTGGAGGTTGCTTATCTACTGATTGGTCACACATTCTATTCAGAATGAGATATGGAACCAAGGCCACAATCAGATCTGAACCTATTGCAAAATTTCACATTGAGCCTTACACTCCAAGCCAAATCAATACCAATTGTTCAGCGTCTGATCAAGAGGATTATCCAAGCACTAATGGAGCTGACACCAAGGTAGGAAGAATCCTAGATCTAACTCTTGATGAATGGGAAAACAAGGTGCATGCTTTTGATCCTTATCAAGAAATAGAAGAATCTAAGTTAGGAGTCTATTGCATGCATGAAGAAAATCAGCCTATTCCTAGCATCACCAAGCCAGACCACAAGGATGACAATGAGGTATGGCAGTTGTTTTTTGATTGGTCAACGATTAGAAAAGGTGCAGGAGGAGGATCTATGCTTGTTTCACCTCAAGGAGTTAAGTATTATTCATCTTTTAGATTTCAGTATGCATGCTCTAATAACAGTAATGAGTATGAAGCTTTGATACAAGGATTGCATTGGTCAATCAAGAGAGGAATAAAGAACTTGCAAGTCTTCGGTGACAGTGAGTTAATTGTCAACCAAGTTAAGGGGCAACATGCTGTCAAGAATGATCTACTCAAATGCTACAAGAACAGGGTGTGGGACCTCATTGAAGATTTTGAGGGTTTTGGCATAAAATTCATTTCTAGAAAGGAAAACCAAGCTGCTGATAGGTTGGCAGCAGTTGGGGTAGCCTTTGAAATTGTTGAAAGCATTCAGAAAGATAAGGTATAGCCAAACATCCATGTGATTGTGAGGCCTTCAGTTCCAGATAAAAATGTAAGTTGGTAATTGTTTGAAAATGATCAGCAAATCATCCATTTCTTGGAAGAAGAGGCTGAGTTCTCAGCTAAAAATCAGGAAAAGTTGGAGCAGCAGTATGGTGACCAAGTGGTACAGCTGAGAACTAACAAACTACCAAAGGGACTTATTACTTTGGAGTCAATTTTCAATCCTAATGATCAGTTTAGGAAGGAGAAAGCAAACATCCAAGTCAAGGGATAAGATTCAGTTTCCATCTTGTTAGAAGAAGGAAAATCACTCCAAATTGGTAAGATGATAACTGGGCAAGAAAGTTATGAGTTCATACAGCTTTGTCAAGAGTTCCCTAATGTGTTTTTGTTAGGAATTATTATTAGTGCTCACATTATTATAAAAGTTAGTTTATAATTATGTTGAGTTAATATTACAATTGTTATAATATATTGTTTTAACAATATATTATTATAGTGTTTTGTTGTACCCGTAAAGTTGTAAACGGGTAAATGGTTTGTTGACTTACCTATTTTATAGGAAGTCAGTTTTCCTATGTATATGGCTATTTAATAGCCTATGTATGTAATTGCTGAATACAATATATCAATTTAATTATTTCCTTTGTTAATCTGTTGATGCTCTAAGATTTGGTATCAGAGCGATGGCTCCCTGAGTTTGTGAGGGGCTGATTGTTTCTTGTTTATGGTCAGCCGTATTATGAGAGATTCATTTTATTAGTTTTTGTAGTAATAGTTTATAGGTAGTTTATTGCAGACCTGGACGTGTCATCCTGCATAGATAATAGTGGATCGTGGTTTCTACCTCCAACGATTCTGACAGATCTGGGCGTTTCTTTACATGCCCACGGCTATCATTCACATTATTTTATGTTGTAGAATATATTATTGTTTATCAAATGATATCCTCGCAGCAGAAGAAATTTGGGTGGTGCCTCTTTGAGTTTTGCATTGAGCTACTCTGATCTGGTTTGCAGATCTTATGCAAATAAATGTTTTTTCGAGATAGGAGATGGCCTGTATGTGGGAATAAACAAATTGGTGTTTTCTTTGTGGAGGCAGCGCTTTGCTAAGTTGGTTGTGTTTTCTTTGTGGAGTCCTGCGAGCTGCGTATTGCATCGCCATTTTGGTAACTGTGATCAAATTTATCGCTGTTTTGGGCATTTTCATTTTTTTTCCGTTTTTGGACATACTGAAAAAAATCGCAAGGATAATTTTTTTTTTTTCCATTTTTGGAAAGATTCCGGAAAGAAGTAGGACTTAGAACTTAAAAGTGTTATATTTTTCACCTCGTAACTCAGATTGAGGTGATGTTTTTTTTTGAAAATGTATGTTTTTTAAAGATCTTTGCATTGATTATATGCTTTTTGCTGCTAGACGAATTTTTTATTTTTGGAAAATATTTCAAAATTAAAATAAAATAAAATAAAATAAAATAAAATTTGTGTCACTTTTGTCTGGACGCAATTTCTCTTGTACGCGACGTCCATAGTGAGGGGGTGTATTATCGGCTGAAACCGACACCCAAGAGAATTGTAATATGAGCTTCAAAGATAAATTTGCTAACTAAGTAGCAAACTGATGGAGGATGGAGGCATCGGAGGCTGGAGGTCAGACAATGACCTCTCGTCAGTCACCAACGACGGGGCCACACAGAATGATTTGGTGGCACAGGTGTGTAGTGTGAGTATATGATTTTCAGTGTGGTTTCCTTTTTCTCCGTGTGCTTCAGTTTGCAGTGTTCCTGTTTTGTGTGGTATTTGATGGATGTTGGAAAGAAAGTTGTGTTGGAGCGCAGATGACTGTCAGTGATCCTCTGACTACCGTACTTCGTTGGAAGATGGTCAGCTAGAAGAATACGTTCACTAGCATTAGTGACCATGTGCAGCAAGACCTAGACTAGCAAGATCCATTCAGGAGTATGTTCTTCGATGCAGTTTGCTTCTCAGTATCTATATGTGTGGAATTTCACATTGTGGGGGGGAATACATACCAATGTTCCATTCCCATTTTGTACCCAAAACGACTTAGTCAAGGAAAGCTTCCAGTGGCAGTGGCAGTTTTCTATGCTGTTCGAGATCGAGTGGCAGCGATCAAAGACAGAGACTACAATTAAGAACATTACATTTCTTATAGGAAGTAATGTGAAATTTTTTCAGTATATCTTCTATTGTGTAGTTTTGTGATATGCATGTTGTGTTTCCTACATAATTCCCTGATGTATAAGCATAGTGGTGAACAGTAGCACCAAAGTAAGTCAGTTCATGGATCTTGAAAGGGTTTGTGGGAGGATCCAGAAAACCACACGAAGTCGACAGCTGATGAGGTTCCTATCACTTCAAGGTTTTTGGTAAGCCTGTTTAAAACCATGGAAGGAGAGAGCCTTTCTTTTGGATCAAGGTCATGAGTCACAGAGTTGGACATGCCACAGGGGTGAGCATACTGCAGAGGAGTGTGTGGATGTTTTTCTACCATGTTCGCACTAAGGGGGGGAATGTTAGGAATTATTATTAGTGCTCACATTATTATAAAAGTTAGTTTATAATTATGTTGAGTTAATATTACAATTGTTATAATATATTGTTTTAATAATATATTATTATAGTGTTTTGTTGTACCCGTAAAGTTGTAAACGGGTAAATGGTTTGTTGACTTACCTATTTTATAGGAAGTTTTCCAGTATGGCTATCCTATTTATATGGCTATTTAATAGCCTGTGTATGTAATTGCTGAATACAATATATCAATTTAATTATTTCATGTGTTAATCTGTTGATGCTCTAAGAGTTTTCTTAGAGCTATGAAGATTTGAAAGGTTTCAATCCTGAGTTATCTCAACATACCATTGAATTGGATCCAAGTACTAAACCCATCAGGAAGAAACAAAGACCAGTCAACCCCCACATGGAGCCTCTCATGAGAAAAGAATTGAATAAGTTGATAGAATCAAGAATCATATTCCCTATCAAGCATTCTAGCTGGGTAGCCAACTTGGTTCTAGTAAGAAAGAAGAGTGGGGAAATTAGATTGTGTGTTGACTTTAGAGATTTGAATAGAGCATCTCTCAAGGATCATTATCCACTTCCTTCTATGGAGAAAATTTTTCAAGTTGTTGTTGGCTCCGAGATGTTTTCATTAGTTGATGGCTATTCAGGGTACAATCAGATTATGGTGAAGGAAGAAGATCAGTTCAAGACAGCCTTTACAACCAAATGGGGAACTTATGCATACAGGAAAATGCCATTTGGGCTATCCAACGCTGGAGATACCTTCCAAAGAGTAATGGACATGGAGTTCAAAGGTTTTATTAACAACATTATACTGATATATCTTGATGATATCATTGTTTTTTCAAAAAATATAGCAAATCACCTCTTTCATTTGATACAAGTGTTCCAAAGGTGTAGAAGATTTGGAGTCTCCTTGAATCCTAAAAAGTGTATTTTTCTAGCCCATGAAGGAAAACTCCTTGGCCACATTATCTCCAAAGAAGGATAAGTAATTGATCTAGAAAGAGTTGAGGCCATAAGATCCCTACCATTGCCAAGCCATAAGAAGGCCCTTCAAAGTTTCTTGGGGAGAATTAATTTTTTTCAGAGGTTTGTCCCAAATTTTGCAGCCCTTGTCAAACCTATCACCAAGATGTTAAAGAAAAGCATGAATTTTAAATGGAAAAGAGAAGGCAAGAAAAGTTTTGAAGCAATCAAAGAAGACATCTCTCAAGCCCCAACTCTCATCAACCTAGATTTCTCCAAGGATTTCATCCTTTATGCATTTGGAGGTGATGATACTATCTCTGCAATCCTGGTACAACAGAACAAATACAATGATGAGTAACCAATTGCTTTCTTCAGCCGAAGCCTGGAGGACTATGAGGTGAAGTATTCTTTCATTGAGAAGCATGTTCTTGCAGTAATCAGGAGCTTGAAGAAATTCAAGCATCTAGTTTCAAACAATAAGGTCCAATTGGTGGTTTCTCATGCGGGAGTTAAAGATTTCCTCCTCAACAAAGACTTGAATGAAAAGAGAGTAGGTTGGATTACTCATGTCATGGAGTATGACATTGAGATCAAAGTCACCAAGTTGGTCAGAGGAAAAGAATTGTGTGAGCAGCTGATTTTGAGCAAATAAAAGGAAGCATGCAATGAGAAGGAGGCTGTTTTGGCATTGCAAGATAGCTATGAGCAAGGAAGCACTCAAGATGAAAATAATGGTGCCCCCATTCCTTGCTGGACCCAAGGTATAATGCACTTCCTAAGCATAGGCCTATGCCCTCCTGCAATGAACAAGACCCAAAGAAGACACTTCATATTGCAGGCTGTCCCATATGCCCTTGTTGATGGTGTTTTGTTCAAAAGAGATGCGAATGGAGTACTACTAAGATGCATTGGTACAAATCAGATTCATAGGGTGCTAGAAGAGTTCCATGGTGGACTAGCTGGTGGTCATTTTGCACTAAGAGTGACAGCTCCAAATATCATGAGGGCTGGCTATTATTGGCCCAAGGTTTTCAGTGATTGTTATGCAAGGATCAAGAGGTGCAAGAATTGTGCATTCTTCACAGGTAAAGAGAGACTAGCTGCCCTTCCATTGCATCCAATTTCAGTTGACCAGCCATTGATGCAATGGGGTTTAGACTTCATTGGAGTCATTAACCCCAATTCAAGCCAAGGGCACAAGTGGATAACAGATTACTTCAACAAGTGGACTGAAGCAATAGTACTCAAGGAAGTAAATGAATCTAGCATCCTAGACTTCTATGAGGGAATAGCAACCAGATTTGGCGTACCTGCTACAATAATATCAGATAATGCATTGGCATTCATTGGGTCCAAGGTGACTTAATGAGATATCAAAAATGGGATCTACCTAAGTACTTCATCAAACTATTACCCTCAGGGTAATGGCCAGGATGAGTCTACAAACAAGAACTTGTTAAGGATCATTAGGAGGACTCTTGATGAAAATCAGAGGTCTTGGCATACTAAGTTGAAATCAGCCTTATGGGCTGATAGGATAACTCCTAAAAGGTCTATAGGTAACTCTCCATTTAAGCTTGTTTATGGAAGAGAGGAAATTTTTCCCATGTCACTTGAGTTGCCAACATTGGAACTCATAAAACAGTTGGAGTTGTTGGAGTTTGAGCCCATGGAAGTCAGATATACAGAGTTGATGGAGATCCAAGAGATCAGAAATCAGGCATCCCAAGCAATGGATAAGGATCAGGCTTTGATAAAGAAGACCTTTGATAGAAAGGCCAAGAATAGATCCTTCCAAGCTGGAGATCTAGTGTTAAACTAGGATGCAGATAGAGAAAAACTGGGAAGGCATTCAAAATTTGATGCTATTTGGAGTGGCCCATACATGGTCACAAAGTGTAAGGACAACAATGCTTTCTAATTGTATTCATTGGATGGTGAAGAAATGCAAATTCTAGTCAATGGAATCCATCTAAAGCATTGCTATTGAAGGGAAATTCTCCACCTTGTATATATTAGCTTAGGTTTTTATTCCTCTAAGTGCTTGTGCACATTATTTTGCTATAGGTTAGTTTTGTTTTCCCTAAGTTCTTTGGCACTCACTTGTTGTTCATGGGAATGTGTTTACAGGCCGTGCTCCATCAGGTGATATTCCATCTTCCTCCTTGTAGTGTTCTAGTTAGTTGAGGTATCAAATAGAGAATTCGATGATTCCATGCCCAATGGATTGTTTCAGGTAACTGGTAACTTCATCCAGCAGGCAGATGACCCCTCTGAGTCACCAAAATTTTTATCCAAAATGTGCCCCCTGCTCATTTTTTGGCTAACTCCTCTCATTCTTCCCTCTCTTGTGCCTCAGTCATAATTTTTTGCTTTCAGGCACTGAAAAATTTCTGGAAATGACACCATTGGATAGAGATTTCTCAACTTTCCAGAAAGGTAAAGTTTTCCTCCTAACTCCATGTATTTTTGAAGTTATGGCTCGACGGAGTTTTTGTGGGAAATTTTCCCCTGAAAGGCCCGCAGCCAATGAGATGCTGCCATGTGTCCAGGGAAGTGGCGAGGGTCAGAGGAGACTTGGTTTTTTACCAAGTGTTTTGGAAAAATTTCAAAAGGAAATATTTTCCTGCAGGCCCGCCGATGAATCAGATGGTGCCACGTGTCCAGGGGAGAAATTCAAAAAATTTGGCTAAGTGTTGCGCATGGAAAATTTTGAAGGAAAGTTTCCCGCCCAATGAAAAGCTACCACGTGTCCTATGGCGTGGGAGTTGGAGAGGTGGAGGAGAAGTTGGATTTTGGGTGAAGTGTTTCACCAAATTTCAAAGGAGTTTTGGCCTGTTACCTCTGCCAATCAATCATATCTCACCACGTGTCACCGGAGCCCGGAAAGGTGGAGCGTGGGACGAAATTGGGATTTTTTCCCAAAGTTTGCGCACAAAAATAAAATGTTGTGGATGGCCCATAACCAATGAAATGCCGCCATCTGTCTCGGACCGGTGGGAAGGGCGGGGAGAATTTGGGAAATTTTCCCAAGGGAAAAACAAAGGAAAATTAAAAGGTAAAATCCCGCCCCCAAGATGCGAGCCAATGGAATCTTGCCATGTGTCTAGGTGACACCCAAAAACTTCAAGAAAATCCCGCATGAAAATTTTAGAGGGGCAAGCCTGCACCCAATGAGATTTTTGCCACATGTCCAGGTCGAAAATGGTCAAAGCAGCCCGATGGAAAAATTTAGGAAGGACAGGCCCATGTCCAATCAGCGCGTGCCATGTGACCTCAACTCACCGACCCTGCGGGGATTTTTTGGAAAATTTTCCAAAGGGAAAAACAAAGGAAAATGGAGTAGGATGGGTGTGCACCCAATAAAAACTTGCCATGTGGCACCTGGAATGGCGGAGCACAGGGAAATTTTGGGAAATTTTCCCAAATGTAAAAAAGGTGAAAATATTCAAATTTTCACCCGCCAATCCGATTTGGCCCTATTTTTCCCTAAAATTTTCAAAGCTGGTTTTTCATGTTCTTTCGATCTGGAGAGCTCGGTGAAATTTTCAAGATTCTTGGGTCAATTTTTCATTTTGATGGAAAGCTGGAGAGAGAAAATTCAAAAATGCCTCTAGCACATGGTCATGGACAGAAATGACGTTCCAACCACTGTTTTTAATGAAGAATGGCTCGCATTCTCTCCCAGCATGGCTAAAAATGTCAGGGGATGGGTCTGTAAGAATGCCCATGATGTTTTGATTGCATTTTTGTCAATGGTTGAACCCCTTCCACTTTTTCCCCCATTTCTCTCTCCTGGGCTCATCCCTTGCACTGTAAAAGCCAGATTTGGCTCATTTTCAAGGGGTTGAACATTTTTTGTGTATAGCAGGCTCCCTTTTTCACCTTGGAAGTGATTTCATGGAATAATAGACCTTTTCTAAGAACTATAACCTATTTTTGCCTCTCAGGTGTTGTAATGTAAGTGATTTTGATGTTAAAATAACAATACAGGCCCTATAATTAATTTTCCATCCTCTGCCTGTGTTGTTTGACTAATTTCTTATTCTTCATTACAGTTATCAGTTTGTGCATGAATTTTTTGGTTGCATTTTATGAACTGTGTCAATTTTGAGAAGTGAGAAATGCTCACCACTCCTTTGGTGCATCACCTATTAGCATTAGTTTTAGTTTTTTGCATTCTCTACCTTTGTCCCTTTGGAATTTAAAGTAGGAATTAGGATTTTAAAACCTTTGCAACTGTGCAAAGTGATATAACTGATCAGAGGAGTTGAGGAACCAGCCTTTAATATGGAGATTCCTCTCCCATTTTTACAAGTTCCACACTTGGGGAGAGGATTCAATGTTGTGTAATCACACTGGATGTCTAAAGTATCAAAATAGAAGCCTAATCAACATCCAGGGGTGCTGCTGATTTGCAACAACAAGACCGCAGAGGTCAAAGAAGGGCCACAAAGGTTTAGAAATGCCACTGAATAAAGTAGAAGAAAAAAATAGATCGTGGAGCTCGTAGTAGTGTTTCTCATCCGAAGCTGCAAGTATAAATGGTCTGGAGTTCGAGCCTATTGTGTTGTTCATCTAGAACTAATGACCTCTGTCTAGAGCTAAAAAAGAATTGGTCCAAATTTTGTGGTTTATTTGGTCTGGAGATAGCTATATTAAGCTGACTCATGCTCAATCTTGGCGTTAACATTTGAATCCCCTGATTTCATGTTTTCATTTAAACTATGGCCAACTCTCCCCTATTTTAGAGAGCCTCCTTTATTTTAGGATTGACATTCAACTTATAGGTTGACCCATGTTTGGCACCAAAGAAGATCTACATGTATAAAAGAAGATATAGTTAAAATGAAGTATGAGCACTTATGACAAGGATGAGAAAATTGGTAAGAGTGTAGACATAAAATCACACATTTTGGGTAATTATCTAGTCCTGATCACATACTACTATTCATATGATTCCTAAGTCATAAACTTACTAATCAACCCATGTCTTTGGCCACCTTTCTTTGTTTTATGTTGCCACTTTCAGTCTTACACCCTTACTTTCTCAGTCTACCTTTTTACTCTTCGACATTTTTCATCCTGGACACTGGCTCCCAACAAGGACACCAGCGTTAGGAAAACTCATCCCCTCTAGGCTCCCCTATCCTCTTTGTACTTTACTCACACTTTTTGGGTCCTTTTTATCTATTTGAGCATCTTATCTTTTTGGTAGTCAGCCTTTTCAGGGTTGATTACGAAATCCAAGCAAGGGAATAATATAAATATAAAGTTATGTGATCATAATAAAGGACCAAGAACTAAGCTCTATCTATCACCACCTAATGTTATATACATCAAGGCATCTAAGAGCTCCATTTCATCCATATAACCCCATCATAAGGGACACAAGGGCTAGTTTTCTGCATCACACTTCATAGGAGGGAAGTTTATTCTATTCCATGCACACTTACTACATTCTACATCTAGTTACTTGCTCATTATTCAAGTGCGACACGCACAAGCAACCTAGGGCACAATTTACACACACACACACATAACTATATTGGTTCTAAGATGTAGTGTAAAACTCATTCATAAGTTCACCATTGTGATAGCTAAGGACACTCTGACCCCTCATTTTTCATCTTTATTTTTTGGGATTTGATGTCTATTTAAGGGTTTTGCAGGTCTATACTTCATTGCAAGTTTTCAACGACCTCGGTGATCTTGGTACAACCTCGGAGAGACCAAAGGTGAATAAATAATAACACCTTATGACACCTCAGAGGAGGTTTCCTAAGAATCTCCGCAAACCCAGGCACCTAGAAACAGGTCTAGGGTGCCCACGGGCACCCCTGTCCCTCTTCATGTGCCCCAGTCTGTCCTATCTCCTTGGATATGCATTTTTATGTGCTCTAGTATGACAGTCAATGCTTTGTATTTCCTAGTTTTCCAACTTTGTGCATTCTTCATAACTCTACAAATCAGTTAAGGCTTCTTACCCTCTCTTTGTAATTAGGGTTTCATTATTTATCGCTTAGTTGCTTGAGTATTCATTGTTGTACTTAATTGTAATTTATTTATTGTTACAATAGCATTCAAATTAGGATCATAAATTACATTTTAGCTTAATCATTTTGGTGAACCCACATTCGAATACTCTTAGATCTTTATTTTTCTTCCATCATGGCTCCTAAGGTATGTCAAGTCTATTTGCTTTAATTGATTCAAATGCACCCATCTTATAAATACGCTATCCAAAAAACCCTAGAGACTATGTATCTTCCTATCAACATATTTCTTGCTCAAGTCAATGCTATTTTTAATCATCTTTCTAAGAATCTCTTGATTCCAAATCTAATCAATCTATTTGTAAATCCATTCAAGCCCTTCATTATTTATTTCAAGATGAATTTCAAACTATGGAATCCACAATTACATCTCTAAAATTTGAAATCCAACATCTTACAGACACTTCTCAAGCTCATGTTTGTTCTCCTTCTACATCTCATCTTCATTATGTGTCTTCTACATGTGCTCATATTAGTGAACCTTAAATATTTTTTCTCCCCATGCCTCTCAAGTTTGTAATCAATGCTAAACAACAAGACATTCTGCCGAAACTCATAACTCATCAATTAATCAACTTTTCATCTACTCAATATTATCATCCTTATCGACTTGTAAAATATCAAGGTCTTCCATATTGCAATTATCATCAAATGAATGGAAATGATGACGATAATTGCTATGCTTTACAACGAAGAATCAAGCATCTTGAACGTTAAGGTTTTATCTCATTCGCTGCACAAATTTATGTGACATGGTCCTCTCCACCTGTTACATCTCAGTGGGTTCCTAAATTTGATTCATTTATGTCTAATGAGCATCTAATTATCACTCCTAATGTTTCTTCTTTCATCACTCAAGGGCCACCTATGTAATCTACTCAAGTCAAGAAACCGCCTCTCAAAATTAGTCTCACTCCCCCTCCTCTCAAGGCATATATGGCACTATCAAGTCAACCTAAGCAAAATCCTTTAAAAATTAGTTCAACGCCTCTACCTCTCAAGCCATCTACAACATTACCAAGTCAAATTATGCAACCACCTCTCAAAATCAGTCCACCTTCTTCTATCAAGTCTTCTATAGTGTCATTAATCCTACATAAGCTCCAATCAATCACTTTTGTCAAAGAAACTACTCCTATTGATGGTCAAGACACATTTCAAATTCTTCCACCATCGCATGGTCCTACTACTACTTCAACCTGCCATTATGTTGGCCCTCACTCTTATCACGACATAGACAACAATCTCTCACAATAGCATGGTATCTCTCGTGTTGTTGGATAAATATCCATCATTAGCACACTTGGGGGCATTATAGTCACTAAATCATGCACTTTGGGTAATACTTTAGTCTCGGTTTTATACTACTATTTTTATGGTTCTCAAGTGAAAAAGAGTACTAATTAACCCATGTATTTAGCAATGTTACTTTGTTTTGTGTCATTTCTTTCAATCTTGCACCCGCACATGCACAACATGTGTTGTCATTTTGCATTCATCTTATCTTTGACTAGGGCACCCAACTAGGATTGGAGTGCCCCAGGCACCCTAGTCCCCTCTGGGGTGACCTGATCCTCTTTGCACTTTACTCTCATCTTTTGGGTACTTACTAGCCATTTGAGATTTCTATCTTTTTGGTGGTCAACCTTTTCGGGGTTAATTTTGAAATTAGATCAAGAGAACCATATTATAAAGTTATGGGACCATAATGAGGGACCAAGGACTAAGCACTATTATCACCACCTAAAGTTGCATCCATCAAAGGCTTTTAGTGCTCCATTTACATCCATCTAACTCTATCACAAGGGAAAAAGGCTAGTTCATCTGTATCACACTTCATAGGAGCGGAGTTAATTCTATTCCATGTGCCATCTATTTACATTCTATGTCTAGTTATTTCTCACTACTCACAAAGTGCAACTGGCACAAGAGCACCTAGGGTAATATTTTCACACACACACACACCTAGAACTATATTAGGTCTAAAATGTAGTGCAATGCTCAATGATAATTCCATCCATTTGGTAGCTAAGGACAGTCTAACCCCTTCATATGAATCTTTCTTTTTTTAGGGTTTTGATGCTTTTCTTAGGGTTTTATAGGTGTTTCATCCTTCTCTAATTTAGAGTGACATCCAACAAATTTTAGTGACATTCACACAATAGGAAGGGAACACCGGTGATCATTCAATGACAACTCAAAGGAGGTTTCTTGGTCTTTTCCGCAAACCAGGGTGCGTAGATCTTAAACCAGGGTACCTCAGGTTCCCCCATCCATTTCAACGCACCCCAGTCTAGTCAGACAACTTGGATCTACATTTTTATTAGTTTTTGTGTGGTTGTTCTCTCCTCCTATTCATTTGATCTCCACTACGACACAATCCTGACATATATGTGAATCATCTAAGGAATTATTAACCCTCTTTACAAATTAGGGCTTCATATTTCATTACTTAGATTGTTTTGGTCATTTCCTTGTTATTTATCCATTATTTACTACTTTCCATAACATCAGATTAAGCTAGATAGACTATCATCCTCCATTTTAGTTTAATCATTTTGGTGAACCTGACCTCGATATTCATGCTTAAGATCCTCATTTTTCCTTTATCATGGGTCAAATTTCTTTGTCTATTTTAGTTAAGATGTATCCCAATTGTTAGGCTATTCTACAAAAAGCCCTAAACACCATGTATCTTCCTAAAAATACCCCACCACAAAAAACAAGCCCTATTTTTTACCGTTTATTTGATGACCCTAGTCATCATGATCCTTCATCTAATCAATCCATATTGGGCTCCATTCAAGCTTTGCATTCTTTATTTCTAGACAAATTTTAGGTTATGGAATCCACGATTATATCTCTTAAATCTGAAATCCAATAGCTTAAGGACGTTTCTCAAGTGCATGTTTTTTCTCCTTCTGCATCTCATCTTCATTTTATGTCTTCTACATGTGCTCACGTTAGTGAACCTCAAATATTTCCGCTCCGTGTACCTATCAAGTTTGCAATCAATGATAAGCAATAAGTTATTCTTCCAAAACTCATAACTCATTAGTTAATCAACTTGCCATCTGCTCATAGTTATCCTCCTTATCGGCTTGCAAAATATCAAGGTCATCTATATTGCAATTATCATCAAATCAATGGACATACTAACAATGATTGTTATGTTGTACAACAAAGAATCAAGTATCTTGAGCATCAAGGTTTCATCTCATTCATCGTACAACATTATTTTACATGGTCATCTCCACTTGATACATCTCAAGGTTCTTAAATCTAATTTGTCTAATAATGAAATTCAAGAGCCTCCTAAGCAACCACCTACGACATCACTAAGTCAACATAAGCAACCTCCTTTAAAAATCAGTTCAACATCTCTTTCTCTCAAGTCATCCACAACATTACCAAGTCAAATTACACAAACTTCTCTTGAGGATGAGCTCACTCCTCCTTTAAAGGTATCTACGACATCACCATGCCATGCTCAACAACCACCTTCTATAGTTAAACTTATAATTCTATCGTCTGCTATAAACAATGCATATGTCAATGATTGGGACCCAGATGAAGCTTATGATGATGAAGAACCATTTGATAGTAACACACCATTACCACCTCAACGTCCCATCACTTTTGTTAAGGTAATTACTCCTTACATTGATCCATTTAGTGTCTTTTGAATAAATCTCCATCACTTACATACTTGGGGGGCATGACACTTATCATCCACCTCCCTCTTATAAACAACAAACATACGTATTACATATTCATCACATAACAGTACTCACACTCATACAAACATTGTCATTACCCAATGACATGCTCTTGTGCTTCAGTTTACACTTGACTGTTGAGGGCATCTTACACACATGAACCCCACACACTACACAATAGGCATTACACATCTCGCACTACATCTTACCCTCACTGTACATACTACGAATTTTACACATCACATGGTAATCTCTCATCATTGCATACACTACACACATCTACTTGTACGCATTGCACTCACTACCCGATGATGCACTCTAATCTCACAGTCCATACTGGAATATTGAGGGTGTACATCAAACATGAATCTCATCACATTTTTGCATTCATCATTCACCCTTATATCATGCAACATTCCTAGTTTTGTGATAAACACCATATGCTACATTTCCACTTCCGCTTGCATCACTTAGTGGTATATGTCTTAGGCTATAATGTCACTTATTCTCCTCATCTTGTAGTGATATATGCCATAGGTTACATCATCACTTCTGCTTAGTATATGTTTTAGGCTACATCACCACTTTTTCTCCTCATCTTATAGAGATAAACACCATAGGCTACATCATCACCTAATCTAGCATCCCCATCACTTATTATAATCATTCTTTAGTGATATACACTCTAGGCTAAATCATCACTCCTTCACTCATCTTATCATGATATACGCTTAGGCTATAGTGTCACACACTCTTCATCCCTATGTCAGATTTCATCTTTACACCTTCAACACAATGTGCTACACACAACACATATTTCGACCATTTCCCGATGACATACTCTCATTTATGGTTCATTCTTGATTACTGAGGGGGCATAAAAAAATGAACCTCACTTCATACAACTCCATTCACTCGGGGGGCATGTGGCTCCTCTCATTTCACTCTGCATTTCATTCCATCCATCCACAACATGTTGCATATCTTGGTGGCTTTTACTCTTGCTCACATTTTCTTGTCCATGTTCACTTTATTGCACATGCTAGATATATTTCTTTAATGTCATTATCTTTACCATACACATATGCACGTTCACATCCTTTTCTAGTTGTGATTGTAGATACAGGTCTTCTACACATAGCATGGATGCTTGGCTACTACCAGTACCACAATGACTATTGGGGGCATCCACTTTCATACACTACAGGTGTTATTGTTTCATTTTTTCATAACACGCCAATTTCTTGGTTATACATGTTTTTGACATACACTTTATCTTTCTAACATGCTAACGGGTGCTTCATGTGCAACACTTGTTTTGTAATATTACTTGCTACCATGGTTATCTATTTGTTTGTTCTTGCTTGTCATTTTTTCTATTGTATGCGGGCCTTGCCCTTTGTTTAGTGTGCATACTTGTTTGTTTATATGTGGCCACTATGGCCTTGAGTGTCTTGCGACATCATGAGTGGTTTCCTATGTGTGTAACCCACTTTTCACAATCTATGATTGGTTTCTTACTTTTTTACTTGCATTTTATCTTACATATTGTTTTGGTCACTTATACTTGTTTTCTACATGCATGCTTGTCTATACAAACACTTGTTTTTCTAGCCACTTGTTTACATGTGCCTTGGTTTCTACCAAGCACATTCACTTCCCCCTGTAGGGTAGAGTTATAGTTTACACATTTGGTCCTCTTTTGGGGTTTCATTATCTTATTTGCAATGTCACATGCACCCCCAAATATGGGGCATCATTTGAGGTTTACATAGTGTACAATGCAGTACACTATAGTTCAGGTTTTAGTTTTCACCCATGCCACAATGGGTTATACAGCGAGTGGGTTCAGAAAAGTCTATAAAACTCTGATACACAATGGAATTTATAGGACATGTTATCCTTAGCATTTTGGGGAGTAGTTACAGGTTGAGGGAACATTGAAATTTCATCCCTACACTTCTTCATCCAATAGTGTCAGATCACCTAAAAAACCAGGTAGTACAAAGATCTCTTCATATTCTCAGGGAAGTAGTTACAGGTTGGAGGAACATCAGACTTTCCTCCCTACACTTCTTCGGCCATAGTGACGTGAGATCACCTAAAAACTTATACTTCACTGACATTTATAGGATATCCTTTTTTTACCCTTTCTCTCATCATGGATCATGTGCACATGCTCCTTTTTCATTTTTCATATTTTCATTTCATGCTTTTTACACATATACATGTGTATTTGAATACTTGATCATCTTCTCCTTTACAGGTCTATTTGTATGGGAAGCAAACAATCAAAAACAAACAAAAACAACAACAATGTCAACAATAACACTACACATAGCTTACTAACATGCAAGTACATCACACACATTGGCATCTACACACACGCTTCCACCCTAGATTCACTCTAATCACCTTTTACACTTTTACATCTTTAATCTCCATTCTCCATCTTTGTATCACTCCATGCTTTGTCTAGTCCCTTAGCACGTTTTCTACAACATTCTACATGTATATTAGGTAAGCATCTCCATCGACTTTATGTTATCTAGATTTCTGCTCACTAACATAAAGTGGGGGCAAATGTAGTCACTAAATCACATACTTTGGGTAACTATTTAGTCCTGGTTTTATACTACTATTTGTATGGTTCTCAGGTGAAAAAGAGTACTAATTAAACCATGTCTTTGGCCATTTTAATTTTCTTTATGGTGTTTCTTTCAATCTTGCACCCGAATATGCCCAGTCTGTATTGTCATTTTGTATTCATCATATCTATGACAGGGGCACCCAGTAAGAACTAGGGCACCCCATGTGCCCTCATCCCCTTTGGGGTGCCCTGATTCTCTTTACATTTTAATCTCACCTTTTGGGCACTTTATAGTCATCTGATCTTTCTATATTTTTGGTGGTCATCCTTTTCGAGGTTAATTATGAAATTAGATCAAGAGAACCATATACATATAAAGTTATGGGACCATAATGAGGGATCAAGCACTAAGCAATAGTATCACCACCTAAGGTTGCGTCCATCAAAGTCTTATATTGATCCATTTGCATTCATCTAGCTCCATCACATAGGACAAAGGTTGGTTCATCTACATCATACTTCATAGGAGGGGAGTTAATTATATTCCATGCACCATCTATTTAAATTCTACTTCTATTTATTGCTCGTTACTCACAAAGTGTGACTCACACAAGAGAACCTAGGGCATGATTTTCACACACATGCCTAGAACTACATTGGTTCTGAGATGTAATGCAATGCTTAGTGATAAGTCCATCCATTTGGCAGCTGAGGATAGTATGACCCCTTCATATGCATATTTTTTTTTAGGATTTTAATCCATTTCTTGGGGTTTTACAGATGTTTCCTCCATCTCTGATTTGTAGTGACATCCAGTGAAGTTTGGTGACATTCATGTGATAGGAAGATAACACAAGCGATCATTCAATGACACTTCAAAGGAGGTTTCCATGTCATTTCCGTAAACCATGGCACCCAAATCTTATACCAGGGCACCCCAGGTGCCCCCATCCTTTCTACGCACCTCAGTCTAGTCAGAAAACTTGGATATGCACTTTTCTAAGTTTTGTGTGGTCATTCCCTCCTCATATTCATCCAATCTTCACGTCAACATAATCCTGACATATCTATGAATCAGCTAAGGACTTATTAACCCTCTTTGCATAATAGGGTTTCTTATTTCATTACTTAGATTGCTTGGTTCATTTCCTTTATTAATTTATTTTTTACTTACTCATTTCCATAGCATCAGATTAAGCTAGAATAGACTATCATCCTCCATTTTAGTTTAATCAGGAATCATGCTTATTTCTCCCTCTAGCATCAACACACATCTTGCATTCACCTTATTAAACACCTTACTTCTAGCATATACATCTTGACACACACTCTCAACATCATTCCCCTATGACACACTCTCATTCTTTGGTTCGCACTTGATTGTTGAGGGCATATTATACACATGAACCTCACACATTGCACAATAGACACTACACATTATACATCTTCACGCATCATGCACTTTTCTACGTATACAATCTTCCATCTATTCTGCATCATACGCACTTTTTGTTATATACACCTATGCATCGCACACATTCTATACACTACATCATTATACATTTTACATCGCACGCACTTTGTGCCTCCACATTTATATCATCTACACATTTTTCATTGCACACTTCACATTCCACATTCCACATTTCACACACCTAGGACATTTTCTCTTCACCACATCTACTATACCTATTGCACATTTTACTCATCTACTTCTACACATTACACTCCCTACCCTATGATGCACTCTATTCCAGAGGCCCATACTTAACTGCTGAGGGTCTACATCTCAAATGGACCTCATCAACTCAAATGTTCAATCATTCAATCATTTTATCATGTGACATTTCTAGCTAGTGCCTTATTCACACATATCGTGATACGATTTGTGCTACATCATCATGCAATCTAGTATCCTATCCATACATCTTGTGATATATGATTTATGTTAAATCATCATGTTTTCTACCATCATCATGTTCATCTATTGCATGATATATAGATTGTGCTACATCATCACACGTACTATCATTTTACTTGCATGTCTAGTGATATATGCTTTAGGATAAATCATCACACATTCTAGCACATCATCTCTATGTCACATTCAATATCATTGGTGGTGTAAATTAACTTACAACAATTAATATGTTGTTTACTAATTCACATTCATTTAATCATCAAACCAAGGGATGTAAAATTTCAATAATTCCATTGGTGTATGCAAATTTAAGGGAATTTAGGAGGTATGGAAAGAAATAGTTGTCACTAATATACTGAAAATAACAAAGCTTGAATGTACAATACTTGAAACAAAACTCATAACTGAAATCAAATGACTTATAATACTATGACTAAAAATAAAGCTTGTAAATTCATAATGCAGATAAAGAGATAAGTTGCTTCGTAACCTAATCATGCAATGACACAGAGCAACAAAACTATAGAGGGGTTTATCTTACCACAAGTGGGCCTTACCTTGGGTGTTAATCCCTCCCAAGGATTGTAACTAAAATCTCTTGAATAGAACTTAAATTCTTTATTGAATTGGTATGAATATTACATTTAGGAACAAAACAACTTTTGTATTTGCATATCCTTTATTCTTTAATCCTCCATCTAGATTGATTTATAGCATTAACCCTTTTATCTTATACTCTTCAATTACAACAAAAACATGAGAAGAAGAGTTCAACTAGGAGTTTAAACATAGTAAAATATCTTCAATAGAACAATTGGAAGATCTCAAATATATTAACAAGAGTTTCGACACATGCAACATAACTAATTAACAAGTGTTCAGATATCAAACACATAACTCAAGTAATCATTAAGTTCTTTAAATCACATGTTTAACTGATCAATCAATTATTTAGTGAGTTGCAATAAATAATTAGATATATTATTGAGTTATCTTCCATTTCTCATGTTCCAGTTGTAGCTTCCTCTTTACGACACGTACAGACTCAAGTGTCGTTATTCACGTCCCAAGAGATAATCATAATCACAGCTTCTTTTTTTATAGGTGATCTCCTTTGGCTATGAAAGAGTTGCTATGGATAGGTCATTTACTATAGGTGATTCCCTTTGGTTGTGGATGGGTTGCTGCAGATAAGTCATTTGCTACATATAACAAGTTGCTTGCAAAAAAGAGTGGCATCACACAAATAATCATTTAAACAACTTATTGAAACTAAGAGAATAAATCAACACATAAAATACCAAAAAATAAATGTAATTACTTATAACTATATTAATCAATATTCATGTCATAAGTTTAGATTATGATGATAATGTTCAGTAGTATAACTAGGAAATACCAGGGCATGGCATCAATGGCTTAGAAAAATACAAAATATGAGTTGTTTATAAAGGGAATTCAAATAGCTCATCGCACCCCGAGGATTAATTCCTTAAATTTCCCCATTTAAGTGACTCAATTCCCTGTTGTATGACGTTGCATTCACATCTGAAATCAACTGGAGTATCTATCCCTTCCGGTTTTGTGAAGAAGTAACCATTGTTTATCCTTAACCTTTACATAACTCTTCTTTGTATCATTTCATTCAGTGGTCTGTCACATGTCCATGCCGGTATTATAAAGTGGGGGATTGAGGGATGATAGCCAATTGGAAACTAGTTATCTACACAATGAGTTGTAATGACAATGTATGCATTCACTCTTCTTAGATTTGGCATTATGCTAGGGTAAGCGTGCATCTATTTCTTGTGTAGTTTATGAGACATCTCATTCCACCACATCTTACATGCTTCCACCACCTGAATTCCATGATCTTTAACCATTGATCTAGCTTCCTCATGTGTTTCTTTCCTCATTTTCTAAACTCTTATTTTGATCTCCTTATTCTTCATATACTTTTCATACTATTATACAATTTCTCTAGTTTTTGGAGCTTCATCCTTGATCATTAGTGGCTATACCTTCTCCAAATGCATGTATTCCTCCATTTATTTTTCTCTATCCAAATCATTCTCAAAATAAGAATAGATGGATTTGACTTGAACATCTCCAATGTATAAGACTTGAATCCAATCCCTGTCAAACTCAAGATCATAGTTGTACATGTAGAGTTCACATAATAGGAGATGAATTTCATGAGGGATTTTCAAATATAGCCTAAAGAAGTTCCTAGCTCAATTGATATCATATGGTATCTCAGAATTGATGCATGTGAGTTTGAGTTGCAAAATATTCTCTTTTAAGAAAATAGCATAAACATTGGAGGGGGGCATGCATTTGAATATTTCATGGGTAACCTGAATGGTGTCTTCTTTCTTTTTCTTTAGCCTTTTAATTTCTTTCTTTTTCCTCAAGTTCTTGTTTACTGGAAAATGATTTCTTCTTTTTCTCTTTCCCACTTTCCTTTTAACCTATTAACATAGGTCTCAAATTGATTCATCATGTAATCAATGTCAGGAAACATTGTTTGTGTGGCCATTTCCTCGTAAACAAGTTTTCTTACCATTTCCTCAATAACAATTTTTGGGTTACCTAGTGCTACATCCATTTGGTGTTCACTGATATGTGGTGTTTTCTCACAAAATGGTGATGTTTTCTCCAACACTTGCTCAATTACATATTCCTCAACCATAGGAGTGTTTTCTAATACTTTTTCAACTTCTACAGACATCTTCCTTTCCTTAATTCCATGTACGAGGTGCTCAATGACTTCCTCAATAGCTTGGGGCATGTGTTCATATTCAATTTATTGATCAATTTCTTCTTCTATTTCTTCCTCATGACCTTCTACTGCATGAACTAGCTCATCAATTTCCTTTCCAATTTCTTCTCATGTCTTCACCTCATAACCTTCTATTTCAAAAATTGTCTCATCTTTATAAGTTGCCTCTGCGTGCTCCTTCATGGATTCTTCAGGGTATTCTTGTCCAGTTTCTCCTCTAACTTCTTCTTCCCTTTTCTCTACATGACCCTCCATTACACACACTATCTCCACATTCTGAGCTTTCTCTTCTTATCCCTCCATGGGATCTTTAGGGAATTGTTGCTCATAAAATTTAGCATCATTACCTCCCTAAACTGTTTCCACGGGCTTAATGTTCTCCTTTGCATCTTCCACATCACTGTCAAGTGATATGGTCTGTGATTTTTTTGGCTTGGAGGTTTTTGGACTTTTGGTTTTTAGCCTATAAGAGTGTTGTGGACCATGGTGGCATAGGAGTGGAATTGGAAGACTTCCTTTTACCCTTAGAGGTAGATGATTCAGGAGTAGAGAATTCTATGAGGGTTTCAGCAATATAAATTCTTTTAGGTGATATTGTTTCAGGATTTTTCTCAGTAGATGGAAAATTCTTAGAAGCAAGGGGTTTTAGGCTAGGGGTTTGATGTTGTAGGCTCAGATACATGTTTGGAAGAGATCTCATTACTTTTTCTCCTCTTCCTCCTATTTCTGAATAATTCATCAATACACCTAGCCCTTGCAAAATCTTCCCACCTTATCTCAGGATAATCCCTCTACAGGGTGTGATTTACTATCAAGGTAATGAGACAATGGTGTGACAGTGTAGACTTTTCCTTTTTTTCCTCTCTACTCATCCTCTTCAATATCTCAATCAATAAATTGGGTATATTCACTTGCATGTTGTTCTTTAAGTGATTTATCAATTTGAAGTGAACTGTATTCAACCTAGAATATCTTTCCTCACAGGTAAAATACTTAATTACATAATTGGAAATCTAAGCCCATAAGGGTTTAAGGGAATCTCTTTGTGTACCTTGTCTATCGGTGATGAATGCATCATCATCATCTATAAATTCTCTTCTGGACACTTCCGGGCTAGCCTTCTCTAGAAATGGTTCTCCCTAGGTAGGTAGTCCAGTACAAGATTTCATCACCGGTATCACTTGATGAACCCTTCACTATTGCCTCTCCATTAGTAAGTGTGTTAGCAAACTCTTCAACCATTTCTTCATTGAATCCTTGAAATCAGTTTATGTAATCCAACCAACAATTATCTTGAAAATACTATAAAATTTAAGGGTTCCTAAGAAGATTAGAATGCTCTATGGGTTCATGTCATATCAAATATCCTCCCATTGTGAATCTATAATCTATTCTAGTCTCAACACGCAATCACACAACTTTACTTAAAGAAATTATGCATAATTGAGTTGTGTTGAATTATTTTGAGTGTTTTTTAACTTTGAGATCGAAAGGACACGTTGCATGGTTACGTGAGAGATCATTGATTGATGTGTCTATATGAAGCGTGTAAATTGAATTGATTTGAAAACATGGGCTTATGTGGAGGGATGCATCATAGCATGAAAGGTGAATATGTTTTAAGTATAGTAAATACATGATGACTTGGCATAAATGCTAAATAATGATAATCATTCTAATTATACTTTAATAAAGTGATAGTGGAGTGCACTTATCTCGATGTCTGTTTGGAATGATTATTGTGCATGATTTATTTGGATTTGTGCTTGGATGCATTCAGACTTGCTATAATGCTGCAGAAGTTGTTATGATGTTGTAGACATGTTTTGAAATGATATAGTTTGGTCCTTACTAAAACTAGATAATTCCTGAAGAGGGAATGCCAGTTTGTTGAGGTGCTAATTGTCTCTTTTCCATCTCTTGCACGTGCATATATCCTTGATTTTCAATCATGCATTGACAAGTTCATCCAAACACAAAAGACAAAATAGGTGTTTGTTGCATGTTGCTGCAATTGGAACCTTCAGTCATTGCATTCTCTACTTGTGATGGAGATTATAAACTCTAGAAATCACCTTACATCAAACCGTGCAAAACAAAAACTCTAAGAAATAAAAGGTTAGCAGAGTGTTGCTGATCACTAAAAGGGCTAATCACAACACTTTTATTTGTCCCTGGAATTTTCAGCAAGATGAATTAGGAGAAGATGAGCCAGAAGGATCAACTCCTAATTTTAATTTTGATGTGCTTACTTCCATCCTGCTTTAACCTCCTCTGAACTGTTGCATGAATGTATTTCTGTCAACTGGTTTCTTATATAATCTCAACCTATGACCATTGACTAATAGCTTGAACCTTGCAGGATCTATAGTGGTGAGTTTTACAGCTCCATTAGGGAATATTTTCTCGATTTCATATGGGCCTAACCACCTTGTATTGATTTTTCCCATATGATCCTTGTACTTTGAATCAAACAAGAGTGCCAAGTCACCTTCTTGAAATTATCTTGTCTTGATGTACCGGTCATGCCATTTGATTCTTTTCTTCAGAATTAATTTTGTGTCATGTATTGTTTTTCTCCTTAATTCATCTAACTTATTGAGTTAGATAATTCTATTCCTTTGAGCTTCAGATAAATCTATGCCTAGCTAAAGTATAGTACTCAGTTTTTTGTGCACAAATTCAATTTGTAAAACAACAGTCTTACCATACAAGAGTTCAAATGGTGTGAAGCCAGTTGTTGTTTTCCACATTGTGTTGAATTCCCATACTACCTCTGGAAATCTATTTACTGAATCTTTCATGTTAAGTGTAACGGTCTTTTTCAAGATGGCCTCTATCTCCCTATTTCTAACTTCTACCTAGCCATTATACTGGGGATGGTATGGTGTAGTCTTCCTATGCTTGATTTTGTACTCCTTAACTAGATCATAAATTACATGAACAATAAAGTGTATACCTTTATTAGTAACAATCTCCTTTGGAACTCCATACCTGGTGAAGATGTGATCATAGAAAAACTTGGCTACTTTCTCACTTTTTTGATTTGATATTGTCTTCACCTCTATCCACTTGGTTAGATAATTTGTGCATACCAAGATGTATTCTTTTTGCTGAGATTTAGGATCTATAGGGCCAATGAATCATAAGCCCCATTTTTCAAAAGGATACAAGACCAATTGAGGATACAATGAAATTTCATCATATTTGGTGGGATTTCCCATTCTTTGACACTTATCACATCTCCTGGTGTATAGTGTTGCATCCTTATGCAATGTTGGCCAATAATATCTAGTTTTTAACACTTTCTTCATTGTTATTTTTGCAACAAAATTACCTCCACAAGGCTCACTGTGGTAGGATTTGAGGACATCCAATATCTCCCCATAATCTATACACCTTATCATGATTTGATCTTGTCATGTATGAAATAAAAATATAGCTATCCATGAAAAATGTACACTCTTTTCAACTATATATTTCTTCCAAGAGTATAAGTAATGTGGAGGCGTTTTACTTGAGACCAAATAGTTAGCTATGTTTGCATACCAAGGTGTTTTTGTAGAAATAGAAAATAAGTGCTCATCTGGAAAGGAGTCATAAACTACTTTCTCTTCATCATTAGTCTCCATCCTTGAGAGGAAATCTGCTACCACAGTGTCCTTGTCAGGCTTGTCCAATATGGTGACATAAAACTCTTACAGAAGGAACAACCACCTTATGATTTTGTTGCTTACTATTGGTTTATTTATCAAATATTTGATTATAGCATTATCAGTGTGAATGAATACTGGATAACATGTTATGTAGTGTTTGACTTTGTTGATAGTATATATAACTGCCAAGAACCCCTTTTCTATGACTGTGTAATTTAACTCTACATGTTACAAGTTCTTGCTAACATAACTCAAAACTCCATATTTTTTTCCTAGAACATATCTAATAACATGGTCTAATGCATCAATGTGGATATGGAAAGTAAATTTCTGATCTGGTCCTCTTAATACTGGAGTAGTAGTTAACATTTGCTTTAAAGTCTTAAAGGCATCTTCATAATGTTCAGTCCATATAAACTCAACATCCTTATCTAGTAATGTAAAAGGCGGCGTTGCAACCTTGCTAAAATCTTGTATGAACCTTCTTTAATATCCAAAATGACCTAGAAATCTTATAAAATCCTTTTGTTTCTTTGGTGTTGGCAGGTTTATTGTAATAGATACCTTTATTAGATCAACTTAAATTCCATTAGAAGAAAGATAGTGTACCGAGACTATACCTTCAAACATCATCATGTAGAATTTTCCATTTCTTAAGGACATGTTGTGTTCTTTTCATCTCTTCAAAACTTTGTCCATATTTTGTATAGCTTCTTCAAAATTACTCCCATGTATAGTGAATTCATACATGTAGACTTCCATACAGTCATTTATTAGATCTTAAAAGATACTCTAGACTGCCCTTTAGAATGTAGCAAGTGCATTACATAATCCAAATGGAAGAACTGAATAAGAAAATGTTCCCCATGGACATGTGAAGGTAGCTTTGTCTTGATCCTTCGGTGTAATCTGAATTTGATTATAGCCATTATATCCATCAAGAAAAGAGAATTATTTCTTACAATCCAAAGTATCAAGTACCTGATCAATGAAAGGCAATGAAAAATGATCTTTCTTTGTTGTTGCATTCAGCTCCTTGTAATCTACACAGATCCTCAATTTTCCATTCTTCTTTGGAAGAATGAGAAGGGGTGATACCCACTAACTATTTGATTTGGGATATATAAATCCATCATCCAGTAACTTATTCAATTATTCTTTTACAATCTCTCTCCCTGTTGGATTCATTCTCCTTTGTGGTTGCCTGATTGGTTTGCAATTTTCCTTCATATAAATCTTATGAGTGAAAAGCTTAAGATGAATCCCACGCATGTCACCATAAACCCATGCAAATGCCGCTTTATATTTTTGCAGAAGAGAAATCAACAATTGCTCTTGCTGCATACTTAGCATCTTGTTTACATTAAGTGGCCTTCCTAAAGTTATTTCCTCTTGCTTGGAGAGATCAATAATTGAAATACATTGTTGCTAAAATAATTCAGTATGTAGTCATGAGGAATAAGTTGATGGAGAATACAATTCTTAAATGGAATATCAATGGTGCTTTACTGCAGTAGAACTTGGTTCAAGCGATAGTTTAAACACCATA
Source organism: Taxus chinensis (assembly GCA_019776745.2). NCBI lineage: Eukaryota > Viridiplantae > Streptophyta > Pinopsida > Cupressales > Taxaceae > Taxus > Taxus chinensis. Next base: position 101,309,901 of record CM034155.1, read on the forward strand.
ATCAGTCATCCAATTCTTCATTTCTTCCATAGTTATTCACCAAGACATTAGATAAAACTATAGACACCAAATTTGGGTCACACTCCCCTCGGTCCCTTTTAATTAATCAATGTAACGCATTTACCTAGCCATGACCCCTTTACCCCACATGGATATTAATTTAATCACTTACAATTGAATTAATATTTATCCTCACGTTATTAATTAATTTAATTATTTTAATTCAGTTAATTTAATCCTCACACATCCACCTCACCCCAGACTCATTCCAGGGGTATTTAACTCACAATGACCAAGTCATCACTCTCAGCACTGAGTCATCACTCCCAGTGCTTAGTCACCACTTGACTTAGCTAAATGAGACTTCTTCCTAAACCTAACTGGACTTCTTCTATGATCTTCCTACCTTTCCTAACGAGAACTCCACTTCCCTAAGCAGACCTAACTTTGAAAATGTGCTGAATCTGGGAAGATCTACCTAGTTTTGGTAAAAAAGACTATTTCACCCTAACCGATGCCAGTTTATCCTCAGCCAGTGCTGGTTACCTAACCACCATCGGTTCCTTTATATATAATTTTACAACTCCTTACACGGGTTGGTCATTCAGTTCTTGGATCCTTATTGCATTCAAGCTCTCATACATCCAGATGATGAACACACACAACCATAGTAAAATACAAGCAACTGGTTCCCCTTCCAGAGCATTGGAATACTCACGGGAGCACATAGGTTATACATCCATGACACTAGACTCAAACACCTCTTCTTCGATAAACCATCAACCATCTCCACTCACAGGATGTGCAAAATACCAAGTAAGTAATATGATTTTAATCATTTGTGCTTATTCCATTGTAGATCTCTTGCTCCTTTCAATATTTCATTTCTTCGGTTAACCGTATATCACCTTCTTCCCATCAACCTACTATTCAACCACCCTAAGTCCTTTCACCCTTCTTAACCTCCTTCTTAGTATTCCTAAGTCTTCTCAGCCATATTACAACCCAAACCACACTACCCTCACTCTCTAGGCAATCAAAAAGAGCATAAGAACCCATTTTTAATATTTTACTACCTATTTCCCCTACCAACATCGGTTCTCTGACCGTCATTGGTTTCCTCCCTATACCGGCATTGGTCACCCGACCGATACTGGTCTCTGTGTCATTTTATATTCTCAGACTAGCAAGCTTCCCAATCACCCAAAACCAACCCAGACCTCAACCAATCAGCCCCAGACCCTTACCAGACCTCTGACACACATGTCTGACCCTAACAAAGCCTAGGTTCTAATTAGATTTAGTGTTGCATTTCATATTTAGCATTGAATCTAGTGTATTGTGTGTATGAGAAGATTAAATCATTACATCACAATAGGACCTATTTATTTCATTTTCTTATTCACATTAAATTTTTATTAAATAGTGGATTGATAACATCTCTATGAAGCACCACGCTTCATGGATCTGGCATAAACTAGGCAATCCACTGTCATATGCTATTTATTACTCTTCTTATGGTCTTTATTTGCATTTACAGGTAGTCCTTCCTAGACAAAAAGGAGTTCTCTACGATCAGCTTTGATAACATCAACAACATACGCATTCTACCTTCTACCTTCAATACACAGGTATTCCTCCTTAACCACTTACCCTCTATTTGTTTCATCCTAGAAATCTTAAACTTATTGGTGAAACATTTTGGTTTGCCTAGTGGGACCCCATTTTGGGTTCTTTTGCATTATTCATTCTTAGGGAATCATTGTGTGTCTATTTCCTTTTGAAAGAGTTTACATTAAACTTTCTCCCTTGGAACATTCTTCCTCTTCTACTTGTCTCAGTGAAACTCATATTTTGGACTAAAAAGAACACTTCTTTTTACTCTATATTGAATTAGTGAAAGACATACTCTTGCCTATTCATCATTTCTCTCATCGAATTTCATTTTGGATTTGGGTTTAAAATATTTGCATCTCATTTATGCCTGCTGCATTTTAGCTCATTTAAATTATGGTAAGCCTATATGCTGGAAGTCATGACCAATTGATGGTTGAAAAATTGAATCATAGTTCACTTTGTACACAAAATCCCAAATCAAACCACTGAAACAAATAACTCACTGTTTAAACATCTTCCCTCTCGATATTTACCGTTAACGACTAATAATCAGATTAGTGGTGGAGCCAACTGGTGTTTTGGCCAGTCATCATATCAGAGTAGGGCCTCACGTACTGTAAAGTATATATTGGGGACCCCAAGCCAAAATTTACCTGAAACCAACCATAGTTATCAGTTTTCGTAGGGAACCTTCGTTGACTAAAAATTATATTTTATTCACAAGTCAGTCCTAAATGGCATAAGCCACAACATAGGATTTCATTTTTGTTATCTTTTTGCTTGATTTTTGTTTTGAGGTGTGAGTTCATCTTTCTCCATTTTTCTCTCCCTACACACTCCATAATCATAGTTGGTGTATTCCAACTATTTTTGAGTTTGTTAGGATCTATCATTGTTATACTAAAAATTATGGGTTATCCTTTTATTTGATCTAAATCACCAAAATTCACTTTTTCCATCTCTTCACAGATTTAACAGTAACTAGTATTGGTCCAACGACCACCACCGGTTGACTGACCATTGTCGATTTTGTGATTTTTTTGTCATTTTTGCTAAAATAGCATTCAATCTACATTTTTGTTCAATCTGTGACTTATTTTTTCACCTTATCATATTTTCTGTGTTCGTTTATCACCTACAGAGTTTAGATGCATCTCATGCATACCTTTTCATCTCCATATTTTAATTTGTTATTCATTCATAGTAGCCGGTATCGATCCAACGACCGCCATCAGTTTACTGTTAGAGTAGGTATTTACCTTAGCCCATGTTCACCTAGGTACTTTATTTACCTTTATTGTATTTATACTCACCCACTTATGTGAGTGGATATTTATTTTATCTTATTTAGATATTAAGAGATATTATCTAGTTGTTAGGTATAGTTCTTTCCTTGATCTATGGTATTGATTAGATCCTTGATGTCTAGTTCTCTCCTAAATCTATTGTCTTGACTAGTTCTTTGATGACTAGTTATTTCCTTGATTTATGGCTTGATCTACGACCTTGACTGGTTCTTAGATTATTATTCCTTACCTATTTAAGCAAGGCCCATTCTCAATGCATTGCATTGAGTTCCATAATAATATATGATATTGCTACTCCTTTGTTTGCAAAGGTTTTATGTAAAGCTATTCTGGTGAATTGCTTTCATCTTATTGATCGTAGTGTTTGATTAGCATCTGTGTTCTTGGCTTGGTACGATCTGGTTATCGTTCCTTTTATTTACTGACCGTTTTCGGTTCCTTTCAGTTTTGGTCACTTAACTAAAATGGTGTTCAAATCACTTCCTTTCTTTGACTTCCTTTGTCACTCCACTCCATTTCTAGGTCTTTTATACCACATTCAGAACCAGTTTCACTTGATATTCACCCTTTATCTCCAAGTTTTCAAATCTTTCAATTTTCCAAAGTAACCAACATCGGTTCATCGACCAACATTGGTTACCCTCCTATACTGGCATCGGTTACCTAACTGGCGTCGGTCTCTATGTTTTGTTTTTTTAATAAAAAAAACAATTGATTTCCACTTTCCAAATCCATTATGTTCCATCTTTCTATGTTTTTGTACCATCAATAGAGCTTAGATTACCAGTTCTACTGTCATTCACATAGTTTTGACTCATTTTCAGGCCCCTAAAATATTGACTAAGTACAAAAAGGCACATGGGTGCGCAAGGCCTAAGTTGAAGGATGGGCATGCAAGAAGAATGCGCATAAGGCATGGTTCTAGGAGTGTTTTAGAAGGACTATGTTATGCGTTGGCAGAACAAGGTCTCAGGACTTAGTTGTATTTGCATATAGGCAGGGCACGAGAAAAGCATGACCCTCCTGCGCATGATGAATGGATAAGGTGCCAGCCTGGTGACAGGTTGGCCTAGGAAGGAATATGCCCTGCGATGGAAGCTTCTAGAAGACCATCATGGCAAGGAGTGGAGAGCTCAGGCCTGGAGGAGCATGCTCCCATGGAGGACCACATCTAGACACTTGGTGATGGATCTGAAGCCTTAGAAAGAAGATTTGGTAGTTCAAGGGGCCTATAAATACAAGCACCCACTGAAGAATAAAAGAGAGAGATCAATAGAGAGTGGAGCTCTGCAGAAATGCTGTGAGGAGTTGTATTGGGTTGGGTAGATAAAATATAGGAGAAGGATGCATCAAGGGGCTTGGGATTGTAAATTTTCTTTTTGAAGAGCTAAGGAATGTAGATCCAGTTATGATGTATGACTTTGGTCTACCATATTGTGATGTTTTGTAATGAATCTAATGGATGTAATGAGGTTACCAACTTATTTGAATATGATCATTAATGATTCTGGTCCATCCTCATATCTTCATAGTTCTGTTTCATGTATGTTTATGAAATGAGTATGAATCCTTATGCATTTTCCTTTTTGTTTGATTTCAGTCCCATTTTGTTAAAGTATTTTTCTGTCTGGAATGACTGTATTAGTCTAGAAGCCGTTCTGAGCTCTATGATGATTGCATGTCTCGTTTCCACTCACTATCTTTAAATTCCTATCATAGATGATGTTTCCCACTAAAATCACATAAAGGAGAGACTCGGCACCCACGTGTGCCTCAGGTGAGTGCCTAGCACCTGCTGGGTGATAGGCCGGTGTGCATGGGGTTCCCTTGTTCTTTGGTGGGTGTAAAAATGACTACATCTTGATTCCATTGTTAGGACCTTTTTTCAAAGTTGTAGTGGGAAATAGTATACATCATGATCGGTGCAATGAGTGATGACAGAGTGTTTAACTTTGGAAAGTGTTGAATCATGGTTTAAGAGCACAGAGGATGAATTTTCTCAGAGATTCAGCACTGGACCTGAGTTTGATGCATGTAGATGGGTAGAAGAGAACCTCTACCATGATTTGTATGAAACTTTTTTCTGTTGCTTCCCAGTAGAGTTGTATGAATGGCTCTTGGCATATGCATCTAGATCAAGCTGGTATTATAGATCATTTTCTTGGACCCAAGAAGAGTACTAGAGGCTGCAACATACAGATCTGATGTGAACTTGTGTTGTGGATCATTGGTGGAAAGGAGTGCTGACTAGCTACACCCTGGAATATGCTATTTCCATGTATTCTTGTCTGGACATTGCTGAGTTTGAGTTTCTGTGGGAGCCCAGAGGATCATTTCTATGTGTTATCCCTCTGGAAATGAAGATCTTGGTTATTACCTTGAGTTTAGAGGCATTTCTGATGGCTGGCTAAACTATTCTGAGCACTGGGTGAGGAAGCTAGGGTGGAGGAAGATGGTAGATATTATGACTGAGAAAGAAAGGGAGGAGAGATGGCTCAAGTATAGTGAAGTGCATGAAAGGTAGATTTTTAGACAATGCAAGGTTATAAGTGTGATGGATATATGGAGGTAGACATTACGGGAAGGATTTGAGGTTCACGCAGAGGATGTGGAACCTGAGCAGTCTATGCTACCCCATCTTGGCAAGCACATAAGAGAGACCCCTTTGGCTTCTGATGAGAGTTCGTTGCACGGAGAGAGAAGAGTCATTGGCATGCATCTGAACCCACCTAGTGACCAAACCCTGGCACTTGGTTTTCCTAGATCAAGGGAAGAATATCATTAACCCAGCTGGTATCAGTGGAAGTGACAGATCTGCACCCAGGAGATATAATTTCTCATTTGGGACTTCTATGGTTGCACATACCATTCCAGTGTTTGGAGGAACTTTCAGGAAGAGTGCGGATACACAAGCTTTGGTCTCATGTCTGGGAGTGGCATGGGGTACACTATTGGTAGTGGGACGTTATCACAAACCGTTGGTGCACAGTTCAATGGAACTTTGGGGACCCTAGGTGCGACCGCTTCAGGCCCATTACTAGCTGCATGAGGATTTAGAGGTGGAACTGGTGGGACTAGGGGAATAAAACCTAGTTGATCCAGTGGATCTGGTGGGTTAGGAGGCACAAAATTGGTGGATCTAGTGGATCCAGTGGCGGAGGAAACACCAAGGGAAACCAAGGCTCTGGCTCAGGAGGACAAGGACCCCAACCACCCCCAAGTGTTTTTTGAGATGTCTTTACACTTACCAGACTACAGGGGTATTGAAGATGCTGCAGAGCATGTTCACAAGTGTGAGTTCTATGGCACACAAAGGGGATCACAACCCCGAAATGGAAGGCCAGTTAGTTTGCAACAACGTTGCAAGGGTGTGCACATAGCTGGTATAGGAAGTATGACCCACATCAGATGGTGGTAGATTACACCACATTGAAAAACACCTTCCTAGTAGAATTCCACATCCCTGAGTTTGAACAAAAGAGCATCAACGCCCTTAAGGAGATTCAGTAGGGAATGGCAGAGAGTGTGTGGGAGTATGACGTGTGGTTTAAGACTCTCCTGTCAAAATTATCATATGACATTCACCCTTCACAACATGCTCAATGGTTTGTTGGAGGGTTGATAACCCCATTTAGAAGAGGATTTATCTCATAAGAATTTCATAGACCCACGTGAGGCGTTGGAAGCTTACCCTACGCGCTGAAGCTATTGGGAGCATTGACACTAGTGTTAGCCCATTTCTGGAAGCTCAAATCACTGCTATGGCTAAGCAGTTGGAAAATTTATCTGTGAACTCAACTCATGAGACTCACAGTGGAATGTGGTGTACATATTGTGAAGTAGAGGGGCATGTCAAGGATAGTTTCCCCCGGAAGATAGTACGCACGTAGTAGTAGACTGTGAAATTTTTCATGGGGACCATGATGCGAGTAGATGTCCCTTGTTACAGTGCACAATTCGGAAGAATGTATCTTGCTACTATAAGATCTACACCTCTACAACCCATGATACCAAGGATTGTTGGCTTATTGACCAGATCCATGAGGCCATTGATCATGGTGTGTGCCAGACCAACATTGCCAGTAGTTCTAAGGGTGATGATCACCATTATGAGGAGTGCGCAGATGGAGGCGTGCATGGAAGGGGATTTTGCGGAGGATTATGTGGTCATGGTAACCATGGAGGAAGAAGTGAGTTCCCATGTGGAACCTATTTTAATTGTGGATCTACAGACCACTACAAGTGTGAGTGCCCAAACTTATTGCAGTGCTCATGGTGTGGGAAGAAGCACAAGTATGAGGAGTGCCCTGAGTTGTTTGAGCACATGAGTCAGCAGCACTGGAAAGACAAGGGCACTGCAATGGTAAGCATTAAGAAGGTTGACACACAATGGATGCCATGGGTGACACGTGATGTAGGCTTGGAACCTGTTATGGTAACAACAAGAGCAGAGGCCACATGGAAAGGAAATGCCAAGGTAGAAGAACCTAGTTTCAAGGGAAGAAGTGGTACATGGGAAGTACCCAGACCCTGCACATCAGAAGGAGGTATATCAAGAAACCATGGACATCATTCAAAGTTTACAAGGAGAAATCCAGTGTCTAAAGGAGCAGTCCAGGAGGGAGGAGCAAAGAAGGAAGGTCGAGGCACCAAAGGATGACCTGGATGAGGTCAAGGAAGTATGTAAAATGCTAAGGCAAGAGAATATTATTCCCTTGCTAGGAGCATGGTTGAGAGAGAAGGTACCACGCATCGGAGAAGAGTGTGAGAGGAAGGTCTTGCATGCAAACCTTCCCCCTCACAGCCTTGACTATGATAAGGAGATCACATTAAATGTGGTCATGGATGGATGGCTCCTTAGTAATATCCTCATTGACATAGGTGCATGGAGGTCAATGTTCTCACCTTGGATGCATGGCATCAGATGGGAAGACCTGCATTACAGCCATCTTTGAATGTGTTGTATATGAAAAAAAAATGAAGGCAATGCCCATCAGTGTCTTAAAGGATGCAGCTATCACCATTCAGGGGGCTAAGTTTACTGGGGACTTTGAAGTCTTGGTGCTCACTGAGGTAGACAATTTCCCAGCATTACTTGGGCACCCATGGTGCTATAAGAACAATGTGGATCTTCGGTTCAACAAGGGATACATAAGCTTTGAAAATGAGGAGGAACGGGTCATCATACCCCTGGCTGATGGAAAATCAACACCCTATACTAAACCTTTGGGAGAAGAGGTCCTGGATAGAATATATGTGTGCTCAATTAGGGATCCAGAGGTAATCCATCCCACAGAAGGAGTTATCCAGTTTGAGGATGCTCAGTCCTTAAGTGACACCACCAGTATAGCATGTGATAATTGGGCGCATGGGACCTATGAGTTAATCAGATGACATTTGAGAGGATCGGTGACAAAGGTGACAAAGGCATGTATGGTCTGGTGCCTAGGAGGAAAGAAGCTACCTAAGTATTCAGGAGGAGCCTTCCCTGAGATCTTTTTGCAGGAGATGGAAGCTCAGTGGAAGAAGGAGAATGAATGAAGAGGGATGTTAAGCTATGTCCTACTCAGAACTGTTGCATGCTGGTGGGCGACACATCGGGATAACCTCTTGGAATGGTGCAAGGTGAGAATTTCCTTCTCCATAAGGTTTTGCAGGAGCAACGTGCCCACGGCTATAAAAGACTACCATGGTAAAGAGACCACTTCCTTCCATATCCAAGCATGTGAGACAGCCTGGATGGGAAGCACAGAAGCATTGCCACCTTCATTATGGGTTCACAAGTTGTATTCCACCCTACAAGGTTGTGCATGTGCATGGTACATTCATGTTGAGACATGCCGCCAGACAGGGAATTGGCAAGAGTTAGCGGTTGATCTCATTCAAACATTCGAATATCAGAGTACAAAACCCTTGGTGGATAAGGCATTGTAGGTTGTCAAGCACCTTACCATTGGGGATAGTGCCATGGCAGAAGATAGGCTACTGGACTTGCTAGGTGAACCTGGCCTGGAGGCATGCTTTGAGGAAGAAGAAACAAAAGAGATATGGTTTGAGCATGCGTGTATAGAGAAAGAAAAAGGAAAGATGGTTTATATAATTGATGGGGAAGAGGCAGAAAACTTGGACGTTGACCATTCTGTAGGGACGCGTGAGGTGTTAGATAGTTCTGATGAATGGGTGCGTGCCTATCATGAACCTTTAAAGACAAAGAAGGTTAACATCGGCTCAGGAGTAGAACCCAAGGAGGCAATCATTGGAGACTATTGGTCAGAGAAAGAAGTCTCTAAGATCATTGATCTTTTACGTGAGTTTGAGGATTTATTCCCACGTGGGTATCATGAACTAAAAGGCATTCACCATTCCTTGGGGGAAATGAGAATTAAGTTGAAGGAGGGTGTGCACCCGGTCTAGAAGAGACCATACCGAATGAATCCTAACCTGCGCGTGAAGGTCAAGGAAGAAATAGACAAGATGATAGCGTCAGGCATCATTGAAGTTGTTGAAGAGTCAGAGTGGATAAGTCCAATGGTAATTAGCATCAAGAAGGATGGAAGGATAAGGATCTATGTTGATTACAGGGACCTGAATGCAGTGTGTATCATTGATCCTTTCCCAACCCCATTTACTGAAGAAATTTTAGAGGGAGTGGCAGGACGCGAGGTCTACTCTTTCACAGATGGATTCTTGGGCTATCACCAGGTGAGGATCGCAAAGGAGGACCAGAGGAAGATGACTTTCACCACTGAGTGGGGAAGTTTTTCCTATACAGTCATGCCTTTTGGGTTGAAGAATGCACCTATTGTGTTCTCACGCATTGTGGTACAAGCTTTCTAGGACTTCATCCATAAATTTCTTCAAGTCTACCTGGATGATTGGACAATATATGGGCTAGTGAAGGACCATTGTGACAACTTAAGGTTAATGTTTGAAAGGTGTCGAAAGTTGAGGATATCCCTCAATATTAAGAAATGTGTCTTTGCTACCCCATTTGGAACATTATTGGGACACATCATATGTAAGGAAGGCCTACTAGTAGATCCCGCAAAAGTTGCAGTAATTGTGGGATTAAGGGAGCCTACTAGTCAAAGTGCAGTGCGTGGATTTCTTGGGCATATGGGGTACTACAAGAAGTTCATCAAGGGATATGCCAAGATCACCACACCTTTAGAAGAGTTGCTTAAGCATAAAAGTTCCTTTCATTGGGGAGAGGCACAGTAGAAGGCATTTGACACTTTAAAGGATAGGCTTGTCACCACACCCATACTATGATTCCCCTCTTGGGATAAGCCCTTCCATGTTCATGTTGATGCCTCAAGGACTGCCATTGGAGCAGTACTTGCACAACCTGGTGAAGGGATTGTTGATCATCCTTTGTGCTTTGCAAGCAGGAAGTTAACACCAGCGGAGTAGAATTATACTACAACTAAGTGCGAGGCATTGTCAATGATCTACGCGCTTCACAAGTTCAGACAATATTTGCTAGCAACTCCATTTATATTTTACACTGACCATATGGCATTGAAATACTTGGTGAACAAGCTTGTTCTACAAGGGCGCATATGTTAGTGGGTACTATTGTTCCAAGAATTCGAGTTCACGGTGGTTGTCAAACTAGGAAAAAGTAATTCCAGACCTGATCATTTGTCTAGAATCGATTCAGGGGAGGATGCACAAAGCATTGAGGATACCATGTCAGATGCACAACTATTTAGGTTACGGTGCATGCCCTCAAACTTAGAAGATATTGCAGTATTTCTCAAGACAGGTGTAGCACTGGAAGGGATGAAGGCATTGGATAAAAAGTGGTTAGCTATACGCTCTGCACCCTACATGTTGATTAGTGGGGATCTATACAAACTAGGACGTGATGAGATTCTGCATCGGTGTGTGCTAGAACATGAGCACCTAGCCATAATAGAAGAAGCACATGGAGGTAGTGCAGGTGGACACTATGCAGGTGATGCCACTGCACGCAAGATATTAATGGCTAGATTATGGTGGGAGACCCTATATCAAGACTACAAGGAATATTGCAAGGCGTGTGACCATTGTCAGTGCATTGGAAAACCAGGTGAAGAGATGAAATGCCTTTGCACCCTATTCCCAGTGCCGAGCCATTTAAAAAGTGGGCTATAGACTTCATAGGCCCTATTGCACTAGTTGTGCATAGGACTAGACCACGGTATATAATCGCTTGCATAGATTACTTGACAAGGTGGGCAGAAGCAGCACCTACTAAGGATTTTACAACAGCTACTGCAGCAAGGTTCCTATGGGAAAACATTATTACAAGGTATGGATGCCCTTTGAGTTTGACTAGTGACAGGGGTACACATTTTTTGAATGAGATAGTAAGGATTCTATTAGCAGAGTTCATGGTGGCTCATCACAAGACTACACCTTACCATCCACAAGAAAATGGAACCGCGGAGGCATTTAACAAAATACTTAGTCACACATTGACTAAGATCTGTGATGTTGGTAGACAGGATTGGGATGACAAAGTATCAGCCATTCTTTGGGCATATAGGACAACCTACAAGAGGTTGAATAAGGCCACACCATTTCAATTGGTGTTTGGCACGGAGGCTGTCCTACCAGTTGAATTCATGTTACCTTCTCTGTGTATAGCACGCACAGGAGGATTAGATGATGAACAAGTGTTGGAAGAAAGAATTGACAATTAATGCAATTGGATGAAAGATGATCACTCAGCCAGGTGGAGCCAGAGGACTGAAAAATAAAACAAAAGGCATGGCATGACCGTCACATTAAGAACAAGAAGTTTGAGGTTGGGCAGATGGTCTTACTATATGATTCAAAGTTTTTGTGCCATCCTAGGAAGTTAAAATTCCATTGGTTGGGCCCCTACATCATCTCATACATTCTTGATTCAGGCGCATGCCAGTTGTAAGCACTGGATGGGATGAGATTACTAGGACACTTCAATGGAAGTAGGCTGAAGCCCTACTATAAATAAGTCTTCTTGGTGTTTGTAATAAGGTAGTATTGCCAGTTAGTTTAGGATTTCCTTTAATGCATTTTCTTTTCTTGTGTTTCCCTTTCTCATTGTTGTTTTGTGTTGTGCCTTGGGCACTGGTAACCTCATTAATTTTTCAAAGGTTGTGAATGCACAGAGGACCACACATCATTTTAGTGTGGGGTAGAATAATGTAGAGGAAAGTGCAAAGTGTGAAGAACCAGGAAGGATTGTGTTGGAAAGCCTGATTGGATGGCCCTAGGAAAGGAAGTGCATGCAAGGAAAGGTGAAGGATGGTTGGTATCAAGGTAAGGCTACATTGTGGATCCACATACAAGAAAGGAAGAAGCATAAAAGAAAACATGAGGTAGGTGAGAGAAAAAATCATGATAGAAGTACCTTTGGCGCTGGTGACGCACATGCAAGAGTCTCCTGTCAAGATGGATTGGTTGCATGCCAGAAGGTTGGGGGATTTTCCGCGCAAGGATTGGGCACGTGAGTTAAAGTGCTAAAGTCAGGTTTTGTTGAAAAAGATGCATTAAGTGTTGAAGTACGGTGGTAGGTAAGGTAGCATTTAATGTTAAAAAGTAGGAAAAACTATAAATAGAAGGTTGGACACTTCATTATTTACATTGTGAATATGAAGAAGGAAGAGATTTTGTGAACTAGGGTTTCCAGAGTTGATCCGTGTGAAGAAAAATTGGAGAAATTTAACCGTGAGTGACTAGTTTGGATCTACAAACTAGGAGGGAAATAGTTCACGGGCGTAGAGAGAGTTGTGGAGAAGCACCGTCTTGTGAAGGGGATATTCCAGTGAGGGTTTGGTAGCTAGGGCATGGGTTGAAAAGGAGTTTCTTCACAAGTTTGAGATCTAAGCTTGGAAAGGGTAGAGAAGAAGAGCAAGAGAAGTTGAAGTGCAAAGATAACCTACACAATGGCACCCAAGAAACCAGTTGTAACACCTAAGAAGGGAAAAGGAAAGGGCAAGGGAAAACAATAAGAAACCACCGCAAGTACCAATGAAGAATGGTATGCATAAATGTAGTACCCAGATGGGGTTTTACTTGGAAAGGAGTGGGAGTCCCATTTAAGAAACATGACAGTAAGTGATTATAACCATCACACAAACATGACTGAAAAGGAAATGGCACTGGAGTTAGTGCACCTGAAAAACAAGAGGACACCAGAAGGGTTACCCATTTATAGTGACGAAGTAAAAGTGAAGTTGGAGAAGGTGGGATTATTGCAACTCTATGAGTTTCCCTACTTTGGGAAGCCTGAGCACCTCTATCAGTGGCTGATGTCACATGTACATGAAGATCACTTTCACTTCATGAGGCATAAGATGCGCATAACCCCTCAGCTGATTTCAAAATTCACAGGTCTCATCTGTGAAGGAGAAAGTATAGAGGATGACCTATGTGACAAAGAAGCCATCAAAGAAACTGTCGCTGCATATGCATACAAGAAGGGGTCAAGGTACTTTGATATTGCGGATATCCAAGACCTGGTGATGAGAATGGTTGTGCACCTGGTAACCAAACTTAATGACCAAGAGAGGTGGACACAAGTGAAAAAATCATGGCTCAATGTTTGCAGAAGGATATCGGAGGGTGCCATCTACAACTTGTCTGTGTACATCACAGATGAGATCATCAGTAGCGTGTAAGAGGGTGACAAGATACTTTTTGGCAATGTCCTCTTAACTATTGTGTTTTTAGAGATCAGAGTGCTAGATGCGGCAGATAAGTTCATGTGGGAGTACCCAGAGGAAGACCCTTTCCCACAAAGAGATTCAAAAAATACACTTGCGATAGCATGACGGCCATTCACAAGGTGCATCTTGAGAAATGGTATACGCACTTGAGAAATGTGTTTGGGGTAGAATGGAGGATCCTAGAACAACTGCCAAAGCTCACAGAGGGAGAAGCTGAATTCACAGTATACCAACACTTCTGCATTGACAGATTTAGGTTGGTTGATGAAAGCATGAGCCCATGGTGTAAAATTCCATTTTCCTTCACCAAAGCTTCGCAGTACTTCCAGGTAGATTTAGGTTGGGTAAATGAGCCCAGATTCAAGGAATCGGGGATAAAAGAAGCTGAAGTTTTGACCTTGGAAGTATGGATCGAGACCACAAGGAGATGCACATGACATTGGTCTACCCTAATAATCATGTGTGCATGGAAAATTACATATCAAATGAAGTTCATGTGATGAAACCCCTGACTCTGCCTATTGCAGGGAGGTCCGCAACATGTGTATACCTTCGCATAATGCTCAATTTTGAGAAGGTCACTTATCTTGAGAATGAGATATCTATACCTAAAGACCTAACAGGTAGAAAGAAGACCGCGCCCAAGAAAAAGGAGATGGAAGAAAAAAATAAAAAGGCACCAAGTGTCCAATATACTCAAGTGGTGGGCACCCCAGGAATAAGTGCTAGAACAAGTACTTACATGCACAAGAAGAGGTCCCCGGTCAGAGAGGAGGCACCAAGAACAAGGAAAGCTTATCGTAGAGGAGAAATCACCAGAGGAGGAAGAAGAGAAAGTAGAATCTCCTATACTGGAATCCCCAGTTAGGAAGAAACAGAAGGTGATGGAGGAAGCTGATTCGGAGGAAACAGAGAGCTTGGAGAAATACAGGGGTGAGAGGGATGATGATGAAGAAGATGAACCTGAAGGAGACCAAGAACCACTTGTTTTCAGCGTGCATGATTCGGAAGAAGAAGGTGAAGAGGAGAAGAATGACTATCGCTTTGTGCGAAGGAAGGGCAGCCAAGAGGAGGAGGGCACCTAGGACATGGGAGGAGGTGAAGAGGTTAGCATGAAGAGTCAGAGGACTCCAAACCTCACGTAGGAGTAGATAAATGAGGTGACAAAAAGAGAAGCAACGAAAATCATTGAAGCCTTGGTAGAACAAGAATTAGAGCGCACCGCTGAAATAGTAATGAATGAATATAAGGAAGGAAGCATAGGAAAATACAAAGATAGTGTGGGAGGCCCCAGTCTAATAGTAAGTATTCCTAAGGGCACGCGCACAGATGGAAATTTTATGGAGATCCAAAGACCAAGAATGAACTACATTGATGATCCAAGCAAGGTGTTGTACGCACGCTTCCAAAGCACAGTCCCAACAGATCAACTCTTGGAAATGAAGTCATTTGATGAAGAAGGTGCATACCCTCAGATGAGGAAAATGTTTTCATGGGAAATTGAGTCCCACATCGATGAGCCAGAGTTTGAGGTAAGCCAAGGGGCACTAATGAAGATGCTTGAGTCAAAAGGAGATAACCCCTTGGTGAGCGCTCAGTAGCTTTCAGATGAACAAGTCTGCAATGCATTGAATAAGGTCTCAGTTGAACTTGAACCTAGGTTATTCAGAAGGAATGACAGGGTAAAATTTCTAGAGGCAGAGCTAGAAAAGAGGGAAGAAGAGCTAGAAGAGAGGACCAAGAACTTGAAGCAGGAGGAACTAATTAGCACGCAGCTAAAGCATGAACTAAGGGAAGAAAAGGAAAGGGTGTGTGAGGTATATAAGAAGGTAGAATCCATCACAAATGCCATTGTTTTGAAGCATCCAGACCTAGCACCACCCGTGCAAAAGTATGGATCTTCCCTTGAGTGCCTTGAAGACTTAACACGCATCCTCACCATGGAAAGGAAACCTCTGGCCTTAGAATCCATGGAAGAAGTAGCAGCGTGCCTGGAGAAGGAAGACAAATTGAAGGTTATAGTAATCATTGTTGAGTACAAGAAGGTGCTTACTGACGTGAAAATTGCTACCCATACTGTTGAGGCCGCGTATGAAAATTACGCAAATAGAGATAAAGTGGTGAGTATTTTGGTCACCACTCACGAGGTAGAGCTCAAGGAATTCCAAGAGAAGAACAAAGGAAACATAGTAGAGTAGGAGAGGATCTTGTCTGAGGTCGAGAAGAAGTCAGAAGCTATTGAAACCTTACGAGGTTCAATTAAAAACCAGTTGAAGGAGTTGTACCCATAGATTATAAGAAGGATGGACGATTTTGAGGATGTGGGAAAGGAATTGGAAGGAATGGTTGAAATATTGAACACTCGAGGAAATGGATTGGGTTTTAAGGAGGTAAGCTCCCTAGTCGGTGACCTCTGCCAGAGAGTGCAAAATGAAGTCGATGCCTGGAACAAGTTGGAGGCTGACTTGCGAAAATATTTTCCTATCTTGTTGCAGTAATGACAACACTTCCCCATTCTTTCATTTTTCCCAATTCTTCATTCCCTTATTCTTTTTCCAAGACTTTGAGTCTATTGTAATTATTTCTTTGAAGAAGTGTTCCCGAGGGCGGAGAAAGGGTAAAGTGTGGGGTGATGTTGGGCCCCTAAAATATTAACTAAGTGCAAAAAGGTGCATGGGTGTGAAAGGCCTAAGTTGAAGGTTGGGCGCGTGAGAAGAACATGCACAAGGTAGGGTTCTATGAGGGTTTTAGAAGGATCATGTTACGCGCCAATAGAACAAGGTCTCGAGACTTAGCCATATTCAGCGTATTAGACAGGACATGAGAAAAGTGTGACCCGCCTGTGCATGATGAATGGATAAGGAGCTAGCCTGGTGATAGGTGGGCCTAGGAAGGAATATTCCCTATGATGGAATCTTATAGAAGACCATCATGGTAGGGAGTGGATAGCTCAGGCCTAGAGGAGCATGCTCCCATGGAGGACCACATCTGGACACTTGGCAATGGATTTGAAGCCTCAGAAAAAAGAGTTGGCAGTTCAAGGGGCCTATAAATACTAGCACTCACAGAAGAATAAAAGAGAGAGATCAATAGAGATTGGAGCTCTATAGAAACACTACAAGGAGTTGTATTGGGATAGGTAGATAAAATATAGGAAAAGGATGCATCAAGGGGTTGGGGATTGTAAATTTTATTTTTGAAAAGCTAAGGAATGTAGATCCAGTTATGATGTATGAATTTGGTCTACCATATTGTGGTGTTCTGTAATGGATCTAATGAATGTAATGAGGTTACCAAATTATTTTAATATGATCATTAATGAGTCTGGTCCATCCTCATATCTTCCTAGTTTTGTTTCATATATGTTTGGGAAATAAGTATGAATCCTTATCCATTTTCCTTTCTGTTTTGGTTCAGTCTTATATTTTGTTAAAGTATATTTTTTGTCTGGAATGGTTGTATTGGTCTAGAAGCCGTTATGAGCTCTATGATGTTTGCATGTCTCATTTCTGCTAATTATCCTTACATTCCTATCATAAATGATGTTTCCCACTAAACTCACATAAAGGAGAGACTCAGCGCCCGCATGTGCCTTGGGTGAGTTCCCAGTGCCCGTTGGGTGATAGGTCGGCACACATGGGATTCCCTTGATCTTTTGTGGGTGTAAAAATGACTACACTCATAGACAAGCCAATGCTCTTGTGTTCCATGCTAGCCATCATCCACTCCCACCTAGCCCATCACCACCTTCCATTTCATCACCTATGGACCCCAACCAACCTATTCCCATATATACCGGTGATGAGGAGTTAACAAGACTCCTTGATCAAAACCCTGTTGCACTACAGTATTACCTCTCTCACTCATCCTTCTGTGACTCATCTGCATAAATTATATATGACATGCCTATATTTGTTCCCCTCCACGTTTCCCCCACTTCCGCATCAGCCACTACTAGTACATCATTACCCACTTCTTCCTCATTGCATGTGGGTTTTCTTCTTGACCCCACATTATTGGTATCTATCACACCTATGACAACTACCATGACCTTAACATTTGTCACCCCTATGATGTCTACCATATCATCATCTACTACCCTTAGTGTAGGCATACCTACATCATCCGCTTCCCATGTACCTTTTGTATCCTAGCCACCTCTTGTGTCGGCAACCCACACTCCCTTTCTAAAACCTTGTCCTCTCCATCCCGTAGTCTCTTCCACTGATCACCATGAGATTATTTATGCCCATCCCACATACATATACCTATCATCAACAACCACCTATTTCATCTACCACTTATCCTAGGTATTTTCCCGTGACATCCATCCCATCCTATATTCCTCCATCACGGTTTTTGTACTCGGCACCATCACATACTGTAGTGTCGTCCACGTACTACCCATCTTACCTCCCCCCTTATACTATAGGAGGTGCTCCATCATCACAACCTATAAATGATCTTATCAAAATGATGATGGAAAAGATGCAAACTTTAGAAGCATTTATCTCTAGCTTGCGTAACTCTCTGACATATGACAAGATTTACAATGAGCCTATTTACTTTTCCGTTATGATTCTCCCATACCCTATGCATTCGGAAATGCCAAAATTCAACTGATTCAGTAGCAAAGAAGACCCACAAAAACATTTATGGTCTTTTAAACATGTGTGTTATCTCATCGCTCATGATGATGCTTTACTCCTATGAACATTCCCAATGTCCTTGACGGGACCCGCTTTACATTGGTATAGTTCTTTACCCAAGTATTCCATCTTTTCATTTAATTAAGTAGCTCAGGATTTTCTAGACCAATTTTCTATCAACATTGTCAAGAAGGTCACAATGACTGACTTGTACGTGACACACCAATATGAGGATGAGTCTATTGTAGACTTTGTTGATCGTTAGCGCGGCCTGATTAACCAACTCACATTCCAACTGCCTCACACCGAGTTAATAGATTTGTTTATCCAAGCTTTTTCTAGACACATCTCCTTGAATCTCCTTTTCCAAACTCTCTACACATTTGACTAGGCATTCATAATGGCTCGAAAACTTGAAATCTGCATTATTGAGGAGAAGAAGTTGCAATTGCCTAACAAAAATGCTCCCTTCAAAACCAATGATTCTTCTTATTCATCCAAACCAAAAAAAAAAATATTCTAAAGAAAAAGGGTCTACCAACACAGTGGTTTTAAAATCCAACCCTTCTCATCCATCCAACCAATCAAAACCTACTTCTAATCTTTCCCCTTTTCAAACTCTCCAGTTCAAGCGGGAACAACGAAAATATTCTCCCATTGGAGAACATTATTCTTTTTTTTTGGAAAAATTTCTAAAATTTATAGCAATCACCCTTGCACCTATTAAAACACATACTAGTTTTGACCATTCCCATCATGTACCTGCATGGTACAAGGAGAATGCTTACTGTAATTATCACCTTATTAGAGGTCATCGTTACGATAATTGTATATCTTTTAAAAACATTTTCCAAGAATTGTTAGATATTGGAGATCTCATCTTGGATAACCCCAATGTACCGGCTAACCCAAAACTCCACATCTTTAAGAAACAATTTCCAAATCATACCCCATCCTCCAACCAAGTTGGTGAAACCTCAACTAATGATACCAATGTCCGAGAGGTCCATGTCATTTTTGATATCGTACCAACTCCTTCCGCTCGGTTTCCTCCCGTCCCATCTATTGAGAAAATTCTTGGGGAGCTCCTCCACCCACGAAGGCACATGTTTCATCTGTTTCTCTACCCACTAAGGAGTCTACCTTACCTTCTTCTCTACCCATGGAGGATTCCACCTTACCTTTTTCTTTACTCGTGGAAGAGTCTACCTTGTCTTATGATGCATCTATCCCACTCATCTCGCTACCTATCGAGTAACCCACATTACCCATTCTTCTCCCTAAGGAAGAGCCTAGCATACTTTCTTATTTACCAAATGAATAACATATATAATCAAATTTACCTACTCCTCTTCCCACAGAGGACCCGATAGTGGCATCTCTTTCGGTTGGCGATAATTCCCCACTGGATTTTAAAGACCTTGTCGATTTACTATCGTCTATTCTACCCAGAGATTTTGAAGCCAACCATTTCCCTATCTCCCAGACATTATTTATAAGTATTACCACAAAATTAACAGCGTTCCCCTCCACTTCTGTGCCATTCTCATGTTTCGTTGACCACTTGGATTACATTGACAATTCCATGCTTTGGGGATGCCTTCAGCTTCTTATCTCAACTCAAATGTAGATGTTATTTGCTGACACTTCCATGATCTATCCATAGGTGTTTCAAAAAACCAAACCCACCATGCCTGTGCCAATTTTAGTCACCCCTTCTTTATCAACCGCATGCACACCTAAACCGTTACCATCAACCAAAAAATTTCCTATGCCTAAAACCCTACCTACACCCATATCTTCCTCTACATTCAGACCCATTACCACATTGGGAGTCATGTCAACATCAAGCCTAGTCCATCCTCCTATCAAACTAGATTTAGCCATGTCCTCACAAGTAATCACAAATACTATTCCCCCACCTAAAAGGAAGACCCAACCTCTTAAGCCGCATACACTGGCTTTTCCCACTACAACTTTATCACCTTCACAACTTCCATCTATCGTAGGTCTGCACCCATCAACCTTGGTCAAGCAACCTCCTACCTAATGTAAACCAAAAACACAACAACCCACCTCCTCATCATGATCTTCAGTTCTACCTAAATTACCTACACAATATATGTCTTCATCGTTATAACATCCTTTCTACCTCCCATACCTACACCACTTCATGTATCCTCATCATTATCCATGCCATTCCCTTATCCTCAACCAGTACTTTCCATATCGTCTCCTACCACTGTCTTCCTAACTCGTCCCCTTCCACCATTGTCCTTCCCTTCTACATCACACACTCCTTCTACACCTTTACCCAAGAAGATGCAACCTAAGCCCAATGCCCCATTGCCTTCCAAAAAGATAGTTAAACATACACTACCTCCAACAACTAGCTCACCAACTACACCTTTACCCAAGAAGGTGCAACCCAAACCCAAAACCGTACTATCCACCAAATAGGTAGTCAAACTTACTCAACCTCTAATTCCACCTCAATTGACACCTCTCCCACCGAAGTCACCCACACTTCCATCCAAACCCACACTTACTTCACATTGTGATCAATTGGCAGGGTTTTACGCCAACATCTTAGCTAACCTTTTGGAAACATCTATTATCACATCACCACCATTTAGACCTTACGATCCACTCAAACCTAGACCAGAAGGGTTTGATGATACCAAAATTTACGCTTACCATCATGTGCTAGGGTATGATGTAGAAAAATGTAAGACTCTTAACATTATTCTTCTCCAGCTATGTCCTCTTGAAGAGAACTTTGACGATGATGATCTTCTAGATGAGGACCTTATTCCACCTTCATCTATCACCACACAGCCTCGCCCCATACCTATTCAATGACCTCCATCTCCACCTCCACAACTCTTTTACCCTCTTCCAAAATTTGATATCAACATGTTCTGCATTAGAGAACAAGCCAAAACACCTCCAAAATGTCAGTGTGCCACACTCCTTTCACATGACTCTTTTCCTTCACCACTTTTCTTCCCATCCTGTCACTACACCTTTCATGACACACCTTATTCTTCACCTTAGATTAATATGGTTCAAGTTTCCACTCGAGCTCAGTAGGACAAAGGAAAGGAGAAAATAACCAACTCATCCGCTACACCTTTATCGAACATTCCATTTGCACATGCACCTAAAATCACCATTTTTGGACCCGCATACCCCATTTCTAATGGGGTTTCCCAACATTCAATGATTAAAAAATTCCACCAGTCTCCTCTCAAAATGTCTTTGTATGACCTTGTCCAAACCTCTAAGTCTCACTGTCAGGCCCTCATCAAGGTCTTGCAATCTATCGAGGTTATGCCTAATGACCCCACACATGTTGTTGCCATCATCACTTCTCATCATGTGGCCACTCTCACCACTTCTCCTCCATCTTCTGCTCCCACTACCATGCATCAAGTCTCTGCTCTTAGTTTGACTGATGAGGAGATAGTCCCTCTCCAATCAAATGATCCTAACCCCACCTTATTCATTTCTTTCTACGTGTATAATATACATGTTTGACGCATTATGATCAATGGAGGTGCCAGTATCAACATCATTTCCTCCTATTAGTATAAAAAAATGTGCATCCATGCCAATTACATGTATAATAACCTGGTTATGTTGCGTTCATTTAAAAATGGCATGACTTCCACCCTTGACACCATCATTTTCCACATTCGTGTGGGCCCCCGTGCCATTCATGAATTATTCTGTCTTAGAGGGGGAATTCCAATACAATCTGCTACTTGGCCGACCCTTGTGTTTCACCTAATTCTAGATTGTTTCTTTAAAGTACTGACGAAACAAATAGGGTAACAGGCATATGAGGAATACTTGTTCAAATGTTGGTTGATGGGTTGTTACGCGCGTATGACTTCTGAATCCATAGTTGATTGTGAGAACTTCCTTTTGGCTAGGAGGAACTACCTATAATGAAAAGTAAGACCACCAAAAAAAGTTAAACAATATATGCAGTGAACTACCTAGCGTATGCTAGATCCGAGAAATGTGGTACTTCTTAGATGGTTGTCAGTCCACTGTTTTAAACAATTAAATGTTGTAAAAAAAGTTAATCCTATTGTAGTTCGAAATGATTTAGGTATCTCACTTAAAACACAATAAGAAATAGATCTAATCTAACAGGCCAGGTCAGAATAGGATCCGAAGGTCAAGTGACTGGTTCTGGGTCTTTTCAGGTCCGATAGAGGTCTCAGGTAAATCACAGGTGGATGAGGGTGAGGTGAAATATGGTGGGTAGGTCTCTGTTCTGGGTTGTATGGGAAAAATACAGAGACCGATGTCGGTTAAGGGTAACCGACGGTGGTTGAGTGTAACAGGTGCCAGTTACTGTGGAAATCTGGGAATGCCACAAAACAAGCTTTGGGTCTCCTTTGCGATTGCACAAAGGATTTTGGTTGGTCGGAATGAGGTATTGGGTGACTTGGGTAGGGTTTGGTGAGATTTTAATGGGCATATAGAGGTGGAAGTGTTAGAGAAGGTCAATAGGTGGGTAGGTAAACAATAGATGATAAAATAATGATGAAATGAAATAAACTAGAGAAGTGTGACGTTATACTTACTAGGATTCCGGTCCTAGATGTCTGTGAGTGAGGGATGGAGGTGCTGATGAGAGGTTTGAAGGCTACAAGTGATCACCAACTGAAAGAAATCTTCTGC
Source organism: Taxus chinensis (assembly GCA_019776745.2). NCBI lineage: Eukaryota > Viridiplantae > Streptophyta > Pinopsida > Cupressales > Taxaceae > Taxus > Taxus chinensis. The sequence goes on from CM034155.1 coordinate 101,332,872, forward strand.
ATGGGCTGCATGTACATTCCTCTTTGCTTGGTTAGATCAGATCATGGCTGGGATGGCTGTGCAAGAGAAAGTGCTTGATCGCCTTCCTTGTATGCGTGTTCTCTTTGGAATTCACTCTCTGAAGATGTGTTATCTCCCTGAGATGTGTTAATGCTCTCTGAAGGTTTGGGTAAATCTTAGTTAGTTATGGAAACTTACTAAGAATAGGTCTTAGGAAGAGTTGGCTTGGTGAGGTGTCTAAGTGAACTGTATGTGTGGATATTATTTAAAATAAGATATTTAAATAATAAATATAGTAAGGATAATGAATTAATTTACTTAAATTAATATTAATGAGGTGAAAGGGGCCATGGCTAGGTGAATGTGATGAAGGGTGCTTATTTGTCGAGGGACCAAAGGGGAGTGTGACCTAATTTTAGTGTCTACATTCTGCCCCTTTTTGTTGCATAGCTTGTATTGGTAAGCGACACTAACAAAAATAAGATGTGGTTGCCCCATGTGTGGATGAAGGTGATCCCCCTCAAACCAGGAACTGACGAGGAAGCAGGTAGAATCAGTGAGTGGTTTGATAAAAGGTAAATGTGAGAAAGGGGAAGATGAGGAACGGGGGAAAAAGGGTTAACGGTCTACTCGGGTAATCTAGGTAATGGTTCAGGGTCAAAGGTAGTAACAGTCAAACGCACGCACACGTATAAACTACAACACGTTACCGATTTGAAGAGTAGGAAAACTCTACATTGTCTAAGGTCGATAGGTTTATCCAAACAAGGTTGAAGTGATTACGGTATCCAAGGTATGAGATATGGTCAAGAAACACAACGTAGGTTAGGTGCAGGAACATTTAGGTATGTTTTGGTACACCAAAGGTAGGGTCAAGATAAACGGTCACGGTAATAGGCTAGGTAAGGTCATTAAGTCAACAACACAGGTAATCGTGCCACAAGGTATAGCAAACACATGAGGTCAGAGGTCTCTAGCGATGGTCCAGGTCTAAATATCTAGGTCACGACACAGGTAAGGCCAAGGTAGGGGTAAAATAATGAGTCCCCAAAGGAGGACAAAGGGAGGTATTAAATGATGAGGTCAGAAAAGGTGAGGTAAATGGGTAGGGTAAAGGTGATAAAGTAGGGAAATCTAGTTGATGGGGACCAATGTTGGTCAAGGATAACTGACATCGGTAGAGGGAAACTGACGACAGTTATGTAGGGCAAGAGACCGATGCTAGTCAAGGGTAACTGACATCGGTTTGGTCAGGTTTTTTATAAAAACAAAAAAATCTACATGTTTTGTTATTCATTTGTTATTGTGCAAAGTGAGAAAATGACAAAAGAGAGAGAAAAGAGACAAAAGTGTCCGAACGAAACTAAATAGTGAGTTGACAGTGTGATTTGATGAGGGATTGATTGGTGAGCAGCGGGTCCATAGGATCAGGGCTAGAGATTTGATTGGTTAGAGGTTGCGAGTAGCTATTATGTGATGACAGAGGCCGAAGAGGGATCAGGTGGGCCACTGGTACAGCGGCCAGACGTGCCACCGAGATGGCGACAAAGTGACGAGGTAAGTTCCCTACTCGTTATTGAGTTGATAGATTAGAGGATTATTGTAGTGGTGGTTTAGGTTTTGTTTGGATTTTCGGTTGTGTGGGTGGGTAAAAATGGAATTTGGGAATGGGGGAAATATTGGGTAAAAGGAGGAATGGGGAGGGTAGTAAATAGTATAAGTGGGATGGGTAGAGGTTCAGGATTAGTTTAGGTCATTGTAGGTGGGGTAAAAGGGGCATGGGGGGTTTTTTAAAAGGGGGGGTTTTGGGAAGTCGCGGGTTTTTCCGCGACAGTGACCGGTGTTGGTCAAGTGTGGCCGACGTCGGTTAGGTTTAATCGGTATCGGTCACCAAATAGGTAACCGATGTCAGTTAAGGGGTAACCGTGGTCGATAAGGGTGAACCAGTATCAGTCACCAAATAGGTGACCGGTGCCAATTAAAGGGTGACTGGGGTCGGTTAGGATGAACCAGTACCGGTTGGATTAGTGGGCACAAGGGTCCAAAAGTGATGTGGGCTAGGTGGTTGAGATGGGTAGGGTGAAAATAGGGTATAGGAAAATGATAATTGGTGAATAGGGATTGATACAGGTAAATTAAAGTTGTGTTTGTATTAGATGCAGGGGAGAGCGCAATTACATATGTGAGACAGGGTTCCGCCGCTACTGTGACAGTGCGCGGTGCAACGACCCCATTGGAGCTGTAGCATGTGGAGCCAGTGGGTTTGAGTGGGGTTCACCACTACAGACATGTTGTTTGGTAGCCCAGCATAATGGTCGTGCTCATCGATAGATGGGACTCCGCGACCAACACGTTCCACCTGCCGATGAGTGAGATGACTATCACCCTGGAGGACGTGTTTCAAATTCTTTAGCTACCCATATTGGGTTCCCAGGTGTATTCTATCTCCTCTGAGGCCTCAGAGGAGTTGATTGTGATAGTTTTTGGTGAGGGGGCGGATGATCTGAGATTTCATAGCGCCAGTTTGAGCTATGGAGAGATGTACCTAGTCCATCTCGAGGAGACGAGGCTAGTGGTCCTATTGATGGAGGTAGTGTGCTGCTATGCACTGCCAGATGCAAAGGGTGGAATCTTTCCCTGATCACTGATGGGGGTACTCCACGACATGATGGTGCATGAGACCTGCTTTGCCTAGGCACTAGCATTCTTGGTGCAGCTGTACAGGGAGTTATGGGCATATGGGTGGCTGTGCAGGTTTAGCCAGTGATGTACATTTATACTACACTGTTAGGCCTACGAGCACATAGTCTATGTGTTGCCTATAGGGATGCCCTGAGTAGATGCATTCCCTTCTAGATTTGTGCGGGTGGGGTATAGGAGATGGGTACCGGTGATAGGAGAGCGGAGATCAAATAGGCCGACACATGATGTGGCCCATTTTTGGCAGTTACTGGAGGGATTGTCCAGAGTGGACATTATATGGAGGCCATATGTGGGATTCCCCTCATATAGGCATATGCATGAGAAGCTAGCTAAGCTCCAACTAGAGAGGTGGATATAGGGTCACCATGCTGGGGAGGATGAGATGATCCCGATAGATAGAGTCCGATGGTAGTTCAGGATCTTACAAGACATTCCTCCACCCTTCCCACAGTATTAGAGAGATGACGTGGAGAGGCCCTTACCTTTACCACAACCTACAGTGCCCATAGGGAAGGAGGAGCAGCCAGTGGATCAGTGGATAGATGACGTCAGATGTACAGACAAATATATGCAATGGTGGGAAGCTCAGTTACGAGCCATACCACCCAGACTGGGGCAGCCAGAGCTAGCTACCATTACAATGCAGAGAGACGCCCTATAAGGGCAAGTAGCTATGTTGATTACCCAGTTGGGTATACTACAGAGGCAGAGGCAGCAAAGCTACACGTACAGGTAGCCAGTTTGCCGGGCCAGATGGTTGATGGAGGAGATGGAGATGTTCAAGAGGGGAATGGTCAGGTGGTAACCTTACAGGCTCAGGTGGCAGGTTCACAGGGCTAGTTAGCCATAGCCCAGGAACATATCGGGGACCTACAGGCCCAAATATAGGCACAGGGGTAGGGGGCACCACCACAGGCACCGAGAGTAGGCCCCAGTACACAGGAAAGCGTAGGGTTGGGTTTAACAGGGTAGGTATAGGGGCTGATACCTATGGGACCACCACAGACTATGCCTATATCTAGGTTACAGGATGCCCTAGGTGAGGTGAGATAATATAAGGACCAGCTTATGGTGATCGAGATAAATTTCATATTCTATGTCGAGTCCAAGGCACAACATGCATCCAATGAGAGGATGAGATCCCGCACTAAAATTGTGGAGAGCATAGGAGGTCAGCGAGCTCTGAGGCCCGATCAGGGAGAGGCCACCATTACGTAGAGACCAGATCTAGGTGAGGTGCTAGCAAGGACACAAGAGGTTGAGGGTACAAGTGACACAGAGATGGAGGACATCCAGTGAGATGCCTGATATGCGGTCACCTAGTTTTTTATGTATGATAGCTATTTTTTGAGATATATATACCGGCCTACGTGTCGAAGATAGTTATATTTTTTATTACATACTAGCCTGCGTGCCGAAGACAGTGAGGATGTATGAGTGATTTGTATATTTTGAGGATATACCGGCCTGCGTTCCAAAGAGATTTTGTATTATTTCAGTATTTTTTGTATATATGAGACCGGCCTGCATGCCGATGACATTTTGTATTGTATATCGACCTACATGCCAACATTTTTGAGATGATGGAGATAATGAGATAGCCATGTATATTTGAGATATCACATTTATTTATTTATATGATGAGATACATGGTATTTTTGATTTGTTGATGTGTTTATTAGATTTTGATTTATGGCTTGTGTTATATGAGATATGGATTTTTTGTTTTGATATGGATGGAAATTAGGTGACTTAAGCATGGTGGAGTCAAGTTGGTTTAGGCATGGATCAAGTCAGGTCAATTTAGGCATGGTTGAGTCAAGTTGGTTTAGGCATGGTTGAGTCAGGTCGATTTAGGCATGGTTGAGTCAGGTTTGTTAGGCATGGTTGTGTTAAAAGTAGGTGAAGTTTTGATTGATTATTTTTTGTAATGAATGATACTATGGGTCATATGTGAGATGTGGTATAATCTATGCATAGTGATGATAGAGAAATGGTAGGCGTAACAAATTTATGTTGTGATAATGTTTAAAATATGAAACAACTTGTTATGCATGTGGTTTAATTTCCAATGTTGGCTATAAAAGGGAAACAAAGTTAGGTGTGATGTAATGTGAGGCACATGGAAGATGAATTGTTGAGGGTAGAGGATGGCCGAGCTAACCTCCAAGGGCCCCACGCCCTCAGAGTGCTGTATACATAGTCCCAACAAAAAGGGACCTCAAGCCGATGTAGTTCTCCCATAAGCTAGGGAAGAATATGAGGAGGTATAAAAATGAGGTGGTAGGTTTTTGGGCATGTTGTGGGTTTAGGTTTGGTAGGTGTGTGTGGATTATAGGTTAAGTGATGTAGGTGGGGTATATTGTGTTGAAAGAAGAAGATTACCCCAAAAGTAAGCGTCGAGGACCAAGTCATGTATAAGGTAATCAAAATGTAAGCAAAGATGGTTAAAAGATGAGAGGTGGCAATAAAGCCACCTGATTGGGTAGGACCATACTGAGTAGATCATACTTTGGTGAAGGTGATGAACATATGACCCTAAAGACATTATATTATGGACTTTTCTACAATGAAAAGTAGTCACATGATCACAAAATGTCTAAGCTCCAAGAAGTCCCTTGAGGCAATAGGAAATGGGAGTGGGAATGGTAGAAAGGGTGAAAGGTAGGTAATTTTTATATGGTATGAGGTAGTAGGCCCTTTAGGCAAGAGAACCTAGGTCACAATGGGCAAGTCCATGACTAAAAAGTTTTTTGTTTTGATAGACTGATTGATGCGGGAAGTCCATATGGGAAAAATTGAACTCCTTGAGGTCTTCGTGAAGCTGATCGATGCGGGAAGCTTAGGCTGATCTCATTTTTTTTAAGCTGTACATAGTTGTCCTTCGAGGGAGCAGTCTATTTATAGAATCAATTTTCGAGAGGAAGATGTCCTTTTGAGGGAGTCATCTTTTTATTAGAAGTTTGACTCAAGGAGTTTGGTCCCATGTGAGGTCTTTGAAGTCATGGACAAGACCAAGGTGGAGAATAAGACTCTTGTTCAAAAGGCAAGGTGAAACGACCATGGGATCTCATCTAAAGGTAGATGAAAAGTATCCATGAGAATCATGTTATGTGCAGTGCCATGGTACACATATTCAAGAGAAGATAACTAGTGGCGGGTACTCACATGATTCTTGTTTAATCATTGGTGAGGTGTATGGAGTGAATAGTGCTCAAGGGACGAGCATGGAAAGAGACAAAAGGTGAGGTAGGATGACAAGTCAAAAATAGAATGGTCGAAGATGCAAGGTGTTAAGGGGCTCAGGTTTGGGTTTACCATCGAGTGAAGATAAATGATAAGCTCCTGATCCATAGGTATGAGTTACGATGTATGGTCCAAGCCAATTAGGAGAAAATTTTCCCCATTTACTTTTTTCCACTTTGGTTACGTGTTGATTTTCTTTCAAGAAAAGGTCACTGACTTGGAAGGTTCGTTCATGAACATGAAATTCATAGGCATGTTTGATACATTTTTGGTAAACTTGAAGGTGATCCAGAGCGTTAAGATGATGTTCGTCTAATAACTCTAGTTGTACTAAACGGTCCTGACGAAAGTCATCGTCATTGAGCATGTCATGGAGAGAAATACGAAGTGAGGGGATCTGGACTTCGAGAGGTAGAACTGCCTCTGTACCGTAGACCAGAGAAAAGGGTGTGGCTGTAGTGGAAGTGTGAATACTAGTGCCGTATGCCCATAGGGCAAAAGGAATGTGCATATGCCAATCCTTCCCAGTATCGTCAACCACTTTCATAAGAATTTTGTTTAAGGTTTTGTTAGTGGATTCAGCTTGGCCATTGGTTTGTGGGTAATAAGGTGATGAGAAACTAAGCTGAATGCCGAAGACATCGCAAAGTTTTTGCAATGTTTTATTTTTGAATTGTTTTCCATTATCAGTGATGAGGTGATGAGGAACACCAAAGCGACAAATAATGTGGTGGTTGATGAACTCACATATTTTCTCTGCTTTCATGGAAATGAGTGGTATGGCTTCCACCCATTTTGTATAATATTCGGTAGCAGTGATGATCCATTGATGGCGTTGGGAAGAATGAGGATTGATTTCTCTGACAAGATCCAAACCCCATTGAGAGAAGGGCCAAAGGTATCGAGTGACCTGTAAGGCATGACTGGGTGTATGATGAATATTGGAATGTTGTTGGCATTTTACACAACGTTTGACGTAGTCGCAACAATCATGGTTAAGGGTCAGCCAGTAATAGCCCAGGCAAAGAATATGCTTAGCAACAACAAGGCCACTGAAGTGACCTCCACATATGCCATCATGAACCTCCTTAATGGTATAAGGAATTTCAGAACTTGTGAGGCATCTTAAGAGAATACGATAAAAGTTGTGCTTATAGAGGAGGCCCCCCAAATGAACGTAACGAGAGACCTTTTTAAGGAAGGCGCGTTGTTCGTTACGGGTGAGATCAGGAGGTAAGATGGAGAGAGAAAGGTAGTCGGAGTATTTTTTATACCAAAGGTCACTCGGGTCAGGGGTATCAGTTCCGATCGAGTAAACATCATGAGGTAAATAAGAAGGTGATTGGAGTCATTGTACGGTGACAAAGATTGTAGAATCGGCAGGTGAAGCGGGTATTTGGGAAGCTAAATAGGCCATGGTATCTGTAAATTTGTTGGTTAAACGTGGGATGGTTTGAAGGGTGTAACGATCAAAGGTGGTCAAAAGTATGTCTACATGATGTTTATACTTTTGAAGTATCTTGTTACGACATTGGTACATACCATTGACTTGGTTTATGACCAATTGAGAATCACCAAAGATGTTGATTGATTTAACATCTAGGGCATAGGCGGCTTGGAGACCTAGTATGAGCACTTCGTATTTGGCAATATTGTTGGTACATTCAAAATCTAATTTGAAAGACAAAGGCATGGGTTCACCATCAAGAGGAATGAGGATAATAACAGCCTTGCCCCCACGCTGACACTTGGAACCATCGAAAAAGAGTGTCATTTGGTAAGGAGGTTCGTCTAGGGAAAGGATAGCAATTGACTCATCTAGAAAGTCAAAATTAGAGGGTTGATCCCCAGAAATAGGTGTGTCGGCCAATTGGTTAGCTATAGCTTGGCCATTGATGGACTTTTGATGAGTGAATTCGAGGTCAAGATCAGCTAAAATCATAAGCCATCGTGTGGCCCATGCTGATTTTGATAAGGTTTGGCATACATGAAGTGTAAGGGGTCAGTGTTGGTCACAACATAGGTTTTGTGGTTGAGTAGGTAAGGAAAGAGTTTGGTGACAATGAAAACTAAGGCTAAGCAAAGTTTTTCAGGATGGGTGTATCGGGTTTCATAGTCCAAAAGAGTACAACTTATGTAATAAACCACCTGTTCCTTGTGTTGTTCATCGTGATGAGCAAGCATGGCCCCCAAGGAATGATTGGTAGCTGATATGTATAGGTAAAAAGGTTGATCATCTTTAGGTGGAATGAGTACAGGTGGTTGGAGAAGGTATTGTTTTAAGGCCTCAAAATCTTTGTGACAGTCATCATCCCATTTAAAGGAGACATCCTTCTTGAGCAGATGATGAAATGGTTGACATCGATCAGATAATTGGGAAATGAAATGGCGAATGGACTGTAACTTACCTTGCAGACTACGGAGTTGTCTAAGGTTAGTAGGCGGAGGCATTTCGAGAATGGCCTTGACTTTAGTAGGGTCAACTTCTATACCATGGAGGGAAACAATAAATCCCAAGAGCTTTCCTGAGAGAACCGCGAAGACACACTTCTTAGGGTGAAGGTGGACGCAATATTTAATGAGGTGGTCAAAGATGGTTTTGAGGATGGTTAGGTGCTCAGAGTGGCATTTAGATTTAGCCAAGAGATCATCCACGTAATCTTCCAATATGTGATGCATGATGTCATGGAAGATGTAAGTCATAGCCCGCTGATATGTGGCACCAGCATTTTTAAGGCCAAAAGGCATGACTCGATAGTAGAAGGTCCCCCAAGGGGTGATGAACGAGGTTTTGTGTTGATCCTCTGGGGCAAGTCAGGATTTGGTTATAACCCGAGAAGCAATCCATGAGTGATAGCATCACATGGCCAGTCATAAGGTCAACCAGCTAGTCAATACTAGGTAAGGGAAAGTCATCTTTCGGGCAGGCTAGGTTGAGGTCATGGAAGTTCGTGTAAATGTGGAGTCCCCTAGTTGCTTTAGTGACAGGGACAATGTTAGAAATCCAACGAGGATAATCAATGGGTAAGATGAAGGAAACGGAAAGAAGGCACTGAAGTTCTTCTTTGATGAGAAGAGCAATGCGAGGGTGCATTTTCCTCAGCTTTTGTTTGATGGGTTTGGCATCGGGAATGATTATGATATTGTGGACCACTATGGTGGGGTCAATACCGGGCATGTCTACATAAGACCAAGTGAAAGCGTGGTTATGATCTCTAAGAAAAGAAGTGATAGCTTCCTTTTCAGCAGCATCTAAATATTGTTTGATCTTTAGGATGTGTGGGTCATCCTGAGTATGAATGTTGATCTTGATAGTCGATTCATTCAACATGGTTTGCGTCTCAGAAGGTAACGATTGATGAATATATGAGTCTTCTGCACCAAGGTAGGTGAGTATGGATTCATCATCCTGACATTGAACGATGTTAATTGAAGGTGTATCATCATCAATCATTTCAGGATACAGGAAGGGAAGAGTGGAAGGGGCCTCTGCCCTCGCGTTGATAAGTCAGAGGCCCCAAGGAAATGGTGTTTATGAAAAAAAAAAGTTAGGAGGGATAGATTCAGGATCCATCGACTCCGTTGGTGAAGGTGGTGATGAAGGTGGAGTGGGTGAAGAAGGTGTAGAAGAGCTAGTGTCCTTAATGAGTTCAATGCGGGCCTATTTGGTAGGTGGTTTGGGAAAGCCGATACCACTACAGTCATTATGTTTACGGGTGGTACATGGAATAACAGTATGGCAGCCTTGCTCATAAAATCCAAAACCAAAACCCTTCCATGCACATCGGTGTAAGAAGGTGTGGGTGAAATGCGATTGGTAAGTGATTGGAAGTCAGCAGAAAATGGGTAGGTTTGTGGCGGTGGTTCAGGTGTGTAAGTGGTAGTATCAAGTCCCCCATAGGTGAGACTAGTACGAAGGTAAGGAGGACCATAAAGGAGACATTCTCCTATATGGTGATCGTAACATGGGTGTTGGTGAAGGCTTCCGTACTCTTGTGGAGTAAGGAATGTGTTGACACTATATAAGCGGTACTCCCCCAGAGTGAGGCATTGAAAAACACCTTCCAAGGGATCAGTGGTTGGTATGTAGGTAGCTGGTATGGATAAAGTGTCAGAGGTCGATGCTGAGGTAGAGTTAACGGATTGGGAAGCTGATGGGTCAGTTGTGGAGGTTATGGAAGTGGTAGGAATAGAGGAGGTATGTGTGGTAGAAGCAGCTACTGTACTGGTAGATAGAGGTGTAGGAGAAGAAGTAACAGTTGTGGAGGTAGATGGCTTAATAGGTATGAGCACATCATTGGGTTGGTAAAGCATGTTGCATGTTTTGAAAGGTGAGGGGTCAGCTGGAATGGTATAAGTGTGTCCTTCATGTTCAAACTTTACACAACGATGCAAAGTGGAAGGAACACAACCCATGACACGAATCCAGGGTCTACCAAGCAATAGGTTATATTGGAATTCCCCTCCAAGACATAAAACAATTATGGAAAAGTGTGGGGGACCATGTGAATGTGGAGGATGACTGTGCCTAGTGTAGAGGTGATAGTGTCATTAAATGAACACAACATGACATGGATGTTTATGCATGCAATTGTCAGGTATGCGCATTTGAGCGAATGCATGGGATGAAATGATGTTAATGCTAGCACCCCCATCAATCATCACACGGCGTACCCATATGTCATCGATGTGGACAGAGATGAAGAGGGCTGGGTCTAGGTCATCTTTTTGGTGTGGTGTGATCTCTTCCTCTGAGAAGCTAAGGGAGGCCACTTGGTGAATAGGGTGGGGTGAAGATGAAGGTGGTAATTTGGTGAGAGAGGCTACATGATGGGGTGTGATAATGGAGGCTACAGGTGTAGGGTCATTGGGTAAAACCTCAATAGATTGAAGAACCTCCATGAGAGCTTGACGATGGGATTCTGAGGTTTGAATGAGGTCATATAAGGAAATTTTGAGGGGAGATTGATGTAATTGTTTGAGCATGGTGTGATGTGTGACACCATTAGAAATGGGGTACGTGGGGCCACGGATAGTGATTTTAGGTATGGGTGCAGATGGTATGTTGGGTATAGGATTGGTTGGTGGGTCAGTTGCCTTTTCTTTTCCCTTATCCTTCTGAGCACAGTGTAGTGACGTGTATCATGTTGATTTGAGGGGAGTTTGTTAAATGGAGAAGGTGTAGGATGAGTGGTATAATGACACGACGGGAAAAAACCTACTGGAGGAGAAAAACCCTATGAGGTGAGTTGGGCGCAACGACATTTGGGTGGTGGCGTGGCAAGTTCTCTGATGCGAACCATGTTAATTTCAAATCTTGGGGGTGGCTCTAGGAGCTGTGAGGGTGGAGTTTGTGGTTGTTGAGTGGGCAGTGTGGGAATGGGTGTTGGTGAAGTAGGATCCTCGTTGAGAAGGTCATTGTCGTCAAAGTTGGCTTCCGGAGGACACAACTAGATAAGGACAGTTTTTAAGGCCTTGCAGTTCTCCACATCGTGCCCTGGCACACGATGGTATGCGAAAATTTTAGTATCGTCAAACCCTTTTGGCTTGGGTTTGAGGGGGTCGTAAGGTCTGAGTGGCGGTAATGTGATGACAGAAGTCTCAAGGAGGTTGGTTAAAATTTTGGCATAGGACCCTGCTAGTGGATCGCAATGGGAAGTGATCGTAGGTTTAGGTGTAGGTGTGGTTGATTGTTGAGGAATGGTATTTGGAAGAGGAGGAGAGGATCGAGCTATGGGTTTGGGTTCTGGTGTGGTTTTGGGTGTTGGTCGTGTTGGTTTAGGTAGGGGTATAGGAGATGGATAGGTAGGAGGGTGTGTGGTTGTTTTCACTACCTTGTTGTGGGGTAGTGGAGTTTTTCTTTTGGGTTACACCTTCTTGGGTAAAGGTGATGTGGGTGTACGAGGTCTAGAAAGAAAATCAGATGGAGGAAGAGGGCGAGTTACCCACGGGGATAATGGGGGTGCTATGAAGGTAGATGACACGGGTCATGCTTGGGGTGTGAGAGACAATGACTGAAGTGTAGTGGGTAGTGAAGCAATAACTGAGGGTATTGGAGGTATGGGTGGTAAAGATGCTGTAGGTGCTGGTGTAAGTCGTGTTGGGCATCTGGGGAGATTAGAGGTTTGTGAGGAAGGAATAGGTTGTTGTGTTTTTGGTTTATTGGTGGGTGGAGGTTTCTTGACCATGTGGGGAAGCTGAGATCCTAAGACAGATGGGATAGGTGCAGGTGTGATTGGCGCAGCCAGGGTATGAGGTCGATGGGTTTGGTTCTTCTGTTTGGGTGTAGGAGTAGGTATGGTGTTGACTTTGGAGGATGTAGCTAAATCCAGTTTGATAGGTGGATGAGTAAGGCTGGTGGTCGGGGTGACCCCTAAAGTGGTAATAGGTTTAGTCGAGGAAAATGTTGTAGGTATGGGTTTGGGTTTAGGTGTAGGTTGAGTTATGGGTAAGGGTGTGGTTTGAGCTATAATAGGTGTCGTGGAAGGAGTTATGATAGAGGTGGTTGTGTTTGGTTTGATTGGTCGAAATATTTTTGGGTAGATAGTGGAGGTATCAGTAAGTGACCTCTGTATCTGTGTTGAGACAGGAAGCAAAAGGTGCCCCCATAGTAAGGCTCTATCCACATAATCTAAGTGATCGGCCAAACGTGAGAATGACACATTTGTAGGTGGAGTTGATGAGGACCTAATGGAAATTCCCATAAAATGTGTCTTAGAGATGGGAAATTGGCTAGCTTTCAGCTTCCGTGGGTAAGAGAGCCAAAAGTAGGTCAAAGCAGGATTTTGGGTAGCGGATGGAGAATGCTCGCCAAGAGGCAACGGTATCCCAACTGGGTCTATGATAGGCAGAGGAGATGATGGGAGCTCCTCTATAGGTGGAGGAGATGATGGGTGCTCCTCTATGGGTAGAGAAGGTAATGGGTGCTCCTCTATGGGTGGAGGAGGTAATGGGTGCTCCTCTATGGGTGGAGGAGGTAATGTGGGTAAAGGTTCTCTAAGTGGAGAAGCCAGGGGTGAGATGGTCTCAATGTTAGCAGAAGACTCCTCCGTAGGTGATGAAGGAGATGAAAGGTGTTCCTCTTGTTGGTGAAGGAATAGGGGAGGTTGGTTTCGACACGGAAGGAGGATTTTAGGCTAGGATATCCTCTATGGAAGGAATATGGGGTAATTGGGAGGTGATGGGTACGTCATTAAAGATAGCGTGAACCTCACGGGTATGGGTATCGTGAGTTGAGGTCTCACTGGTTTGATCAGATGAAGGGGCATGGTTGGGAAATGGTTTCTTGAAGATGTGTAGGTTTTGGTTGGCCAGTGCATTAGGATTATCCACAGTTAACTCACCTTTCTCGAGCATTTCTTGGACAATATTCTTGAAAGTGATGCAGTTGCCATCACTATGACCCTTTACTCGATGATAATTACAGAAATCATGTTCTTTATACCATGTGGGCATGGGGCAAGCAGGGTCAAAACCAGTGTGTGGTTTTATAGGTGGAAGGGTGATGGCTCGGCTTTGATAAGATTTTCTAAGACAGAAGAGTAAGGTTCCCCGATTGGGGTATATTTCCGCTACTCTCGTCTGAATTGAAAAGTCTGGATGGGTGAGAGATTAGATGAGGGGGTAGCCTAATTTGACGGATGTGTTGGGCCGGCCTTGAGTACCACTATGTTAGCGGTGCCCTTAGCTTTTGAATAATTATTTTGTGGTTTGGAAGAAGAAGAGGTATCATTCGACTTGAATGCCGAATTTTTATTGTGTAATTGGATTTTCTTCTCTTCGATGGCCTGAATCTCTAACTTTTGTGCCATAGTGAATGCTTCATTGAATGTTTGGAAGGTTTGGACCTGCAAGGTCGGTGAGATATGTCTAGCACAAGCCCATGTGAAGAGCTCAATGAGTTCTGTTTGGGGCAGTTGGAAGGTGAGTTGGTTGATCAAGATACGCCAGCGAGTAACAAAATTTGTGATAGATTCGTCCTCATACTGACGCATGGAGTATAGATCGGTCATGGTAACTTTCTTGATGATATTGATAGAGAAATGATCCAAGAAGGCTTGGGCTACCTGATTGAATGAGAATATAGAGTGTCTAGGTAACCCACTATACCAATCTAATGCAGGTCCAGTGAGGGACATGGGAAAGGTTCTCAAGAGCAAGGCATCATCATGAGTGATCAGATAACACCTGTGTTTGAATGACCGCAAATGCTGCTGTGGGTCTTCTTTGTTATTGAAACGATTGAATTTAGGCATTTCCCAATGCACAGGGTATGAGCGGATAGGAATGGATGGGTGGATGGGCTCGTTGCAAATCTCGTCATAGGTGAGAGTGTTGCAGGAGCCTAAAACTGATGCCTCCAATGTCTGCATCTTGTCCAACATCAATTTAATTAGGTCGTTGGTGGGTTGTGATGATTGGGTGCCTCCTATAGCATGAGAGGGTTGGTTTTGGGCATATAACAGGGGTGGCACTCCAGTGTATGGGGCTGCCATGTAGGTTGATTGAGAAGAAGGTAGTGAAATAGGGGGTACGTACCTAGAGTGAATAATGGATGAAATGGGAGGTTGTTGGTAGTATGTATAGGGAGGTGGAAGGGTCGTGGTAACCCTAGTGGCAATAGGGGCTAACGATTGTGGAATGGAAAGGACCACGTTCTGAAATGGGGTAGGGGTCACCGACACACGGGAGGTGGTAATGTAGCTACGGGTATGTGTGAGACATTAGGGGCAGATGAGGCTGTGTTTGGGGTAGTTGTCGAGGGTATGGTGGATGTAACAGGTGCCACAGAGATGGAAGATGTTGCACTCATAGCGGGTATAGGACCTAGCTGCGAAACGACTGGGGGTAAGGTAGATGTGGGACGGATAGAGCTAGATGGGGCTGATGCAGGAGTGGGAGTGAGAGTCAGGGGGATAGATATGGGCATGTCGTATATCAACTAACCTGAGGCATCTCGAGTGGATGAGTGGGAAAGGTAAAACTGCAAGACGGCAGGGTTTTGGTCAAGGAGTCATGCAAACTCCTCATCTCCGGTAGCAATAGTAATAGGTTGGATGGGATCCATGGCTGGTGATAAAATGGAAGGTGGTGAAGGACTAGGTGGGAGTGGTTAACAATTGCTGTGAAATACGAGTGCATTTGCTTGTCTTCGGGTCAGCACCATATGAACCAGTACTGATCAGGTAGGGTTGTTTCTCTATAAATGACAAAGAGAACAACATGAACATGTGAATCTAATGGTAAAAAAGTGGATTAGGTACCAAATGGTGGTTGGAAAGTGAAACTGGCTAACCGATGTCGGTCAAGGAAAACTGACGCCGGTCAAGGGTAACCGCTGCCAGTCATTGTAAAAAAAATGGACAGTGAGTGAAAAACAAAGCAGAAGGTGAAATCTGACAGGTATGCCAAATTTGATGATGTTTTACAACGTCAATGAGTATGATGGCAGTGACAGGGACTGTGAAAAGTGGAAGATGATGAATAAAATGTCCTTTTGGGTAGGTTAACAAAAGGACCTGGAACTGACGTTGGTTGGGTATAACTGACGACAGTCAGAGGGTAACTGATGACAATTACTATGAAATTGAAACAGTGATGAAAGAAAATTGGTTGTGAATTACAATCTGATGTAGAATCAGACCTAAAATTCTGAGAATGATGATGATATGGCCCAGGCACACTCAGGTGAAGCTGAATACACCAGCTGTGATGAGGAGCGTGCAATGATGAACAAGGAAAATGAAGAACTTGATCTCTCACCTCAAAATGCAAGCCAAGCAGAAACACTAAGAAAAATGTGATCCTAGGAGTGCCATTTTCTATTATGTTTGTTTAGCTTATGTTATTTAGGGACTGACACATGAGTTGTGAAATAGAGTTTTTTGGTGAGGATGGCTTCCTACAAAGAAGGAGATCTAAAAGGTGAGGTTTCAGGTATGTTATGGTGGGGGCAGGCTTCGCTCTGAAGTATGACTCGACGGAGCAGCGAGTTGGGTGCCCACTATACTGTGATCGTGTGATTACCTACAACTTCTTCCAGGTAGGATGTTGTTTAAGAATGTGTATATTTTGAAATTTTTTTGAGGTTTGGTAAGACTTAGAGAAAGAGAAAAGGAAAGAAGTGTTTTTCTACGATTCGTTTGTCAACCTTCAGTTGGTCATGACTTCCAACGTATAGGTTGCCTTCAATTAATGTGAGCTAATGCAATAAATCAGAATGTAATGCACTTATTTTAAAGCCCAAATCGAAGTGTGAAGTTGGATGACACAAAGAGATGAAGAGGAAGAGGGATGCTCTTTCACTACAATGCAGAAAACACAAAGAAATGGTTCTTTTTAATTACACCAAAAGAAAGGTTTCCTTTAGAGCAAATAGAAAGAAAAGGTGGGTTACCAAGGAAGAAGATTAATGTGTATGTTTTTTAGAAGGGAAACAAACACACAATTTTTCCTAGGAATGAATGAAATGCAAAGAACCCCGGATGGGTCCCACCAGGCATGCTAAAATGTTTTACTTGATTCTAGATCGTTTCTTTGAAGTATTGATGAAACAAATAGAGTAATGGGCGTAGGAGGAATACCTGTTCAAATGTTGGTTGATGGGTTATTGTGTGCGTATGACTTCTGAATCCACAACTGATTGTGAGAACTTCCTTTTGGCTAGGAGGAACTACCTGTAATAAAAAGTAAGACCACTAGAAATAGTTAAACAATATATGCAGTGAACTGCCTAACGTATGCTAGATCCGGGAAGTTTGATACTTCCTAGATGGCTGTCATTCCACTGTTTTAAACAATTTAATGTGATAAACAAAGTAAATCCTATTGTAATTTGAAATGATTTAGGTATCTCACTTAAAACACAATAAGAAATATATCTAATCTAACAGGCTAGGTCAGAATAGGATCCAAAGGTCAAGTGACTGGTTCCGGGTCTCTACAGGTCCGACAGAGGTCTCAGGTAAATCATAGGTGGATGAGAGTGAGGTGAAATAAGGTGGGTAGGTCTCTGTTTTGGGCTGTATGGGAAAAATACAGAAACCAATGTCTCTATTCTAGCTTGTATGGGAAAAATATAGAGACTGATGTTGGTTAAGGGTAACCGACGGTGGTTGGGTGTAACTGGTGTTGGCTACTGTGGAAATCTGAGAATGCCATAGAACAAGCTTTGGGTCTCCTTTTTGATTGCACAAAGGATTTTGGCTGGTCAGAATGAGGTATTGAGTGACTTGGGTAGGATTTGGCGAGATTTTAATGGGTATATGGAGGTGGAAGTGTTGGATAAGGTCAATATGTGGGTAGGTAAACAATAGATGATGAAATAGTGATGAAATGAAATAAACTAGAGAAGTATGATGTTATACTTACTCAGATTCTGGTCCTGGATGTCTGTGAGTGAGGGATGGAGGTGCTAATGAAAATTTTAAAGGCTGCAGGTGATCACCAACTGAAAGAAAGCTTCTGCATGGGTTACATGTACATTCCTCTTTGCTTGGTTAGATCAGATCATGGTTGGGATGGCTGTGCAAGAGAAAGTGCTTGATCTCCTTCCTTGCATGCGTGTTCTCTTTGGAATTCACTCTCTGAAGATGTGTTATCTCTCTGAGATGTGTTAATGCTCGCTAACCTTCTACCAACGTTTGTCAACCTTCCTTTTTTTTCACTTCCAACCTTGAGAATAAGGTTGTTTTGGGGTTAAAAGGGTAACCGATGGTGGTTTTGGCTTAACCGGCGATGGTTAGGGGTAACCGACATTGGTCAAGGTGGGATTTCCTAGGTTTACTAAACTAGGGAGATCCTCTTGATTTCCTCGGATCTCATGTCGTTAACCTACGGATTAGACTGGGAGCTTCTTGTAAGCATGCGGGAATGTGGTTAGAGGGAATGTAGGCATTGATTTTTAGGGTTTGGGTAAGTCTTAGTTAGTTATGGCAACTTACTAATAATAGGTCTTAGGTTGAGTTGGCTTGGTGAGGTGTCTAAGTGAACTGTATGTGTGGATATTATTTAAAATAAGATATTTAAATAATAAATATAGTAAGGATAATGAATTAATTTAATTTAATTAATATTACTGAGTTGAAAGGGGCCATGGCTAGGTGAATGTGATGAAGGGTTCTTATTTGTTGAGGGACCAAAGGGGAGTGTGACCTAATTTTAGTGTCTACACCTGGATTTACGCTATGGGTTGTGTTCCTTAAAACTTACACCGTTGTTTAAAATTTGAACATGATGGAAACAACTATACCATTCCAGTCGACCCTTCACCATTCAAGTCCTGTAACATGTTGTATCAACCCAATGATGTCCTTATTCCAATTAATGAATCTACCACCGCTACCACTTCTTCTTCAGCTATTGCCTCATCCACTAACTTCTGTTGCTACGTCTTCCATAACCAACTCCTCAATTCCCATTATTGCCACCGCTTTTGCACATGGCCCATCAACCAACCCATATACTTCTCAAACATATGATGTGCCTTCTTCCCATCTGTATAATGATTCAACTATTCCAGCTACCCACATACCAACCACCAATCCCTTAGAAGGTGGTTTATGACATTGACACATTCCTTACTCCTCAAGAGTATGGTAACCTTCATCAACGCCCACACTATAATCATTGAGTAGGCAAAGTTTTCCCCTAAAATCCTCCCCATCTTTACACTAACCTAACATATGGGGGACTTGATATTTATAATTACTTGCTTGAGCCACCTTCCCAAACTCGACCATTTTAATTTGATATCCAATCTTTCACCAACTGCCGCTTCACCAACACCTTCCTCCATTGACGCACTTAAAAAGCTTTGGCTTTGGATTCCACAAACAAGGTCACCATACTATCATTCCTAGCACCGCCCATAAGCATAAAGACTACAGTGGTATCATATTGTCTAGTTTGACCTGTCTTGGTCAGTTGCATTGGTGGTTGCATGGAGACATGGATAGATGGATGGAGAACATGGTTGATTTTACAAGTATGGATATGGATGTAATTGAAGCTCAGTATTTCAGTTTGAGTGGGAGATCTTGCCTTTATGTTAGTCATGGTGGCTTAGTTTCATGAGAGGCTTGGTGTTATGATTCAATGGGAGATTAAGGCTTGGTGTCATGGATCAGTTGTAGATTTGTGCAGGTTTGGTAAGTCATGATTTTATATTCTTGATTTGAGAAGATGGTTTGATCTTCATGGTTTTATTTTTTAAGAGAATTTTTGAAGGAAATAATAGATGGTCTTCACGATGTGTAGAGGAATGTGATGTACAAGTACAGTTATGAAGGTTCAACAATTTATCTCCAAGTGGGAGATTGTTAGGTTGTGGAGCTAGATTGCTTCATAATAAGCATGCATTACATGTGGTTGGTTTACATAGTAACCGACATCGGTCAACATATTAACTGCCATCAGTCAGCATATTAACTGTCATCAATTAGCAGATTAACTGCCATCGGTCAGCAGATGAACCGCCATCGGTCAGGGTAACCGACACCAGTTACCTATGCATGAAAGTTTATATTTAACTCATGGGAATTTAATCTAGCTTTTGTTTTAAAGCTGATTTAAAGGTTGTAAATGCATAGCTAAGGTGCCCTAAGTTTTTCTAAGCTTATATAAGCTAGAAAAATAGGGTTAGAACATAAGGAATGAGGAAAAGAGAAGAATTGAGCTATCCTTGGTTGAAAGGATGAAGAAGAAGAAGAAGAAAAAGTAGATTGCATGAAGACAAGAGCTTTCATAGAGAGAAGCTGAACAAAAGGAAAGTGTAGGTACACTGTTGGTGAGAAGATGGTATTATCTTCTACTATATTTCCTTTGTATTATTTAGTCTCATGTAATGGCTTGCATAGTATGCAAAGCACTTAGTGTTTCTTCTTGTTAGATCCACAAGTTGTTGTGAGATCTTGTTATTGCTCATTCTTGTAGATCCACATGTTGTGAGATCTTGTATTACAGATCCATGAGATCATGATGTATTGTTGATCCATAGGAATCTAGTATTGTAGAGGAAGTTATCTTCATGTTTGCACAGGTTGATGCAGTGATGGAGGAGAGACTTACTTCTTGGTGCATGGTTACGGTTGCACATTGGTAGACCCTTCTAGAGGTCTTGTTTGTAGATTCATAGTACAGTGAGAGCTTGGTTGCACAGTGGAAGATATAGGGTAGCTTCAGGTATGTGAGATCTGGTAGGTGTTTCAGAGGCACAAGTTGTAGTGCACCCAGGTAGATCGGTTAGAGATTTGGAGGAGACACAGGTGGTGGTATGGAGGCACGGTTTAGTGTACTCAGGAAGATCTGGTTGGAGATCTGGGAGGAAGAGATACTCTTGTAGAGATACATGTACTCTTGTGTAGAAGATTTGGTTTGTAATCTCTTGTTATATTATATATATATGAGATCTCTATCTTTGGTGGACGTAGCCCACATTGGGTGAACCACGGTACATGTTGTGTTATGTGTGTGTACTTTTGTGTGATTTGGATTATTCTTGTTTATACTTCCACTATTGTAGATTTTGTGGGGATTGTTAGATCCATATTTGCATGTTTTGGATTTGATATTCTATAGTTGCAAATGTTTTTGCATAGACCCATCCCCAACAACTGGTATTAGAGCTTGGTTAGCTTGGTTATTTCAGAGAAAGGGTTTTCTTCATGGTTTTGTTATTGGTTTGACTGACATGTCTGAGAGCAAGGTTTGTTTTTCTTGATGAGAAATCACATAGGAAGAGATTAAATCTCAGGTGGGAGCTGGAAGATTAAAGTTTAGAAATTACAGTGATCGGTGTTGGTTAAGTGGCAACTGACATCGGCAGGGTGACCATGGTCGGTTACTGGGTGTCTGAGGTTAGTTACTGGGCAACCTGGTTTTAAATAGAAAATCACATATCTGAAGAAATGGAGAGATGCATGAAATGTATCTTGTTTCTTGAGGTGTCCCTGGTTATTAGAGGCACAAGCATGTTGGTCAGATTGCAGATCCATGGGTTACAGAGGTATGGTTTTATCTTGGTTTTAGTGCTTTATGTTTTAATTGCACACATGCATGGTTTTGTATTGCATATCTAGATAGAGAAAAGGAACAGGTATGCATCCTTGGTGCAGTTAGATGCACGGGCTTCGGTAGAGAGGTAGTAACATAGAAATGAAGATGGGGCTTCCATCATAGAAGCACGTACTTTAGTTCAGTTAAAGATACAGTTAAGTATCTTAGTGCTGGTAAGGTGATGTATTTCATATTGATGCAATTTATTACATAGATTTGTTGTATAGTTTTTTGTACGGGATTTGGATGCTTCTTGAAATGACTGGCTCAACTCAACTATCAGCTTTGGTTGAAGTAGGCACCTGGTGTGGTGTTCTATGCCAAATTGTGTGGCATTGGGTTCGTTCCAACAACATCGACATCGGTCTGAGAACTGAGGTTGGTCATAGAGGAACCGGTATCAGTCAACTAACCGTGGTCAGTTAGGAGATGACCGTGGTCGGTCTCTGTGGCAACTTATCTGTACATAATTTTTTGTAGTAAGAGAGGGAAAATGGTTTTTTGTCTTGGTTTGGAGGATCGAGTTTCTTGCACAGAGTGTACATGACAGAGATGGTGTAGATCACTTCATTTAGATAAGAAAGAGGACAGAGTTGGCTCAGTTAGTCCATTGAGACTTTGAGTCAGGTATCTCTATATGATTCATGTTTTATTTCTTTCGTTTGGAACAACTGATATTATGTTTGGATAGTGTGCACAAATTTACACCATGGTTTTTGGTGTTGTTTGAATTTTATTTCCTAGTTGTGTGGAATCTTGAGGACAAGGGTTTCTAGTCTAAGGATGAGATCCTCAATGAAAATTCATGATTAGACACAGTTGCAGGTAACGAGAGATGTTGAGTACACATGGATGGAAAGAAGTGATTCACCTACTTCATAAGAAGTCCAAACTTCTGTGATGTAGAAGTATTCTCAGAAAAGAAAGGGAATCAATTTTATAGTTCTTTCATCTTGTTTTATTTCTCACTGACATATTAGCTTTTGAGCTTGGTGTTAGAGGAAGTGCAGGGGATTTCATGTTCAGTGGGAGAAAGCCATGGTTGTTAGCATTGTAGGATTGGATACATGATGCACATGCAGAGTGAGAGAAGATTTCTACTATTCAAAGTGACAGGAGGAACAAGTTGGTTTTGGAGGGTAGTCATGGATTTGTAGGTATTTTGAATTTATTGCTTTGTGATGTCACTTCTGGTTTATTTTGTGGTGCCTTGGATATTCCTTAGGGAAGGTAGTTGATGGTTGATTCAACTGGTTTTAGATGATAGGAGAAATTTTCAGAGTTTCAAGGGTGAAAAAGGAGGCTAGTTACAGAGATAGGTGGTTAGGGTTAACCGTGGTTGGTCATCTGGTAACTGTGGTCGGTTAGGTAGTGATCAGGGTCGGTTAGGAAACCGTGGTCAGTTTGGTCACAGGTTTGACAATAGTGTTTATTTACCATTTTTAGATGGTGCCCTTATTTTGCTTTCATCTTGGTTGATTGTGCAGAGTATGTTGATGACATGTTTGTTGGTATTTGCACTTGGTATTAGTGGCATGGTTTAGCATGGATTTTTTTTATTGACATTGATGAGCACAAGATTCATATTCAGCTTTGGAGTTAGTTGGTGGTAGACTTGGAGCTTCTGGAGAGCTGGTGATATGGATGGATGTACATGGTGAGTTTGTACATGTGGATAGATTCAGTTTTGTGAGTCTATGATGATGCAGATGTTTGATTTACACATGGATGCCTTGAGCATGAGTTAGGGGATGTTTGTATTTCCTCTTGATTACTATGTTATTCCATGGGAGATGTTATCTATAGATGATTGTCTTGGACATGGTAGTTATTTATGCAGGGTTGGATTTGCAGATTGCAGTGTTTGGATTCTTTGAGTTATGTAGGTGTTTGTGGATTGATCACCCACTGTTGCAGGTAGAACTCATTTGGGTTGTCTTTACCTAGGATATTGTTTTGATTTCACATATTCCAGTTTGACTTGTCTTGGTCAGTTGCATTGGTGGTTGCATGGAGACATGGATAGATGGATGGAGAACATGGTTGGTTTTACAGGTATGGCTATGGTTGATTGAAGCTCAGTACTTCAGTTTGAGTGGGAGCTCTTACATTCATGATGGCTTATTTCATGGGGAGCTTAGGTTGCATGATACCAACAAGGTATGGTGTTATGATTCAGTGGGAGCTTGAGGCTTGTGTGTCATGGATCAGTTGTAGCTTCGTGCAGGTTTGGTAAGTCATGTTTTATATTCTTGTTTGAGAAGATGGTTTGATCTTTTTGGTTTTACTTTTTGGGAGAATTGTTAAAGGAAAGAATAGATGGTCTTCATGGTGTGTAGAGGATAGTGATGTATAGGTACAAGTATAGAGGTTCAACAATTTATCTCCAAGTGGGAGATTGTTAGGTTGTGGAGCTAGATTGCTTCACAATAAGCATGCATTACATGTGGCTGGTTTACACAGTAACCGGAGTCGGTCAGCATATTAACCATCGTCGGTCAGAATATTAACCGGTTATCAACAGATTAACTGCCATTGGTCAGGATGAACCATCAGTCACTGGTTACCTGTGTGTGAAATTTTATATTTAACTCACGGGAATTTAATCTAGCTTTTGTTTTAAAGTTGATTTAAAGGTTGTAAATGCATAACTAAGGTTCCCTAAGTTTTTCTAAGCTTATATAAGCTAGAAAACTAGGGTTAGAACATAAGGAATGAGAAAAGAGAAGAATTGAGCTATCCTTGGTTGAAAGGATGAAGAATAAGAAGAAGAAGAAAAAGTAGATTGCATGAAGACGGGAGCTTTCATAGAGAGAAGCTGAACAGAAGGAAAGTGTAGGTACACTGTTGGTGAGAAGATGGTATTATCTTCTACTGTATTTCCTTTGTATTATTTAGTCTCATGTAATGGCTTGCATAGTATGCAAATCACTTAGTGTTTCTTCTTATTAGATCCATAAGTTGTTGTGAGATCTTGTTATTGCTCATTCTTGTAGATCCACATGTTGTGAGATCTTGTATTACATATCCATGAGATCATGATGTATTGTTGATCCATAGGAATCTAGTATTGTAGAGGAAGTTGTCTTCATGTTTGCACAGGTTGATGCAGTGATGGAGGAGAGACTTACTTCTTGGTGCATGGTTACGGTTGCACATTGGTAGACCCTTCTAGAGGTCTTGTTTGTAGATTCACAGTACAATGAGAGCTTGGTTACACAGTGGCAGATGTAGGGTAGCTTCAGGTATGTGAGATCTGGTGGTGTTTCAGAGGCATGGTTGTAGTGCACTCAGGTAGATCTGGTTAGAGATCTGGAGGAAACACATGTGGTGGTATGGAGGAATGGTTTAGTGTACTCAGGAAGATCTGGTTGGAGATCTAGGAGGAAGAGATACTCTTGTAGAGATACATGTACTCTTGTGCAGAAGAGTTGGTTTGTAATCTCTTGTTATATTATATATATGAGATCTCTATCTTTGGTGGATGTAGCCCACATTGGGTGAACCATGGTACATGTTGTGTTATGTGTTTGTACTTTTGTGTGATTTGGATTATTCTTGTTTATACTTCCAGTGTTGTAGATTTTGTGTGGATTTTTAGATCCGTATTTGCATTTTTTGGATTTGATATTTTATAGTTGCAAATGTTTCTACATAGATCCATCCCCAATTTAGGTTCCACAAAAAAGGGTCACCATATTGTCATTCCTTAGACCACCCATTAGCATAAAGACTGTAGTGGTATCATATTTTCCAAACCATCATCCAAGAAGGCGTGAGTCGAACTCATTAAGGATGATAAACCTTCTCCACCCCGTTCATCTGCTTCACAACCTTCACCACCAAAGTCTATGGATCCATAATCCATTCCTCCTAAAAAAAAAATTCATAAACACCATTTCCTTGGGACCTCTGACCTATCAGCATGATGGTGAGGTCCCCTCTTTTCTTCCCTTCCTGTATCCTAACATGATCGATGACGACACACCTTATATCAATGTCATTCAATGTCAAGACAATGAGTCTATTCTCACCTAACTTGGTGCGGAAGATTATTATATTTACTGGTCATTGCCTTTTGAGATGTAGACCATGTTGAATGAATCAACCATCGAAATCAACATTCACACTCAGGATGACCCGCAAATTCTAAAGATAGGCCAATATTTAGATGTTGTTGAACAAGAAGCTTTTACTTCTTTCCTTCGGGATCATAACAACACTTTTGCTTGATCCTACACCAATATGCTTGGTATTGACCCAAATATTGTTGTCCACAATATTGTAACCATTCCTAATGCCAAACCCATGAAACAGAAGCTACAAAAAATGTTTCCTCGAATTGCCCTTATTGTGAAAGAAGAAATCCAACGCCTCCTTTCTATTTCCTTCATTTTGCCCACTGATTATCCCTAATGGATCTTTAACATTGTTCCTATCACCAAAGTGATAGGGGGACTCCACATTTTCATGGATTTATACAATCTTAACCTATCTTTCCCCAAAGACAACTTTCCTTTACCTATTATTGACTAACTAGTTGATCTCACCGCCGGCCATGAGATGTTATCACTCATCGACGGTTTCCCGGGTTATAACCAAATATTACTCACCCTAGAAGATCAACACAAGACCACCTTAATCACTCCTTGCGGGACCTTCTACTATCATGGCATGCACTTTCATCTTTAAAATGTTGGTGCCACATATCAGCGGGTTATGACTTATATCTTTCATGATATCATGCATAACATATTGGAAGATTATGTCGATGATCTTCTTGCCAAATCCAAACATCAGTCTAAACACCTTACAATTCTTAAGGTTTTCTTTGACCGTCTCATCAAATATTGCATTCACCTTCAACCTAAGAAGTGTGTCTTTGTTGTTCTCTCAGGCAAGCTCCTTGGTTTCACTGTTTCTTTGCATGGTATTGAAGTTGATCCTGCTAAAATCAAGGCTATCCTTGAGATTCCTCCACCTACTACCCTTCATCAACTTCATATTTTTCAAGGCAAGTTGCAATCTATTCATCAATTTATTTCTCAAATTTCTGACTGTTGCCATCCATTTCATCATCTTCTCAAAAAGGATGTCTCCTTCAAATGGGACGATGAATGCCACAAAGCCTTCGACACCTTAAAACAATACCTCATCCAACCACCTGTGCTTATTCCACATAAATATGATGAACCCTTTTACCTCTATATTTCTACCACAAACCATTCCTTGGGTGTCATGCTCGCTCATTGTGACGAGCAACACATGGAGCAATTGGTTTATTATATAAGTCATATGCTTTTAGACTACGAGACTAGATATACTCATGCCAAAAAATTATGATTAGCCCTAGTCTTCATCGCCACCAAACTTCACGATTACTTACTCAACCACAAAACCTTCATTGTCACCAATACCGACCCCTTACATTGCATGTATGATAAACCTTACCAACACCAATGTGTTGCATGTTGGCTCATGCTTCTTGCAGATCTAGATCTTGAATTCATCCATCAAAAGTTTGTTAAGGGACAAACCATTATAGATCATCTTGAAAACACACCTCTTTCCAGAAATCAATATTCTAACTTCAATTTTTCTGATGAATCCATTTCTACAATCTCCCTTGATGACATCGTTTATCATGATGACCTTATTCTTTCGATGGTTCTAAATGTTGGCATTGGGGTGGCACAGGGCTCATCCTTATTCGTCTTGATGGTGAGCTTATGCCTTTATCTTTCAAAGTATGGATTTTGAACTGTACTAATAACATTGTTCGAATATAAAGCACTCTATGTTAGGTCTTCAAACTTCCATAGCCTTAGATGTTAAATCCACTAATATCTTTCGGCTGACTCCCAACTAGTTGTGAACCAATTCAATAGTTTATACCAATGTCATAATGAGATACTTCAAAAGTGCAAACATCACGTTGACATAATTTTGACTACCTTTGATCATTATGAACTTCAAACTACTCTGTGCTCCACTAACAAATTTGCGAATACTATGGCTTGCCTTAGTTCTCAAATACCTGCTTCTCCTTCTAACTCAACAATATTTGTCACAATACAATGGTTGCAATCAACCTCTTATTTATTCTGAGATGTTAATTTTGTAGGAAAGAATTGAAACTAACCCACGTGACATTTGGTATAAGTAGTTTGTTTATTACCTTTCCCCTCTCAATTCTACCTCTGGAACTCACTCGCAATAGACTAAAAAGCCTTCCTCAAAAGTTTCTCTCGCTATGTTATCATGGGGGGGTATTCTTATACAAATGTGGCTTTGATGGTATCCTCCTACGATGCCTTACAAGTTCTGAAAATCCCATACACCATTAAGGAAGTTCACGAGGGGATTTGTGGTGGTCATTTTAGTGGCCTCGATTCATCACTAAGCGCATATCCTTCACCTCAGCTCCTACTGACCAACCCTAAACCAAGATTGTTGTGACTATGTCAAATGTTGTGTGAAATGTCAACAAACATGCTAATCTTCATCACACCCCTAGTCATGCCTTATAGGTCGTCAGATACCTTTGACCTTTCTCCAAATGGGGTTTGGATCTCGTCAGAGAGATTAACCCTCATTTTTCTCAATGTCATCAATGGATTATCACCACAACCAAATATTAAACTAAATGGGTGGAATTTATACCTCTCATTTGTACAAAATCTGATAAAATTATTGAATTCATCAACCATCACATCATTTTTCGTTTCGGTGTTCCTCACCACCTCATCACTGATAACAAAAAACAATTCAAAAATAAAACCCTACGCAAACTCTATGTGACACCTTTGGCATTCAAATTATTTTTTCTTTACCTTATTATCCTAAAAAAATGGACAAGATGAATCGACTAACAAAACCCTGAATAAAATTCTTATGAAAGTGATTGACGGTACTGGTAAGGACTAGCACACACACATTAATTTTTCCTTATGGGCTTATCACACTAGTATTTGTACCTCAACTACTACCACACATGTATCTTTGGTCTATGGTACAGAGGTTGTCTTACCTCTCGAACTCCAAATTCCATCACTTCGTATCTCACTCAAAGATATGCTCAATGATGATGAACTTTCACCCAAGACCATTTGGCCCAACTTGAGCTTCTAGATGAAATTCGTTTAAATTCTCTCAGTCACCTTCAAATCTATCAAAAATGTATCAAATGTGACCATGACAAACGTGTCTATGAATGAATCTTCAAGGTCAATGACCTTTTCCTAAAGGAAAATCAACATGTAATAAAAGTGAATAAAAGTAAATAGGAAAAGTTTTCTACTAATTGGCTTGGACCCTATATCATTACTCATACCTATGGATTAGGTGTTTATCGGTTATCTTCCCTCAAAGGTAAACCCTAACCTAAGCCCCTCAATTCCTTGCATCTTCAACCATTCTATTATTGAATCAAGTACTATATCACCTTTTTTCTATTACGCACCCGTTCCTTGAGTAACCAGTCCTTTCAACTACCTCTTTTAAGGATCAATGACTAAACAAGAATCATGTGATTATCCATCACCTTTTAGCCTTATCTTCAATATGAGTACCACGGCCCTACTCATAAGATGATTCTCATGGATACTTTTCATTATTTTCAGGATGGAATCCCATGGTTATTCATCACTTAAAAAACACTCTCTTTCATAGTTTAACCTTTTGTGTGTTATAACTTTGCCTTCATAAAATAAACCTATACTCCTTTATATTCTTATCCATGACCTAAAAGTCCAAAAACTTCAAAAGTAATATATAGGATGTTTCTAAATTCAACTCCTTGAGTCAAACTTCTTACTAAATAGATGACTCCCTCAAAAAGGACATCTATCTTTCTATCTTGCTTGTTATAAATAGATTGCTCCCTTAAAGGACAGTTATAAAACACTAGCCCTATTGTACATAGTCTATCTAAAAAGAAGACTATTTATAAAAAAATTAAAAAAAATATTCTTAAGCTTCCCACATCGATCAGCTTCACGAAGAACTCAAGGAGTCATTCTATTCATCCCACATAGAATTCCCACATCGATTAGTTTATAAATGCAAAAGTAAAAAGAAAATACAAAAAAATCAAGAAAAAGACAAACTTTTCCATCCTGGAATTGTCTATTCTATGTTTTGGGTGTCTTGCAAAAAAGGCATGATGTCTCACAACAATAGGTTAGGCTAAATAACCAAGTTCACCTCACCTTCCTTTCTTCTCTTACCTTCTATCTACTCAAGGGACATGCTGCAAATTGCGACATTTCATGATCATGTAACTTATTTCACCCTTAGAACGAGTAAATCATGCATTGCCTTTAGGGTTTAAGTTCATAAAACCATCCTCAATATGTTCATTATGGTCCTTGCAAAATTATGAATCATTCTCTCCTCTTTATTTGGTTTTCCTCTTTTATTACTTACTGATTCTTCTTGTACATAGGACAAGACCTTCTACATACTTAATTTCCAGGATTTATTCTCCTTTTACATACATTTTACAAATCATTATCCTCTTCAATCAACTTGTCTTACACATTTTATCTTACCTAATTCACCTAACCTCCACCATACCTAATTACCTAAACTCAACCATGCCTATTTCACCTAGACTCCACCATCTTGAATCAGCCTATCATTAACCATGCCCTAAATAACCTAGACCCGATCATGCCTAAACCTACTAGCCTGATCCATTCATCTACCTAATCATATTCTTCCCTATCCTATGGGAGAACTACATTGTCCTGAGTCCCCTTTTTTCTAGGACTATGTAGGAAACACTCTAAGGGCATGGGGCACTTGGAAGTTAGCTCGGCCACTTTTACCCCTAACAATTTTCCCCCTTTACATTCCCATAATAACCTAGTTGGTTTTCATCTACACAATAACTTGGAGATTAATATATCACAAAAACATACATCATTTCATCATACCTACCATTCTACAACATCAATCACTTCATACCTAAATCATCTACCATTTCCGTAATGTCAAATACTTGGAAATTAAAACCACACCATATATAAAACACATACTTTCCATAAAAATAATAGCTTGGAAATAAATGACTCCAACCATGCCTAATCAATCGTATGACTCCAAAAATGCCTAACACAATCGTAGATTCCATCACAATAACACTTACCCAATCTCAGAGTCAACCATGACATGCTCTAACTCAACCATGACTCACATCTAACGCCTGGACCAACTTGACCTAACTTTAACTCAACCTTGCCTAACTCTAACTCGACTATGGCCAACTCTAAGTCAACCATGCCTAACTCACCTAGTTTCCATAGTAATAATATACAATAGAACTAAAGCCAAATACGTTATCAAGTCTAATATAATCATCAATTATATCAAAGGGAGTGTCTATGTATCAATACATATATCCACATATATAAATAATAAAATTATATCAAAAACTCCCATGTACAATCTCACATCTTCGGCACATAGGCCGGTATATATATACATATATCGAAATATAAATCAAAATGCATAGTATCACATAGCATCCTGCATCACCCTCTATATAAGGCCCATTGTCCTTTTCTCTCACCTGTATCCTCCTTCTCACCCTGTCATCCACCCAAACATCATCTCCCCTGTACCCTCATCGTGGCCTCAGTGGCTCGTGCGCTCGTTACATCCCTCTCGCCCTGCTCTATGAGACATGATGACCACCTATCATACTGGTATTGCGGGTCCAGTGTTGCAGGTCATCTCACCGACTGCCTCCTAGGCCTTATGTTTCAGTGTATGATGAAACATCAATATTAGCTGCAATCAACTGATCTTAATAATACTCATGTCCTCATTTAGAGCATGCTTGAACCTATCCATGGATATTGTCTATGAGGTGGGGCCATCATCCTTAAATCCAACTAATGAACCCTTCCCTAATACCAGAGGCATGTGTCCTCCTGCATGTATTAACTAAGGGACCCTATCTCGTAGCTACTGCATGTATCACGAGACCCTATCCTTGTGCCTATAACAGTTTCTGTGTAGGTGCCTATGCAGTTATTATATGTACCTGTAATGTCACAACTTGTGCATGCGCTACTATCGAGTTTACCCTGTAATCATGTTACCTATGCCTGGTAGCACTGATACATGTGCTTCATCCCCTTGCGAGAGACTATGTCACTTCCCTGTGCAAGCTACCTTTGTATAAGCTTGAGACTATGCCTATGCTAGCGGACCCCTTGTAACATATGATCATTTGTCCTATTAAGGTGGACTACATCTGTGCCATACGCTGTTATCAACTACACCCCTAACATAGTCACCTTCCCCTATAAGCGTCATCTCTCTATACCATCACTGTAGCTAAATATGGCTGACCTGGTCGCGACAACGTGATACTTGACTAGTAACTTTGTTTCCCACCAGCTTTATGTGGGACAAATAAGTCACACTGCAATCATCAATATTATCCTATATGTTTTCCATCTAGTCCTCCTTGCCCTACTAGATCTCTCAGCTATGATAGAGGTAGAGGTCTCTCTACATTATCTATGAGATATTGAGGGAATAGTGGAGGCACATCCTGATGTAGTCTAAACTGGTGTCAGACTCTATCCATGGGAATAATTTCATGCTCGCTGACACACCTCCCCTGTATCCATATAATAAACTATAGGCCTTGTAGCTCATGTGTCATACCTCTATAAATAAGAAAACCAACATAGGGTTGACATACTATATCCATCACATATAAATCCTCCAACTATTATTGGTAGTAGGTCACATCGTGTGTTTCCTCGTCTACTAATGGATGCACCCCTACTACCACCCATATCCAATATACGATGCTGTCATCTCACCATTGATGCTAATTTGCTACCGGTAGTTCCCCATGGGTGCATAATAACTATGTGCTCGTACATGTAACAGTGCAGTAGGTACGTACAACATATGCCGTATCACTGCATCCTCTGGTAGACCCATAACTCCTTGTATAACTGTACTAAATTTATAGGTGCCCATGCAAAACATACCTAATCCTCTAGCATATCTCGTATAACTCCAATCAATCCCATAGGAAATCATCCACCCTCTAAGTCTAGGAGTGCATAACATCCCACTGCTACCATCATCAACAATGCCAACTGAGTCTCTTGTGGGTGTGTAACATACATTGTCCCATACACAAGATTGGCACTGTGCTCAGTCAGGTCACTCGCCATCTCCCCAAACACTGTAATCATCACCTTGAATGCCTTGTTTGATGACATGAAATAAACATGCTCCGCAATAATCGGTAGCTACAGAATCTTGTATACATCCTCTAGTGTGATAGTAATCTCACCAATGGGTAAATGGAAGGTATTGATCGTTGCATCCCATCTATCAATGAGAGTGACCATAAGACTGTGATCCTGCCTGATCCACCTATATCACATGATCTCGACTAGTCCAACATCTTGCATGTGATTCCACTCATCCTTTACGATGTTGGGTAGCATCTGCCCCAATAATGGTGGAACCATATCTTACATCTTCAACTGATGTTGTGCCTACATCCATGCAACTCAACAATGTCAAGTACATAACTAGTTTACTCATTTCTTTGCCTCTTCATCTTCCCATCCCACACCCACATTTCTCTACCTACCTACCCACTTGTTTATTTTACTAACCTCTCATTAAATTTATATAGCCTCACGCCATCCCAAGTTTCTAGTTCCTTGTTATTCCCTCCTTCCTTATTTGACCTAATAATCACCTACCCACCCGCCTATTTTTAATCTCTATTTACCTCCATCTTACTTAATAATCCATTTCACTAGGCTCTTTTCATCTACATTTATCACATTACCTACTTACGTTACCCTATCATTTACCCTTTCTCTATCACCTACCTCTTTTTCCTTTTTCACTTAGCCTTTTTACAGCTAGGTCACTTTTCACAGTGACCAGCACCAGTTACACTAACCGGTACCGATCACCCCTATAGCCAATCGATGCTGGCACGCTAACTGACATCGGTCACTTCCTGACTGACGTCGACCTCTAGTTTGGCCCTAAGGCCAAACCCCCATGCCCCAAATTTTGAAAAATTTGAAACTACACCCTATAATCTACCCAAATCCCACCTAAATCCCATCCCCTTTCATTTACACACCTAGTTAATCTACATTATAACCCTCCCATACCCAAGTTCACCCATTTTAAACCAAAATTAAAATTTCAATTCCTCCCCACCCCCATTTCTTCATTTTACCACAAATTTCAACTAAAAACAAGCAATATAGAGTGATTCCTACCTTAGTATGGCACCACCTCGTCAGTTGAACCTCTAGTCTCTATACTAATGGTCCTCCAACACCCTCTCCTACCTCCAGCATGCCTAAATGGAGCTCTTAGTCCTCTAGCCAATCAAATCGTCCCAAATGATCTCGTGGACCCATCCACCTAGCCCCTCCAGCCACTCAGATACCTCCAACTCAGCCTCGCACAGATCCTCGTCCTTTTCTCCATGAAAAACAATAAAAACTTTCTCTCTGTCATTTTCTATAACTGGAAAGATTACAATGAAACCATAAAATGTGGATTTTTCATTTTTTACCCTACCCCGACCAAACCGACATCGGTTTCTAGCCCTAATGAACCAACATCAGTTTTCCATTTCTGACAAGGGTTTACTTAAATTAGTGTCGGTCATATTCCCCCCAGCCTCTACCTTATTTGCTTTCAATTTTTCCATCACTATCATGCCTTCACCCTAACCTTATTAGCCCACCTAATTACCTTATTTCCTACCACCCAACCTCATTATAAGTGGGGGCATGTTTTTACCTCTACCTATGGCCTTACCTACGACCTTACTTAATACACCCAACCCAACCCCACCCATTTTTGACACTCACATTCACTTACTATTATGTTTGTGGAGCCTATTTTCATGTTAG
The DNA here is from genome assembly GCA_019776745.2 of Taxus chinensis. Taxonomy (NCBI): domain Eukaryota; kingdom Viridiplantae; phylum Streptophyta; class Pinopsida; order Cupressales; family Taxaceae; genus Taxus; species Taxus chinensis. Next base: position 101,366,807 of record CM034155.1, read on the forward strand.
AGTATGGTACACCTTCCATGTGTTACACTCGGGTATTTTTACAGCGGTCCCGCTCGCCGGTGAGTGGGTCAGGGGGGTTGAAGCCCCCCCGATGGAAGGGGGTTCGGGGGCGAAGCCCCCGAAGCAAATTTTCATGGGTGGTTTATTAACCCATGGGTAATGGGTAACCGTTATGGGCTGTTTTTTGGGCCCATGTTTTTTCGGTACCCATTGTTTTGTAAAACCGCCTCTTCGGTTACCCATAGGTTTATGGGACAGTTTTGTTTTCTACCCATTGTTTGATACCCGCGGTTTTGTAAAACTGCTTAAGCAGTTGTCTATTTATATGGACTTATGCATATGATAGATATATAAGCAAATGTATTGCAGATGTGTTTGGAATTTGGCTATGAATTCTGTAGAGTTTGTTAAGCATAGCTCCAAATGGATCTGGGTATTGTATTAAGAGAGCAGTGGCTTGTAATAAAATCTGAGCAAGTGATTCTTGGTGGACGTATTCCAAATTGGGTGAACCACGTTAAATACTGTCTCTTTGTGTTGTGTTATTTTATTCTGCAATTTTATTTGAGATCTGTAATAATTTCTGCATATTAGTTTCTTTCTGTTGCGATTCTGTGAGGGATTATTCCGCATATTTTATCCCTTATTTCCTAACAATTGGTATCAGAGCCTGGTTTGGTTTGCTGAAGTGTTGAATCGTAGGGAAATTTTTATCTTGAGTGGGAGCTATGGCAGATGATGGAAGATCTAGGGTTGATAAATTCAACGGGCAGAATTTTAGTCTTTGGAAGATGCAGATGGAAGATTACCTTTATCAAAAGGATCTTTATACTCCGCTATCTGAGAAGGTGAACAAACCCTCGAGTATGACAGATGCGGAATGGGATTTGTTGGATCAGAAGGCACTTGGAACGATTCGGCTGTGTCTTACATCCTCGGTATTATTTAATGTTTCAAAGGAAAAGACTACAAAAGATCTAATGGATGCATTAGGGAAGTTGTATGAAAAACCCTCTGCCTCTAATAAGATATTTTTAATGAAAAAGTTGTTTAATATGAAGATGTCTAAGAATAGTTCAGTAGCAGATCATTTAAATGATTTCAATACGGTTGTGAATATGCTAGCTTCGGTTACAATAGAATTTGATGAAGAAGTTAGGGCTTTATTAATTTTGTGCTATTTACCTGAGAGTTGGAATAGCCTGGTAATGGCAGTAAGTAACTTGGTTCCAGCTAACTCGAAGTTGAAGTTTGAGGATGTTGTAGGGGTGATTCTAAGCGAGGAAATGCGAAGAAAAATCTCTAGGGAATATTCTACTTCAGGGAATGCTTTGACAGTTGAAACTAGAGGGAGACAGAAGAATAGAGGAAACCATGGAAAATCAAAAGATCGGGCAAGGTCAAAATCCAAGAACAAGATTGTATGCTGGAATTGTGGAAAGCCTGGGCATGCAAAGAAGGATTGTTGGGAGCTTCAGGATAAGAAGAAACAACATGAAGAAAACAAGGAGGCAAATGTGGCATCGGGTAATGTATGTCAGGATGCTTTGATTCTTTCTTTGCATAATATTACTAAATCTTGGGTTTTACATTCAGGGGCTTCTTTTCATGCTACTCCACATAGGCATTATTTTGTTGATTATGTTCAAGGGGATTTTGGGCATGTTTTTCTTGGTGATGATGAGCCTTGCAGCATAGTTGGAAAAGGTTCTGTTCAGGTTAAGATGCAGAATGGGAATACATGGCTATTGAAGGATGTCAGACATGTGCATACATTAAGGAGAAATTTGATATCGGCAGGGCAGTTGGGAAGTGATGGTTGTACTGTGATATTTACAGCAGACTCTTGGAAGTTTACCAAGGGTGCTCTTGTGGTGGCAAGAGGTAAGAAGGTTGGAACCTTGTATTTAACCACTGATAATACTAATGATTGTAATCTTGTGGCTTCAGATGCAGATACAACATTATGGCACTATAGGCTCGGTCATATGAGCCATAAGGGCATGGACATCATAAAGAAGAATTTACCTGGATATACAGAATAGGTTGGAGTTCTGTGAGGACTGCATATATGGGAAACAGAAGCGAGTAATTTTTCTCAAGGTTGGACCTACAAAGAAAGAGAGTAAGTTAGAGCTGGCGCACTCTGATGTGTGGGATTGGCTCAAGTATCCTCTCTTGGGGGTTCAAGTTTTTTATGTTACTTTTATTGATGATGATACAAGGAAAGTTTGGTTTTATTGTATTAGAAACAAATTTGATGTATTTGACACTTTTGTTAAATGAAAGCCTTGGTAGAGAATGAAACAGGGTCTTTAAGCTAAAATGTCTCAGGTCAGATAATGGAGGGGAGTATTGCAGCAATGAATTTAATGATTACTGTTCTAAGAATGGAATCCACAGGAAAAAGACGATTCCAGGAACTCTGCAGCAGAATGGGGTATCAGAAAGGATGAACAGAACAATAATGGAACGTGTTAGGAGCATGAGGTTACATGCAGGACTGCCTCTTTCTTTTTGGGTAGAAGCGGGTGAGCACAGCGGTCGTACCTTGATAAACAGAGGACCCTCAAGTGCTTTGGATGGAGGCATACCTGAGGAGGCTTGGTATGGTAAGAAAGTTGATTATTCATTTCTTAGAGTCTTTGGATGTGAGGTGTTTTGTTCATATAGACAAGGATGATAGGACCAAGCTAGAGGCTAAATCAGAAAAATGTACTTTCATTGGTTATGGTGGGTGATGACTTTGGATATAAATGTTGGAGTATTAAGGACAAGAAAATCATTCAATCTTAGGATGTGGTCTTTAATGAAAAAGTCATGTATAAGCAACAGTTACAGGAAAATAAGGAAGAATCCAAGAAAGAATATGCAGTGGTAGAGGATCTTCCAGATGGGAAAGTGACACATGAATTAGTTCAGGAACCTACTCAACAGGAACCCCAAACTCCTACAGTGAGGAGGTCTTCTAGGGTAAGAAAAGAACCTGAATGTTTTTCTTCTTCTCTTTATTATTTATTACTCACTGATAGTGGAGAGCCAGAGAGCTTTGATGAAGCAATGCAGGTAGATGCCAGTAAAAAGTGGGAGCAAGCCATGGATGAGGAGCATAAGTCTCTCATGGAGAACCAGACTTGGGATTTGGTGAAGCTACCAGAAGGCAAAAGAGCATTACAGAACAAGTGGGTGTCACAGATTTAAAGACGAAAGAAGGAGGAACGAAAAGATATAAGGCCTGGTTAGTGGTCAAGGGGTTTGCACAGAAACAAGGTATAGATTTTTGATGATATTTTTTCTCCTGTAGTAAAAATGACTTCTATCATAACTGTTCTTGGAATAGTGGCAACAGAAGACTTGCACTTAGAACAGTTAGATGTAAAGACTACATTTCTCCATGGTGATTTGGAGGAGGAGCTATATATGCATGGCAGCCAGAAGGATATGAAGTCAAAGGTAAAGAGGAGATGGTGTGCAAACTGAAGAAGAGCTTGGATGGCTTGAAACAAGCTCCACTGTCAATGGTATAAGAAGTTTGATAGCTTCATGATGGAGCAAGGTTATATTAGATGTCATTCTGACCATTGCGTGTACACAAAGAAATTTGAGGATGGAAGTTATATTATCCTATGTTTGTATGTTGATGACATGTTGGTTGTAAGTAAAAACATGCAGGAAATAAAAGTACTCAAGAAACAACTAAGTGAATCCTTTGATATGAAGGATTTGGGGGCAGCCAGACAAATCCTTGGTATGAGGATAACTCGGGATAGGAAGGAACAGAAGCTGACTTTATCTCAGGAAGAGTACATTAAGAAGGTATTGGATAGGTTTAACATGCAGGATGCTAAACTGATTGGGACCCCTTTGGCAGGCCATTTTAAGTTATCAAAGGAGCAGTGTCCCAAGACAGAGCAGGAAAGAAACCAGATGTCCAAGGTACCTTACTCATCAGCAGTTGGCAGTTGATGTATGCTATGGTGTGCACTAGACCTGATATTGCCCATGCAGTGGGAGCTGTGAGTAGATTTATGAGTGATCCAGGTAAAGAGCATTGGCAAGCAGTAAAGTGGATCCTTCAGCTATTTGAGAGGGACCATGGGGACAGTTTTGTGCTACAGTGGATCAGATACCACTTTACGTGGTTATGTAGATTCAGACATGGCTGGAGATGTAGATAGCAGGAGGAGCATGACAGGTTATATTTATATTGTAGGTGGGACAGAAGTGAGCTAGATTTCACGACTACAAAATTTGGTGGCTTTGTCAACCACGGAGGTTGAGTATGTTGCTACCACAGAGGCAAGCAAAGAGATGATTTGGTTACAACAATTGCTTGAGGAGTTGGGACATAAGCAGGAAGAATGTAATCTACATAGTGATAGTCAGAGTGGCTATACACCTAGCTAAGAACTCTACTTTCCACTCTAGGACAAAGCATATACAGTTGAGATATCACTTCATCAGGACAACTTTGGAGGAATATAAGTTGAAGTTGGAGAAGATTCATACAAGTCATAATCCTATAGACATGATGACTAAGGTGGTCACAAGGGATAGACTAAAGCTATGTTCAGCTTTGGTTGGACTTCACGGATGACAGTGAAGGGTTGAGAAGCTTACTCAGTGGAAATTAGTCTCCAAGTGGGAGATTGTTATGTTTGTGGAGCCTATTTTCATGTTAGAGTATGGTACACCTTCCATGTGTTACACTCGGGTATTTTTACGGCGGTCCCGCTCACTGGTGAGTGGGTCAGGGGGGTTGAAGCCCCCCCGATGGAAGGGGGTTCGGGGGCGAAGCCCCCAAAGCAAATTTTCATGGGTGGTTTATTAACCCATGGGTAATGGGTAACCGTTATGGGCTGTTTTTTGGGCCCATGTTTTTTCGGTACCCATTGTTTTGTAAAACCGCCTCTTCGGTTACCCATAGGTTTATGGGACGGTTTTGTTTTCTACCCATTATTTGATACCCACGGTTTTGTAAAACTACTTAAGCAGTTGTCTATTTATATGGACTTATGCATATGATAGATGTACAAGCAAATGTATTGCAGATGTGTTTTGAATTCGGCTGTGAATTCTGTAGAGTTTGTTGAGCATAGCTCCAAACGGATCTGGGTATTGTATTGAGAGAGCAGTGGCTTGTAATAAAATATGAGCAAGTGATTCTTGGTGGATGTAGCCCAAATTGGGTGAACCACGTTAAATACTGTCTCTTTTTGTTGTGTTATTTTATTCTGTAATTTTATTTGAGATCTGTAATAATTTCTACATATTAGTTTCTTTCTGTTGCGATTCTGTGAGGGATTATTCCGCATATTTTATCCCTTATTTCCTAACACTTACTTGCTATACCATGCGATGACATTACTCGTGTTGTTCAACCCAATGACCTTACCTTGCCTAATGTCATTCCCTTTATCCCAACCAAACCTTTTGGTGTTCTAGAACACACCTACTTCCCATTCCTACACATAGCCTAGTTGTGTTTTAGGAATATATCATACACCTTGGATACTTGGGTCACATTAACCTTGTTTGGATAAACCAACCAAACTTTGATAATGCAGAGTTTACGTGCTCTTTAACCTAGTACCTTGTCGCATTATATACATGTGCATGTGTTCGAATGCCACTACCTATTACCCAAACCGATATCACCATTACCTATAGCCCACCTATACGTCATTTTTCCTCACTTCTTCATTTTATCAAACCACTCATTGACTCCTTTTATCACCTAATCAATTTCTGGTTTGAGGGGGATCACGTCCACTCACACTTGGGGCAACCCAACCTTCACTCATACCTAGAGCACTGACATCATGTTTTTGTCAATGTTGCTTATCAAGACAAGCTACGTGACAAAAAGGGGCAATTGTAGACACCAAATTTGGGTCACACTCCCCTCGGTCCCTTTCAATTAATCAACGTAACGCATTTACCTAGCCATGACCCCTTTACCCCACATGGATATTAATTTAATAACTTACAATTAAATTAATATTTATCCTCAAGTTATTAATTAATTTTATTAATTTAATTAATTTAATTTAATCCTCACACATCCACCTTACCCTGGACTCGTTCCAGGGGTATTTAACTCACAACGATCAAGTCATCACTCTCAACACCGAGTCATCAATCCTAGTGTTGAGTCACCACTTGAACTAACTAAATGAGACATCTTCCTAACTAGACTTATTTTATGATCTTCCTACCTTTTCTAACGAGAACTCCACTTCCCTAAGTAGGCCAATCTAGGAAGATCTGCCTATTTTTGGTAAAAATGACTATTTCACGCTAACCGATGTCAGTTTATCCTCGACTGGTGCTAGTTAGTTAACCACCATCAGTTCCTTTATATACAATTTTACAACTCTTTAAATGGGTTGGCCATTCAGTTATTGTATCCTTATTTGATTCAAGCTCAAATCTTCAAGCTCTCTTACATCCAGACAATGAACACACACAACCATAGTGCAAGGCAAGCAGTTGGTTCTCCTTCCAGAGTATTAGAATACTAACAGGATAACACAGGTTGTATTATCATGACACTGGACTCAAACACCTCTTCTCTGATCAACCATCAATCATCTCCACTCACAGAATCTACAAAATACCAAGTAAAAATGTGATTTTAATCATTTGTGCTTATTCCAATGTATATCTCTTGCTTCTTTCAGTATTTCATTTCTTTTCTTACTTGTATATCACCTTCTTCCCATTAACCTATTATTCAACCACCCCAAGTCTTTTCACCCTTCTTAACCTCCTTCTTAGTATTCAGAAGTCTTCTTATCTATATTATGACCCAAACCACACTACCCTCACTCTCTCAAAAATCACAGAGAGCCTAAGAACCCATTTTTAATAGTTTACTACATATTTCCCCTACTGAAATGGGTTCTTTGACCACCATCGGTTTCATCCCTATATCAGCATCAGTCACCCAAACGATATTGGTCTCTGTGTCATTTTATATTCTAATACCAGCAAGCTTCCCACTCACCCAAAACTAACCCAGACCTCAACCAATCATCCCCATACCCTTACCAGACCTCTAACAGACCTACCTGGCCTGAAAAAGTCCCTATTTCTAATTAGATTTAGTGTTGCATTTCATATTTAGCATTGAATCTAGTGTATTGTGTGTATGAGAAGACTAAAGCATTACATCACAATAGGACCTATTTATTTCAGTTTCTTATTCACATTAAATTGTTATTAAATAGTGGATTGACAACCTCTCTAGGAAGCACCATGTTTCCTAGATCTAGCATACCCTAGGCAATGGACTGTTATATGTTATTTAACATTTGTCTTGTGGTCTTTCTTTTTATTTACAGGTAGTCCTTCCCAGTCAAAAAGGAGTTCTGTATGATCAACATGGATAACGTCAACAACACGTGCATTCTACCTTTTTCCTTCACTTCATAGGTATTCCTCCTTAACCACTTACCCTCTATCTGTTTCATCCTATAAATCTTAAACTTATTAGTGAAACAAAAACAACATCTTCTTATTATCCTTCAATCATACAAGACTTCTCCAACATCACGAGCTATTGTATAGAACTCTTATCTAATTCTAGTTCTTCAACCCAAATTTTATGATCTTCATCATTTAATGGTTGGGTAGGAGGATAGAGTAGGAGATTCTTAGTACCACTTCCATTTGAAATAATTATGTTTCTAGACCTACAACCTATGAATGCATCTGCAGTGGGCAACCATGGTCTTCCTAGAATAATAGGATAACCTCCTAAACTCACTTTTGGTTAAAGAACAATAAAGTCAGCAGGGTATTCCCAAGAGTCTACCACTACAACTATGTCCTCAAGGACTCCTTCAAGTCTTACTGTTGATCTGTCTGCAGGCTGTAAGACTGTAGTTGTTGGCCTTAGTCTTTCCAATTTCATATCATCCATAATTTTATTGGTCATGACGTTTATGACTACCCCCAAGTCAATCAGAGTGTTCTTTATCGGGATTCCATTGATTGTAACATTCACCAGGGGACTACCTGGATCTATGTACTTGGGTAAAACTGAATTTCTAAGCATAATATCAGCCAACTGTCCAATAATTTATACAGTGGATGGATCCTTCTTTTTTCTTCCTAATTTCTTTATGCATAGATCCTTTACCAGTTTGTTATAAATGGGCGCATCCTTGATGTTTGAATTAGTGGAATCTTTATGTAAATATCCTTTAGTTGATTGATAAAATCAGAATCAAACTCTGATTTGAGGTCAATATTATTTTCTTGTAATCTCTTTGGAAATGGTGGGTCATTAGCTTGCATTTTACCCTTGCTGAAACTCTATTTAGGTTGTTGTAGATCAGCTTGCAACATTTTCTAGATTTGTTGTGGATCAGTCTGCAACAACTATAGTTCATCTGCAATCTCGGTAATCGTGGGTTTACTTGATGGAGTAATTAGTATTCTTGAGTGAAGATGGATGTTATTAATATCAACTAAATAGGTAGGGTATTAAGTTGATTCAGTGGTATAGGCTGACTGAGCAATTTTATTGTTGGGATTAGGTGGTGGTTGAGCTAGTAGTTGAGTGGATTTTGGTTGAGAGCTTGCTTGGGGATTTGGCATCAGAGCTTGCTACTATGGGTAAGGAGGTTTTTGGTAAGATTGATGATAGTTGGGAGGTGGGTTATTCCATTGCTACCCTCCTCTCCAAGTATGTTACCATGATTGAGGGGATTATTTCCAGTGTTGGCCTAGAAAATGAGGGTGTCATTATTTTTAGTATTGGATAGGGCATAGAGCCCAACCTTGTTAAGTATTAACCTAAGGTGTGGGTTGCATATATAGATTAATAGCCCAATTTTGAAAAGATGGCATAGGATATTTTGACATACCTCCTTGTCTTGGTGGCCATGGATTTCTTTCAGCAACATAGAAGACGTGTCCATCCTCTATTTCTATCATCTTACATTCTGGTTCAAATTCTTTTTCTTTTGCAATGCCAACTAATCCTCTACATCTAAAATCAGCTTTCTTCCTTTTGCATACATTGAAAAACTTTGTGAGTGTTGCCTCAACATCTTCTCTTTTATTCTTGGCATGTAGAGCATCAAGCAGGGTAGCCATGTCATTGACTATCTATTATTTCATGTTCTTGAACATATTTACAATCTCTGATTTGGATATGTCCCCAATTCATTTGGTAGTTGATCCACCCTTTGATCTACCACTTTTGATTCTCTTCATGGTTACTATGGACTAATTCCTGAATGATTCACAAATTTTCTCAAAGGCATCTTTTGAGATATATCCAACTCCTATCAGGTCGAAAGCATCTATATCCTCTTCATTGATTCCTTTTAAGAAAAATATCTTAAGGGACTCATTATCTAATCTCGTGTGTCTTGACTTCTGGAACTGAATAAGAATCTTTCTAAGTAATCTTCTAATGGCTCATCTTCCTTTTGTGCCATCCTGAAGAGCTCATCACCTCCTCTGCTACTTGGCCTATAATAATCTTGATATTTTACTAGAAAATTTTCCTTCATTTGTGGCCAAGTTGTAATAGCATCTCTTCCTAAACCCATGAACCATCTCAAGGCTACATCCTTGAGTGTAGCAGGGAATGACTTTAACTTATGTACATTTGTATTATAGTCATATCTCCTGCATAAAACATCAAACTCAAATAAAATGGTATTTGGGTGTTTAGTTATGGATCCATGAAAAAATGGGAGGGCTGAGGTAGAAATGTTCTTCATTGCAACAAGCTAATTATTGTTGGAGATTAATAACTCAAAGGTATTTTCCATGTCTTCAACGTTTTGGTTCATTTCTTCTGCCATGATGGGTTGATCAGGAACAACCTTATAAGTCTCACTTGGAGGGGTATCTTCTACTATCAAACCCTGAGAAGAGGAAGATGTGTCTTCTTCATAATCAGATATAACAATCTGTAATATTTGTGGATTGGGTAAGAATCTACCATGGGCATCTCTTGGACAATGCATGCATCAACTAACTCAACTCATTCAACATACATTAGTGGGGGGTGGAGGTGGAATTTCCTAGACCTAAACTGTTTCTCAGAAATGAAAAACCTCTCAAAAACCTTATAACTTAACAGTATACCCAACAACAATGCCAAAAATAGCGGTGTAAATTAACTTGCAACAATTAATATGTTATTTACTAATTCACAATCATTTAATCATCAAACTAGGGGACGTAAACTTTTAATAATGTCGGTGTTGTATGCACAGTTACAGGGAATTTAGGAGGTATGGAAAGAAATATTTGTCACTACTATACTGAAAATAACAAATCTTGAAAGTACAATACTTGAAACAAAACTCATAACTGAAAGAAAATGGATTCTAATACTATGATAAAAACAAATCTTGTAAATTCAAAATGCAGATAAAGAGACAAGTTGTTTCCTAACCTAATCATGCAATGAAACAAAGCAACAAAACTATGGAGGGTTTTAGCAAACCACAAGTGAGCCCTGCCTTGGGTGTTAATCCCTCCTAAGGCTTGTAACTAAAATCTATTGAATTGAACTCATATATTGAATTGGCATGAATATTACATTTAGGAACAAAACAACTTTTGTATCTGTGTATCTCTATTCTCTAATTCTCCATCTAGATAGATTTCTAGCATTAACCCTTTTCTCTTATACTCTTCAATTACAAAAAAAACATGAGAAGAAGAGTTCAACTAGGAGTTCAAATAGACTAAGTAAAAGATCTTTGGTAGAACTAGTGGGAGATCTCAAATAGATTAAAAAGAGTTTCAACACATCCACCAAAACTAATTAACAAGTGTTTAGATATCAAACACATAACTTAAGTAACTAATAAGTTATTTACATCAAATGTTTAAATGATCAATTAGTTTTTCAGTGAGTTACAATGAATAATCAGATCTATTGTTGACTTATCTTCCAGTTCCCATGTTCCAGGTGTAATTTCCTCTTTAATGACACGTACAGACTCGAGTGTCATTACTCACGTTCTAAGAGATATTTATAATCACAACTTCTTTGTTGTAGGTGATCTCCTTTGGCTACAGATGAGTTTCTGCAGACATATCCTTTGTTGTAGGTGGGTCCCTTTGGCTGCAGACAGGTTGTGGTAGATAATTCCTTTGTTGCATATAAGTTGTTGCATATAACAAGTTACTTGCAAACAAGAGTTTCATCACACAAATCATCATTTAAACAACTTATTGAAACCAAAAGAATAAATGCACACACAAAATACCAAATAATAAAGGTAATTAGTTATAACTATATTAATTAGTATTCATGTCATAAGTTCAGGCTATGATGATAATGTTCAGTAATGTAACTAGGAAATACAAGGACATGGCTTCAATGGCTTACCAAAATATAGAATATGAGTTGTTGATAAAGGTAATTTAAATAGCTCATCAATCATCTACACATCATCATTCTACAATCAACCCTCCATGCTGAATTCACTAACTCTTTCTACATATTACACAACTCAAACCATTTCCCGATGACACACTCTCATTTACAGTTCATTATTGACTATTGAGGGTGCATAAATAAATGAAACGCGTTGCATATATACACATCTACTTGGGGGGCGTTGCTCCTATCATTTAGACTACAATCCATTCCATCTCATCCACATCATACTGCATATCTTGGTTGCATTTAATTTTTCTTAGTCATGTTTTTACATGTTCATCTTATCACACATGCTAAATAGATCTCTTGTATGTCATTATCTTTATCATACACACATGCACGTTCAATTTCCTTTCCAGTTATGATCACAGATTTTACAGATCCGTTACACAAACCATGGATGTTTGGCGCAGTACCTATTACCAGTCCCATAACAAATCCTAGGGGCATCCAATTCGTACACTACATGTGTTATTGTTTTATTTTGTTTCATAATACCTTACTTTATCATATTATACACTCTTTGACATAACTTTTTTATCTTTATAACATGCTAACAGGTGCTTCATGTGTGACATTTGTTATGCAAGACTATTTTGCTTCCATGGTTGTCTGTTACATTGTCTGCCATTATTTGTTCATTGTTTTCCACTATTTACGGGTTTACCCTTTGTCTTGTGTGCACACTTGTCTTCTTATGACCATTGCAGCCTTGATTTCCTTGTGACATCATGAGTGATGTCCCATGTTTTCAACCCACTTTTCGTGGCCTATATTCTCTTTTACTTTCCTCCTAGATTACACATTGTCTGCTTAGCTTACATTTCATCTTATACATGTATGTTTATCTTTTCTTGTAGTAACACTTGTTTCCTAGCCATTTTGTTTACATGTGCCTTGGTTTCTACCAAGCACATTCCCTTCCCCATGTAGGGCACAGTTTCATCACAGCAGTTGGTCCTCCTTTGGGACGTATAATCCTTCAACAACATTGCAAGCACCCCACATGAGGGGGGGAATCATTTAGGTGAACCATTCATCCCATACAGTGTTATACACAACATGGTACCAATACAACACAATTTTCAGTTCTAGGCAAGGCTCAGAATCAGACTTAGATCCTTAGCACAACAACCTTTTCTGGATTCCTGAAACCAGGGGGAAACACAACATCCTTTCTTGGATGCTTGAAACCAGGGGAAATTACACAACGATTGGTAGTTTAAAAAAGTTTACATAACTCCATACATAGTAGATTTTATAGGGCAGACAATCCTTAGCACATGCATTTATACACACCATCTGCAGTGATGTTCTATATAGTGGGAAGTAGTCAAAGGTTGGAGGATGACACCATGATATTCTCCCTATACTTCTTCCATTTCATTGGCATGAGATCACTTGAAAAACTCAGACGTCGACATCATCTACAGGATCCTTTCTACACCCTTTCCTCATCATAGATCAGGTGCACATGTTCCTTTTTTATATTTTCAACATTTTTACATACTTTTCTTACACACTTTTTACATATTTTGATGATATACATGTGTATTTGACTACTTGTCAGCTTCTCTTTTATAGGTTTGTCTATATGGGAAGTGGTAGTTAACATCAACAACAACATTGACATCAACAATAGGTACATCATCAAATCTACACATGCGTTTCCGCCCTAGGTTCATTTCATCATCACTTTTTACACTTTCTCCTCCTTAACATCCACGTTTCACATTTTTATCACTCCACGCTTTTTCTAGTCCCTCGGCATGCTTTCGTCATCAATCTACATGGTTATCAGGTACGAATATCTATCTACTTTATGTTACTGAGCTTTCTACTCACCAACATAAAGTGGGGAAAATGTAGACACAAAATCATGCACTTTGGGTAATTATCTAGTCTTGATCACATACTACTATTCATATGATTCATAAGTAAGAAAATTATTAATTAACCCGTGTATTTGGCCACCTTCCTTTTCTTTTTGTTGTCACTTTCAGTCTTGTACCCTTACTTTCTCAGTCTACCTTTTTACTCTTTGGCATTCGTCATCCTAGACATTGAGGCCCAGCCAAGACGTTAGCGTCATGTGCCCTCATCCCCTCTGGCGCCCTTGTCCTATTTGTACTTTAATCACTCTTTTTTGGTCCTTTCTAGCCATTTGAGCATCTTATATTTTTGGTAGTCGGCCTTTTCAAGGTTAATTATGAAATACAAGCAAGGGAATCCTACAAATATAAATTTATGTGATTATAATAAAGGACCAAGAACTAAGCACTATCTATCACCACCTAAGGTTACATCCATCAAGGCATTTAAGAGATCCATTGCATCCATCTAGCTCCATCACAAGGGACATAAGGGTTGGTTTTCTGCATCACACTTCATAGGAGGTAAGTTCATTCTATTCCATGTACACATTTACTACATTCTACGTCTAGTTATTTGCTCGTTATTCAAGTGCGACACACACAAGAGAAACCTAGGGAATGATTTCCACACACACACACACACACACAACTACATTGGGTTTGAAATATAGTGCAACACTCAGTCGTAAGCTCACCATTGCGACAATTGAGGACAATCTGACCCCTCATTTTACATATTTAATTTTTGGGATTTGATGTCTATTTGAGGGTTTTGTAGGTCTACACTTCATTATAGGTTTCTAGCGACCTCGACGATTTTGGTGCGACCTCAGAGTGACTAAAGGTGACTAAAGGAGAACACCTTGTGACACCTCAGATGAGGTTTCGGTATCATTTCTGCAAACCCACATGCCCAAAAATAGGTCTAAGGTGCCCACAGGTGTCCCTGTACCTCTCCAGGTGCCCTAGTCCAGCCTATCTCCCCGGATCTACATTTTTTGTGCTCTAGTGTGATGGTTAGTGATCCAGAGGATCCTCACAGAGAAACACCAATCTAAGATCTTCTCAGAATAAGTTGCAGTCATTTTTAAAGCGTGGAGAAAAATTATACGATTCCGTCGATATCTTGTTTGTAGGAAACATAGCTCGTTTGCAAAAGTTATAGCCCGCTGAAATTTTCGGACAACTGGCAAAATTTGGAGTTTTATGCAGGTTGGACATGTGTACACTCACCAAGTGTTTCAATTATATTGTGACACGTGGATAATTTGTGTGACGAACTAAAAGTGGTTTTTGGGAACGCCGGTCTTGGACACTCGTTTTTAGACAAATGGACCTCGCTATTTACTGGCTGGGGGCCCTCAGCCAAGTTCGACACACTCGATTATGGAGGGGTGTCTTGGCCTCCTTCTCATTTAATCACTATACCAACTTGTGTATATATATGCCTGTAATTGCATTTGTGCTATGCATGTGGGACTATTTGATATGCCTTTTTAAAATATGCAATTACTATATTCCACGCATTGCATCCAAATCCATAATACCTATTCTACGCATTATATTTGGCATTATTCAAGGCACCTAAAAATACCATATCCATACTTATCCAAGCACCATCCTTATACAACCAAATAATGCGCCACTTCCCATGGCTAAGGTGGCTCTTAAGCCACTTAAACAATGCACCAACCAACTATTTAAAACCGCCTCCTATTCCTCATGAGCCAAATGTGGGATTTTGTTCCCTTGGTGATAAGACAAATGTGCTGGAGGAGAATGGAACCCGGGTGGGCCGTGTAAAAGGATAAGCACCCAGCCGGTATGCTAGTGGGCTTAGAAACATTATAAAAGGAGTCTTATTTTATTTGAATAGCATTTGAGTCTGTGCTAAAATATTGAAATGCTCATAACTTGAGCTAGGAGTGGAATTTTGAGGAGATGTAAAAAGAAACCTCTGTTATTTTTAACAGAAGAAGACTGTGAGAAGGTCAGAATTTTGTAGAATTCTTTGTAAAGAATTATTTTCAATATTTTAATAGATCGGTCCCATTCAACCGGACCTGGAGACGTAGGCCTCAAGTGCCGAACTCCATTATCTATTCTTGTGTCAAATTGCTGGTGAATTCTCTTCATTTCTTTAAATATTTTCACAGTACTTGCAGTTTTAATTCTTTTATTAAAAAAAAAGGATATAATGCTCAATTTTTACATCGAAAACCAATACAAAGCAAAGAAAATTGTGTGCACAATTTCTAGTTAAATTTGATTTTCAGATCAGTTAGTGCTTTGCATTTCCCATTTTTCTAACTTTTTGCATTCTCCATAACTTTGTGAATCAGCTAAGGCTTCTTACCCTCTCTTTGCAATTAGCATTATTTATCACTTAGTTGTTTGGGTATTCATTGTTGTACTTAATTGTCATTTATTTACTTCTACAATAACATTTAAATTAGGCTCATAAATTAAATTTTAGCTTAATCAGATAGGAGAAGATAGGAGTGACTAATGAAGGCATATTTTTAAGTCTAAAAATAATTTCTGAGTATGGAGTAATAACAAATCGCTGAAGAGGAAGGAAGAGCAAGCAATGCATGAGTTAATAAGAGTGAGCAAAGTATGAGAAGTGCGGGTGTGAAGCCAACAAGAGGAGTGAAGTGTGAATGGTTGGTGTGAGTGGTGAAACAAAAATTGAGGAGAAATAAAAGATACAACATTAAAAACATAGTTCTAAAAGAGATTTGAATTCATCCATTAAAGAAGTGTATTTGGGGATTGGTGTCTCTAGTGAGTTAGTGCTCACGAATTGGCTGAGTAGGTTCTCAGTATTGGGGATTGGTGTATCCAGTGAGTTGGTTCTCACGAATTGGTTGAGTTAGTTCTTGGGATTGGGAAATGGTGCCTCTAGTAGATTGGTTCCTACAAATATTTATAAAGCATTTAATTTTGTGATTGGATTATGATAGTAGATCTAAGCAATCTTTTCTCTGAGGTTTTCTCCTAAAATGGTTTCCACATATGTTATGTGTTTGTAATTGCTAGATATTGTGTGATTGATGTTGTTGTGAGTATTAATTTTTTAAATAAGTAAAAGACTGAATAATAATGATTCCCCCTCTCAATATTAGTGTGTTCTCTTCACCTCCTCCACCTAGTACTATGGTCACTTATGCTTAGTTGCTCGTAATGTAATGTTTTGCTAGTTGTTTTTCGACATTTTGACTTTTTTTGGGGATGTGACTCTATCCAACCATCCTTTCTATTGTAATATATTTTTATATTAATATAATTGTGATGGTTACATTTTCTGGATGAAGGAGGGAGGGGCAATGGAAGTGGTATTTAGGTGAAACCCTAATGGTGGATCATGTGCAAGGATGTGCACCGTTTATGGTCTCAGCATCAGTTTAGTCCCTAGTGATGAAAATCTATGAAAAGGAGGAAGCGGTCAGAGCAAGGAGACATCTATGGCAAAGAAGGGTATTGCAAACATCTCTGGCAGCAAAAAGGATCTGATTTCCATTCAATATTTTCTCTCCATGAGCCAGGAGGATCGGTTAGAATGCATAAAATGTATGCATGTTGAAGGATTGTTAAATTCTAGCCTGATGCCTCAAAGCCTTAACACTGGTTGTCCCTTAGCTAGCGCAAGCAAGAAGATCCTGTTGGCTTTGAATGGAGGAAAAAACATGGCTCTTATGGTTGTGGGTAAATTTGTTCTAAGAAA
Organism: Taxus chinensis; assembly: GCA_019776745.2. Classification (NCBI taxonomy): domain Eukaryota; kingdom Viridiplantae; phylum Streptophyta; class Pinopsida; order Cupressales; family Taxaceae; genus Taxus; species Taxus chinensis. Next base: position 101,383,833 of record CM034155.1, read on the forward strand.
GTTAGGTGGTGGAGAAGAACCCTCCAAAGTAGCCACACCCAATTCTTCTTCCTTTAAGGAACTCATTCATCAAAAAGCACAGTCCATCTTCCTCGCTTGCATACATAATCGACCTAGTAGATGAGATGCCTCTGTTGAGTTTGGAGAACCCTAAGGTATTGGCCCATCTCTAATCCTTATCCCAACTTGATGTCATTGGAAGATTCAACGACATTTGGCCGTCCTCTTCCACCCTTTCTCTTTGGATTTCTGAAAATTGGTCTAAAAACTATGAAGTTTCCTTTTTCTCGAAGGATTTCTTCATAGTGTAGTTTAAGGAGATAGAAGAGTACCAAAAATGCTTATCAGATGGCCCATGGTTCTTGGGAAACGCATGATTATTTCTCACGCCTTAGTTCCCAGAGTTTGACCCAAATAATTTTTCTGTTACAAAAATACCTTTGTGGGTTCACCTTCTGAACCTCCCGCTGGATTTTTTCTATGATCTTGAGGATATTGGTAATGCTTTGGGTAAATTCCTAAAGGTGGATCATGCCAGGGAGGTGGCGGGCCTTCGCACATTTTCTAGATTTTGCACAAAAATCGACTTGAGCAAGGACATGCCTAACAATATTTCATTGAAATTGGGGAATTTCCAGCATGTTTAAATCTTATATTGTGAGAACACAACATTTAGGTGCCGCATATGTCAAACTCTAGGTCATTTGCTGGAAGATTTCCCACATGGTAAGAAGAATCAACGGAGAAAGAGTTCATTGAACAAAGGAGGATGGAACAATTCTTCTCTGAATCCAGCTAGAAAAACAAATCATAAGGAGCACTTTGGAGAGGCTCATCCAATAAATTTAGGGAATAGCTCTAAGAGCCTAGTTAACTTAGCCCCCTCGAATGGGGTAGCAGAAAAAAAGACAACAATAGGTGGTATGAAGAGGGGTTATGAATCCGATAATTCAAATAAATTAGATTCAGATCAAGAAAAAAATCTTAACCCTTCCAACAATCTTATGTTGGTGGTTATTTTTGATCAAAGTAATTGGAAAGAGATTAGGAAGAAAAAGGGAAAAAGGGGTGTTATGTGAATTTGCTTGATTACTACTCTTTAAATGAAGAGTGGTAACAATAAGTGGACAATCTTTTCCTCTGTTAGTTTAGTTTTGTTATTTGCGGATTGGGTTTGGCTTGAATTTTTATTAGTGGTTGTACTCTGGTTCATAGCTCCGGTCAAAAGTGTTTATCTATCAATGTGTGTGTGTGTGTGTGTGTGTGTGTGTGTGTGTGTGTGTGTGTGTGTGTGTGTGTGTGTGTGTGTGTGTGTGTAATTGTGATGGTTCCAATAAAAAGGAAAAATATATTTAAAATACCTAAAACTAATTTAATAATTTTAAAGAAAAATAGATATTACATTACACCAATAAAAAAATAACTTTTAAAGTTAAATTTAAAAAGAGTGTTAGGAGGTTCCCCATACTCTTCAACTTATAAAAAATATTTTATCAAAATGTAAAATAAATATAAAAGAAACAATAACTCCCTAGGGTTCCTCAAACATGGATGTGGTAATAGGGAGCATGAGAGAAGGAGGAAGATTGGACGCATGTGGAGTGTGATCAAAATGGGCACTCTTTTATGATGTGGGACTTACATCTATCCACCATAACCTATCTTTTTTTAATATTACAGTATAAAAATATGAGAGTTATCATTTATTCGTCAAAATGAGAGCTTTAGAGCATAATTGAGAGGTGATTTTGGGGGATTATTATAGTTGAAAATGCCCTAGTAGACATGTAAAATATAGAAGCATATAAAAGGAACATGAAATGTTTGACAAAATTCCTCATAGAGATGTGGTCCTATGAAATGCCATGATTTTTGGATATACACAAAATAGTTTTTGCAAGGATGCTCTCAAAATCGTTGAGGTAATGAAGCATTGTGGAACATACACTGACCATGTAATTATATTTTGTAGAGATTATGCAAAATCTAGCAAAGTAAGTACTCAAAAATCTATTACTAAGAATCAACTTTTTCAACCCACACATTCATTATTTGAGCATTACATTTATGATATGATAGTTTTAGTCATCATCCAAGAATATAGGACTATGAACTATTCTCTAGGAGAATTTGTTTCTAATAATATTGTTTTATTTATTTATCAATTAACACCTATGGAATAATAATATACTTAATGTTTATGGTTTGTTCCATGTATTGAGGAGAAAGACATGGAAGGGTGGAGCTCATTAAAATATCCTATCATACCCATATATCTAAATAGAGAACATGTGGAGAAGTGAATTTTAATCATGTTTGACTATGTCAAACACTTTAATATGTTCATGTAGATCTACGATTATTTTGACTGATGGTTCATTTTCTTTGGTGTGATGACACTTGGATGGTATTCACAATGAGGATTCATGATCATTTAATGCTTTGTATGTGTTATGACTTGTGAAAGATTATTAGTCCACAAATATTAAGGCTATCTATAAATTACGGAGCTGTTCTATAATACTCAAGAGCGACCTTGAACAATCTAGAGCTAAACCCCCATACAAAATATGAGCTAAAATGATGTAGAGCTACTCCAGGATTTTCCTGGAGATGAGTCTAATAAGTTCCAATTCACTCTCGAATATGTATTATTGCATATATATTTCTCCAAAAATTGTTGTTTTTCCTCCATTATGGATTTTATACCATGTTTGCACAAAATGTAATAAATTTTTTCCAAGAAATGTTAGTCATAGAAAATAATTCATAGCACATTGATTCTCAAATATAAAACTAAATATTCATTCTATATTTATGTTAAACAATTAGAAGTCCCTAAATCACATTAAATCCACTTGAAACATTAGTTTAAAGAGGGAAAAAGGATCTTACTTTCAACTCAAGATGAGAAATTTTAATGGTCTCATCATCTCCCCATACCTACTGTCTTGTAGGTCCCCTAACATTACACCTTTCTCTTTCTCAATGCATGGATTCTAGGAGCCTAACATAATTGTATTCCTTGGTAAAATTATTCCAACTATGAGTCTTATAATTAGCATGCCCTATGTCTTCATCTACTTTAGACTGTCATCTCTTAAATTTCTCTTCAGGTTGTTCAACATCATTGTTCCATGAAGGAACATGTAGTGATAAAAAAGGAATCTGGTACCTCATGTTGATCCATTCATTTTTTGCATTTAGTTATAATATTCACAAGAGCTCCTGCTCTTTTAAAATCCCAACTTAAAATGTTAAGAGATGTAATCACCTTCTTCTTCAGGGCATTAGGGAACCCTTCCCATATCCTTATATATGTAAGGAAAGAAAGGTTGAAGGTTCTCACTATATACATTATAATATCTTATGAGAATTATTTCAAATTTGCAATATATCTCTCTATTAACCCATGGAGATAATAATGTTGCCTAAAAGTGTGACAAAATGCTCTGAGATGAGTACTCATGTCTCATTATTAACTCTACTCTTTCCTTTTGAATGTTAAACTCCCTCATCATATCATCCCATGTTTTTTTGTTATGGAACAAAGAGATATAAGCACCGATTTAAGATTTACTAACACAAATATTAATAATAAAATTTGTAATGTGTCCTAGAAGAAACTTATACAAGAGCAACTCACAAAGGGAATTCTGCAACTGGGTGCTACTAGACACATAAGCCTCCATAAACTACTTTTCATCTTCAAAATCATGGGGTTTTATGCAAGATGACACAATTAATTTCCATTTAAGAAATTGTTATATCAAGAACAAGGCATAGAAGTGAGATGGCTCTCTATTTGCAAGGAGATCCTCACAAATCTATCAAGCAAAATTGAACTTGGTTAAAAACACTTGTTTTTTTATTTAACTCTTGAAGTTCTTCCTTCATATTTTTGTTTTGTTCTTCCACATTCTTTTACAAATAACACCCAATCCATGGGGGCCACCTTGATAAAGTGGTAAATACCATGTTTAAACTTAGAAGGGGTATTTTTAAATAAAGATTCAGATGTTGGTATACAGGTAAGGTTTTTTTAGGGGAAGGAGTTTTAAAATTCATTGTAACCTAGAAATGTCATTCATACTAGTTGAATTTTCAAGGGGAAGAGGATTTTTTTAATGGGGGAAATACTTTTTATCCTTATATATTGATCCGTAAACTCAATGGATATTCCACTCTAAGTTTCACCAACACGGATCATATACATTCCTCACATTTTCCATCATTCATCAATAAACTACTTGCTTTTAATTTGCATGAATAACTGTTAAATGTGATTTAGAAATGGGATAAGAGTGTTGCATAATAAAAAAATATTGAGCAATGAAAGAGAGAAAACACAATGAGAGATACACAAGATTTCCCTGGAGAAACTCAAATTGAGATTAATCCAACAAGAGTGAAGCAATGATTCCTCATCTCACTATCATGTCTTTGTGTATAAGCTTACTGCCTTCTTAAGGCCTCCATGAACACTATGATGTTCAAACACTCATACAAAACTTTTAACTCACTCACTCACACCTTCCTTTCACACTCCAATTCAGAAAACCACATATTATCAAGAAGAAAAATTACTTGGAATATTTTCCTTTCCCTTACAAATACCTTCCCCACATATATATACAAGTTTGATACCAAAGAGAGCTCGAATTAGAATCCAAAAAGACTCATAAGTTGAAGAGGAACCATATACAACCGTTTACTCTTCCCAGAATTTCCCGCATGATAGAACTGTCGCTTTCCATAGACAGGCGGTTGCGTAACCGTTGTGATGGTTGCAAAACCACCACTGTCTTTAGGGGCGGTTCTGTCACCATACAAAGTCTGCTACCTTTTGAAGGTGATAAGTTTTGCATACGAACTCGAAATTGGGTGACTTTTTTTAACTTGCATAATTTTTCAAGAGGAACACAAATATGCAATCAAGTTTTTATTTTTATGGCATATTTATAGTGTTTAATCCTTTGCACTGAAACTTATCTTCTTTGAGGTCCCACATTTTCACAACTTCATCTTGAAGCCTATTCCATGGTTACATCCAATAAGAGCTATAGAAATAGTGTTAAGTGATCAAAAAGTTACATAATCATAATGGTGATCTTGTTATCTTATGATGTTAACATTACTTTTTCCAAAATTCGAATCATGCCTCCCCAATTAGAGGCTTTTGGTCCCCAAAAGCTTAGGAACTCATATGTTGAGGAATTTTCTACCCCCACTTCTTGAACCTCTCTTCTACTTAGAGGTGCATATGCTGAAATAAATTATTTGTCATGTGAAATTCTTGGTCCACCTTTTCATTCCCTTGAGGTGGGTCCTTCCCTTCCTTCCCTATGTGGAGATAACCTGGTGGTAACTGAATCTCATGCTCCTTGTCAAAATAACAACTACAAAGATTATTACATCCATGTTTAGCTTTGAAAATTAAAAATTAAATCTTCCCACTTACATTAAAAAATTTGTTACCTTAAGTGGAACTTGCCAATGATTAAGCAAAATATGGATTTATAAGCCTAGTCTGATTGTTATTGCAGCAACAAATAAATATACAATTAAGTATAGAAACTAGGCCAAGCAAACTAAGAAAGAAAGTATGAAACCCTAAGTGCAAAGAGGGGGTGAAAAGCCTTAGTTGATTCACAGAGACCCCAAAGGTGCATAGAGTTGGAAAACTAAAAAATCTAAAGCACTGACTGTTGTAATGAAGCTCGATAAAATGCATAGATGGAGGAATATATTGGACTGGAGTGCCTGGAGAGGGACCTGGACACCTGTGGGTGCCCTAGATAATGTAGTTCTGTGTGTGTGCGGAATCGTGCCCTAGGTGGCTCTTGTGTGTGTCACACTTGATAGCGAGCAAGTAAGCTAGATATGAAGAAATGTAATATACGTGTGCATGGAATAGAATGAACTTCCCTCCTATGAAGTGTATGTAGAATAACCAGCCCTTGTGTCCCTTTAATGGTGTTAGATGGATGCAATAGATCCTTAGATGTTTGATGGATGCAACCTTAGGTGGTGATAGCTAGTGCTTAGTGCTTGGTCTTTTATTATGATCACATAACTTTATATTTATATGATTCCTTTGCTTTAATTTTGTAATTAACCCCAAAAAGGATGACTACCAAAAAGATAAGATGCTCAAACAACTAGAAAGGACCCAAAAGATGTGAAAAAATTACAAAGGGGTCAGGGGTTCCTAGAGGGGACGAGGGCGCCTAGCGTTGGTGTCTTGGCTGGGTGCTGGTGTCCAAGATGATAAATCTTGAAGTATAAAAAGTTAGAATGAGCAATTAAGGGTGTAAGACCAAAAGTGGTAACATAAAGCAAAGAAAGGTGGCAAGAGACATGGGTTAATTGGTATTTTTCTTACTTAGGAATCTCATGGATGTATGTAATCAAGACTAAATAGATACCCAAAATGTGTGATTTTGTGTCTACACAATGGTGATTTTGTTATTGTATGATGCTAGCATTACTGATCCAAAGTTCGGATCATGCCTCCCCAATTAGAGGCTTTTGGTCCCCAAAAGCTTAGGAACTCATATGGTAAGGAATTTTCTTTTCCCACTTCTTGAACCTCTCTTCTACCTAGAGGTGCATATGCTAAAATAAATTATATGTCATGTGAACTGCTTGGTCCACCTTTTCATTCCCTTGAGGTGGGTCCTTCCCTTCCTTCCTTATGTGGAGATAATCTGGCAGTAACTACATCTCATGCTCCTTGTCAAAAGAACAACTATAGAGATCCTTACATTCTTGTTTAGCTTTCAAAATTAGAAAAGAAACCTTCCCACTTACATTAAACAACTGGTTACCTTGGGTGGAACTCGCCAATGAGAGGTTAGATTTTCTTTTATATGAGTTTATGGTGTAGTTTTTCCCATCTTTAACCAATTAGTATTAATTCAATCTCCTCCTGAAAATAACATCTCTAACATACATATAAGGGCTTCCAAAAACTAAACCACAAATTTTAATAGGTCCAATATCTACAACGACTTCATCAATGAAATGTTCATTTATTGCAAACTTGACTTTGCATTGTTTAGAAATCCTTATTTATACTCCTTTTTTCACCCATCCTAGAGCATACAGATTAGGATGATCATACATTTCTAACCTAAGTCTATCAACTAACTCTTTTCCAATCAAATTTACTTGTGAGCAATAATAAAAAAGAACATCAAATTTTAGCATCTTAATTTGTACCTTGATATGAAAAAGCTTAGAAGGTTCACCTTTGTTTTGAGCATCATTATTAGCCAAACATATTTTTTCTAAAGGCCGGTACAACACAACGACTCATCCACCTCTTCACTAGTCTAAATATAAATTAGTTCTACTTGAAGTGATGGCATGGACTTCTTTTTCTTTTTCTTGTTCTTAAATGGATGCAATTCCATATGCAACTTCCAACAAGTCTCATCGGTGTGACCATCAACATCACAATGCCCACAATGTTTGGTCTAATCTTTCTTAGCAATCGTAGAAGTGGCATTAACCCCACCTTTCTTTTTCGGAGCATTGGAAGAATTTGAAGAGGGAGATGGACCCTTTTTCTCATCCATCTCAAGATATTGTGCCTGAGAACAATCCTCGTCTATGACCTTTGGCTTTGTAAGTAGAACTGGCCTCCTTAAGTGACTACGCAGTCCTTTGACATACTTCATGAGGATCTCATGGTCAAATGTATCTTTTCCCATTTAGACTGCCTTTTTCTGAAACTCACTGATATAGACCTGCACACTTTGACTTTCTTTTTGCTTCAAATATTGCCAATCAATAGACTTTTCCTCTTCATAACAAATAGGATAAAATTACCTCTTAATTAAAGTTTTAAATTCATCCCATTTAGTAATTGGGGGTAACCTTTTAACAACCAAAGAATTAAGATAACTCTCAAACCAAGTTAAAGCATGAATTGCTAGCTTCAACCTTGCAAAATAAATTTGTTGCTCTTCACTAACTTCATGAAAATGAAATTATACCTCTAAATGTTCCAACCAATGATCAAGCTTATCCACATTCGCCTCACCTTCATATGGATGAATATCAATTTTTCCTCTACTTTGAATGGAGGTGGAGCTTGGTTGGAATAGGGATACTCATGGTGGGAATACTCATGCTCCTCACTTGCTTCAGAAGTATCTATAGACACTCCCAACTTTGCCATGAAAACCTTCATAATCTTCCCAAGCTCATCCAGGGAGTGAGATATGTGGGCAACATCCTCCTCCAATCTACGAAATCTTTTTTCACCATCTTCATATCTTCTCTCATCTTCATTGGCCATACTTCTTACTTCTCTCTTCCAATTCCTTATGGAGATGTCTTGTTACAAAGAGACCAACTCACCTTTTCCAATAGCACTTGTTACTCTTATAATGGGAACATATTTGCAAAATGATCACTAAAAAAACCACACAATATGGAACATAAATACGTTTTGATACCAATTTGATCTGTAAAACTAGGTGGATATTCTACTAACATGGATCCTATGCATTCCTCAAAATTACCATCATTCATCAATAAACTACTTGTTTTTAAGTTGCGTGAATAGTCGTTAAATGTGCTTTAGAAATGACCTAATAGTGCTACATAATCAAATAAATATTGAGCAATGAAAGAGAACAAACACAATGAGAGAGACACAAGATTATCCTGAAGAAACTCAAATAGAGAAAACTCCAACAAGAGTGAAGCAATGCTTCCTCATCTCACTATCATGTCTTTGTGTATAAGCTTACTGCCTTCTCAAGGCCTCCATGAACACTATGATGTTCAAACACATCATATAAACTTTGTAAATCACTCACTCAACCTTCCTTTCACACTCCAATTACTTGGAATCTCTTCTTTTCCCTTACAAAGACTTTCCCTACATATATATACAAGTTTAACACCAAGGAGAGCTCTAAGTAAAAGATTGAAAGACTCAAAAGTTGAAGAGGAACAGTCTACAAAACAACCTCTTGCCACAAACTGACGGTCAGGTAACTGCCGTGGTGGTTGTAAAACTACCACGGTGGTTGTAAAACCTCCACTGACAGTTCCGCAACCGTCGGGGCGGTTTGTCGACCACCACTCTATCTTCAGGGGCAGTTTTGGCACCATATAAAGTCCGCTACCTTTCGGAGGTCATAACTTTTGCATACAAACTCGAAATCGGGTGACATTTTTTATGAACTTGCATAATTTTTTGAGAAGAACACAAATATGCAATCAAGTTTTGATTTTTATGACATATTCATAATGTTTAATCCTTTGCACCAAAACATATCTTCTTTAAGGTCTCACGTTTTAACAACTTCATCTTGAACCCTGATTTGCAGTTACATCCAACAAGAGTAATAGAAATAGTGTTAAGTGATCAAAACGTTATATAATCACAATGGTGATTTTTTTAGCTTATGATACTACCATTACTGATCTAAAATTTGGACCATATATGAGCATTATAAGGGTTGATAGACAATTCCACTATCACCTCCCTAAGTAAGATTGCATAAATACATAAAAATGGCCTATGGATATATTTTTTAAATTGCGTGTTTCTAGATTCATGTGTGTACTTATCGACTATTGGTACAAATTAAGTGTTATTGACATATGTTTGTGGTCCTTCCTCATGCCCCCCATCTTCTATATCCCCCCCTTTCCCTCTCCTCATGTTTTGAGGGAATTCTATTTGTTTTCCCCAAGAATGTGGAGTTCATGTTCCTAAGGGTTTTGTGATCCCCTATAGTTTAGGGTGCACCCATTGAATGAATTTTGTGTTATTTTCTTTATTATTATTAGTTTGTTATTTTCCTTACTGATACGATCTTATTTTTGAATACAATTTTTCTATAAATACACAATTATTCTATGATATTTAGGGAATCCAAAGATTTTGTGTTTTAAAGGATGTGTTCATTCCTGTTGATACCTTTGAACCTAAGTAGATTGATTCCACCTATTACCAATAAGTGGGAAATTGATGGAGAAAATAAACACCTCAATCTCTATCTTTAGGTGTTTGTTAGATATGTATTTAATATATATGTACTAGTTACATAGTTAGATATAACCTATGCTAGCAACCGAGGGTGTTGAACTATAATAGTGTGAGATGGTGGTGAGTTGTTGATAAAAATAAATGACCTTAAATTTGATGTCTATTTTACCTTATGTTTGAGACCATATATCACTAGTTGATAAGATATTCATAGAAAAATAGTCTAGTCGCATTAATCATTATTACATCAATATGCATTTTGTAATGGCAACAAGCGCTGGTATGCAATAGAGTGAGTGTGTTCACTATTGGTATCAAGCCTAAATTTGACTTTCATTTAACCATCACAACAAAATTTCATCCTTAAATTTGAAGTCTATTTGACCATCACTTAATTTTTTTCTTTTGCATGATTAAGTTAATTGAAAAATAGTAATATACTAGCCATAAATTGGGTTTTGAGGCCCATTATTATTCACGGTAAATATTCGTTGGAACTCAATAAAATGGTGCAACTAGATCGATTCCATTTGTCATTAATGAATGAATGAGTCATGTGAAAAATCCAAGATATGAACCTTAAAATTGATATCTCTTAAGAGTATTTCAGATACACATTTTTAAGATATATGTACTATTGTATTGTTATTACGTTGACGGGCATTCTACAATGGTAGTGGGTGCAAAGTGTAATATAGTGACTTATTCAATTTTATGTTTGACTTTAAATTTGATGTCCATTAAACCACCACTTACAAGTTTCATTTGTTACTTTGAGAAATCAATTGAATAATTGTAATTTTTTTGCCACATAGTGGACTTCGGAGCCCCTTTTTTTGGGATTTGTTTTGAACCTGACATAGTGGTGTAGCTAGATAGACATCATTTATTACTAAACAATGAGAAATTGGTGGAGAATATAATAGAATTATTAATCAGTGTAGTATGTCAAAAATCCAAAATAAGAACCTCTCTCTCTCTCTCTCTCTCTCTCTCTCTCTATATATATATATTTCCACCTTGCAATGATCCTCCACCTTCGCCTCCGCCTAGTGTTGTCGTCATTTGTGCTTAATTGTTTGTAATGTAATGTTTTGCTAACTATTTGTCAACCTTTTGAAGCGTTTTTTGGGATGTGACTCTATCCGACTACCCCTTTTATTGTAATATTTTTTTTTAATAATAATATAATTGGGATGATTCCAATAGAAAATAAATATATATTTAAAATATGTAAAACTAATTATATATATATATATATATATATATATATATATATATAAACTAGGTCCCTTTCCCTTTACATACCATGAAAAAACAATTAAAGCATACAAAATTGTGCTATATGCACCACCTGGATTTAACCCAATACATCCATAAACATTTTTACAGTTATTAGAGAGAGAACAAAATGTAAATCGATTCAGATCTGTGAATATGTCAATGACTTCATTCACCGTTTCCACCCTTGGCCCAACAGCTAACGGCTCAGCACTATCCCAGCCACAACAACAAGCCGCAGACGCCGAACCACGAAGCTCCTCCCACCAATTTGGAGTAGAGAGGGCTTCCAAATCCAAATAGGGAATATGCAGGAGTCCACTCTCCTTCTGCTTGCAGAAATTAATCACAGTCCCAACAGAGTTTTTGAGGATTTCCAATCGCTTACCCAATTCTGCAAAAGTAGCCCTGTTCACCCAATCAACTTGGCAAGCTACATCCACCAAAAACAAGGGCTAGGGCGTTCTCCATGACCATCTCCATACCAACTCTACGTTTGGAAAAAATCCATTTATGACCTATCGCCACTGCCTTAGCCTTGTCTGGGTCGATAATCAAAAGATGCTCCACAAACTTGGCAGCTACTTTCGAATTAACTCGGGGACAACCAGAAAACAACAAGTATTTTACCCCTAACATTCCTTCAATGTCACTAGGGACTGATCGGTATCAATGAAAAAGCTTAAATTCATTCTTTTCCGAGAAATACCAGAAAGAAAATCCATCTCACGATCCAAGCCAGAAAATTGAAGAAGGGGAAGCATTGGAGACTCCATGACGAGTTTGAACACCCCGGAAAATATCGGTAAGGTGAAAACAATGTCGTTCGGGTTCCCCTTAAAAAACCCTAGCACCCACCCACACGTGAGATTAATCTCCCATCACATAATGGAAAGAACATGTGTCATCAAAAAGACAATCCTCTAAGCTGATCCAATCTTTCACATTTGAACTAATGATTTCACCCTCATGCAATTCCGTCCCTTTATTGGCCACTAAATTGCACACCTATTGCCCACTCGAAAAGTGTGATCAATTGACAATTCCTCAAACTTACTCAACCAAAAAAGAACCTTCCTTGAAATCAAGTTGATTTTACCAATTTCAAAAGCATTTGCCAATTTTAAAATTAACGACCATTTGGGAGTCTCCTTCAATTTTGATCTTACCAATTTCAAAAGCATTTGCCAATTTTAGATCTTTCATCCAAACCCAGAAATATCTGGATTACCTTTAGAGGCTCCATCAAAATTTAGTTTAATAAAGCTAGAGGGAGGGGGAGTCTAACCGACAGAGGATTTCCTTATCGACGCTGAAAGACATGTCTTAGAGAGGGAACCAACAATTGGAAGCAAAATTTTAGGCCAATTTTTCAGAATTTCCTTTTCTCTTGAGGAGAAAGAGCTATTGCTCTTTCAGTGAATGGAAACGTTTTCCGAAATGGCTAACTCCAACTGATTTAAAACAAACCCGATTGAGCTAACCTCCTCTTGAAAAATCCTTGTATTTCTTTCCCACCATAGATGCCAAATCAACAAAAAACGGCAACAACACCGGATGGAGGAAAGAGCCTCCTTTTGCCCTGGCCTAGGCCAAGCTAGGAAAATAGGGCGCTGGGACTCCGGTTGAACCCAAGGAAGATTCAATTTGGCACATAGCCAATTCCAACATTTCATTGCAAAATGACAGTGAACAAGTAGATGATTTACATCTTCCTCCTCTTGATAGCACAAAACACCCCTGGTAGGACCAACTATTCCTTTTGATTGTTTTCTTTTTTGAGTTAAAATTTTACCTTTGAAAACTAACCAAGCAAAAACACTAAATTTTGGGGGTAAAATTTGCGCCAATAATCAATCCAATCATTCTCATCATATCCAACCTCAATCACTAACTTTCTATACCCACATTGAACAAAGTTTTTACCAGACTTTGAAACAGTTCAAATAATTTCATCATTATGCGGACCAAACATAAACTTCCTTAAAGCCAACTCTCATCTGAATTGAGATTTTTACTCATTTGAAAGAGGGAAGTCTCCATTAGATTTTCAAAAGAGAAGAAGGGAGAATGAGGGGAAACCCCGACAGAATAATCTTTTTACTTTCTCACCCTAGTGGTGGGTCAGCAATTCTTTAAGCTCTTGAAATTTTGGAAAATGAAAATAGATATTAGATTACACTAGTAAAAAAAAAACTTTTAAAATAAAATTAAAAAAGAGTCTTGGGAGGCCCCGTACTCTTCAACTTAGAAAAAATCTTTTATTGAAAATGAAAAATAAATATAAAAAGAAACAGTAACTGCCTAGGGTTTACTCAAGCATGGATGTGGTAAAAGGGAGCACGAGAGAAGGAAGATTGGACGCATGCAGAGTGTGATCATACTGTGGCCACTTTTCTATGCTGTGGGACTTACATCTATGCACCAGAACCTTTCTTATTTAATATTGCCGTACAAAAATATGAGAGTTTTCATTCATTTGTCAAAATGAGAGCTTTAGAACAGAGCCTGTGTCAAAATGAGAGTTTTGGAAAGCAGGATTTTGTCCGATGTAGTTGCAAGTGCCCTTGCATACATGCGTGCAAATTGTGGAAGCTTACACAAGGCACATGAACTGTTTGACAAAATTCCTCAAAGAGACGTGGTCTCATGGTTTGCACTGATAGCAAGAAATGTACAAAATGGATTTTTTTAAAAGGCTTTTGAATCTTTAAAAAGAAAATGCAATTGCAGGTGTAAAGCTAGATTCCACAACCTCTGTCAGCATCTCCCATCCTGTGCAAAAATGGGAGCATTAAAACAGGGCATGGACATCCATGACAGCATAATGGAGAGGTGATTTTGGGGGATTATTACAATTGCAAATTCCCTTGTAGACATGTAAAATCTGGAAGCATACACAAGGCGCATGAAATGTTTGAAAAAATGCCTCAAAGAGATGTGGTCTATGAAATGCCATGATTGCAGGATATACTCAAAATGGCTTTTGCAAGGATGCTCTCAAACTCATTGAAGTAATGAAACACTCTGGAACGCACACTGACCATGTAAGCTTCGTTTTTGTTTTTTTAGCATGCAGTCATGCAAGTTAAGCATGGTTGCATATCATAGCATTAGGCATACAATTGATCATTATGTCTGCATGGTTGACATTCTTTGGTTATGCCGGTTATCTTGTGGAAACTTTAAACTTTATCATCAAAATATTAATCAAACATCTGGTGGATGTGTTTGCTCGGTGCTTATAGAATACATAATAATATGCAGTTATGATTATTTAAAGGTGGTATACAACATTTCTTATTTTTTCTGAGCTGGATCCGTATAATGCTTGAAGTTATGTTGTTCTATCTATCATCTATACAGAAGTGGGTAGATGGGGTGAGATTCAAATGGTAAGGAGAATGATGAAAGATAGAGGGATTGAATAAAATCCCGAATGTAGTTGGATTGAAGGCCATAAAATGGTACAGTTTTTTTTTGCGTAGGAGACAGATCACATCCATGGGTACAGGAGATCAATGCAAAATTGGAGACATTATCTTGGGAGTTGAAGGTCGTAAGATATTTCCAGAGCCAAAACATGTTCTGAGTGACGTGGAAAAGGAGGAAAAATAATTATTTCTCTGCCACCACAGTGAGATGTTGGCAACTGCATTTGGATTGTTAAACATTCCACCTGAGGAAACTATTGAAGTCATCAAGAACTTTAAAAAATGTGTTGACTGCTATACAACAACCAAGTTTATCTCCAAGTATTTTGGAAGACAAATTGTTATGAGATATGCAAATTGGTGCCGTTAGTTCAAAAGAGGACAACATTCTTGTGGAAATTATTGGTACTGCTATGTGAAGCAATCTGTAAACATAGGTTGTTACCATAATAAGGTGCACCTTGTTAGAGCTGCACTGACAAAGAAGGAACTGAGTTTTATTTCCAGTTTCTAATTTCTTTTTCAAGCGCAAAGTACAGATAACATCAAGTCTCAGATTCTATGTATAGCATCATTTCAGAAAAATAGAGTCTCACAAAATACAAAATCACAGATGTGGCTTTACTGGGTGCAGCATCATCTCACTTCTGGAGTGAGAATTTTAATATGAAATCATTCAAAAGGGAAACTAAGAAGCTGGGACAACATCCCTTCAGCCATAAAGCTTATGCTAAGCAAATACAGTTCAGACATTGTAGACAGAATATCATAATGTAAATATGGAAGAAGAAATGTAGATTTGCATTACCAGCTATTCGAATGACTCATAAAAGATACAAGATGCTGAACCAATGGGAAAATCCAAGAGCTCAAGAAGGAAGTAAAATTGGACATTCTATTATGATACCATGGCTCTTTGAACTTGCCACAATATAAGCATCTTCCATGCTTTGTCAAAAACCCAATTTTGTCTCAGACTAGAAGCAAAATGCCAGAATTTGTGGATGTCATAGATTGGGACCAATGCTTGTAAGCTTGAAAACATTTGGGCTTCAAATGTCTCTTGGATTGATACCCTTAAATGGGAGAAAAGGGTTGAAGAACAACTAACTTCACTTGGTAGTGTCCAATTGCATCCTTATTGGAGCTTTTCTATTTGGGACATCTATTTAAATAGTAGAATGGTACAATCATGCCTACTAGCACTGTGGGAAATAGTGTCTCTCCAAAATAGCATTTGCCACAATTTTTCAATGAGATCACACAGAGCAGCATGGTAATGATGTTTGAGCACATAGAACTGGTTGATTCATACACATTGATTAAAAAAGAAGCCTTTCAATGAATCTTGATTAATCCCATACATTTGAGCTAAGTTGCCGCATTCGAATTCGTATTCGAATTCGCCGATGATTAAATTTGTGAAAAATTAGCCGGTAAAAAAATCAGCGATTAAATTCGTGATTAAATTCGACTATGAGAAATATAACTTTTTATTAAATATATAAAAACAAAAGATAAATTCACATTTCAAATGAGAGATAATATCACATTTCATTGATTTTATTACTAATCTATCTACAGGCGATCAAAGCTCATGATTATTTCAGAAGATTGCAAGAAGTTGCTTGGTCGAAAAAGGTGCAAAAATGGATTTTATGAAAATAAGAAAAATATTGCCATCAATGCGTAGAGCTCGAGAAAATATGCACTTTTAGAGAAAACGACACCTGAAACGGAGCCACAGAATGAAAGTTATGGCACATGCAAGTTTTTGCTGCTACATCTTCCCGGACTATGCTTGTGATTTTTTCACCAAAAATCCAAAAAAGGAAAAAATTGCCAAAAAAGGAAAAAAACACGAATTAAATCGCGATTTTCAACGCACTGTTAAAATTCGGCGAATTTCGAATTTTTTCCTTGAAGTTCGCTGAATGCGGCAACATAGCATTTGAGAGCTGACAGTGATGGTTCTTCAAACATTTTGAAGTCAAGCATTGAACTCAAAGTTTGTTTAGTTTTTCTCTAGATTTGGATACTATCTTCAACCTCCATGCATAAGGGTGCCTTTTTAGCAGGGGCATCTGTGCCCTTAAAATTCCAAGAGATGCACTTCATCTTGACCTTGGGGTAGCTTCCGTGCCCCTAATATTCCAAGACATGCACTTCATCTTGACCTTGGGGGGAATTTCACCTGCCCTTTTGATTACTTCTTGAAGAATGTTGTGGTTACCTGCAACAATTGCTCCCTTAAGCTTCTCTGGCTTGCTTTGTTTACCTTTTCTGTGGTTGGTTGTGCCAACAACCTTTTGTTTTTCTGTATGGGGAATAGCTGAGAACTAAGTCCTCCATTTCTTGATAATCCTTGATGGGATCTTCGGTGGAAGTCCAGTTTCTAAGTGAGTCACTTCTATTGGAGTTGATTCCAAGAAGCATTTGCAACATTTATTGTTCTGAAAAATTCAGACCTAGAGATTGCCTGGTCCCAAGGTGTTTGAAGTTTGTAGTTGAGATATTGCCTCTTAATATGGGAAATCCTCTTCATCTTACTTGGAGAGACTTGTTTTAGTTGGAGTACCATGTTGATATCTCCTTTGTTTTTTCAAATGAGTTGTTAGTGCCAATTCCATTTTCTCTATCAGCTTTGGGAAGCTACATTTTTAGCTTCCCTTACTTTTGCTGGAATAAGCCTATTTGGGCAGCCCATCTTGTTTTGGCAAGATGGGTATTTGGATTCTAGTTGTGGCAGTCGTTCTTTTTAGCTACTTTGTTAACCTTTCTTACTTTTGTTGGAATAGGCCTCTTTGGGCATCCCATCTAGTTGTGGCAAGATGGGCATTTGGAGTCTAGCATCTTGTTGGCGTAGTTGGGGCAATCCTTGGTTTGGGGACACATGTCATACAAGGGGAGGAGTTATTATCAAACTCAAAGCATGGAGACCCACACATTCCTATTGTAGAAACTAGTACTTGCATTTTAGGTAATGGGTAGTTACTGTCAAATTGTATTAGTGGGCAGTTATTGATGGATAGTCAAATTGTTGAATGAAAATAGGAGAGGTTGGTAGTTCTAAATTATGTCCTTTGTGATGGTATTGAACATATGAGTATGAACGGGAAGGCTATTTTGAGTTATCTACAAATAAATTTTTAATAGGTGGAATTCTTCTTTCCCCAGTTGCATTTATGTTTGTTTATTCTATAGCTGCATTATTCCAATAGAAATGCATGTATATTTGGAGGGCTGTCTGATATGATATTGGAATAAGCTGTAAAAGTTGGCTAAACAAAGTTTGGGTTCCACATTAGTTTAGTGTTAAGCATATGATTCTTGTTGAGAGTTGAGGTTGTGGCGAGGAGTGTATTGCTGAAGGAGAAAAGTCATAAATATATAAAATAAGAAATAGCAACCAAATGGTGAGGGTGGGGGGGTCTTTGTGCTAGAAAATGGTGAAGAAATGTAGGGTTAGAGTGAGAAGATTGGACCCTATTGACTGAGGAATAGTATGTGTTGATTGCATATTTGGAATCGTGTCTGCTAGTTGAAGGCACTGGGTATGCAGGCTGAGAGTTTTTATATTTGGGGATTGTCTGGTAGGACGAGACTACTAGAATTTTGGAACTTGGGGGGTCTTTAAATGAATTGTGCTAGAAAAGGGCGAAGAAATGTAGGGTTAGAGTGATTAGATTGGACCCTATTGAATGAGGAAAAGTATGTGTTGATTGCATATTTGGAATCTTGTCTGCTAGTTGAAGGCACTGGGTATGCAGGCTGAGAGTTTTTATATTTGGGGATTGTCAGGTAGGATGACGTTACTAGAATTTTGGAACTGGGCATTTGACTTTCAAGCACACGTATATTTCTTATGTGTCCTGAAGCTATGGCGATTGGGAATTCGGTGTGTGGAGTTAGTGTATTGGATCGAGGGAATTAGTTTTTTTGGTCAAGTTTACATGACATATTTACATACATGGGTTTGAGAAATTGTTAAGAAAGTTCAGGCAATGTGTATCACGGAATTCGATGTGTAGGCTAATTCCATGGGGAATAAAGAATTTTTATGTATGGGGTTCAGAGAAGTTGGGTTTGTGGTTCGAAGCAAAAAGTAATAATGAACTGGGTGGTGAAGGAGAGGCTGTGTTTGTTAAATTAATGAGATTATCAGCTGAAGTGGCAACTAAGGATTGGACGTGTTGATCGGGGAATTCGAAATGAGGTTTATGGCTACAATTGAGAAATGGTATCTGAGCTAAACCTTAATGCTATATGAATTAAGAGATTGAATAAACCAATTCACAATGATCTATTTCACAATTCGCTAACAGTTTTTTTTGATTGCAGGCCAATTAGTATACACAAAGATGAAGGAAAGAGTAGGCCTGCTTGTAGCAAGAGGTTTTGTTAGGATAGAAGAAAGCAAACAAAATATCAGAGGTACAAATGATGTTTGTAGGTCATATCAGACAACCAAAAAATCTCACACCATCTTTCCAAGGGATCGATGCAAGGAATTATACTCTCAAGTGCCCTGCCTGAGATGAAACCCTGATTCAATCCTTCTAAAGGAGGGCATCTAGAGTTCTATATTTTAGAAGGATGTTATTCTGAACAGGTATATTGAAGAGCAGGCCTGTTTGCAGCAAGAGGTTATGTTAGGACAGAAGAAAGCAACTAAAATATCAGAGGTACAGATGATGTGTTTGTAGGTGATATTAGACAACAAAAAGTCGCACACCATATTTCCAAGGGATTTATGCCCTTATTATAGTTTCAACTTTCAAGTGCCTTGCCCAAGATGAGACCCTGATTTGATTCCTCTAAAGGAGGGTGTCTAGAGTTCCATTTGTAAGGAGGATGTTATGTTGAACATGTAATTTGAAATGTTCTATTTGTTAAGTGCTGACCATAATTCTTGTTCATTTTTTTCTATTCACTTTGCTTGGAGATGTTGAAGCCTTTCAAATTGAAGTTGATGGACATGGCAAAGTAAAGTTTGAATTCTGCAGTGATATATGATCATGCTTGATGCAACTTCAAAATTATGTTATTTACCTTTGGTTCTTTTCTGTGTCCTTTTCTACATGTCTAACTACCAAGATTTATGGGTTGTTATGGTGACAGGTTGATTGGATTGAACGGAAGAATTAGATTGGTGCAGGTACACCAGCTCGAGATATATAATTTCACAATGCCCTTTTCCAATGAAGGTATAACTTTGTACAAGTATGCCACATATATCTCCTACGGAAAATAAGAGCATAGACTAATCAGTTAACATATTTATGCATTTTTTCAAGAAAACTAAAATAATAAAAGATTCTTTTGTTAAACTTAGACATTTTTTTTTCGAACTTAAATCCATTGGCGAATTCGAATTGAACTTTCTACTCATCAAACATGAACTCAAACTTGAACCTTGTGACTCAGGTCTTAACTATCTGGTCAAATGACACATCATTGATGTAGAAATTGAGAATGATTCAAAACCAGCAGTACATCTCCTAGCTATCTGTGCAAAATCAGAGAAGATATCTTGCAAGTTGAAAAACTTGGTACAATTAGGTCAAAAATCAACAGCAAATTTTTCATCCATTAAATTTAAACACATTTCTAGGCACATTAACAACATAGCTGGCACATTGGGGTGAAGAAGAGAGTAGGATAGATGTGTTGGAGTGATTCACCAAGTTATCAAGGCTTGACAAGTTAAGCCACATTAGGATGCTTATTGAACAAGATACCTCTACATTTGTGAAATATGAAGCAGGAAGTAGGATAGATTTATTGGAGCGAGCCGCCAAGGTAACAATAGTTCAAAATTTAAGGCACTTCAAGATGTTCATTGAAAAGGATGCCTCCACAACTGTGACATATGATAGCAGACATGATAGGGCACTAAACCTATTCGGCAGGGAAAGGTCACCCTCTCAAGCTCATGCTAGACCAGTTCTTATGGTCTCTGCTATTCATATCTACAGACCACTGAATGGTCAAGTGGATCATGGAGGAGTTTATGTTGTGAATTATTAAGCATGTTAGGAGTTGGGCCTCATACATAGCCAATCTTCATTAAAAGCTGTTGAAAACTGATAGTGTTGAGGACAAATAAGAAGATAACTGCCACCCGAGTATATTTGCATCAACAACAAGGCAGTATGTGGTGCAATGTTTCAAAAATGTCGTATTTGGAAGTTACGGCCGTTACTGGATGATTTGTTTGATTACCAATTCTAGAACCTTTACATACAAGTTTATATTCTGCCCTCCTTACTATTGGCCACTGCCTGCCCTGTTTAGAGTCCATGACATATGCTGACTGCTTGAGGTTCAATTTATATATTATAGCAGAGGCATGTTTTGACAATAATTATGGGATTGGGGGTTCTTTATGTTTATGTGTTGGTGCTTTACTACACGACACTGTTTGTCAGCCTAGAGGCATAAAGAAAAAAAGTGATTAAAACTGCTTTACTAGGATTAGAGCAGTTTCGGGCATCAAATGTAGTGTAACCCCCGTTGACATGAGAATCTTACTGATTGAGTGCTCAAGTAAATCTGGGGAGTTAGTCGTGGGCTGAGAAAATTTGAAACGATGGCAGCATGAGAAGGGAATTGGTGCCATCCTACAATCCTGAAGGTTGTGGGCTCCGAAGTGGATATGAACACTGGTGCTTGAGGAATTTGGATTCGTTGGTCCAGGAACTCGAGCTTATAACAAGAATATGGAGAAGAAAATGGAACAGGTGCAGCATCAACTTGATGCCACACATGGTAGTCCTAGCAGGGAACTACTTTTTATAGCTGGGAAAATAGTCTCAATGTGCTAATCTACCTTCTGATTGCAATTTTGTTGTTTTATATTGTTTACTATCAATGGTCGCTTCATATCTGGTCTAATATAGCCTAGGTTTCTATACTTTGGTTTTCTCACTGTACTAAGCAAATTTTGTTCATCTTTCACGTCCGGATTATGAATATTCATTCAAATTTGGATTACGCAGATTAAGTTACAACCACTCTTTTTGTTTGATGGCTGATTTATTTGATTGATGTTATGAAAAATCTTTTAATCCATGTATTTTGATTGGTATTTTCCTATATAAAATTATAAAACGTCATTATCACAACCTTGTGTTGAAGTGAAAAAGACAGTGTAAAAATGGTTGAGTCTTCTAGAATCTTATTGATTGGCCACTGAGATAAATCTGAGGAATTAGTTGTAGGCTGAGAAATCTTGAAACCATGGCGACACAGAAGGGAATTGACATCATCTCACAGTCATGAAGGCTGTGGATTTTTGAGCAGGTGATGCTTAGGGACAACACTTATGGCAGCATATTTATCCTCCAAGTTTGATCCTTGACTGATGAGGGAGTTACCCCCAAACATGTGCTACCGCTGCGGTCGTATTCGGCATGCATGCAATCCCACTATCTGAGGAGATCACTAATGTACAACCGAGAAAATAGAGAATCCAACACGTGCTCGCCTATGTCACAAGAATCTCCAAATTTATCGAAAAGTTTGAATTTTTCCGAACTTTATTCTTGTCGAACATGAACTCGAACTTTTTCCATTAATTTTGCATGGGAGGTTTTTGACATGTTTTTGCGTTATTTTACAAATGTGTGTATATATACATTTACCAATTGAAAGTAGTGGACAAAATGCTCTTTCCAGTCTGTCCCTCTGACATATTTATGCATTTTTTTCAAAAAATAAAAATGATAAAAAAAAATTATTTGAACTTAAAGATGTTTTTTTTTTCTCGAACTTTATCCCTTGGTGAACTTGAACCGAACTTTATCCTTGTTGAACATAAATGTGAACTCGAACCTTGTGACTTAGGTGCTCGCAATACATGTACCCGTTAATACCCATAATTACTGTCACCTCTGAGTACCCAACAACAGGGTTTACCCTACGCAACTAGGCATTGGACCATTATATGGTTATGGACCCTGGTGCTTGAGGAATTTGGAGTCATCGGTCTAGGAACTTTGGGCTTAGGAACCTTGGTGCTTGAGGAATTTGGAGTTGTCGATCAAATTTGTTCTTATATAGCTCTAATTTATGTATTTTGGTTTTCTATGATTGTACTGAGTTAATTTTGTTTAGCTTTGTCTTTTGGATTATGAATATTCATACAAATTTGCAATGTTATATGGGTTAGGTTAGAGCCACTCTTGCAGTTTGATGGCTCAATTATTTGACTAGCGTCATGACAAACCTGATAATCCATTTATTTATGTTTCACATTTGCCTTTATGCTAATATAAATTATCATTACTATCATGATTTGGTGTTGAAGTGAAAAATAAAGTTTAAAAATGGTCCTAGAAGGTCTCCTTGATTTCCTTGAAAATCTTCTAGCTCGATGCTTGCTACAGATATGTGACAATACCATTTTCTAGTCTTGATCTCCAGATTTTTTTCTTAATCAAATTCTTGTACCATTTGCTTGAAGGGGTCTTTCCTCACAAGACTATTTGTACTTGATTTAGATCATATGGTTTGGGATTTAGCTCCTTTAGGTTTACCCCTCCAGTCCTGTTTTTTAGTATTTGGTTACTTTTCAGAACATAGGGTTCTAATTTCACCCTAGCACTTCCCTATTGTAATGAAATGTACTTCCAAGTGCCATGATGGGCCTTTGTCTCTTGTGGACGTTAAATATAATTTATATTCATTCTTTCTTTTGTTCTGTGAGAGTTCTACTACAAAAGTGAAATTTGTTCTCAATATGCTTTTGTTTGAGAAAACTGTTGACACCCAGAAGTTGCACCCTAATAGAGAATGGTGTGTGTACTCTCTCTCCTGTTGATAAAATTGGAACACCTCAAGGCTGTGTGTAACCTATGTCTGAGGTGCACCTCCAGAGAGGGCTGGTTCCCTTGTGAATCATCTAAAAAACGAAAACTTTGACAAGGAAAAGGGAAGAGGAAAATGGAAAATGGTAAATAAGGGCGATACACCAAAAGTTTAACACTTGCATGTAATTCTGCACACAGAGAAATCAAAGATCCACACACCTACACAACTCTAAACTATTTTGCATAATAAATTCAAGGATTTTAGGAAAAGGACAACAGTAGAGGGAATGAATTCCACACTAAAGCAAACACAATACCCTATAGCAAATACAATGAACAATCTGAAAAAACAATAGTATGAGAGGGCAAAATGAAAATTGTTATTCAAAGGTGCAAGTACAAGGCTAAAAATGCTAGAGAAAATCAGCCCAAGTGTGTTTGATCTTTTTACAATCAAAATTCAGCCTATATCATAAGGGAAGACTTCTATTTTTTTCCCAAAATAGACTTCCCTTTTATTTATTTATTTTTTCTCCTCTGCTGCTGGTGCATGGGACAAAAGTTCCCTTTATTTTATTGTTTAATTCATTCTCATGCAACCCTTGGCACCAATTGAGAACTGCAATTGCTTTTGTTCTATTTTATTTAACCCATGCACCTCTCCTCCTTGGCGTAGACTTCAAGAACAACTTATTTTATTTGTTTTTTCTATCCACCTAAAAATAGAACAGCAGTTCCTTTCCCTTTTATTTATTTATTTATAATCTCTCCATTTACCTTGGACGCTAACCTCCAAAAATAAAACAGCAGCATGCTTTTCCTTATTTTTTCTATTTCTATGTTTATCCACAATCAACTATAGCTTGACTTTTATTTAATTCCTTATATCTTCCCTTGTGCCAATTTTAGATCAATAGTTCTATTTTTACCCCGTTGGCGCCACATATAGAACTGCCTTTCTTTTTATTTATTCTCCATGCATGCAACCTTATCTCTCCATGGCGCCAACATCTAGAAGTTCTTTGTTTTGTTTATTTCATTCATTCCTCCATGCACCCTATTTTCCTTTGGCGCCAAACTTAGGACAACAACTCTGTTATTAATTAATTTAACTTAGGACAACAACTCTGCAACCTCTTCCTTTGGCGCAGACCTATGCTCCATGTATGCAACATCTTCCTTTGGCTTAAAATATGCTAACATTTTGGCGACATCACGGGGTTGTTTCCCTGCTAAACAAAGAGATCAATAGCCATCTACATCCATTGGGCTATATAGTCACATACCTCTATCAACGATTTATATCCTCTAAAACAAAACAATTGAAATACCCTCTCTAACAAAGGAAAACATGTGCATGCAAGCATTGATGGAAAAGACAACTGTTATCAGTGTAATTTGTGTAGCATTGGATCATCTTTCAAGCTGTGGGACTTGCGGGCTTGAGATGACCCTCAAGAGAAGGTTGGTTCCTGCTCCTAAACTACCTGCCACAATCTACTCTAACGCAGGCTAGCAAACTAACTAATCCTAATCTAACTTTCCAAGGGACCAGGGAGAGAGAGAATTGAAAATAAAACCTGCACTAAAGCGGTGATACACCAGAAAAAGAGGTTGGTGATCATAATTCCAACTACTTGAAGTGGAGAGGGGTGAGCAATGGAGAGGATGGATAAGATGCATCACAGACCAAAGATAAAGTTCACACAGAACACCATTTCAAACCCATTAAACACAACTCCCAAAACTTGTAATAGACATCAAAGATATGCACAATATACCCTGCAGTGGTGAGAGGCAAGAAGAGACAATAAAATAAGTAAAGGATGGACAAAATGCATCACGAAACAAATTTTATTGCTCCATGAGTTCACACAGTACATCATCAGTGGGAAAGAGGCAAGAAAATGCCATTACAAAGGAGAGGAGGCTTAAACTCCACATTCAACCCTAGAGAAGAAAGAGAGAGGGGGCAGGTGAGAAAAATGACCAACTTTTTTACAAATGAGCCCAAGATTACAATTTATAGAATGAAAAAGAGAGAGAGAATTGCAATCCCGAATTTGTCTTTTCAACCACTTGGAAGTTGTCATAAATGAGTGTAATTGGTGGTATGTTGCTTGCAAAAGGCTCCCCATGCTATCCCATGTGCTACAACAAAGAGATAATGATGACCATGCCTCATTAAATGCATCCCAACTACCAATTAAAACACTGTTCTGAACCTGGACACGTTTTTAGCAAAATCAACATCAAAACTTCATCAATTTCTTCATTTCTTGATTGTTGTGTGTTGGGCTTGGAATCACGATTCCAACAAGACCAATTTTGCGAAAATCCATTAAGAATTGCAAAAGTTATGCCCATTCGAAGTTTCGAGCGAAAACTGTCGTTTTCCCTTGTTCTGCGGATTTTCCAGTTTTCTACAACATTCCGAGGATTTGGTTTTCTGCGGCATTCCGCGGCTTTTTCCGCGGCTTTTCGTTTTGCGGCTTTTTTCGTGGCTTTTTTTGCGGACTTTGTTCTGCGGCTTTTTTCGTGGCTTTTGTTCTGGGGTATTTTCCATGGCTTTTGTTCTGCGGATTTTCTGCGGACTTTGTTTTGCGGCTTTTTCTGCAGACTTTATTTTTGCGGCCTTGTTGACCTTTTTGGGCCCAACTGTCCCGGACACTTTTTTCTGCCATATCCGCAATACATTGACTTGTGGCCTTTTCGGGTCCAACGTGTACCTTCGTCCCAATTGTCGCACGGACCGCGTGGGACAATCTTTTGCCTTTGCCACATTTGACTGTCTCTTTAGCATTTCGGGCCCGAACTTGATACGATCAACCTTGGTACAATCAACATTAGTTCCATCTGCGGCCCTCAAACCCGATTTGCACTAAAACAGGCCTTTGACTTCATTTTTTCGGATTTTTGTAAATTTTCACTAATCCCTTGGATTTTTCTTTAGACACAAAGATTAGAGAAAAGCAAAGGGGGTCACCAAAATCCGAATTTTGGCCTTTCACCATTTCTGCTCGCTCAAGCCTAAAGAAATTGTGCAAGTTATCAAAATTACCTTTGGGGGGTGAATTTTGGATAACTAACTAGGAAAACTGGAGAAGCAATGTGCATGCAAGCACTTATTGAAAGTAAACTATTCTAATGATGCCAAATCCTCACAAACAAGCTTTGAGGAAGATCCCATTAATCGGAATTGGTAGTCCTTCGCCATTTAACCGAGATAACTGAAAAGCATTGTGAGGCTTGCAAGCTAAAGTAACATATGGCCCACTCCAAATAACATCAAATTTGGTGTGGTTTCCTGATTTTGCTTTGTTTGCATCCCACTTAAGGACAAGATCACCTTCTTGAAAGACTCTTGCAACTACTTTCTTATCAAAATTCTTCTTCGCCTGAGCTTGGTGAGTTTCCACGGCGAGCATGACTTCATGTCTTAATTCTTCCAACTGCGTAAGTTCTGCATACCTTACCTCCATGAGACCTGCTTCTAATAACTCTAACTGATGAATAAGCTCTAAAGTGGGCAGCTCAAGAGAAACTGAAAGTCTTGCTTCCTTGCCATAAACCAACATGTAAAAAGAATTACCAATAGACCTTTTGGGAGTGATTCTGTCAGCCCACAAAGCTGTTTTGAGTTTGGTGTGCCAATATCTCTAATTTTCATCCAGAACTCTTTTAATAATCTTCAACAAATTTTTGTTAGTAGACTCTGCAAGACCATTACCTTGTGGGTAATAATTTGATGTACTCAAATAAATACCACTCCAGACAACCCACTCTGTAATTTTAGTACCAACAAAAGCAAGACCATTATTTGAAATCATAGTAGCGGGAACTCCAATCTAGTAATAATGCCTTCATATCAGTCAAACACTCTAGTTTCATTCACTTCTTTCAATTAAACTGCTTCTGTCCATCAAGTAAAATAATCAGTGGCAGTAAGAATCCACTTGTGACCCAAACTAGATGGTGGGTTAATCATTCCAATAAAGTCCAATCCCCATTGCATGAAGGGCTGATCTGATAAAATAAGATGAAGAGGAAGGGCTGCAAGCTTTTCCTTACCCACAAATAAGACACACTTTTAACATCTTTTGATTCATGCATAACAATCTTTGAAAATACTTGGCCAATAATAACCTACTTGCATTATTTTGGGAGCAGTAGTCCTTGGAGCATTATGGCCACCTAATAAACCTTCGTGGAATTCTTGCAATAACCTGTCAACTTGTGAAGGTTCTACATATCTCAGAAGAACACCATTAATACCCTTTTTAAATAATATACCATCAACGAGTGCAAAAGAAATAACTTGTAACCGGAAATACCTCCTTTTTGCTTTATCCAAACCTTGGGGAAGAATACCAACATGCAAGTAATTAATCATGTCTTGTGTCCAACTCACAGAAGATGATATTTTAGCTGCTTGTAGTTGATTTATGAAGGCAAAAACAACTTCTTTGATTCCAAATGTGAAACTAAATGCTCACATGACCCTTTTCCTTAGATCAAACTTTGTTACCTTGAAGTCCACGTCATATTCCATGACTTTTGTGATCCAACCAACTCTCTTTTCATTCAAATCCTTGCTCAACAAAAACTCTTTTACACTTGCGTGAGTAACCATAACATGAATTTTATTATTAGAGAGCATATATCTGAAATTCGTTAAGCCTCTAATAACAGAAAGTACTTGCTTTTCCACAAAAGTATACTTCACCTCATAGTCATGTAGCCCTTTGCTAAAGGAAACAACGTGTTGCTCTAAATTGTCATTATTCAACTGAGTTAAGATAGCGAAAATTGTTTCAACCGCTGCAAATGCATACAATATAAAATCCTTTGAAAAGTCTAGATTCACGAGTGTTGGAGCTTGAGCAATAACTTGTTTAATGGTCTTAAAACTGATTTTCCCTTTTTCTGTCCAACTGAAACTCATATTCTTTTTCAACGTAGCAATCAAAGGATTTGATAAATTAGCAAAATCAACAATGAATCTTCTCACAAAATTGATCTTACCCAAAAAGCTTTGAAGTGCTTTTTTATGTTGAGGTAAAGATAAAGCTAGAATTGAGCTTACTCTTTTTGGATCTATGGCCAAACCTTCTTTTGAGATCACGTGGCCCAAAAGTTTACCTTCATGCACTGAAAATATACACTTCTTTGGGTTGAGAGAAACCCCATACTATCTACACCTTTCAAAAACTTGCCTCAGATGGCTCAAATGACCATTAACACTCTTAAAAAAAACAGTCAAAACATTGAGATTGATCAAACCTTGGAAAACCATATCCATGGCTCTCTGAAAAGTAGCTCCTATATTGGATAAGCCAAAAGACATCTTTCTGTAAGCAAATGTCCCCCACTTAGTAGTGAAAGTTGACTTGTATTGATCTTCTTCTTTTACCAATATTTGATTGTAACCACTGTAACCATCCAAAAGAGAGAATCTTTTTGCACCTGATACAGTCATTAGAATCTGATCCATGGATGGTAATGGATAACGATCCTTTAATGAAGCCCTGTTTAGATCCCTGAAATCAACACATAACCTTATCTCTCCATTCTTCTTCCACATGGGTACAAGATTTGCAACCCATGAGGAATGCTTGATAGGAAAGATAATACAAGACGCGATAAGCTTTGTTAGTTCATTTCTCATCAAAATTTCAATCTTTGGATTAACAAGTCTTTGCTTTTGCCTTATTGGTTTAGAATTAGGCTCAAGCTCAATGGTATGTTGGGCTAATCTTGGATCAAAACCTTTCAAATCCTCATACTTCCAAGCAAAAACATCAATGAACTCATTGGATAATTGAACAAAAACTTGTTTTTCTTGCAAATTACATAACTTACCATGCTTCAAAAACTTGCCATCGCCGATTGTTATGTCCTCATAGTTCTCTTGTGTAGTGGATATCCTGATTTTGTTCCTTTTCAGCTGATCATTATTATGAAAAATACTCTCAAGGGTTACCAATCCTTGGGGCAACTTATTAGTCTTTAATAGCAAGATTTGCTCACCATACTGCTGCTGCAATTTAGACCGAATTTTAGATGAAAATTCAGCTTCTTCCTGAATAAAACGTACAATCTGTTCATCATTCTCAAACACTTGTCAATTAGTATTATTATCAAGATTTAATGGCCGTACAACCACCTTAATATGGGCCTTGATATGGAGGGCTACTTGTAGGATATGTTGGGTATGAGGGTCTAGCATATTGGAATGGAGCCTAATATGGTCTGTAAGGTTGAGCTAACTGTCTCTCAATAGGTACAACTTTATTTCCAAAAGCTTGCAAAATACCATTTATTTCACTCAACTCAGTGGGTTGATTTGGATTAGTAACTGCTGGAATTGGGTTTATAGCTGAATCCGGTTGCTGAATAGTTGGAAAGATAGGCATGGGAGGTCTAGGTGCAATTTTGCCAACTTGTATGAGGTTATTTTTAGCTCTAATGGCCAGATCAAAGGCAACATGAATTGTGCTACCCCCCATGGACTGAATTAGGACAACAATGTCATTGTTTAGGGATCTCAAATAATACAAGAATGCATGCTCTGCTATAGTTTTAATGGCACCGGGAATTCTCTCCCAAGTTCTCTAGAATCTCAAGTTAAAATCAGTCATGAACTCTTGAGGGGCTCTTTTGATTGTGCTTAGTTGCTCAATCAGGAATAGGTGGTCAGATTTGTCCTCAAATTGGCTACACAAGGTTGTTTCTAATTGAGCCCAAGAATTTATAGAGTTAATAGGTAGATTTCTGTACCATTGCAAGGCTTTATCTTTAAAGGAAGCTACAAGAAGTCTCATGGCTACTGTTATCACCGAATCACAACACCCTCTGATTGCTTAGCATGTGGATGTGTTAAGGCAAGTAGTGTGACTGGGTAACATGGGTACTATCTCCAAGTGTGGGACTTTCTGCTTGAGATAGACCTCTAGAGAAAGTCGGTTCTTCTTCCTACTCCTAGTGCAAGCTAACTCTAATGAAAGAAAACTACTATCTCTATCCTCAATTTCCAAGGAACCATGGAGAGAGAAATAACATGAAAATAAAGGGAAACTACACTATCAAGGTGATGCACCAAAAGAAAGGGTACGAGAATAACTCCCCAATGTGTGGAAATAGAGAGAAAAACATAGGTTAGAGAGGGTGATAACAGTTCCCCACAATCTAAAAACAACATTCACAACAATATTTCCAAGGAGAACACACTAATAATGAACCTTGCAAGGGAATAATATAGAAACAATACACATTCAATAAGATTGAAGAGGCAAGAAGAAAGAAAATAAACAAATCAAGAGAAGATACATCCACAAAATTATATCTATTGCTTCATTAGTATACACAGTTCAAAAAATTACAAAGCAAGGGCATGGATCACCATGCAAGGATTTCACTATAAATTCTTGCAACATATTGGTTTCACAAAACAAAAATGAGCATATTTTTTCTAATCAAAATCATTCTCCCTTTGCAAATGAGAGAAAACCCAAATTTATAGAAAAATGGAGAAGAGGAAAGGGAGACAAGAAATATTGGATCTGGCTCTTGCATCAATTACAAGGTACCCAAATTAGGTAAAAAGCATGATGTGCAACCTAAAAAATCCTCCCCATACTTCCTATAATTTGCAGTAGTGGAGAAATTTCCATCCATGCCCATTAATTGCACTTTCACCCACCATTCAACTGCCCTTTCAGAACAGGTTCATTTTTTGTAAAATACACATCCAAAACTCCATTAGTATCTATATTTTTAACTGTTGTGCATATATATTGGAGCCATGATTCCAACGAGACAATTTTTGTGCAATTTGGCTGAGAAACACCAAATTTATGGCCTCATGAGCAGATGCAACTGTTCGGTTATTCCCGGGAATTTATTCCGGGTAATTAATTGCTTTGTTGAAATGCATCATGAAAATAGCTGCCTTATTTCTAGTGTTCGGTGCATCAATTAAATACCTGAGTTGAAATGATTTTGCATTTAAAAACTGGGGCCCACCTTGATTTCCATTGCTTGCATTGGGGGCAATTTTTTAAAAATGATATATTTGAGCCAGCTCAGCCGAGATGACACCTAGCTTGTTCATTCCCGGGCTCTTCCTCTACCCTTGCATGTCAGGCTATCAACTTGGAATTGTCAACTAACTACCAATCCCATAAAATTTGATGGCATCACATTATCCTTTCATACATCGAACCTCTCACCCTGCTACCTACGTGGAGAATGATGTGTGGCTCACGTGCATTGGTGACTCCATCAATTGTGCCGAGCTCTCCTCCTTACCTCTATGCTGGTGCCACGTTGAAAAGTTCTTTGCATTGGGCCATAGACTCACTCCTTGCCATATTGGTGGCCACTTACCCTACTTCCACATTACAACCCTTGCTATGTGAGAACTGTGGGTTTTAGCCGCACCCGTGTCCCGAGACGCTTGTGTCTCCTTTGATCCTCGTCGTCTGAATCCATTAGGAATTTGACCGCATTGGGTTGAATTATGATGTGTTTGCAGCACCTTGATCCATGTGGAGGTCCCGTAAATCTTGGGAATTCCTCTTTTTCTTTACCTTATTTAGTTGCACCGAGGGGCCATGTGGCGACCTTGCGCGACTCCACCCTCATATGTGGTCTGCGTAGAGACTTTGTCACCTCGAGCTCCATGGGTTTTCCAAGTTGTCTCAGCAAGCTGACTTACCTATTTTCCCTAGAATTTACTAAGTCTAGGTCTTCATTGCATGTCTTACCTGAGCTCAACTTGATTCTTCCTTTCTTGTCTCAATTTCAACTCACTTTTGACTTGCGTGGATTTTGGCCCAAATCCACTAATTCGGTCGGGATCTCCCTTGTGTCAATCAATCATGTAGCTCGAGCTTGGCTCAATGTATGGGCACGGTGTCTTTATTCCATTACTCAAGGGTTCCTCCTTAAAACCGAAGGCTTCTTCATATCAATGTAACTTGGTCTCCCATGATCCTACTTAGTCGGTTTGATGAGCTTACTTGCCAATTGACTCAATGAGCTCTGACATATCAGCTTGCTAGAGGGCAGCGATAACTTGGGATGGATGTTCGAACGACTCGTTCCTTCAACGAACAGCTTGTTCATGCAACAACTCAACGCTTGTTGATTTTTTGCGAAAGAGTTCAAATGTATGGTCCATCTCGTGGAGAACTGGCTTGATGTGCTCTTGGTCATACCGTAATCTAGTTTCCACTTGCAAAATAATCCAACTACATTACATTATTTTAATAGCTTGCCAAAGGTTGTAGAGCTAGGTCTTCTCTTTTTGTGCTACATTGGAGCTCGCCTCGTGCTTGTTTGTATGTCTTTGAATACGTAAGTTGTCACAAGCCCAGTCATATATAGAGCGAACTCGGTTAATATTGATTAATAATTAGGGAGATTTAGTTTTCTGATAGCTTAACCTAGAGTGCAATGGCTTAGAAAAGCTATCTAGCTTGGTCCATGTGGAACAACTCGGTTGGTAACACGACTGAGTTCGCTCCCTTTTAAACATAATTCGTTGCATGGTGCAAGTAGCTCGATCACCCACAAAGAGACTCGGTATGAAATGGTTAACTCAATAGTCCGTCCCAAACCATGTGGCTTGGTTGGTTCATATGGAATCTATTCCTCCGCAAAACTAGCTCAACTTGCCAAGGAATAGCTCGGTCTTCTACCAGTGAGCTCGATGAGCTAGTCCTCAAGCTGAATGCTATCCTTTTACAAATTACACCTTCCTTAGATATTTATGAAAATTTTGGATTCCTATGTGAAGTAAGGATGAGGAGGTTGCATGAAGGTTTCCTAGAGCCATTCATCGGATTTTATCATTTTATTTCATGTGGCCCCCTTTTAAACATAGTTTGTGATGCAACCTGCCTCGTTGTTCAAAGTCACCTAGGGAGTGGATTTGGATAACAATTACCTTCTCTTGAGTTATATTATAAACAAAGCAAAGATTTGCAACATCTCTAATATGCTCTACAGGAGTGGTTTGAGTTAGACCGGTAAAGAATGGTAAACTCGTTAATGTGGAAGTAGGGATATCATTGTATACAGTAATATTCAAGGGGTTGCCATCATTAAAGGTCACAAAAGATTCATTTCTAGGAAGAGCCATTAGGAAATTTGGAACGGGAAGCTGTGAGATTTTGGGCAATTGTTTTAGCTTGTTAGCTCGGTAAGTATATGGCAAGGATTTATTAAATCTGCTTCTTTTATAAGATTGTAAAGGTAGCTGAATAAATTCAAATGGAATACCTTTAACTTTTGACCTGGCGGTCAACTTTGGTATTAACTTTGACTAATCTGCAACTAGTGTGTCTATAAAAACCTAAGGAGTCGCCAGATGCAGATTTTTTGAATAATTTATGCTCTACAAACTGCTGAACCAACATCAATCTTTGAATACTTTGTCCCACCGGGCGTGCTAGAAATTGTTGTCACCTAGAAGTTGCACCCTGATAGAGAATGGTGTGTGTACTCTCTCCTATTGACAAAATTGGAACACCTTTCAGGCTGTGGGTAACTTATGTTTGAGGTGAACATCCAGAGAGGGTTGGTTCCCTTGTGAATCACCTAAAAAATGAAAACTTTGACAAGGAAAAGGGAAGAGGAATGCGGAAAATGGTAAATAAGGGTGATACACCAAAAGTTGAACACTTGCATGTAACTCTGCACACAGAGAAATCAAAGATCCACACACCTGCACAACTCTAAACTATTTTGCAAAATAAATTTTGTAAATAGAGAAAATTACCGTAAATGAAAGATAAATAAACCATGCAAACCTCTCAGGAACCTTCTGTGCAAACCTCAGATAAGGGTCTCCTGTGAAACCTTGCAGAAAGAATGTCAGAAGTGTTTTGTGGGTGCTCTTGAGTGCTCTCCAAGCTTTGAAGGCAGATGCTACATACACAGTTCAACAGAGTTTTTTGTGCTTCAAATTCAAGAGGGATTGGAAGGAAGGTAAGCTTGTAATTTGTAGAAACAAAAGATAGTTGGAATTGGTTACACGGATAAATGAACATGCTAAAAATAACATTATGGGCAGTTGCAATAGTACTGGGGGCAATAATGAAATTAATTACAAAAATCTGCATCCGGAAAGGTGGTTGTACGTGCATTTTAATTGCCCCCACCTTTCTAGGATTCTAGAAGTGCAGTTAACTAGGGTAGTCAAAGTGGAGTCTAAGTGGAGTTTGATCAAGTGGTAGATCACTAGGATGTGACACACTTAATTAATTAATTATTTAATTAATAAATAATAATTAATTTAGCCAAAGGGGTACAAAAGATACATGGAATTAATTTAATTAATCCAAAGGGGTACAATGTGTATTAATTAATCAATTTAATTAATTAATTACAAATGAGTGAATAACAGGGTGTATTAGCATAATATTGGGAATAAGTGGAAACATGAATGCAAATTTGGGGTGTCTTCAAATTCAAGGATTTTAGGAAAAAGACAACGGTAGAGGGAATGAATTCCACAGTAAAGCAAACACAATACCCTATAGCAAATACAATGAACAATCTGAAAAAACAACAGTATGAGAGGGCAAAATGAAACTTTTTATTCAGAGGTGCAAGTGCAAGACTAAAAATGCCAGAGCAAATCAGCCCAAGTGTGTCTGATCTTTTTACAATCAAAATTCAGCCTATATCATAAGGGAAGACTGCCATTTTTTTCCCAAAATAGACTGCCCTTTTATTTATTTATTTTTTCTCCTCTGCTGCTGGCGCATGGGACAGAAGTATCCCTTTCTTTTATTATTTAATTCATTCTCATGCAACCTTTAGCGCCAACTGAGAACGGCAGCTGCTTTTGTTTTATTTTATTTAACCCATGCACCTCTCCTCCTTGGCACAGACTTCAGGAACAACAACTTATTTTATTTGTTTTTTGCATGCACCTAAAAATAGAACAGTTCCTTTCCCTTTTATTTATTTATAATCTCTCCATCTATCTTCAGTGCCAACCTCCAAAAATAAAACAGCAGCATGCTTTTCCTTATTTCTTCTATTTCTATTTTTATCCGCAGTCACATATAGCTTGACTTTTATTTAATTCCTTCTATCTTCCCTTGCGCCAATTTTAGATCAGCAGTTCTATTTTTACCCCTTTGGCGCCACATATAGGACTGCCTTTCCTTTTATTTATTCTCCATGCGTGCAACCTTATCTCTCCATGGTGCCAACATCTAGAAGTTCTTTGTTTTGTTTATTTCATTCTTTCCTCCATGCACCTCCATGCATGCCCCCTATTTTCCTTTGGCGCCAAACTTAAGACAACAACTCGATTATTAATTAATTTATTCCATGCTCTTGCATTCAACCTCTTCCTTTGGCGCAAACCTATGCTCCATGCATGCAACCTCTTCCTTTGGTTTAAAATATGTTAACAGAAACCACAGAAGAATTTTGAGGGTTCATCTCCCTATTCAACACAAGCTTATCCAACTCCTATTCTCACCCCTTTTGCTCTTTACTACTGTCTTACATAGCAAATTCTATAATTTTAGAATCTCCTCCTTCGGCAGAGGGTTGGAGTACTCATTGAGTAAGGATCTTTTATGGTTCAATTGTATCCAACTATCTTTTTCCTTTTCCTTTCTCTATCAAGCATTTATTTTTACCAGCCCTTCAGAAATTGCACTGTTGTATTATTTTATAAATAACTGCTTCTCAACATGCACAATGCCTCTTCTTAATGTAAGATCAGGAATAGGTGCCAAACTACAGCAGTAGACCTCCAACTGTCCTCTCAAGCGAGAAGACAGACATTAAGCTCAAATAAAGTTTTAGAATTCTTCAAGGCATATTGATCAAGACACGTATCTATTGGGGAATGATCAGAACTGGCACTTGTGTAAAAACTTTGGATTGAGGTGCTAGAATACTGAACGAGGTCAAAGTAACCATAAAACCTATCCAACTTGGTAAGAATCCTAGGTTCACACCCTACTCCGTGTTTATTCTTCCAAACATTGAGCTCAAGTAATGTTGTAGAATTCTGCAGGCAGATAGATCAAGACATTTCTTTTGGGAGATGATCAGAACTGGCGCTCATGTAATAATTTCATAACTTTGATTTGAGGAGCTAGAGTACTAACCAGGGTCAGAGAAATCTTAGAGCCTATCCAGCCTGGCAAGAATCTTGGGTTCCCACCCTTTTCCATGTTTATTCTTCCAATTGAGATTAAGAACATGCAATAATTGCATAGACTGATTCCATGCTGGACCTTTCCAGTGAACAGCCCTCTCTGTATTTCTTCCCCACTGTGCCATGTTGACAACTTCATCTATCTCCTTTGGAGGGAGTTTGCAAGCCACCCTCCTGGATATTATCTTTTGCACCATATTTGAAGGATATGCAGTCAAGACTCTGGCCTGCCAAAAGAGGTATACAACAAAACACATGGTATCTAATCTTGTGGCCTGCCTCTTAGCCAGGATATTGGAGGCTAACCAATAAGAAATACCTCATAGATTCTTCCTCTTCTCTGCATATTGTCGTTGACCACATCAAACCACTTCACGCATATCAGAAAAATTCACATACATTTAACCTGAAATATGGCCCTCATGTTTGGGGAGAACTATCAGGTTTGTACTTTTGTAGTGACTTTCTACTCTAGAAATAACATATTGTATAATCTATGTGAAATGCATCCCTAACATGGCATGACATACTTTTAATGTTCATAATTGGCAAGGGAGTCAGAATTTCCTAATGCTTAAAAAGCATTGATCGAGTGGATGTTACCCTTACATGCCTATGAAACATTTCAAAAAAGTCCAAACTATTTTTTTTAACAGCATGATAATTTCAAATAACTATCTCTAGTAGCTTATTACAGCATAATTGCTGTCAATTTTACCATTCATCAAGTTGTCTGTGGGTTTGGGTAACTCTTGGATACATGGAAATGCCAACAAGGGGTGCATACTGACATATGGGGTACTGGTACAGGTCCGGGTATGTGCCCAAAATGCTTCTGAAATGCTAAAACAGTACCCGGGATGTTTCCGTACTGTTTCAGGCTTCAGTAGTACTTATGTTTTTTAAATGCCAAAAAACACACCAGAGACTTTTGTTTCAGCTGTACTTGAGGAAAATCTAGATGATATATTCTAGAATCTACATTGTAATCATGTATATATGAAAATTTAAGCATGTTGAAGGCTTTAAACTTTCATGAATACAAAATGCATTTTAAGTGTTTTATCTTTATGGACTAAAAATGAGTATTATGCATTTTTTACTATATATTTATAATTTCTTAGTAATTTATTGTATGGACATTTCCGTGCCATTTTGGACCCAAGGGTTTTTTGAAAATTGGCGTTTCCATGTTTCGAACCCACACTCATACCTATTTCCTGGCAACCTAGGTAATCACCACTGTGCATAAATAAGCATCAGATCATGAATGTTGTTTCCTTCAATATAATGATTTTTGCTTGAAACCTATGCAGCCAAACTTATAGGCGCTAAGCAAATAGTCCTTGTTGGATCCATGGGCAGGATAAATCTCAATCATCCACTGAATTCTCTCAGGAACAGAAAATTCTGGCAAGTTGGTCTAAATTGGGATTAATTATAATCATCCCAGACAATGCCATGGCTTTTCTTTGTTTCTTCATTAGTGGCTATTTTGCTGAACTTTTTGTCTCTTAAAAAGCTTTTTGTTGGTTATTTAGATCCTATTTCCTTGATGCTGTCTTTTAATTCTATCATATTGTTGGTTCCTTTTCAATGTATTCTAGTCGAGTCAAATCAAAAACCATCTTTCCAATGTAGCTCTTTCTATTCACTTCCAAATGCTAAAGATCTTGGTGAGTTGATTGGTGCTACTACTCATGGGCTATTTAATTTTCCACCTGGAGGCGGTCCTGTTACTTAAGGCATGAAAAATGGTATTAAAATATGATAGGAAGCTTGTCTAATTGGTGTGCTCAGACTGGTCCATTACGAAAGATCATGTGTTTGTTCTTACTATTCAACTATTAGATACTTCCAAGTTCCAGCAATGAATACACAAATTTAAGGGAATTTATTTTGATCTTTACAACTGTTTGCTTTCTTGAAGGAACCTGCTTTTAAATCCTATTAAATCTTATGTTCTTCTTCCTAAAATTTCACCTTTAAGTTCTGCATATCAAGGTGATATAGCCTACCTATTAATTTTTCCCTGATATCTACTTACAAACAGGATGTTTTTTTATTAGCTATTTTGATGAATCTGTTTTTTAGCTATTGAGATGGATTTTAGTGTTATTTTCTTTGTTACTTAACATGTTTACATAACGAAAAGTGCCTATTACTACAATCAACAGTAAAAGTTCCTTATTTGCAAAAAACGACATTTATAATTTTCACTTTACTACATTCAGTGAGAAAGTTGCCTATCTGAGACAACCTTATAAAAGTTGTTCCATGTTTGAAGTTTTGATCTTGCCTTTGTTGTTGAAGACAATGGAACTTCTTTGTATCGGCCAAACTAAGTATACCATTCTCATTTTTTCCCTAATGTGGAGCTTGTACCAAATAATGTGTGGTTCATGCTCTGCAGTTACACATGTTCTTGCACAACTTTTGCATTATCAATGCCCTGAGAGAGAAAGCGTAGCTGTGATATGGCCATTAATGAAGTGTATATGCCTGACATGGATGGCTTTAAACTCCTTGAACATGTAGGATTGGAGATGGATCTTCCTGTCATCAGTTGAATTCTGATGCAAGGCATTCTCATTGAAAGGACAGAATTTATGTTATCATGACTGTTTTAAGTATTAAGGTATTTTTATATTCATCACTTGCTTTTTTTGGTGTGGTTTGCGGTGATGTCACCGCATGGAAAAACCAGTGTAGGAATGAGAAGAATGAAACACGGTGCATGCAACTACCTCCTAAATCATCTATGCATTTGAGGAGCACAAAAATATATGGCAACATATAATTAGGAAGAAGAAGCATGTGTTAGTGTTGGAATGATGTATGAAATTTACATTCAGGTTGTTGATATAGCCAACTTTGAAGCTTGAATGCATGAAATGACCAAGCCAACAGAAAAATGTCAATAATTCAGCTTGCAAAGGGGAAAACACATCTCTAGTTTTTGTACCAACGCAAAAGTGTGTACACTTTAATCCTCTTGATTTGGGTAACTTATTCAAATGCAGATGGTGGAGAAAGATCTCAGTTCCTTCAATGTATTGAAGAAGATTTAGCACGTTACATTACGAAAGCTAAAGTTAACCTACTTTGAATATGTGCTATCTAATGGAATTGGGTATTTACATAAAGGTCTCAATCTAGTAGAACAGGAACTTTAACTCGGTTGTTCAATGTAGGGAAAATTCAGGTGTTTGTTGCAAGAAGCTCGATGAGTTGGGGTTTGTCTTTATGCATATGTGGTTGTGATCATGGGTACACAGTATTATGATGGATGGGAAAATGCTTTGTTATGTTCACGGGTACAAATGTTACTCCCTCTAGTGTAGGTTGGTACACCTCTGATAAAGCATCTTGAACAACGGTTTGGGCCTTTCGGCAAGCTTTCCAAATAAACGTCTCTTAAATTGTAACACCCACTTTTATGCTCACAAGATTGTTGATAATGCCTTGCTATTTTTTAAGCATTAACATGTAGCAGGAGTAAAGCAAGAATTGTCATCCTTTGCACGCATCCTCCAAGCTTGTGCCTATATCGGAGCTTTGGACGGTATAGAGATTTATCTACTATTTTATCTTAAAAACATCTCTGTACAACAATTAATGAGCTAATATTTTTTCTTAACCATAGTATGCAAACATCAAATAAATAATCTAGTTCATTTATATTTGTCTTCATAGCTGTACAGATGAACTAGCCCCTGATTTGTTTGCATGACCATCTTCTGCTACATTTTCTTCTCTAACGTTTCCAAGGAGGCCCTTTATTTTTCTTAGCTTCTGGTTTGAATACGACTTCTTCTCAGATTGGGTATTATTTCTTTTTGGGGGTGCTCTCTTTCGTCTACAACAAATTGTTCATTCAAGGTACACCCAATTAAGAGAATTACATAATGGAATACAGAACAATACCGTTATGTGTATTCCCACTTCTTTGAATTGGAAAATATAAGAGAAAAATTTGGAATGAATAAGCCTTCTTGGCCTATGATGGAAGGTGCTTAAGTTGGACAACCAGCCTCAACTGTCATCAAGGCAGGCTCATTTCATGTGCCATGCATTTCTGTAACAGTCTAGAATTTTCATGCACACATGTACCCATTTAGTTATAATTATTTCATTACCTCCTATTATGTGTTTTTCCTGTATTATGTTGTAATGGTGATTATAACTATTTCCCTGCCTTCTTATATGAATGACAATGTAATTGTGTTTGACTATTTCATGGATTTCCTATTGTAGTACATAAGTAGCAAAGTGTTGCTTCTAGTTGATTCCTATTGCTGTCAATCTAAAAGTGAGGGCATTACATAAAACAGCCCATTTCTCGCTCGATGAATATGTACAAAGTAAAGCGAGAGTTTCTTTCTAAGATTACAAAGGCCTGTTGCTCACAAGGTTGAGAAGATCATTATTGACTATAGAATAAACTACCTTGAGATAGGAACAATTCATTCTCCATAAATACTTATTGCAAGTTTTCTCCCATAAAGAATTCCCCCTGACATGAGGAATGACAAGTGCATCTGACATCTGTTTGTTGATAGACCCTACATAATAGGTTTGTTAT
Organism: Taxus chinensis; assembly: GCA_019776745.2. Classification (NCBI taxonomy): domain Eukaryota; kingdom Viridiplantae; phylum Streptophyta; class Pinopsida; order Cupressales; family Taxaceae; genus Taxus; species Taxus chinensis. The sequence goes on from CM034155.1 coordinate 101,425,156, forward strand.
AATCACCAACAACTAAACGACTTTGAATGGACTCATCACAATCCAAGTATTTAGTTGAGTCTTTTGTAGCTTCATGTTCCACCTCTGCCCCATTGCCTACCATACCCTTCTCAACAAAAAATCATTTCCAGCAAAAGAAAGCGATGGATCTTCTTTTGGACAGTGTAAATTGTCAAAAAACTCCTCACATTTTCTTGAGGGAATGTAAAATCCCCTCCACTTTTCAACTGATTCGATCCATCTGATTCTGACATATCATCAAAAGTAAGATTCTTGGTTATTTCATTGTTAATAGCATCAATGTTGTCAGATTGTGCTTCCTGTGATTCTCTGTATTATTGATTACACGTCATAGCATTGTCTTCATCTTCAAACACAAATCTTTAAAAATTACATGTTTTCATCTCTTCGTAAGACTGAGAATCTTGCGACTTTTTGTCACACAAAGATCACAATCATCCTCTGTAACGAGATTGTGTATATATACCTCATAAGGTCAAACAACAACATGAGACACTACTGACACCGACTGGTCTCTTCGACCTCTTAGGCCAAACACGAGTCCAAGTCTTTTATAGTTGGTATACAAAATGAGAATGGAAATAAAGCTCACCCTAAATATTGTACTAGTTGTTCCAAAAGCAACGTAGTCTCCATTATTTAAAATTGTCTCCTTATTTAGTAAAAAAATAGCCGTTGATCCAATTTCCTTGTTATTATTTCTTTTATCCTCAGATGTGGTAGTGTATTAGTCCCTTTTTAGTTATGAATAGCTGGGTTGACGGATGTGTCTTAACAGATTACTGTTGGTCTCATAAATAACAAAGTTGAATGCTAGGGTAAGGGCATTGATATAATAGATACTTACCATACCAAGAATTGTGTTGTACACTAGCTGATGCAATAAAACCATTGTCCTCTTATACTCTTTTAAATTATGTTTATGGCGTGCCATTATAATTCTGCAAATAGCAATATTTAGTAGTGCTGCATTCTATTGTAAACATTGATCAGATGATGACAGAGGTGTTGACACAATCCCCTAATTTGAAATGAATCATTCACAACCACTTGCAATCAAATAAATTCATTTACTGTTTAATTGTACAATTTGTATGACCAAAATGATAAAAAAACGCCCAAACAATCACGCTTATATGGCTAAAGACGAATACCAAGACTTAATAATAAAGTCAAATTAGTTGAATATGGTTGGATAAAAATGGAGGCTTTGAGGATGTTCCAGAACCTTAGATACACATTTTTGATCTCCAATCTTGGAAAATGGGTATATCAGGCAAGTTGGATGATCTCTGAATTTTCACCTCGTAGATAAATTTGAGACTAAAAAATTCAACAATTAACAAATTCATTATGCAATCTTAGAAACCACCAAATTCATTCAATAAATGATAGAGAGGAAGTCTAACTGCACATTATGGAATCCATGGCATTTCACGTCCTAACTATTGAGATGAATTATCTATTGAGGTTTTATTTTTTTCTATTAAATATAAATATGGTTGTTGGGCTCTTGTATTAGCATCAAGAGTTGTAATATGCATTCTAATTAGTGTATATGTGTTGAGGTTGTTTGATTAAGTTTCATAGCAATGCTAGCCTGAAAGAGCATTGTCAAATTGGTTGCATAAACTTATAGTAATCTTGGATGTTATAAGGGAGAAATTGGTTGCATAGACTTATAGTAATCTTGGATGTTATAAGGGAGAAATTGGTTTGCAGTAGTGCTCTTTTATATTGACACGAGGAGGAATATTGTTGGTTTTCCTACATTAACTTTCTTGATGGTATATCTCGTGTCGCCCTCGTTTTGCAATGTTGTTTACTTGCTTATTTCTTTCATTTACATCTTCCCCAACTCTGTTCTCTATGGACTTGTGAGATTGTCTTACGAGACAAAATTGTTACTTCACAATCTTTTCAACCAATCATTACAAAAATTTAGCTAATACATTATTAAAAAAAGACTAAAATTCAAGCGTAATATACCAATTTGTGATTTAACACCAATGGTGTTAGTTGTTTAACACTATAATCTAACACCAAATTTGACATATAACATAACATTGCATATCTAACACCAAATATATAGCATTGTATATATAACATCAACTATATAACACCGAGTTTATCACAATGTAGGTAGTTGGTGTTATATAAACAATGCTATATATTTCGCGTTATATTTTATAACCAAATTTGATGTTAGATTATAGTGTTAAACAACTACCATGAAACTAATACCATTGGTGTTAAATCACAAATTGTACTTGAGGTTTAGTTTTTCAATAATATATTAGTTAAATTCTTGTAGTATTAAATTTAGGAGGATATGTGTACATCTCAAAGATTTGAAAGATCTCACCAAACACTTTGATCCTTGATCCTTGATTGTTATCTTACCCCTTGTAGAGATTAGCACAAAAAATGTATTTATGATGGATTTTAGTAAGAATCGTGGCAATGATGTTATCCTTCTCCTACAAACATGACTATATACTTACTAAAAATAACCATGCATTGTGTTGTATTATAGGTTATTATTCTGCTAAGTGTAAACTAGTGGGGAGAAGTTGGTAGATGTTGTATTTGGAGACATCTCACTTTGTCACCTACTAGTATAGTTGTATAGGCTAGGGTTTTTTTGGCTTATAATTAATTGTGTTAATTTGATAGTCTTTTCTCAAGAAATTATACTCTTAACTCAGAGAGGTAGTTGTTCTGCAGTAGATAACTCTTTTTTAGTAATGGCTAGGAAATCCTCAACAACCAGAGAAAGCTTTGTGTAACTAATTTGACAAATCCATTATGACCATATCCTAAACAATTACATTGTATGAAACCACATATCTTTGAGATATTTTGTCAGATAATTCACGTTCCTTGCATATGCTCCCATAGTTGTCATACATGTGTAGTGAGGTGGTGGAAACTATAATATCTAATAAAAAATGCATTACTTTATATTTTAACTGATGTCCATGCCTTGTTCCAAAGCTCTCATTTTCGCACAAGGTGGGAGGATGGTATAATTGCTCTTTATGTTCAAGTTTATTATACAAATATACAATCCTAGAAGGCCTAGAAATTTCATTTGAGTTATTTAGCTACTGGGCACCATTCAATGTTTGTTACTAAATCTAAGTATGAATGCTTGGTGATGAGACAATGCATTTAAGTCTGCGCCTCCAGTGTGCTTCTACATCATAAGAAACCTTTAGAGTTTGTGATGATTTTGAATTTACAACATCTGGCAGAAACATGTTTTCAATTGTTTTTTGATGCATTTCCATAAGTGGCTCCAAAGTTCCAATTTTTGCACAGGTTGGGCATTGTTTTTACAATTGATACATCTTTTATCACGAAGTTACTTGATCTATTTGTAATTAAATCTAACATTTTCCCTTTGTTTCTCATATTTCATGGTTTTCATAAATCTATTGTAGATCCAATTCTTGGTATTTTTGCCATTCATCTAAAATCTCGTCCATTTCTTCATTTGAAGCATCATATTCTCTAAATGTTTAAATCTTCATAGTTTTCTTTATGCCATACTAAATCAAGTTCATGTACTTTTTCCTTCAATGGATGATATGGCTTGATATATTTATTGTGTATTTGTTGTGCAAAAACAAAAATAAAGGAATAGTACGTACGAAGCAAGACCAGTGGTATTGTGTTATTATTTTATTATGCACGAGGTTGCATACCTATATCAAGAAATTTATTCCCAAATTTGTCTTTTTGTATATGTTTTACTTTTTATAGTGTATCTCATTAGTTTGGAAAGAGTTGGGGTGTATACATGATTTTGACATTTTTGTATACGTTTTAATACAGTTCAAAATAGCTTTGTGCAAGTGTTGATATACGTACTTCTATTTCTTTTGAAACATCAAACAAGAATAAATCAAAATGCAAGTGGAACCTCCACTGAACTAGTAAGTAGACTAATGATGAATACAATTTGTGCTTTCTGATTTATTGTATTTTAGAATGATGCATGTGTGCTATTTCACTATAATGTTTAAAGTTAGGTAGAACATAATATCAATGTTTAACTGATTTATCAATGCTTGTAATTGTAACTTGTTTTCTATAAATATCATTCATCATGTATCTGTCTTGAAGTCTTTCTCATCAAGTTGCTTCCATATTAGATAATAGACCTTATAAAAATTCACCATCCTTTCATATTTTAATGGAAGAATGACATTGAATGATAGTAATCGTATAGTACTTGATTTTAATCTATATCTTAGTTTTTTCAGTTTTTTACAGTGTATATTTTATTTGTATGTGGATAAATATTGAAACCGTGTTTAAGGATTTGAAAAAACCAAAATTCATGTCTCTTGATCGATAATTTCAAATAATTTAGACTTACACCCCCAAACTAGAGAGAATAGTACTTGTAGCATGCTTGCTATTGTTCTATAAGTATTAGATAAAGATTATGATAATAATTTGGATCTATTCCCCTTATATTGTATTCGAGAGAATTTACAACTATAGAATTTTGAATGAATTAGCCTTAAAACTGATAATTCTTTTGGAATTGGACATACAAAAATCTAAAATATTTGACATGGTCCCTTTTGAATCCATCTCGACAAAAATTACAGAAATACCCAACCATGCCAACTACAAGAAATGCAATATAAAACATTCGATACGAAGACCTTTTCAATATATTCATTTTAGGAGCTAAATGGATCATCTCCATATTTGTTTGCTCAACCCTTGTTTGTTTCTTTGTACTATAAGTTATGAGATGAAGTACTTGTAGCGTATATTGACATGTATGCCACTAATAGGAAGGGTCTCCTAAATGGCATAGGGATCAAAACTTGTTTTCTAAGAATTTTTTATAAGGCATGAGGAAGGATGTACGGAGCCATGGCGCATTTTTGATTGTTTTTGTTGCCCTACTCAATTGAGCTCCTACTTAAGATCATTTCTTTCAATGGCCCTTTACAAACTATTCCCTTTCCAATTTGGTAGAATAGAATTCCCCACCTTATTTATTTTACTTATATTAGTAACTTTATATTTTTGTCAATATTACTTGATAACAAGTCCATCGACTCTTTACAAAACAAGTCCACTAGTTCTCTCCCTCTCTTTGTAAATATCTCATTCTTAATCCCATCAATTGCCATCATCCATACAATATATTTTTTTTGGGATAAGAAATCAAGAGATAAAAGACCTATCAATTAGTTTTTCCAAGCAAAAAATGCCGAGTTTTTTTTGGTACATTTCCATTGAAGGACCCAAAGGCATTTTTCAGCCCAACAATCATGTGGAATGAGGGATGAACTATTGTGGATGGAGGAAAAATGTCTTGTACTAGAGAAAATAGGGGTTTTTTCTACGGCATGGCTCCAATAATAGTATGATCCCTTAAACACCAATGTTTTAGCATATAAATGTTGGTTCAATGTTGAGTTTGCACACAACAATAATGAATGTGGATATTTGTTCCATGCAAGAGCAACAAAATGGCCAAAACATGAGGAAAAACATAGAACCTTGTCAAAAATTGGCTTGAGTTATTAATGTATATTTGAATATGGATGTTATGCTTGTAAATGGAAAACTTATTCCTCATTATTGCGTAGAGATTTATGTTGATCTCATTTAATGTTTCAATGAGGTTGTAAGTGCAGAACTTGTATAGAGATTGTAAGGGGGAATGACATTTACTGTGTTGGATTTAGTTGTGAGGTGTTTCATGTGCAAAGAAACCTCAAATGTGAATAAAATGGTTGAGTGTGTTAATCGTGATAATTAACTCAATATGCATACTAAAATGATGGTAAGAGGTGTGATCTAATGGTGTCACTGTCATTTTTATTTTGTATATTAAATTTGACATCTTTTTTTACCATCATCTTTTTTGTTGTTATTTTTAAAAATTCAATAAAAAATAGTAATATGTTGACCATACAGTAGAGTCTGGGGCTTCTTTTTTCTGATTTTTTGGGTCACAATCAAAAAATATAAAGAGAACATAATGATAATTGGTATGTGTAAAATCCAAGATAAGATGTTTGAGATCGATATTTATGTTGATAGGCATTCTACAATTGTAGCAAGGGGTGGGATCTAATGGCGTGACTATGACATTTTTATTTTTTATATTAAATTTGATGTGTTTTGGACCGTCATCTTTTTTTTGTTTTTTTTTGTTTTGAGAATTTTATAAAAAAATAATAATATGTTGATCATACAACAAAATTTGGGGCTTCTCTTTTCTGTTTTTATGGTCACATTTATTAGAAAATATAAAGATAATGTAATGGAATTATTAATCAATGCGGCATGTAAATAATCCAAGACAACATGCTTGATATTCATATCTATTGGCATTTTTCGAATATATATTTTCAAAATATTTATACTATTGTAAGTTTAACTCCATCACTAGGAGACCAACATGTTATTTCAATTGAAAATGCAATTGATGTATTATTCCATAAGAATTACCAATATCATATACAAAATTGAAGGCAATTGGAAGGTCAGTCAGAACAAGGTTTAATATTGTCATGAGCATACATAGAATTGATGGAGATTCCGCCAACAAATTATTTCGTATAGATTGAATTCAAATGTCAACATGAAATTAAAGACATTAATCAAAGATAGTGTTTCTTTGGAACCCATTGATATATAACTGAGAAGAAAATTTGTATGATCATATTATTTCAGATGGAGATGTTGTTAGTAATTGATGCTATGTCTAGTTTTCCAAAGAGATGCATGAGAAGTAAATATGGTAGATGGTTGGAACCAAAAATTCAAAACCACATTTCCTCTCAACATGAGAAAGCAAAACAAATAAACAATAAGTTGAAGATATCTTTGGAGCATAGCTTGAATGCATGCTAGATATTATAATGGTGGTTTCTAATTCTTTAGGTTTAGGAATGTATTTTTTAAAAAATCTTATTTATGATTACTATCAAACTTGATTTGATTCGATTATTGAATGGTTAGGATGAATGAAAAGTTTACCTACATGCCCTATTTTTGGGTTTCAAAGTTTGTTTTTTTTGTGTTTGTTTGCCAAACTCGCCAACTTTAAAATTAATGAGGTATAAAGGAGCTTACTTTCTTTCCCTCAAAATTTGTACGAGGTTCACAATATCAAGTACTCAAAAGGTCAATAATTTTTTTTTTACTCTTTTAAATCCTGTAACTAAGTCTAATGGAGATACGATTTTTTGTGTCGGAAGAAGGAAATTTTGTTGGTTTTAGATTTGTATTCCTTATTTTGAGTTTTGCAAATTTATTTCTCATGGGTGGCTATTTTGATGCTTAAAAATAATTTTTTAACATAGAAAATGAGATATGTTTATTCTTAAAAATGTTCTCTGTTGCAATTTTAAAAAATTATCATTGGCTTTTATATGAAGAGCAAATTATTGTACTAATGTATTAATATGCTATTTGTTTACACATATAATAATAATCTTGTTAAGCTGATAACTTATCATATATGTATGTTTTTTATGTGATACAAAGACGTAAGTTTTTTTGTTTAACCAACTTTCAGTGTATATCGTGTTTTGATCCATAACCGATTTATCGAGTACACAATTTTGTTATACAGAAATTTCACCAAGAGGTATTATAAATTTTTTTGTAAAAAAGTATTTATTTCAAAGGGATATTAATAATTGTACATTGTTTTGCCACTAGAGGGTTTAAGGAATAAAAAGAGGAGGTGGCAAATTTCAAAAATAGGAATATATTTTTGAATGCCTTGATCACGTGTTTTTAATCCTTTTTATTAAGTGACCCCCGTGACCTATTCATCTAGGCCTACATTCCTTTTGTGAATATGATTTAGGGAAAGACAAAATTAGTTTGCACAACTTTGTCTTCCTTGGTTGCAACATGTAGGGCTATTTTTTCAGTGTGCCTTGACTCCTCAAGCTTAGCCCTAACTTTAAAAATATCTTGAGAGAATGCAATAATAATATTTTGAAAGTTTTGGGCAATTGATTCTTTTTCAATTTCTCTCTCCTTAATGACACTTTCCAAAGACTCAATTTTAATATGGTTGTGTTGGTAGGATATAAAGACCTCCTATCTAATCTACCTTATTTTTTCTTCTAATTGGCCAATCTTATCATTACATACAAAGGCTTGTGATTTTTGTTGTTTCAATTCTTACTAGAGGTAAAGATAGTGTCATCCATACCCTTGAGAACTTTCTTTAAAGAATCAATTTCTTACTTTTGCAATTGTAAATAAAATTTAGCTATAGATAAAACTAATACCTGGAGGGTTTATGTTTCTTCCACAATGGAACTATAAGGTTACTCTAGTTCTCTCTCTTCTTCACTATGTATGGAAGACTTTCCCTTGTCTATTATGCTTCGTATTGGCCTAGATATTTCCAATAAATCAACTTTCTCATGCATCCCTTGTTTTTGGGTAGACAATGTTGGTGGTTCCATAGGAGTAGTAAATGTTTGATGCAAACTTTGGATGATTTTTACTACAATGTTCTCTTCCTCAAAGATATTATGGGATGTAAAGATGAAATTCCTCCACTTAATCCTTTTTGGAAGAAAAAATTCTATTCATATAGCTTTTTGGTCTATTTGTCTTAATTCTATAAAATCAAAGTGAAGGATCTTTGAACTCATGGCTCTAGCTCCTTGCTTGAGATATGGACTATGCTTCATAGTAATAGTGTCTTCAAAGGATTATCCTCTTTCCCATTTACTTCTAGTTATTATCTATGGAGTAGTGAGTGGAATAACATAGGAGGGTTTTAAGGAACATTCCTCATGTGTGTGTTTGCTAAGAATTCATGCCAATGCTCTTCCCCTTCTTTCTTTTTGATAAAATAGTGTACAAGTAAGATAAATTAAGCCATGATGTTTAAGAGTCTGGTTTTTTTATCGTATTTGGAACTCATATACTGTAGGTGAATATAAAGAAAACTTGGAATGCTGACCTTATATTCATCACCTTCACCCTCATACTTGAGGTGGTTCAACATTTTTTATATGGTTCAAGTACAATCCCATAATGACTGGCACAAGTAAAGAACCTTGATGCAGCCTAGAATTTACAGTGAATAACCCAAGCACACTGGCGCATCACTTAACACTTAAGCTGAGCGCTCACCCGAAGTGCGCAAAGGCACCAGGTCCCTCTTTGAAGTTGCTTGTACATGATGTTAGCATGATGATGTTTAAACATATTTAGATTCACAACTAGTAGTAAACAATCCACAATGCATATATTAGATCTAGATCTTAGATTATATGAAAGGTGAACTAAACAATAACTATGATACTTGATTAACCATACAAGAACCAAATTCAGTTATGTCTAATGCCATTTTCCAGCCAATATACTCCATTGCATTAAATATTGTAAAACACATAAGCTTCTTACACTATATCAATATCTCCATGACTCATGTGCGCGTCAAAACCAGTAACACAACTCTATAATAATTCACCACACTAAGCTATGCAAATCAATACATATTTATAGGGGTGGGGACTTTCCCTTCACCACACATGCACTTCTCAAAATAGGTCACATGCTGATAATAACCATGTGCCTTTACAATAGTATGCACAACATGAAAGTGCTCTAATAATAGATGTCCTATAGTTAACTCCAAGTAGAAATCCTATTATTAGTTTAACCTATGAATGGTGCTTATCTACCGCTTGTTCTCAAAATACCATTGCGTGGAGTGCAAGTATTCATCTCTGTGTGTGCTCCGCACATTATCTCAAAAATAGTCCTTATCCACAACATGACTAAGTCTTGATCCAAAGTGTTCTAGCGCACATTTCCTTTCCTATCTTCCCATGCCTTCAAATGCGCCTTGTTCCAGTGTGTGCATCCTTCGTGTGTCTTATCCTTAAAGAAACATTCTATCTGCTCAACATTACCCCACACTAAAGTACATTTCCGTCCCAACAATGGGAATTATTTTTGATGTCTCCAATAATAAATAATAAGTAATAAAAGAATGAATGAAACACTATACAAAAGAATGAAGTTTACTCTGCAACACCCTCTTCTTCGACTGGAAGGATTAACTTTGGATATTCAGTTTTGATTTCAGCATCCAAGGTTTGCCAGTCACTTAGCGTGTTCCTTATTTTATTTGGAATATCGGTGACTATGGCATCTAATTCGTTTTGAGTGATCTTCTCTTTCTCATTTTGTAGCACCCAGACAACATTGGCCATATGTGACAACATTCCCTCCATGGGATCCATCTTCTGCACTATGAGCTTCCCAATCTCATCAATTCTATCTGTGTGCAGATCTTGGGCTGCTGCGAGGGCCTCAAGCTTTTGTTTCACCATTGCTAACCTTTCTGCGCGCCCTAATGTTTCATCTTTCATTTCCTTCAAAAATTCATTGGCCTATACCATAGTTCTGATCCTTATTATGGTGTTTGGCGCCACACATAAATTGAGAGCTTGGTCAGCTTTCTTCAACTCATCTTTCAAGGTTTGGAGAAAAGCCTCGTAAGTTGAAACTTTTCTAACAATTTTGGCCCTTGTTCTTGCTACTTCTTGTTCAGAATATTTTGGTGCGGGCATTCAAATAGGCCCATCATCTAATACCAAATTGACCAGAGTGGGCAAATAATGCATAACATAAGGAAATGTTTTAGGAACCTCATATTCTAGATGAGGCCTTGCCTTAAAAATGTGATCACCAAGCTCCTCGGCCATGTTAATGAAGGCCTCATTCTTTGTGTCTTTTCATTCCTTCTCTACTTTAAGCACGTTATCTCTGCAGTCTTATCCTTGTTATCTTGAAGTAGCACTCGAATGGTGGCGACCTTATCAATGTTCCTTTGTGCCACCTCAATAGATACCTTGACCAAGGCATTGCTGACCTGATCACTTGACATTATAGTAGGTTTTATTATCATGTACCTACTTTGTGGTGCCTTCTTCACTCTGCACAAGACACAGGACTCTTCGCACACATCAAAATCTAGTTCATCCATATGAGTCTGCATGGACCAGGATAATTGCTTCCTTATGCGTGTAGTAGCCATATTTGGATCCATCATCTCCCACCCATATAACTCTTTCATGCCCATAGAGCTATGAAAATGAGCACAAATGATTTTTCTCATGTCTTCAGCATAGCCCATATCAGGGACAATATACTCTTCACTTGTCCTCTCTGTTTTTGTCATCGTCTCCTTAGGAACCCAGGCATCAAGGACTGGAGTTGGCCCTTATCCTTATTGAGTAGTAATGGGTGTGCTGGGTGGCTCGCCCATAGATTCCTTTGCTTCTTTCACCCCTTCCTCATCATCTCTCATATCCTCATCCTGGGGCTCTTCTGCATCTTCAGGTTTAACCGGGGTTCCACACACACTTTCCCCTAACTCCTCCTCCTCGTTATCTTGCAGCTTCAAATTTATTCTCTTCTTTTTCTTAGGTGTTTCTTTTTTAGGGCAGAGTTGAGGTGACCTTTATAAAGGTTGGGATGTCTCTGTGTCATGGGATCTGGTTCTTCTGAACACCCTATCGAACTGATGTTCCTCATGGATTGTGTCTACGTCCAAGTATTCCTCTTCTCCTTGCTACTATGGAGGAGTATCTGTGCACTCAATTTCCACTTTTTCAGTGGGATGCCTCTAGCCTCTATGATCTAAGCCTTTACTATCCTCGTTGAGTTCTCCTTCCTCATCTTCCTCTAAGGTTGAGGCAGGATTTGGAGCTGCCAAATTTTCAAATGTATGCTTGCCTTTAAGCAGGCCTAGGAGCATGAAATCATTCTCCACATATTTACCCTTTTCCATCTTAAGCTTAAGTTGGAGATAGATACGTGTGGCCCCATTATCCCCAATGGCCAAACTTACTGGCTTCATACTTATAACATCAGAAATAAGACTTTCAGTGTAGGCAGATTGACCTGGATAAACATAAGTTTTTCTTGAAGTATGGTAGTCATAGTCTACCTTGTCAACATTGTAGCTTAATCGACGCACGTCAGTAAACCTGTGTACTGCTTCCTGGAAGAATCATGCTGCGAAGGCGTATGGTAGTTTGCACCAAGGACTCTATGTCCCATCCTTCATTGTGAACTGTGTGATGTAAAAAATGTTGATATACTGGCAATTTTACGGCCTTGCCCACTACTGAGGGTAACTCCTTTAGAACGTGCCATTCCTCCTTGAAGGCTGCGTAAAGTCGGTCATACCATAACTCTACCCTTTCCTTGAACAAACCACTCATTGATCCTTCACAAAAATAGTTTTCAAACCTCTCTGTGAGGGACTTATTTTCCATGGGGTATTCCCATATTTTGTTATTTGGCCCGTCGGGCACCCCAATTTCTACAAATATAAGTGATAACAGGACAATGCCAACACTTATCTTCTCACCTGTGCACGCTTCCTCAATGATTGTATCTCCTGTGCACCCTGCTAAGTTGTAATATTCTCCTTGTGAAATCTTCTTAGCAACGTGTAACCACATGGTGTTCACCTGTGACCACCTTTCCTGATCATTCAACTTGGTGAGCAAGTGCACAACCCGCCTGTATCATAGGGTACTTCCTCAATTTGTAAATATCCATCCCGCATGGACCCTTCGTATATCTCAACTCCTTGTTAGTGGCCATGATAACTGATTTATCAGTTAGATCACTGCTAACCTCTGTCCATGTGCACTTTAACTCTGTCACCGTAGCAATTAAGGGCACTGTGATCCTCATCTGCCACCCAACAAAGTAGAAAAATTCCTCATGGACTCTACTCATCATCCACTGATATAGATTCTTTGGTCTTCCAAAGTACGGGAATTCATATAACTAGTACACCCCTACTTTCTTCAAAAAATTCTCTCTAGCATGGTCATACACTGGCATGTCATAAACCGTTCACTTGTTGGTCTTTCTATTCAACAATGCTTCCAAATCCTCCTTGTTCTTGATGGTGCGATGTTTGTAGTCGCACACCTTCCACCTACAGATATGGGAATCCAAATCCCGTCCGATAATTACTTCTTCTAGATACTACATTTTTTGAAAAATTACTTTCAGGAGCATCCTCGACCTCGATTTATACCTTCTTCTTATCCTTTGTTCCTACTCCAGGTGCTTTCTTTGGTGCCATGATAAGGCAAAGTTGTGCCTTTTTTCCTTTATCGAGCAAGCTCCCGTGTCCTAGCTCGAAACCACGTGCCCTAGCTCAAAACCACGTGCCCTAGATCATTCTCAACCCTGGTGCTTTATTTATTCTCTCTACATGCTTTTGCTTCGTTCAAACCCTTTTCGAATGGGAACGCAAGCCAATTCTATGCACAAATCTACTCTCCTCACCTAGTTTCATAGCTCTCTGTACCTCAACACGTTTTTCTTGATTTGGTTGCAGCTAGCTTGCTCAAATACTTGTGATTACAAAGGTAGAAATTAAACCGCATCACGTCTTTATATAGAGTTGGGAAAATTTATTGCATTTATTGCTCCTTTACCCACCACCGATCCTCTCATTAATTGACCATTTTCCCAATTTCTACGTGATACACCTACGTGTTACAACTACAACCTTCGAGCATGCCTCCCTATATTTTGGCCACTGACCTCCTTCTGCATGATTTCATGCACTAAAGTACCTCACCATTGTGCCTTCCTCTAGTATTTTTTATAGCCATAACTTACCTCACGTTATACTGTGCATTCATTCGTTTTCAGTTATGGTCTTCTTTAGGAGTAATTTTATTTCTAGCATCACCTTTCCGAACTATCTGCACTTTTTTAACAAGAGGAATCACCTTTAATAGTATAAGTGCACCCATGTTTGAATGGAAACCACCCCACACCAAGGGTATGTGCAGTCCTCTGTGCATAAAAACACTTCAGATTGTAATAATCTTTTGGCGCGCCAACACGCTTATTACATTAAAAAATGAATGAAATTGACAAAGCATAACAACAAAGAAGGAAACACATTAAATGAAATACAATTAGGTAAATCTATACTAAATGGAAATACTGGCTTATTACAAACACCAAGAAGGCTTATTTATAGTAGGGCTTCAGCCTACTTCTGTTGAAGTAACCGGGTAACAGTGTTCCATCATGGGCTTTCCCTCAACCAATGATTTTCAATTCTAGATGTGTCCTTATATAAATAGTATTTGTGAAGGGAAGCAAAGCCTGAACTGGGGAGAAATAATTTGTGAAAACCTCAATGAATAATTAGTCAATGTACAGTAAAGCATATCTTTCTATATGACCTCATATTTGATGTACACCATTACAACATACATGGTCTGGATAGGTCTTACTCCAATGGATGAAAAGAAGAATGCACAAGTGTATGATTATTATCTCCCACTGACTCTTGAAAACAAAAAACATCATTTCAGAAGAGTCAATGATTCCTTCACAATGTACATTATAAGACTCTTGGAAGGCAATATAGCTGAGAGAGTATTTGCTGAAGCAAAACAATTAATCTCATCCTATGATAGTTTGTTCAGCTAGTTCAGAAGGTTATCATATATAAAATTGGTGGGTTTTTAAAGTGTACCTAAAAAGATTCCCATGTACGACAATGATAAACTGGTTTTAGTGGAAGCCTGTAGGTAACTTGACACGTTGCATAGAACCTGTAGGCATAAAAAGATAATAGGTATTCAATTCCCAATCACTTTATGGAATTATACTTACAGGACAACATTAGATGCTCAGAATGTAGAAATGACCATCTATGTATTCAACTTCTATACTTTTCACAAAAGGTCCTATTTTGACATCAAAGGTTTCATTTCTAATAACTTTAGAATAGGTTTTTATCACTTTCCTACCCTAGAAGATTATTGGGAAGATTTTTTAGATGATTATGAGGTGAGAAGAAGATACTCTGGACAAATTTCTTTGCAGTAGATTAAGGATTTTGGGATTTACAAAGTGCCAGAGGACTTTCCAGATGATGGTGAAGACTTGTATTATCTTAAATATGATAAAACTATTCTGCATACACCCCTTCTCACCATCAATTGGTTTCAGAAAGAAAATGATGATATTTAGGAGATTATAAAACTAGTCATGGTGAGGTTAAAAGTTTCGTTTTATACAAATATGAAATCATATAAAGTAGTAGTGACTCAATATTCTTCTCATGGAGCATCAACATCTCATAAGGAAGTTTCTACCACACACACCGAGGTGTTAAACTAACCAACTCTTTCTCCTTTGCATGTAGAATATTCATTCAAGGTATATTCAAGGAAAGAGAAGACTGAGAAAACTGAGAAGGCAAAATAAATAATTTAAGAAAAATACAAACAATCTCTCTCTCCAAGGCAAATTGAAAGGGTTTAAAAGGTTGAACAAATTATTGACCTTTTAAAGGAAGAAGAAAACGACAAAAAGGAGAATAAAGAAAGTAACTATGAAGGGGGAAGTACTGAGAAGGAAGAAGAGGAAAGAGATAAATTGAAGGGTACAAAGCTAGAATCTGAGGCATTGAGCATTACCAAGCTCAAGTCACCAGCTAAGGAAATATCCTCTTCTAGTACTGAAACATCTACCCTGGAGGTATCTATGCTTAGACCCTTGGTTCCCTCAACACACTTGCTATATGCCCTCTTATTGCTCCACCTCCTAGTGACTCCTTTGCATGGGTCCAACCCCTAATTGATAATAGGAAAAGGAATGCATCCTCCCAAATCATTGCTCCTAAGTTTGATGTTGTAGCTTCTCTCCTAGGTACAACTCCCACTCCTACTACCAAAAAATCCAAGACTACTTCAAAATTGGTTTCTGATTCAAAAGGCTAGTAATACTTGGAGATAACAAAGCCAAGAGTGGAGAAAGATGAAAATGATCTAACTATTGCTGACTTGGAGCCGACAAGAATTCCACTGGGTGAATCTACTCCTGAAAGGGAGGTTCATAACTTAAAAGAGACAATCTCCAAGGTCATTAAAAGGGTAGAAAAGGGAAAACATACAAAGGAACAACTTGAGGAGCAGGTATAAATCCTCTCTGATTTCATCAAATATCTCCTTGCAAATGATAAAGTGCTTGATCCTGCCCCTCTGACTTTAATGCATCCTCCCATTGTCATGTTTGATGAAGAAGTTCAAGCTATCAAGGAAATTCATAAGCATGTTGCTTATGGAAAGGAAATTAAAGCAATGATTGAGGGAATGTCAATTTCTAGCTTGAATTTCATTGATGAAGCACACAAAGCATATGACAACATTTCTCTGGTCCAAAGTCAGATTGATCCAGTAATCATTGGCTCTGATAAGGAACTTAAACTTTGGTCAAAATGTATTCATGATCTTATACTCATGAAAAATACAGATGAACAAATTCTCCTTGCACATAAAATATTTGATGATTCAAAAAGTAGTCTTTCTAAAAAGTGTGTGTTCAGTGTAGAATGGAAGATGAAATTGCTAGAAGAGGCAATAGATGAACTTAAAAACATGGTGCAAAAGGGAGAGGCATTCAAATTTGCAATACTTGCTGAATTTCTAGCTTTTTGGTGTCAATTTTATAAATACAATTCTACAGAGAAGAATGCCTCATAAGAGATCGAAGAAATTTTCAGAGCACTCATCAAAGAAGACTTATTTAGGACAAAAATTGTGACTAAAGAGAAAATGGAAGAAATTAGTGAATTACATAATGTTGTTATAAAAACAACCAAAGGCTTAGTGCAAAATGTGGATATGGGAAAAGAGTTGGAGGATTATTTGGGCATATGGAAAAATTCTATGGAAAACACCACCATCCCTAGAGGCATGGAGATTGTTGGAGATCTTGTTAAATTCAGAAATCAAATACTCAAAGTAAAGACTCCAGCAACACCATCTACAAGTGTTCCTTCTCCTAGTTCCTAGGGCCTTCTTTCTATTCGATATAGTTCAAAGTTAGCTTTATTATTTTAAAAGATGTGAAATTGTAAATAAAGCTAACTGAAGTGTAATTCATTAATTAGGTGGAAATGCTTAATTAAAATATTATGGAACTAGGAAATTAAGTTACAATCGCCCTTGTTCTTAGATAAGACTTTTCTTTCATTGTAAAGGGGGTTGGATTTTGATGCTTTGAATGTAAAAAGATATAGAACTACCAAAGATCAATACAAAAGAAGTTCTTCCCTCTCTTTTCCTACGGTCTTTCTATTTCTGTTCTTTAGCCTGTGAATGTGGATTTGATATATTTGGATATGAAACTTTGTGTTCAATTCAGTTAATGTAGTGCTGAGAACTTTGTGTCTACTGCATATATGTCATGTGGATTATTCAAATATATATAGGTTCATGTGCTCTTGAGATTTCATGTATGCATAAGTAGGATACTATTCTGTAATTTATATATTTGAAAGTGCTACCATTTCCATTCCTATTGATTCTTCCACCTCTTTATCTTCTTTATTGAGAATGATTGAATATGAAAACATTTGATACATCAAAATCCTCGTTCGAATATTGATAGATTGTATATTTGTAAATAAGTAGGTTTTTATTTTATTTGGTGGATAAGGGAACCTCTCCCATAAAGAGGAGGGATTTTTGTCCCCTGAGTTGTTACTCATGTTGTGATATAAATTTTCCAACCAACAATACCCTTAATGTTAGTTTTTACCTCCAATTATTCAATTGATAATACCCCCTCGTGTTATATTATTAGAATAAAAATACTCCATGTATTCCCCATGTACCTTAATTACCCATTTTCCATTACAATTTTATTCACCCCTTTCTATTTCTACCCTAATTATCATGTTTCCCACTTAATTATTATTTTCTTGATACACCTTTTATCTAGAAATATATTTTGAATCAATTCAAGACATAATATTAATCACCTTAATGTTAAGCTTTAATCATTTATCAATATTTCTTCAAATAATTAAGATAGTGAAATAATATCATCTGTGTTGAAAAGTATATTTAATCCAAGTTTTCTACAATCTTATTTATTTTGGTTAAGAATCTCCTAATTGATATTTCCTTATTAAAAAAGAGATTATAATTTAACTTTATGCCCAAAATCCTTTTGCAATTCAAAGGTATTTAGTTTTAAAAAATAGGGTTCAAATATTTTAGTTTTATATTAAAATTAACCCTACCTCTCCTCTGGCCCACCTCTCTAACCTACCCCAATACCTAAGTCAAAATATTAGTAAATTAAACCTTTTCACCCCCTAATGTCTACCGGTATATTGAATTTTATTTTATCAGTTTTAATTACCTTAATATGAATGAACATGCTAGGATATTTCCTAGCTAATGAACCCCCCGTGGACTAAGACAGGCTAGCCAGAGGAAGGATGCACAGTGATTGGGAAGTGAAAGATTCAACTGTGGACTTCGTTTTCATGCTCAAAGTTTCAATTTTTCATGCCATACATTTTGCATGACAACACCCTCTTACCACTTTTACCAAATTCCTTTTTTGCAATACACGAAATTATTTCAATGGTTTCTTGGCAACAACACAAAAGAATATTTGAAAATAATTTATCTTAATGATGATGTAGATTTAATTACTTATGAAGTATGTGCCACTTTAATCAACCTTCCTACTCCTACACTAAGGTGAGAATAAAACTAATTTTCTTAGCATAAATCTTGATGAAAGCCCTGAGTTTCTTTCTCCATGGAAAGTAAATGAATGTGTGGAAGATTTTGCACATTTTCACCTACTCCTACCCTATTTTTTGTTGAGTGATATAAAGATATCAATGTGATGCACTCTTTTAGCTTATGACTCTTCAAGTTACATCTTATTCTTCTATTGAACAAAAAAAATATTATGGGGTCCTTAGATCATCTTATTTCCCATGCCTTACTATTGTTAATCTATATTATAAGGATCAAAGGATTATATACATGCAAACATGGGAGCCAAGGTCACTACCTTGCATTGTTGATTGTGAGGATCGCTCGAGTGGTCATCTTAAAGATGTATGCCCTAAGCTTGTAAAGTAAGTACTCATCCATAGTATGATTCTACCATATTCAAAGATAAAATTAGGGATTCAACTCCATGCTCATGGGAAAATTCATGAGCTCATATATTTGATCAATTGTCGCTACCTTTGGGAGTTGTGAGGTTTGTAAATTCTAATTTTGACACATCTAACACTTTTACAAATGTCAGTAACAATCCAAAAGTCCCCAAAACCTAAACCACGACTATATTATTTCCCAAAATAGACATCGATTGTAGAATTTAAACCCTAAAAGGTTTAATCTGAATGTTGAAATCATGAAAAATACTTATGTATAGACCAAATTAGATTACAAACCAAATTAGATTATAAAAAACCATCTCCTAAATTGTGACTCATGGAGTTGTGAGACTAGTTCCATAAGGTGCAAAGTGACCCTATTTTCTTATATTTACTAAACTAAATTTAAATTTAAAGAAATAATAAATTATAAATAATAATAAATGAAAAAATTATACTTATATTACCATAAACACATTAAACATTTCTTTTTGTAAATAAAAGGCTGCCACAAACTTATACATTACCCATACACTAAGGAACGTGTACGCATTTTAGCATGTACACGCTTTAGGTTCATGAATTATCACACTTATAATTCTAAAATATGAACGTATTTATCTTAAAAGCAAATTTATATCTACTTTTTGGCCCCCCATTTCTGTGCACTTACCCTAGTATTTTTGAATAGGAGACCTTATGCATAAGGTGTTTTTCTAGCATCTATAGTATGATAAGTGTTTAACCTATCACATGCATAAATATATGTGTGGGCCAGTCTAAGGCACACTTATCATCTATATTTACTTTAATTAGTTAGTGATTAATGTATGCTGACTTATCTTTAATAAATATGTGTAGATGAAGGGTCGTGACCCTTCATAATTAGGCTTATATATATGTATGAACGTGGCTCTCCCAAATCATCAATTTGGTGAATTATATTCTTTCTTTGGGCTTTTGGAAGGTTGCCCCCTCAAATTGTATCATTTATACATTCATTATTCTTATGTTCTTGCTTTTAGATTGAAGTAATTTCATTACATGTGTGACATTGTGCAAGTCTTTATCTACTACTTGTAAGTATTTTTTTGGTGATGTATGGTTTCTCTTGAACCCGTATGTTTCTATATGGGGAATTTAGTATCTCACATGTGAGTATTGACCCCATCATTTCTATCTTATCAAGTGGTCCTTATATCCTATAAGAAACTCTTTACTACACCCTTGATCATATTTGCGTGCAAATAATCATGTTGTTTCATATATCGTAGATCAATAAAAAAATCCTTTTTCTTTATTTTTATGTATGTTTAGGAACTACACTTTACCACAAATGTCCACATCTTTCACATCCTTATTTAGATAAACACGTACCTTTAATGGCGATACACATCTGTTTCTGACCATATTGCATGTTTGACATTTTCAACCTTTTTTTTTGGGGGCGGGGGAAAGAATTTACCAAATGGATTTTCTCATAGCAATATCTTTATTTAAAACCCATTCTTTTATAATCCAATAATTTTTTCCAAATTATTTCACCCACCTTACAAGAAACCACCCAAAAAATCAAGGTTAACATAAATTCACTCAAAATTAGGATGAGAATATATAGAAATAATCTTTCATGAACTATTATCAATAGAATTCAAAATGAGTACAACAAAAATTGCATGATTAAATTTGACATCTTAATCTATATGGTGAAAGTGGATTAAATTTAATGAGAAGTCGGTCCACAAGACCAAGGTCTAGACTACAAAATCAAATATCTACCTTCCTCTACACCAAAAATTACAATTAAAATGTTTAGCATATGGATAGATGATAAGATTTATATGATTTTTTATTTATTTGGATTCATGCATAAACATGTGAAAGAGAGGTCCAAAAATTATGGATATCTAGATCAAATCTAAATCAACATAATAATTTTGTTACCGTCAAATTGTTCAAGATTTTCAATTTTAAATTTGATTTTGAAAATGAGATAGAAATACTTGTATTGTATTTCACATCACATATGATAGATTTGGAATCATTGGACCTTAAAGATGGAGGAAATTTAGTCAAACTCCCAAAAACTAAGGTTTGGGATACAACTTTAAGAGTAAAGGTTGATCCTCACAATGAACGAAGAGAGAGATTTGCTATATCCAATTTATATGGAATTAAACATGGATCATGAAAATATTTTGAAGGTAAAAAGTTGATAAACCATATAAGTTTGAGGCAAACCTGACCCTAAATAACTCAAAACCACCCTTGGGGATCGACCAAACATGTAGGGATAGAGGAACCACATATCCATTCAAAAATTATGAGATATTTGTAACTTCATTGGAGAATGAGAGGTAAAATAGCAAAAATCTACTCATAATGGTAGAATCATAAATATTGGAAACTTATATTTACATCTAAATTTATCAACTAATAATTCATTTTGACTCAGTTCAATTGATGTGTATGTATTTTTTATTTTTATGGTCTCACACATCCTCTCAACTTGATCTTGCTATTTATTTTTCTCTCCTCTTTCTCACATTAGCACAAGAAAGATCTATTACTGGTATTGAACACAATAAATATTTTAGCATATTCAATTTCATTGTATTATATTCTCTCTGTGGAACATTGGATTTGCGCATCATTTAATTACCTTGAATACCTAATATGTAGAAAACACAAGAAAAAGATTATGGAAATGCATCATTTGTGTATTTTTTATATAGCTATTAAATGAAGATAAGATACGGATTCAATCAATCATATGTGAGTATAGATAACACAGTCACTTTTGTGTACTTCTATACTTCTCTTAAATAAAGATACGATTATGATTCAACCATTAGACTTTTGCTATTAAAATTTTGAGATAAGTGTCATTTTCATATACATCCATATACAAATTATAAAAATATATACTAACATATGTTAAAAATAAAGAAGGTTGACCTTTTTATTTGTATAAAGTACTACCAATTTAAAAGACAATACTTGGAGCATAACTAGTCATCAAATTTAAACCTCGCCCTGTTGAAATCAAATAAAAGAAACCGATCCATTGGGAATTTAAAAAAAAAAAAAAACTACACTACAAACAAATATGGTTTTTTTAAATGCTCGGAATGAATGAATTAATATAGGAAGACTAGACCACTACTTAAAAAAAGCATACATATTCTAAGCAATTTTATTAATGCTTTTTAAAAATATTGTAGTAATACATTATTTTAAATAAACTCTGTTATAATTTTTCATAAATCCATAAAAATAAAAATAATAATAATAATAGGTTTTTACAGTGCATGATGCCGAGCGGCCTGTTTTTGGGTTTATAAGCGGCTTATAGCATATGGGATTACCTCGTACTCGCATGCGGGAGGCAACTAACTTTGCTACAAACGAGACGTACATACCCTATCCACTTCAAGATTTAAACTTGTGACCTCTATTTAAAGAACACATGTTCTTCACCATTAGGCCAACTCAGATATACCTATTTATAAAAACAACGCAAAACCAAAATGACACGTTTACCTATTTATTTACTGAAGAGGATGCATTAATAACTAAAATTTGGTAAATTCCACAACCTTTGATACATTCTGTGAGGACTTGGGAGGTAACGAGGGTTTGAAAGGAAAGAAATACGTTCGTATATTTCTTCCTCACTAGTTTTCTTACCCAAATACTTTATACATACAAACAAACAGCAGAAAACAACATACAGAAAACTATAATGAAAACGGTACATTGGGATTGCTCCGGTCATGATCATGAGCGCCGACCCTACTCTTATCACTAGCGCCATGCATGGCAGAAACACTTAGCTCCCGTAAATTATGCCCATCAGTAACACCACTGTGTAGCTCTAAAATTCTTCCCTTTTGTATTCTACTTGGATTTCTATTGTGATATCTAACATTGAGTTATATAAATTTTGGATTTCTATTGTGATATGTAACATTGAGTTATATAAATTTTGGGATGTTTAGCATTATCTATGTGATCAAATTGTAAGAAGTTAACCTTCCATACATGCATCAAACAAGTTTGTTTTTTGTTTCATTCCCTTCTTTACATACATTAAACAATATTTGCCTCTATTCCATGTTGCTTCTAATATAATGAAGTATATATATTTTACCATGAACTATATTCTTTGGATCACAAGTGTTAAAGAGGGAGATATTTTCTTATGTACTACCAAAAAAAAAATCGAGTATGGAGGATCCGAGGAAATGTATTACATTCTTCACATTTTTTAATATTTTTATATATTGTATATATATTTAAAAAGAATTGTTTATAAAATTAAATGATTTTATATTTTTTAGCATGTTGTACAGTTTTCTTATCTTATTATTGGTAATTTACTATTAAAATCATAAAAAACGTTCATAGAGCTATCAATTTCCAGGTGTGGAATCCGACAGTGAGCGATGTAAGGATTTTATCTGCGGATCATCAATGTCTCCCATGAATTATGCCCATCATCTTCCCTCTCCCTCCCATACCCAACAAAAACATGATGAGTAGCAGCCAGCCTGTCCATTCCTCTCCATTCTCTCCATTCTTGCTTTCTTGCTCAACTCTTCTCTGTAAAACACTTCTCCCGTCTACAACTGACATTTCACTCAAACTTCTATCTTGATCACTCTTGAATCCCTTTCTCTGTCGATCGCCTTCATCTATTTCTAACTCAACCCTAACCTACACTTTTATCCTTTTTACTTTTTCCCCCAATTTTAACTTATTTTATAAATTAACAAGAATTTATTTTCTTTCTAAATTAGTAAAATAATTTAATGTACACTACATCAAGAATTTAGTAGTTTTGAGCTCCTCCAATCTATCCTATTAAGTGGTCTTTTGTATTTTATGAGAAACTCTTTTTCCCACACTTGAGAGTACTTCATGCAAAAAAAAAACATGTTAATCAACAAAAAAGAAAAAAAACATGTTGTGCCATGTACCTTTATTCCACAAAAAAATTCCCTCTTTAAAGTTGTGTGTATGTTGAGGAAGTACACTTTATCTCACAAATGTCAACATATTTCACATCCTTATTTGGATAAACATATATGTATTAGCGGATGTTATTCTCCCAAGAGAATGCACCTTCATACATAAAAAAACCCATAAAACATATCGTACAGACATGCATGCCCATGCATAGGTGGGACCCGTGCGTCAGCAATCAAATCACAGGTTTAATAGTTTTTGAATATATTTGGTTGAAATGAAATAATTGCATGTGGTTTGTGCTAGGCAGGGTGGTAGGAATATGCACTAATAACAAGGAGGTTGTGGGTTTGAATGGGCTTGGATGTTGCACTTTATGGTTGGTGTTATTTATGTGTCGCAATTTCTCATTTCCACCATATTACATGTTTGACATTTTCAACTCTTATTGTGGGAAGGAAACGCTACCAAATTTCATTTTTTATAGTTGTATCTATACTTAAAATGCATAATTTCATAATCTAATATTTGTACTGAAAATCCAAATTTTCATAATCCAATAATTGTTTCTGAAAATTTCCACCCACTTTAAGGCCAAACTTGTTATTAAAACAACCTAAAAGAACAATTTTAACATATATTCACAAAAACTTAGGATGAGAATGGAGGGAAGTTTCCCCCATAATAGAAATAATGTTTCCTCAAGTATTATCAATATAATTCAAAATCAGTATACCCATAACTATAGGATTAAGCTTGGCATCTTAATCCATAAAAGGGAAAGTGGATTAACCTTAGGAAATCAGGATTTCATCCAAAGAGAAGTCGATCCTGAAGGCCAAGGTCTAGGCTACAAAATCAAAACTCTCTGTCTTTATTTATTAAAATGGCAATAAAAATCCCTTAACATATGAATAAATGAATAAATGAGAAGATTTAAATGATTTTTTATGTATGTGAATCCATGAGTACAAATTTGGAAGAGAGGTCCAAAAATTATAAAATATTTAGATCAAACCTAAATCAACACAGTAATATTTTTATGCTCAAATATCCTCAAGATTCACAACTTTAAATTCTAAAAATAGGGGAGAAATTGATATTGAAAATGGGATGGAAGTACCCACATTATATTTCACACCATATCTAAAAGATTTGAAATCATTAGAACTCGAGGATGGAGGTAGTTAAGTGAAAATCCTACAAAATTAAGGGAGTAGATACCACTTTAAGAGCAAAGGTCGACCCTTAAAAGTAATGAAGACAAAGGGAGTTCCCATATCCCATCCATATGGAATTAAACATGGATCTTGAAAGGATTTTGAGGATAAAAGGAAGATAAAACATGTAAGTTTAAGGTAAACATGACCCCAAAGAACTCAAAACCACCCCTATCAAAATGACCAAATATGTCTAGGGTTATATGAACCTACATATACATTTAAAACTTATGAGATATTTGTAACTTCCTTAGCATAAGGAGGAGGTAAAATAGGAAAATTCTAGTCATCATATTGGAAAACAATATATACATCTACAAGTATCAACTAATAATTTATTCTAACTCGGTTCAATTGCGTGTTTCCATAACGTTTATGTACTTCTCAATTGTTGGTCCAAATCATGTATGATTGGGTGTATTTTTTATTTCTATGGTTTTTGATGCATTCTCCCAACTTACTTTTGTTATTTCTTTTTCTCTCCTCTTTCTCACTTTATCCTTCAATCTTTGATCTATTAGCATTAGAAATGTTCATTGAATTTCAAGAGCACTGCAATACTCCTTGATTTTCTTGACCATTAATAATGTTCACGGGTCATTTTGGATGGCCCCTATGGCTTAGAGTATACAAAAAAATCATCCTATACTATTTTTTGTATGATCATTTGATGTCAATTTGGCTTCCAATAAGGTCTTAATTTAAATTCAATTTTCTTATAAATAAACATGCATAGTTTTTTAATTATTGATAAATGGTTTTAAAGGGGACCGTACCCCATGGAAAAAAGGCTCAAAATCTAGAGAGAACAATAAAAGTGTTATGGTTTTTTGATATGTAGGGTCCACATCCTAACAACAAAAGCTGAAGAGAGCTAGATAAAATGATGAAAACATAAGGGAGGGGCAGACTTCCAACAAGAAGCCGAACAACAACCAAAACACAACTCAACATTAGTTGTATAACCACAAAAAACCCACAGCGAGACAAGAGGGAACATGAGACCACATACAACTATTTAAGGAACTCATTAAAAACCTTCTGAGCATCCACCAATGCCTTGTAAAGATTGAGAGTCGTTTGCTTGTCTGGGTCCTTATTGCTCGCTGTTAAGGCCTTCTTTTTGGCCATAACTTCTTTCCAATTGTCCTCCGAAATGACACTAATGTTACATATCTATTTTACCTGGACTTGAATGAATTCAAGAAAATATTTGTGCATGGAGAGCTGGTTGATTTGTTTGTTGACAATCTACTACATTTTATCTTCCATGACTTACGCCCTCTTGGACAGGTTGTCAATTTTTTTCTCAAGTTTAGTGTAGGTTGTGGAGCTCGATTCATCCATGCTGTCATCTTTGAGGAGAAAATCCACATTATCTTTAATACCCTTAATGACACCAGCTTGTTACTTCAGTTGTGTTCTCAGATAAATGCTAAGTTGGGGGTCAGGTACAGAGTGGCTCATGTTTAGGAGGCCTTTTACAACAATATTTTTCCCCTTGTCCATACTACGCAACACTCTTTTAGCAGGGGGATGTTAGGTTGTGGAGCCTATTTTCATGTGTGAAAGTGTTGAAGACTGTACACTAAGAGTACTGTACACTTTCATGTATCCTCACTGGGGTTCGGGGGCGCAGCCCCCGATTTTTTTTTGGGGCGTAAATTGTTCTTTTTGGCCTCGAAAAAATGCACCTGACATATTGGGAAACATGCTCTTCTCATATGGGCGAGTTTTTTGACCCATAGGTTTTTGGGCTAGTTTTGGCCCATGGTTTTGATACCCACGATATTGTAAAACTACTTAAGTAGTTGCCTACTTATATGGTTTTATGCATATGGTAGGGTATAATGAAAAACATTGCATATGTGCTTTGAATTCCGCTGTGAATTCTATATATTTTATTGAGCATAGCTCCAAACGGATCTGGGTATTGTATTAAGAGAGTGGTGGCTTGTAATAAAATCTGAGAAAGTGATTCTTGGTGGACGTAGCCCAAATTGGGTGAACCACATTAAATATTGTCTCTTTGTGTTGTGTTATTTTATTCTGCAATTTTATTTGAGATCTGTAATAATTTCTGCATATTAGTTTCTACTGTTGCGATTTTGTGAGGGATTATTCCGCATATTTTATCCCTTATTTCCTAATAGGGGAGGGGAGGGGGGGAAAGCTGGGATTTTCAGATCTAACCCTGGGTTGTTGTGGGGGAGGAAGAGCAAAGGGGCGAGCAAGATCATTGAGAGAAATATTAAGGAAATATTGATGTAAAATGAATGTAACTCCCTGATGTAGGGGAAGGGCTCTCGCATGGGCTTGCATGTCCAAGATAGATTTCTCTAATGAATGGAGGATTTAGTAAGAAAGGCTTACCTTAGCAAAGCGCCTAAAAAGAATCAACAAAACAAGATGGCGAAGAGGAAAATTATAATAACGTCCTTCCAATGTGGCATACCTTACTACCATCTTAGCAACATCATTGTAAGGAGGGGGTAAAGAAGAACATAACAACCCTAATTTACTAATTTTTAAGACTTCATCTTCTCCCATGAACCTCTTCTCCTCAACTTCCTTATCGAATTTGTTCCTATAGAATTTTATGCCCTTCATGCCTAAGTTTATGATGAAGGAAAGAAGGCTCTCTATAATGGTGAATTCCTTGCCCTTAAAATTGATAACCATGTCCTTCCATTTGTGATAAAATTCAGAGATATATCCATGTCATTCCCTTTAATCCTCTGCATAAAATCCATGAAGCCATCGACGTCGAGGGCTCTCTATAAGGCTACATTTTTTTTCCAAGAGGGGTCACATATAGGCTCAAGATGACAAGGTGGGCCTACCATAGTTGAATATTTTTCCACATGCAGAGTGATTTCATCTTGAAGACCACAAGAAATAGGTTTCACAACAGCCCCACTGTCGATTGTTGATAGAGAAAGCTTTCACAGAGGATTTTTAGCTTGATTACAGAAGAAGAATGAATTTCTAACAACCCTCCTTTCAAGACAAAATCATAAACGTTAAAGTGAAATGGACCATTTAATAGAGACATATCTCATAAGTGCGACGTACCTAATGACATGGCACCATCCATGACTCTACCACCAATGTGTACTGCTGGACTGGATAGGTGGCCTTAACATCTTTATCAATGATGATCTAAGTTGTGTGGGAGATGCCATTGTGATCATGCCAAACTTGAAATTGATTAATGATGACTCCTTCATTGGCTAATGTGTCAGTTGCACTATTTCCTTCCCAGTAAGTGTTGCAACTAATAACTTTATTAAACTCCTTACAAATGTCCTTGGCTTAGTTTATGAAGTCTTAAATGTTCCAACTGGGAGGATGATGTAGCCTAGAATTTACTGTGAATAACCCAGGCGCGCTAGCACATCACTCAGCCTGAGCTGAGCACTCACCTGAAGCATGCAAAGGCACCAGGTCCCTCTTTAGAGTTTCTTGTACAAAATGTTAGCATGATGGTGTATATAGGTATCTAGATTCGTTACCAATAGTAAACAACACACAATGCATAAACCAAATCTAGTTCTTAGAATATATATAGAATGAACTAAACAATGATTATAAAAAGATTTACCATGTAAGAACTAGATTCAGTCATGTTCAACACCATTATCCAACCAATATGAACCATTGTATTAAATACTATGTAAAACACAAAAGCTTCTTACATTACATAAGTATCTCCATGAGTCATGCGCGCAACAAAACCAACAACATAACTCTACAATTTGACACATACAGACACACACACCAAAACCATGCAAATCAATACATATATATGGGGGTGGGGAATTTCCCTTCACCACCCATGCACTTCTCAAAATAGGTCACATGCTAATAATATCCATGTGCCTTTATAATAGGATGCACAACATACAAGTGCTCTAACAATAGACTTCCTATAGTTAACCTCTAGAGTAGAAATCCTATTATTAGCCTAAACTATGCATGGCACTCATCTTTCACTTGTTCCCAAAATAACATTCCGTGGACTGCAAGTCTTCATGTCTTTGTGTGCTTAGCATGCTAACTCCAAAAAAATAATGGCCCTTATCCATAAAACGGCTAAGTCCTAATCCTGGGCGCTTTAACCCTATCATAGTGTCATGCACTCTTCTAGCACCCTACATTCACACACCCAATACTTAGGCCATTTTTGTCATTTCAACATTACCCCACACTTGAGTACATTATTTCCCTGACAATGGGTAATCATCGTATCGCTCTAAAGAATAAAGGATAAATGAATGAAAGAATAAGGAATAAAGAATATGGTGATTCATTTTATTGTGTACCCCTTTCAGTAGAATAAATTATGGATATTCACTTTGTATCTCTCCCTCAAACTCATACTAGTACTTTAAGTTTTGCATTGGTCTTATCAAGGATGTCCACAACGATGCCATCTAACTCATCCATAGTCATGATTTCCACCCTCACTTTTCAAAATTCTAAGGATGTTGGTCATACCTAACACCATCCCTTCCATGACATCCACCTTCATAGAAATAAGCTTCCTGATGCCCTTAATCCAATCCATATGTTGTTTCTTCGTAGCATCCAGCACATTGTGCTTTATTTCTACCAAGGAAACTCATTTTGTGCACCTGAGTGTTTCATCCTTTTCTACTTGTAGAACTTCATTCTCACCTGCCTTTTTCCTTGTCTGTATTAAGTTATAAGGCATTGTACACATGGCCAATATTGTATCTTCCTTCTTCATTTCATCTTTTCATGCTTGTAAAACTACCTCGTAGATGGATATCTTTCTTGTAATTTAATCCTTGACCCTTGATGCTTCTTCCACAACATCCTTTTTCTTAGGGAGGTGCACTGGTCCTTCCTCCAGAAGTAGGTGGATTGTCATGCGTAGATAGTGTAATTCAGACTTGAAGTCCCAAGGCACCTTCTCCTGAAAATTAGGCCTCTTCTGCAAAATCTCATCTTTGATCTGCTTCACCATCTTTTTAACATTTTGGGCCTCATCTACTGTATTATCTCACTCCTGAGTGAGTTGTTTGATCTTTGTGTCTTTGTCCTTATCATCTAATAGCGCCCATATTTTTGCAGCCTTATCAATATTTCAGCACGCTACTTATGTTGACACTTTGACCAATACGTTACCCACCTGTTTTTTTGAAAACTTACATTGTCTTAATAGTCAAATGCATGTGTAAGGCGCATACTCTAGGATATTTTTTTACGAGTCATCTTCTTCAAACTAGTCACACCTCTTGTTGGGAAGAGTAGACAGTGTGAAAAATTAGGCTCATCCAAGTGATTCCTCGTCATACTCCAGGATGGTTCCAACATTTGAAGAGTGCTCTTATTGTTGGCCATTTATCGTAAAGTCCATCCGAATCCCTAGCCATATAATCCTCTCCTTCCTTATGGTGGAGAGTACTCCATGGAAGCTAGGCATTAAATACTCTTTTGAAGGCATCATCCATATAACTTGGGGTCTAAGTCTTGAGTACCTATTTCATCTTCCTCATCGTGCCCACCTACATGCTCTTCCAACATCCGCATGACTTAGACGTTTCCCCTCTTCTTGATGTATTGTGCACTCCTGCATCCTATTGTACAGTGCCTCTGATATCTTGATTCACTTCTCCTTCATCCTCATCCTTCCTTCTACGCGTGTTAGTGTAGGCATATTACCTTACTTGTTATGTCTCCACCTTTATTACATTTCTCTCTCCTTCACTTAGAGTGTTGTTCATTAATACTTATGCTTGGGTATATAGTCTCATAGACTACATGCTCTCCAATATCTTCATCTTCCTACATTTCCACACTAGGGGTGGACTCTTCTTTATGCCCACCCACACTTGGAGTTTCCATCCTCTTTTTGTGTGCTTGGCT
Source organism: Taxus chinensis (assembly GCA_019776745.2). Classification (NCBI taxonomy): domain Eukaryota; kingdom Viridiplantae; phylum Streptophyta; class Pinopsida; order Cupressales; family Taxaceae; genus Taxus; species Taxus chinensis. Next base: position 101,456,269 of record CM034155.1, read on the forward strand.
AAATGGGGACTCCTCCTCACTATCTTTAATAGTAAAGTTATATTTCCCGCACTTTATCCTTTCTTCCTCCTCTTCCTTTATAGGAGTCACACATGGTGATCTCCTTATTGGCTACAAAGTCCCTATGTCAGTGTCTCTTGATGTGCACCTTCTCTAAAAAAATCTCCTGACATGCACAAGTATGGCGTTGTCTTCTGGTTCTTCCTACTCTAGGATGTTTTCTAGTCCTGTAGGCACTAGATCCTCTTGAGCAGGGGGTGTAGATGCAACATGCCTTGAAGTCCCTACTTCCTGCCCCTTCTTCAGAGGTCTTGGAAGTGCCATATCCGTGCCCTTCACCAATTTTCCATCCTTGAACCTTGGCCTCATATATATATATGTGTGTGTGTGTGTGTGTGTGTGTGTATATGTGTATATATATATATATATATATATATATATATATATGCGCTAGTTATAATCTACCCTATAGCCAAATATCTGGCGTGATGTCCACATTGCTTGATTCCATGGTTTATACATAGGCCTCAATTTTCCCTACGCCATACAAAATGTTTTGCGCCAAATGTGATATGTGTCCACATTTCCTGTGTCAAACTGAAGTTTCGTGAGTCATAGGCCTCTGTTCACTAACTGGCCTTTAAATATCTTGCATAAATGTAAAGGGAAACTTACACCACTTTTTTTGCGTCAAATGGGCTCTTACCTCTACCCGACTTCATATGGAAGCACCCCAAGATGAAATGCTAGTAGACTGACAAACTCAACTTCTCCATTCCAAGTACTTTGAAAAATCAACTTCTCTATTTACATGTGGAATATGCCATTCTCCTTCAAATGCCCTGTGCAGTCTCCTGTACCATTTTCCCAGATGCTCTTTATACGTGTTAGAAACAATTTCGCATAGAGTGTATTTAGAAAATTTCTTCGTTCAAGATTTATTTTCCAATGGAAACTCCCAAATGTTCTCCCTAGGTCCGTCGAGTACTCCAATTTCACTAAATACAATTAATAATAGAATTCCGCCCTAGGTAATCTTCTCACCTTTATCTACTTGGACGCGTGCCTCATTCACCAAGCTTTCTGTGATGTACCTGATAATGTTGTAGTATGTCTTGTTGACCATTTTGTGCACTATATGTAACCAACGCATATTCACCTCATTCCACCATTTAGTGGCACCCAACTTACTTCCTGTCAATCATGTTGCAACCCTGGTGGCCATGTCTCCAATATTGGTTACTTTGAAGGCTCGAACCCCCTTCTTATACTGATGTAGGTTGGCTATGGCATCAATTCCCTCATCATCTAATAGATCTCCAGTGATCTCTGAGCCCGAGTCATGCAACCCTATCACCTTCCCAATCAACTTGGTAATGATCCTCATTCTCCTACCCGCGAAGTAGAAAAAGTCTTCATAGACACATGACATGAGCCACTGAAAAAATTTCTTGAGCTTCCCAAAATAGGGCAACTCCAAAATTTGCATGACCCTAACACTTTTGAGTAATTTCTTCACGGAGCTGTCCAAAACCCTAGTGTCGTCCACCAACCACCGATTTGTCTTCTTGTAAACTTCTGCTGCAACATCCTTCAGGCATTTCTCAGTGCGGTGGTTGATCTCTGAAACCATACACTGTGTAATATTTGTTATCCAAGGCCACCCCTTAATAACTTCTTCTAGATATAACATCTCAACCAACCACTCCTCTATTGGCTCGTCAACCTCCTTCTCAACTGTTGGAGCCCTCTGTGGTGCCATTTCTCCTTTTGATTCAGCGAGTGTGAAATGAAAACCCTAGCTACCTACAAATGAAACCAAAGTCACCCTCTCATCACGCACACACACCACTACTTGAATCCATTTGTGCCTGGACACTCAACACCATGTGCTTTAAATGTGACAGGTTTACTCACTCTGCAGAGTGCTTTTCATCTCCAGCTCTTCTTCGCACTTCTCAATTTTTCTTCAAATTCGTAAAGTAACAAATGACGTTGAAAATGCCGACTATAAACCAAGTTTCAAAAATTTCCTTCATTAATTACTCCACCTACCACCGTACATGGTATTAATTATCTTTGAGCATGTTTTACGCCTCTTTCTCCCACCCCAATCTCTCACACCTCAAACTTTGGTGCCTCAGTCATAACTTTCTGGCACACCACTACTTATCTGTCACAGATCTCCTCTACCCATGCTTCCTTACGCCAAAGTATTTATCCAATGTGACCCAAACATATGTAGTCTCAAATGCTACAGCCTCCTTGAGTTATACTGAGCGCTCACCACCTTACGTGTGGTCTTTAACTTTGAACAATCCTCTTGAATTTTTCATCACTTTTCAAAACATGTTCCCTTTATGGACACCCGTGAGTTTATTTATTTTCTATATCATACTAACCTTATTTATCCACCATACAGGAAGGGTATGTGCAGTCCTCTATGCATAAAAACACTTGAGATTGTAATCAACTTTCAGTGCGCAAACACGCTTATTACACATAACACTGAACTAAATTGACAAAGCATAACGATGAGGAAGGAAACACATTAAAGGAAATACAGTAAGGGAAATATAATCTAAATGGAAATATTGCCTTATTACAAACACCAAGAAGGCTTATTATAGTAGGGTATTTAGCTTACTCCTATTGAAGTAACTGGGTAACCGTGTTCCATCTAGTGCCTCTAACTAGAAAGCCTGATTCAAGTATGTGAGTGATAACATACAGTCCCAACCAATGCACCTTAAGCTTTCCTGGGTGGCGTAAAAAATTTGAATCATAAAGAAGTACCATCTTCCCAACCTCAAGCTTCTTGTCCTTGATGTGCATATCGTGTCATGCCTTCTACCTAGATTTTTCTTGCTTCTGAATCCAACGTGCTATGGCACCTCTCATCCAATTGTATCAACTTGTCAATTCTTTCTTCCAATGCTTTCTCATCAGCTAGACCTCCCACACACACAATACACAAAGAAGGTAACATGAATTCCATGGGAAGAATTGCTTCTGCCAAACACCAATTGAAAGGGTGTGGCCTTATTCAACCTTTTATAGGTTGTTCTATATGCCCAAAGTACAACAGAAACTTTATCATCCCAATATTTCCTTCCAACATTGCAAATTTTTGTCAAAGTTCTGGCTCAATATCTTGTTGAAGGCTTCAGTAGTCCCATTTTCTTGAGGGTGATAGGGTGTTGTCTTGTGGTGTGCAACCATAAATTCATCCAATAATATCCTGATTGTCACATTCAGGAAATGAGTGCCCCTATCACTTGTCAAACTTAAAGGACATCCATACCTGGTAAGAATATTTTCCCATAAGAACCTTACTGTTGTAGCCATTGTACAATCCTTTATAGGTTCTGCTTCCACCCACCTTGTAAGATAATATGTACAAGTGATGATGTAGCGTGATCCAGTTCTGCTTGCGCGGTAGGGAAATAGGACCCAAAAAGTCTATTTCCCATTTTTCAAAAGGCTTTGCACTAGTAATAGGCCTCAAAGGCATTTCATCTCTCTACCTAGGTTTTTCCAAGGCAACTGACAGTGATCACAAGCCTTATAATACTCCTTACAATCCTTGTACAAGGTTTCCCACCATAAACCAGCTAGTAGAATCTTGTGCATGGTGGCGTCACCTACATAGTGTCCACCTACAATACCACCATGAGCCTCCTCTATGATTTCATGTACTCATGCTCCAGTACACACCAATGTAATACTTCATCTCGACCTAGTTTGTATAAGTCACCACTGATCAACATGAAAGGTGCGATGTGAATTGCAAGTTGTTTCTTTTCCAAGGCCTTCATTCCTTCGAGTGCCATACCTGTGCATAAAAAGACAACAATATCCTCTAATTTGAGGGTGCGGTTCAACATGTATAACTGTGCATCTGGAATTGTATCTTCAATACTCGGTGCATCCTCTCCTGATTGAATCCTTGATAAGTGGTTTGGGCCAGAATTGCTTTTACCTAGCTTTACCACAACTGTAAAGTCAAACTCTTGGAATAATAGAACCCATCGGCATATGCACCCCTATAAAATGGGCTTATTTACCAAGTATTTCAATGTCCATGTGATCTGTATAGAGCACAAAAGGTGTTGCTAGCAAGTATTGTCTGAACTTATGCAACATGTAGATCATTGACAAAGCTTCGTGCTCCATAGTTGTATAAATCTATTTTCAGGATTCAACTTTCTACTAGAAAAACAGATAGGATGATCTACAATACCTTCTCCAGGATGAGCTAGAACTATGCCAATGGCCATGCTAGAGGCATCCACATGTACATGAAAGGGTAGATTCCATGAAGGAAAACGTAAAATAGGCATCGTAGTAAGCCTTTCCTTCAATGCTTCAAATGTGCGCTACTGCGGTTCTCCCCAATAGAACTTCCCTTTACCTTTTAATAACTCCTCCAAGGGTGTGACAATCTTAGCATATCCTTTGATAAATTTTCTGTAATACCCTATGTGGCCCAAGAATCCATGCACCTCACTCTGACTAGTGGGTTCCTCCAAGCCTAAAATGACTACAATCTTAGCTGGATCTACTAACAAACCCTCCTTGCAGATGATATGCCCTAGTAGAGTTCCAAAAGGTGTAGCAAATACACACTTCTTGATATTTAAAGAGATGCTTAACTGTCTGCACCTCTCAAACATTAACCACAAATTTTCACAATGATCCTTGATAAGCCCATACATGGTCCAATCATCCAAGTAAACCTGCAAGAATTTGTGAATAAAATCTTGGAATGCTTGAACCATAATGTGTGAAAATACTGCAGGTGCGTTCTTCAATCCAAAGGGCATCACTGTGTATGCAAAACTTCCCCATTCAGTGGTGAAATTTGTCTTCTCTTGATCCTCCTTAACAATTCTTACTTGATGATACCCAGAGAATCCATTGTAAAAGAGTAAATTTTTCACGCCCTGCAATGCCTTCCAATATTTCCTCAGTGAATGGTGTAGGGAAAGGATCAATCACACATGCAACATTCAGCTCCATGTAGTCCACACAAATCTTGATTCTTCCATATTTCTTTATGTTGATTACCATAGGGCTAACCCACTCTGATTCCTCTATGGGCTCAATAATGCCAGATTCCAACATCTTGTCAATTTCTTCTTTAACTTTTACGCGCAGGTTAGGGTTCATCCTGTAAGGTCTCTTCCTAACTAGGTGTGCACCTTCCTTTAACTTAATTTTCATCTCACCCAAAGATTCATGCACTCCTTTCAACTCATGGTAGCCCCTAGGAAACAAGTCCTAGAAATCACGTAGCAACTCAATTATCTTAGCCACTTCAGAGTCAGACCAATAATCTCCAATTATGGCCTCCTTAGGTTCAACATCCATGCCAATGTTCACTTTATTCATCTTCATAGGTTCATGGTAGGTGTGCACCTTCTCATCCACATTGTCTAAGACCTCGGGCATACCCTCTGAATGATCTATGTCCAAATTTTCCACTTCTTCATCATCCACCATATAGACCATCTTTCCTTTCTCCTTCTCTAGGCAAGCGTGCTCAAGCAGTTTTGCATCTATCTCATCTACTTCGTCAAAACACGCTTCTAGGTTTGACTCACCAAATAATTCCTGAATGAGTTCTTCAACCTTTGCACTATCTCCCATAGTCAATCACTTCATAACCTGTAATGCCTCTTTCACCGAGGTTTTAGTGGAGAAGTAGTCAAAATTTTGGATCATTCTTGCAGTCAAGTCTTGCCAATTTCTAGTCTCTCTATGCAGCTCTGCATAAACATACCAAGCGCGCACAACCTCGCAAGGTGAAATAAATTTTGTGCACCCACAACGAAGGTGGTAAAGCTTCCTGCCCCTCTTTCCAGAGTCTCTCACACTACTGAATGTGGTGCTGAACAGGATTATTACCATGATATTCACATATTTGAGTAGGTGCATTACTCCTGAGAAACCAGGCTGATAGAGCAATTCTCACTTCTCTCCATTCTATGAGATTATCCCTATGAACCATCCACCAGCATGGTGTTTTCTACAGGGTATACACTAACATATTCCTTCTTTCCACCTGATCCTTCCACTGTACTTCCATGTCTCGTAGGAATACCTCAGGGTTTCCTTCACCAGTGTACCGGGGTACCGTGTTGTTTCCTAACCTCCTAACACAACGTGGCCTGCTTACGCATGCAGTTACACTTCTTACCTCATGCCCAACCATCTCGTAAGTGCCATGTGCCCAATTATCATAGGAAATACTTGTAGTATCACTGATGGACTGTGCATCATCCCACTGGAGAATTCCTTCCTTAGATGGCTCAAGCACTTCTGGATCTTGAATGGTGTGTACATAAATTCTGTTCAAGGTCTTCTTCACTTAAGGGCTCAACATAAGGTGCATATTTCCCATCTATCAAAGGGATAATAACTCATTCTTCCTTGTTCTCAAAACTGATATATCCCTTATTGAACCATAGATCAACATTATTTTCATAGCACCAAGGGTGCCCAAGTAGAGCTGGGAAGTTGTCCGCTTCTGCAAGTGCTAAGACCTCAAAGTCCCCAGTGAACTTGGCCCCCTGTATAGTAATGGATGCATCCTTCAATACTCCAATTGGTGTGGCCTTAGTCCAATTTTCCATATACAACACATTAGAAGATGGCTGCAATGGAGGTCTACCCATCTGAACCCATGCATCTAAGGTAAGCACATTCACTTCTACACCTGTGTCAATCAAAATATTGCTCAAAATCCATCCATCCACAATAACATTCAGAGTGATCTCCTTGTCATAATCCAAGCTATGGGGAGGGAGATTAGCATGCAAAATTTGTCGTCCATTCTCAATACCAATTGTGTGGAGTGTTTCCTTTCAACCAACTCCCTAGTAATGGAATAATGTTCTCCTGACACAACATCTTGCATACTTCCTTTAGATCATCAACATCTGACTGGAAAGTCTCAGTTGCCTTCTTTGTGTTCCAACTTCCGTGACTGTTCCTTTAAACACTGTATTTCACCCTGTAGATTTCTGAGTACCTCCATGGTTTCCTGATAAACCTCCTTCTGATGTGTAGGGTCTAGATATTTTGCATGTAAAACCTCCTCCTTAGTGATGGTAGGCTTCTGTTGCAACATTTCTCTGGTGCGTGTAGCCTCAATGCGTGTAGTAATATTCACAGGTACTACCTCAGGATCCGGTGCTAACTTTGGCATCCATTGGTTTTCCATGCAACATTGTATTCTAACCATCCCTGCACCCTTGTTCTCCTATTTTTTATTCTTGCTCAGATGTTCATATAAGTCTGGGAACTCTTCATAGTTATGATTCTTTCTGCAAAAAGAACAAGTAATGTTCTGAGGACATTCACACCTGTAATGGTCAGGGGATCTGCATGTATAACATGTTCCATGAGGGAACTCACTTTGTCCACCACCACGGCCTCGGCCTCTGAATCCACCATGGTATCCTCGACCTCTACCATGGCCTCCCTCAAAGCACCCTTCATTTTGATCATAGCGCCCTTGAGTGTGATCATGATCATGTTGCTCACCTTTATCCTTAGAGTTATTCAAAACTCTTGTCTATCGTACACCAATATCAATGGCATCATGGATCTTATCAATCAACCTACAATCTTTAGTATTGTGAGTCATGGACTAGAAAATTTTATAGTAGCAAGACACATTCTTTCTTATCGCGCATTGCAACAATGGACAATGGCTTGCATCATGGTCCAAATGACATATCTCACATTCCAGTAACAAGGAGCACACCGATCTGTGAGGAAAACTATCCTTAGTATGCCCCTCTACTTCACAATCTATGCACCAAATTCCACTGTGTGTCTCATGTGTTGTATTGGTTGATAGTTTCTCCAACTGCTTTTCCATTGCTGCAATCTGAGCTTCCAAGAATGGGCTCACTCCAGTGTCTATGCTCCTGACTTCCTCAGCACGCAAAGCTGCTTCAAGTGCCTCACATGGGTCTGTATAATGTCTTATGTGAGAGCACCCTTCTAAAAGGCATAATCAGGCCTCCGACGAACCACTGTGCATGCTGACTTGCATGGATATCATATGATAGTTTAGACAAGAGTGTTTTGAAATGAGCATCATATTCCCGGACACTCTCAGTAGTTCCCTGCTTGATATCCTTGAGCACGCTTATACTTTTCTGCTCAAACTCAGGGATATAAAATTCCTTAATGAAAGCATCCTGTAATGTTGTATAATCCACACAAGTCTGATCAGGGTCAAAATTTCTGTACCAACAATGTGTGTGTCCCTGCAACGTAGTTACAAACTGACTTGCCTTGTGCTCAGAAGTCATAATTCCTTTTGCATGCCACAGTATCTCACACATATGCACATGCTCAACAACATCTTCTATTCCCCTATACTTTGGGAGATGAAGTGACATCTCCATGTAAATATTCTGGGGCTGGTGAGGACCATGCCCACCAGATCAGAACCTCTTGTGTTACCTCCACCCCTAGATCCACCAGATCCACTAGATCCCGAGCCACCTATTCCTCCTGATCCTCCACCTGTAATAGGAATTGAACCAGAGGATGCACTACCCTGTGTCCCAATAGTGGTGCTAAAATGAAATCCTACAGTCTGCGAAGTTGTGCTACTCCCTGATGTGAGTCCAAAGTTCTACGTGCCTGTGTTCTGTGCTGATGAACACCTGAAAAGGTTCCTCCAACCTAGTCCTCTAAATAATAGGGAAGATGTCTACCCAGCCATAAATGTACTTGCTATTTGATTCACTCCTGAACTTGCTAATAAGTCAACTCTACCTCTTGTTACTCTACTGCCCAAACTAGCTTGCTGACCACTGGTTGTACTAGAAACTGGAAAACCAAGCACAAGGGCTAGGTTGTCAGGTAGATTCAGATGCGCACCCATGGCCCAAGTTGTCTCTGTTGGCACACTCTCATAAGAGGCTGATGAGGGTTCCCTGTCATGCTTTCCCAAATGGGGGAGTTCTAGATGCTCTGGCTCCATGTCCTCTGCATGAGCTCCAAATCCTTCACGAGCCATCTCTCTCCTCAATGCCATCCATTCTACAATCTCACGCTCGTTCTCTAAATCCCTCTTTCAAACCTCATTGAACTTAATCCACCTTTCTTCTCTTTTCCTCTCTACCGCTAGGTCCTCCATCCTTCACCACACCTACTCCTGCCCACACATGGTGGGGTTTAGCTAGCCATCGACTTCTCTTCCAAATTCAAGGTTACCATCAAGATCTTGATCGCCAGTGGAATTCCTTGCAGATATGTTCCCCTGGGATAATGTAAAAATTGAAACTTAGCTACCTCTGGGAAATAATAGGTGGAGATTGAGTACTCCAAAATATAGCTATTCAGAACACCATGGAACCAAGTATCCACAACACACATCCAAATTAGATCAACATCATAGAGGGCCTAAAATTATTCTTGCATCCAGACAAGTGTGTGAAACCTCCAATTCCTTTTAGATGCATAAGCAACCAACCAATCGTATAGCTCTATTAGGAAGATAACAAATAAGCTCTCATATAAGAAGTCATACAGATTCTACTCCACCCATGCACATTTGTCAAACTAAGATCTAGTGTTGAATCTCTGAGTGTACTCTTCTTTTAGATCTACTATCCACTCCTCAACACTTTCCAAGGTCAACCGATACGTCTTCATCATGCAACATCCTGAAAACAACTAAAAAAGAGGTCCCGACAACGGAACCAATGATGCAGCCTAGAATTTACTGTGAATAACCTAGGCATGCTGGCACATCACTCAGCCTGAGCTGAGTGCTCACCCAAAGTGCACAAAGGCACCAAGTCCCTCTTTAGAGTTGCTTGTACATAATGTTAGCATGATGGTGCATATAGGTATCCAAATTCATTACCAATAGTAAACAACACACAGTGCATAAACCAGATCTAGTTCTTAGAATATATATAAGATGAACTAAACAATGACTATAACAAGATTTACCATGCAAGAACCAGATTCAATCATGTTCAACACCATTATCCAGCCAATATGAACCATTGTATTAAATACTGTAAAACACAAAAGCTTCTTACATTACATAAGTATCTCCATGAGTCATGTGCACTCAACAAAACCAACAACATAACTCTACATAGTTTGACACATACACACACATACCAAAACCGTGCAAATCAATACATATATATGGGGGTGGGGACATGCCCTTCACCACCCATGCACTTCTCAAAATAGGTCACATGCTAATAATAGCCATGTGCCTTTACAATAGGATGCACAACATGCAAGTGCTCTAACAATAGACTTCCTATAGTTAACTTTGAGTAGAAATCCTATTATTAGCCTAAACTATGCATGGCGCTCAGCTGTCGCTTGTTCCCAAAATACCATTGCATGGACCGCAAGTCTTCATGTCTTTGTGTGCTCAGCACACTAACTCCAAAAATAACCCTTATCCATAAAATGGTCAAGTCCTGATCCTGTGCGCTTCAACCCTATTCCCAGATGGTTACAAAATAAGCTACCTCCACCAAAAATATCAGGATTTCCCTAAGATGCACCATAAAAATTTATTTTGTACCAACATTCTAGAGGAGGAATTCATTGGACAAAAACCTATCAATACTAGGATTTTGTATATGAGCACTGTGAATATTAATGTTCCATTTACTCATAAATCTCTCCACATCTTTGGGTAACTTGGATTTTTTGTGGGGCTTGAACTTTAGAATATTCTCATTGACTTTAATAGTGATTTCATTGGAAGTATCTTGTTGGATTTTTTGATATTTGTGAAGATAATGGAGTTCATATCCTTCCATATTCTCTAGAGGGTGTGTGGAAATATGAGTCTCTAAAGCCTTCAGAGAAATTTGTGTTTAAATGAAGCGACTGAGACCATCTTCTATGATGATGAAGATGAGGGGAGATATAGGATCTCCTTGCCTTATACCTCTACTGCTGGAGAAAAAACCCATAGGATATCCATTGACAATGACCGAGAATCTGGGGGTAAAAAAGTAAGATCTAATGATCTTCCTAAAATGATCAGTAAACCCAAATTTCTCTAATAATTTGTCAAGAAATAGCTAGGATACTATACGTACCAATAATTGTATGTACTGTACTGCAAGAAAGATGTTACAGAAACCCCAATGATGATTTAGATCTCTTCGCAAGGTGTTCGGAATCCAGAAAGCTCACCAAGTATACATTTGCATCCTAAAATGCCTTATCCGACATTTACATGCTTCATTCTAAACCCTGCCCCCCTTTTCCTTGCATTTCTATCATTAGTTTCAGGACCACCACCCAGGACAGGGTGGCGGTCCTGTAACTGCCACCCTACTCAGAGTGGAAGTCCTGTGTGTATTTTACGGAACTTTCCGACGCTTTCGTCAACTTAAAAAATCAAGTGGCACTCGCATTTCTCAACCACTCTTGCTTGCATTTATGTTTTAACTACCAGGAAAATAGTAATTCTTCTTTGTTTATAATAGAATAGTTCAATTCAAACTTACCCTCTGGTAAATCAAAGTGCTATAAATACCCAACTTGTTTATAAGCAAATGGCCCCTCTCCTTCTATGAATCATTATTCAGTGTGTTTTGAAAGTTATTCAATAAGTTTCAATAAGTTTAGATTTTGTAAAGCTTTCAGCCTCTCAAGTCAAGGCTCCACAGTTCTGGTCCTAGATCATGTCCATTTGAATCTTGATTTTGCTTAGAATTATAGGTTGTTGTCTTGTCATAGGAAACATAAGTCTTATAGATTTTGGTATGCTTGTATTGTATCCCTATAACAATCCTGCTAGGAATTAAATAGTCAAGCTTTGTTCTCTTGCACTATCTTTCTCCTACTTGCATTTTGTTTGGCTTACGTCCAAGCTTCCACTGTTGAACATCTTCTCCTACTACTGCTGTCACATTCCCACTTTTCTGGATTCATGAGAACATGAAGGAATGAAGAGATCACACTGAGGGGACAAGTCACGATATAACTAGATTTTTCGTTGTTCTGTAAACTCCAGGTTTGAATTGTTGAAGTTGTAGTTTTATTTTAGTTAAACTTGTTTTCAGTATTACCAGAGAAGCTGTGGGGAATGATAGCTTCTGAGAAGCTGTGACTTATTCCTCACTTCTGAGGTAAGATTGAAAGTCTTTCAATTAAATTAGTTAGTTATTTAATATCTAGGATAAATTCACAAATTCACATACAAATAACTACATCATGCTACCTTACTTGTTTTAATTTTGTTATTAGATTAATTGTTCGTTATCTGAATATATTAGAATAACTACCCTTTAAATTTCATTCAAGTTCACATCCTTAAAAATACAAAAAAAAAGCATAGCATAGATTTATTTTCATAATTAGTTTACTTATTTCAATTAAAATCTGATTATCTCTTGCACAAAAATTACGGGACCTAGAGAACCCAGGGATTACATATTCAAACCGGTAATACCTCAGCCAAATCTCTTCACAGTATTAATGGATATAGATCAAGGTCTTAAAATTCACATCTTTCAAACAAAAATAAACCCATAACCAGTTAGTGATCAATTAAGGGAATTGAATATTAAAGATGATAAAGCATACACATTCTAGTCAAGTCAACCCAACTATAGATTACCTTGATAGGATATCCGCATGACCATACAAGAACCCAAAAGAGAGCAAGTATTTGGTTGTGATTCATTATTTCCACAGCTAAATGTAGGAGACCTTCTCATTGACATAGACACAAGCTTACGTATACAAGTTTCCAGAACACCCGTAAGGTATTCTGAGAAGATCGCACAACTCCTGGTATTAAACATAGAAGATGAAAAATCTTATGACTATTAGATAGTTGGAAGAAGAGATTGATTCTTCACATGACCATAATAGGTCCACAACAACCACAAACTCATGGTTGTGATCCCCAGGTCCCACAACCCAATGGGCCTGCTAATCAGTTAAACATTGACAGTAGTTTATGTATGTTGGTATTTAGATCCTCACCACTTCCACCAGATATCATAACGCAATTTTCTGCATTAAGCATAGAAGCCAATCAAGCTAATATTTTTTGGGCTAGACCAGAAAACCGCCCATAGTCTCCTACAAATCCACTACACCTCTCACTACCATTTTCATGACCTTGTCTGGAAATATACACAAAGCACCTATAGGTCACTTTCCACGCATCCAACAACCAATAGATAGGATCTAGATAGAGGTCGACATTGATTGGAGCCTCCGAGCAACTATTATATCTGAACAATCCATTACACCAATTCAGGTTAGGAGAGCTTTCTTTGCCTTAGACTCGTAGATCACATTATTCCATGTTGAGGATATAAGGTTGCCTAGCTAATTTATCTACACCCACATATATTTCATTTCCACCAGCTGTCTCGGCACGACCTCGAGAGGTCGGGTACGAAGAAAGGCTACTTGTAGATTCTCATGCTCGCATGTCACTTTTCTATCATACAAAATTGGTGAACCCGTTGTGAACGCAATAACTACTCCCTTTTCATTTTCATTTCTTTCATCCATCTTCGCTCCTTCCCATTATTCTGTGGGTATTTATATACCCCCCGAATATGTCAGGATATGATGCATATGGCAGACCTCTCTCAGGTCTCGAAGCATATTATGGTCAAACAAATAGACAACTGTCACCCTCGCTTTCCGCATGGGCTGAAAACTATTCAAGCAACTACTTGTCATCACAAACTCCTCCTCAAAGAACTAGCTCTAGTTCTTCATTCTGAATTGAGGAGCTGGATCAGCTCACACAAACACAACAACCAGAGCCCTCAGGCTCTAACAATATGACATTTACTAGAGAATCCATTTTATCTCCTCAGGTTTTGTTCAGAACACAAATTAGTAGGAAATCAGATCCACTCCCATTCTTGGATGAGGAGTACCTAGCACGCCACACCAGAAATGAACAATACTTCCAAAACATGTATCCATCTCTAGGAAGTTTGCAAACACAACCCGATACCCCGCTTCAAGAAAATACCCCCATTCCTCCACCAATGGAAAATACTCTTGGTGAACTTGGGCAGAGTAATGAACAATTCATAGTAGAATACCATACCCCTCTGCAACCTCAAATAGTACCACAACAGCCATCAAGGTGAAATGTTGGGCCATCACCAATTGAGGTCATCTCAATTGTGGTCGAGAGGGTCAGAGGACTAGAGCTTGCTCAAAAAAATCAAAATTCACATTCGGGGCAAGTGAGAATTCCTAACCCTCCTCATTATCCTAGTCAAATTGACCTTCTCACATGAATAGACACATTAGGCATGCCTCCTCAACAATCATATAACTACCCACAACAAGCACCAGCTAGAACCGCATTTTCAAATGTTGCTCCAGTTGAAAGTATGATACCCCCGGTTTAGTACCAAACAACCCATATCAGAGCAATGCTCCTCCCTATCTAAACATTTATTCAAAATCCTCATAGGGAGATATGTTCTCTTCTCCTGAGATGTTTGCTCAACCACAGGGGCTTCCTTACGCTCCTGAAAATACATATGCTATGCCATATCAGCAACCCATTCCACCTCTCCCCCCTCAGCAGGCACCATCGATGGTTAAGACCTATGCGGTAGGGACTTACTCAGAATATTTAAAAGAACCTCTAGATTTCACCGTATGAAGTGTCATGCTTCCAAGACCTCTTCCCGATTTGCCTAAATACAAAGGGGAGGGAGATCCAAATGCACATATCAAGGCCTATGCCACGGCCATTAGAGAATTGCTCCCTTGGGATGTGGTTGTTGCTAAGATATTCCCTAATACTTTATAGGGTATCACCCTTGATTGCTATTATAAAATCCTTGAAGCCTCGATACACTCGTTCAAATAGCTTGTGTTAGAATTTATCAAAGCTTTTGATATGAACAAATTGTTAAGAATAGGGATCAAGGAATTCTTACATATTAAACAAGAGCACAATGAATATGCTGCCCCATTTTATTCAAAGATGGCGTATAGTCCTCTACTCATCAGCAAGTGCTCCAAACATGGATTAGATGGAACTATGTGACTTATTCCTTCATTCTCTCAATAGAGAGATAAAGGAAGAAGTCTAGAAGTTCCCACTAAGGACTTATGATGAGGTACTCGAGAGTTCTCTCCAAATCAATCAAGTGGAAATAGACAGCAGTCGTAAGACATATGGAACAAACAGGAAATTAATCACTCCTAATCAAAACACTACGACTTATCCTAATGTCAGGAATACCAATCAAGGACCCAAATCCTTAACAAAAACCACGGGGTTACAATAGATGGAGTCACAGACCAGGTTAAAAGGGAAAAATTCATGAACATTTCACCACCTGTTAACAATCAACAAAATAATAACTTTTCTCCAACAATCAATGTGGTGGATTTTAATCGTCCATCATGACAACAACAACGGAAAATCTAGACACAAGGTCCAATCCGAAACCCAACTGGATATCAGAATCAAAACCAAAGGCAACAACCTCAAAATTTTAACTCTAACAACCAGCAACCTAATCAGAGTTTTGGACCACAACAAGTTTCAAACCAACAACCTCAAAACTATAATCCCAACTTGTATTGTGGTTTCCACAAGATTCAAGGCCATGATACTAGGACTTTCTGTGACTACAATAAATTCATGCAACATTTTCCAGAAGACCAAAGACAACTCTTTATAGATATGTTTTTAGCAAATTATGCATTACCCACGCCAAACACTTATACAGGAGTAGTTTCCCCTCAAAATGCACCCCTCAAGATTTTTAACGATCCTCTCCCGAATCACTCTAAAAATAACAAGTTAGATCTAAATGGGATGAATAAGGGTGTTATGATAGGAAATAATGATCATGAAGCCTCAACTTCATTAAATCCACCGGTCGCACCCCAATTAGGAACTCGACCACAAACCAAGATAGTTGGTCTGGTAGAGTTAGATACCGAGCTACATGTAGAAACCATAACAAGAACACAAGATTATTCTTTTCAACCAGTTCCAACCTACCCATTAGAACCAAACAACATTTAACAAACACTGGTAAAACCCATAGGTGCTTACGATCTAATTAATGACCTAACAAAGACCTTCTCTCACATTTCCTTCTTGGATTTGTTGAAGAACTCTCCCACCCACAGGGCTACTCTCTTAGAAGCATTAGGTCTTGGTCATCTAATTAACATCACTCCTCCTCCTAAAACACAAGTAAACCATGTAGACTTTGACGTCTATCCTCCAGGGTAGCCAGATAGGGATACTGAGTTTATATTTGATATAAGAAAAATGCCAACAGACACTAAGATTGCACATAGAGGTGACCCAGCCTTGCATTTGCAAGTATGGGTTTACAATAATTATGTTAAATGCTGCAATGATTGATGATGGGGCAATAGTTAACATAGTCCCCTTATCTTTTCTTTAAAATTTGGGATATGGAGAAATAATTTTTTCCACAACACGAAATATGCTAAGGGGTTATGATAGCCTCAAGGCCACTTCAATTGGGACTATAGTGTTACCAGTCACCTTAGGACCCAAGACAGTCCTCACCAAATTTTATATTATAGATCGGGAAACCAACTATAATATGATTCTCGGTCGACCATGGATACATCGCATGAAGGCAATCTCTTCCACGTTATTCCAGGAAATAAGATTTTTACACTTGGGAAAAATATTTGTGGTACAAGGTGACCCAAAACCATTCGATATACACCTAGCAGATTTGAAGAAGAGACCAGGTGTTCACTCTGAGTTTGAACTCCCAACGAATCAACTTAACAAACCAGTCAATTCAAAACCAGAAGAAAAGTTGATACCTACAACAGAATTAGAAATTACATGAATCTATTCGAAGGCATTCCGACACTCAAAAATGAGACCAACGTCATAGAGATGCTATCATTAGGAACTACCTCAAAAATTTTAGAGTTACTAGAGAAATATCTACCTATTCTCCTACCATTTGATTCCATGGGTATTGAATACACCCTAGGAATTGTCTCCCTTCCAGCAGACGAAGTTTGTATGGTAGAAGTAACCGAGGAAAAAGAAGTAGACACGAAGAATGTCCCAACATCCATTTTTCTGAGCAAATATTGGACTCTCCACTTCGATGGAGCTAGATGTCATTTCAGAGTTGGGGCAGGTGTGATCTTTACTTCTCCTGAGGGAAAGATCCTACCTTTTTCCTTTAAGTTAAACTTCGAATGTACAAATAATGGGGCTGAATACAAAGCCCTCCTCCTTAGCCTCATCATAGCCAAAATAATGGGCATTGATAACATTAGAGTACTAGAAGACTCACAATTAGTTGCAAACCAAGTATCTGAGGTATATGAAACTAGAGCTGAACACTTACAACTCTATAAAATGGTGGTGTTAGATCTAACCAAGGGATTTGACTTCATATCAATCAAAGCAATCCCACGAGAACAAAACCTTCTTATTGATTCAATAGCAACCTCAGCTTCCCATATCACTCCAAGCAGTGAATTGGAAAATACAAATTTCATGGTATCACTTCATACAAAACCATTGGTGCGTAAAATACAAACAACCCTAATTTTGACACATATAGAAGCTGAGAATAAGTTTTCTATCCTAGATCACTTTGACAGCGATAGGGTCACTCTTGGATATCTAAATTCTTATGCAGAACTACATATCACTCATCAAATAGTAGATTTTTCCCTAATCCCACATTCCTCTTCCTATTTTTGAAATCCCATGATAGAATCTCCCTCGTAAAAGAATCTCAAAATCTACGAGGTAGAGAATGGAGAAGGTTTGGAACTACCTTCAGCCTCACCTGAATTTGAAGAAGGAAACACTTCCTTAATTGAAGGAACAATTGACATAAATATTGGAGCAGAGGAAGAATCGAAGATTTTGAAGTTGGGATCCTCATTAACTCCAGAGGAGATAGAAATACATACCCAGATCCTCAAGGAACATCAAAATTATTTCACATTTAATTACAAAGAAATGACAGGAATTGCACCACATATCATGGTACACAATCTTATCACCAAACCAGATGCAAAGTCAATTAAGAAAAAATCAAGACCAATGAAACCAAAAGCGGCTCTTATGGTGAAAGAAGAAGTAATGAAACTTCTCCAGGTGGGATTCATCAAACCAGTTGACTATTCACAATGGGTATCTAATATCGTCCCTGTTCTAAAAAAGAATGGGAAGATACGCATTTGCATAGACTTCTGGGACATTAATAAAGCTTGTCCCAAATATGACTTCCCATTACCATCCATCGATGTCATTGTTGACGCAACAACTAGTTTTGAGCTTTTGTCTCTCATGGATGGGTTCTCGGGATATAATCAAATCAAAATATCCGAAGAGGATCAAGCCAAGACCACATTTATAACTCCTTGGGGAACTTATTGTTACATCATCATGCCATTCGGTCTTAAGAATGCTGGCGCTACATACCAAAGGGAAATGACATACATATTCAACGACCTTGTTCATAAGATTGTGGAATCCTACGTAGATGACTTGTTGGCTAAGGCCAAGAAGCGCAGTGATAACCCAAAAGTACTCTGTATCATTCTCTCATGATTGATCGAATATGGCGTCACATTGAATCTATAGAAATGCATATTTGGTATGACAGGAGGCAAGCTTCTAGGTTACATTATATTATCACGAGGGATTGATGTCGATCAGGCCAAAATCCAGGCTGTTCTTGAAATGATTCCACCATCAGATGAGTCTGGTATCAGATCATTTCTTGGGAAACTCGGTGCAATTTGAAGGTTCATTCCAGACTTAAGTTTTTCTATTCATCCAATCAATAATTTATTAAAGAAGGATTATAGCATTGATTGGACAGAAGAATGTAACAAGGCCTTCGAAGCAGTTAAATGCTTCTTGTTATCTCCTCCCATGCTAATGCCTCCTAGACTAGATCATCCTTTGATTATGTATTCACGAGCTGCTGATGTCTTGCTAGCCTGGATGTTGGCTCAGGAAGATAATGATAAATGGGAATGTGCAGTTTATTTCATTAGTTGAATGTTTCTTGATTATAAAACATGTTACACATAGGCAAAAAGAGAATTCCTTGCCATAGTCTTCACAACAAAACATTTAAGATATTACATGTTGAATCAAGAAACAAGGGTCATTGTAAAGACAGATCACTTACGGACATTCCTCACGCAAGGGTCTTTATCTAAGAAGGCTAAACGTTTCATAACCTTAATGGGTGAGTTTGAACTAACATTTGTAAACCAAAAGTCTGTTAAAGGATAAATCATTACAGACTAGTTAGCTGACAATCCATTAGATGGAGGTGATTTGGTAGATCTAGACTTTCCCGATGAGAGCATCTATTTTGTCGAAACCAGCCCACCGTCTCTATATGTCCTTGGTGCACTGAAATTTTCAATTTCATCATGGACCACACGTACCCAGAAAGTGCCACATCACAACAAAGAAGGCAGTTATGCATTATCGCTGCTAAATAAATTATTTTAGAATAGGTGCTCTATCATAGAGCCTTCGACAGGATGCTCTTAAGATGTGTTGATGTGGAAGAATCCAAAAAGATTCTTTATGAATCCCACAGTAGGATATGTGGAGGCCACTTTGGTGGCCATGCCACTGCTTGCAAAATACATCAGATGGGATATTTCTGGCCCACTTTGGAACATGACGCAGCAGAATTTGTGTAAAAGTGTCATAAATGACAAGAGTTCTCCCACAAGATTCACATGTCAGCACAGGCTCTGCAACCAAACGCAACTCCATGGCCCTTTTCCACATGGGGCCTAGATTTTCTAGGGAAATTCCATCCCTCGTTAATAGATGGCCATAACTTTATAATCACAGACACATAATATTTCACAAAATGGGTAGAGGCCATGCCTCTCACCACCGTACCAGGTTCTATAATCACTAAGTTCATTTTAAATCAAATCATTTACAGGTATGGTGTCCCACAAGTCATTATATTAGATAATGGCACATCCTTCAAGAAAAATGAGGTCTGTGAGTTATGCATGAAATTCAAGATAAACCATCATACGACCTCTCTTTATTACCCCCAAGCCAATGGACAGGCTGAAGCCACAAAAAAAACATTAAAGTCTATTCTCCTCAAAACAGTTAAGGAGAACAAACGAGACTGACATTTAAAATTATACCTAGCCTTATGGGCCTATCAAACGTTAATAAGAACACCAATAAGGACACCCCCTTTCTCATTGGTATTTGAGGTAGAAGTTGTTCTCCCACTTGAAGTCGAAATACCCAGTCTCTGCATTTCATTACAAGGGAACTTGGGAGAAGAAGCCTATAGAGAGGCACGCCTCTCTACACTAGAAAGCCTTGATGAGGCCAAGTTAAACGCTGAACAACAACACAGATCCTATGCTAACCGGATGTTCCGGAAATATAACAAAAAGGTCTACAAATGAGAAATATATGAGGGAGATCTAGTTCTGAGACTAGACAACTGGATTGATAAGAAAACCGGTGAAGGAAGGAAATTCCAGCCCAAGTGGTTGGGCCCATACCGAGTCATGAAAGACTACGGAAATGGTGCTTATCTCTTGTGTACACTAGAAGGTGAGGAATTCAATGAAACTGTCAATTCCTTGCATCTTAAATGGTTTTACGCATAATTCATCAACATCACCATTTGTATATTATATCCACCTACATTGCATTAGTCACTCAGTTGTTTCATTTTGTTCACTCATTTCATAAATTTTGTGGTCAAGGAACTTATTCTTAAGAAATTTATTACAAGCTTCTGAAAATATTGGCAAAAGCATTCAAATCATATCTCTTCAATTTTCATAATATCATCAAAATGGTTTTGAAATCATCTCATCAATCTCGAAAGACAAAATCTTGACAGAAAACCATACCAAGGCCTGTATACTTGGTCATACTCATTCTTTTCTACTAGGTTAATTTGTTCTTACCTACGGTCTATTTTAGAAGCTTCTTGGTGTCACATATATCCCTCTTACGTCTCTTTGAAATAAGGATACTCCAAAATCACAAATCAGAAATGTCAAAACCAAATTAAATAAAAAATACAAAACAAAATAGAATATTTTATTTTACACACTTCTTTGCCCCACCAACCTTCGGTGATGAGCCTGCATCTCTTACTAGTGGTGTGAGGTTGAGAAAGGAAAGAAGTGCCCTTACTCGTCTATTTCCTGCCTTCGGTGACAAGCCCATACTTCTTACTAGTAGCATGGGGCAGGGCGTAGGGGGTCCATTCATGCAAATTAATGAATCTTAGTATTTTAAAAATTCAAAGCATAGTGTATTAAGTGAAATTAAGTATCCAAATTCCAAAGAGATAAAATCCTCAAAACCAGATTTTGTCAACCAAATTTCCATCCATGGATCTAAGTCTAGATAAATTGGAAAGTAAGTTGCCTTCTGAACTATGTAGTAGTTTTGAGTTAGAATAAGTACGTAGGTCTAAAATTTGTTTCTGTCAATACATTGTCTTTCTCTCATCATTTCCATTCAGTCAAAATCATACAATTTGCGCCCTTTCCAACTCTCGGTGTTGAGCCCTTGCATCTTACTAGTTGAGTGGAGTTAGGAATGGGGCAGGTTCATCTCATTATCACTACATATTCATCACATTTTGCCAAAACAAGAATAAGCAACGAACATTGACCAAAGAAGACAAAATTTCAGTACTACAGTCTGTTTGTATCATCACATATCAAGCATTACACAAACAATAAAAGAAACATTATGTTCAACACTTGTTATCACTTGTCATCCATTGCATACATTATGAAAAGCATATAAAAAATGATTCTAAAAACATCTAGTGTACACATGAGAAATGAATCACAAAACTCTAGATACAAGAAGATCTAGATCCAATATATATATATATATATATATATATATATATATATATATATATATATATATATATATAAGAATCATGTTTTACATACAATGTCATCATGCACTAGGCATGGTCAAAACGGCTCAATGAGCCCGAAAAATACAAAAACACTCATATAAACATATGAAAAAATCACTGAGACCAAACGGCCTCTCAATCCCCGTGGGATCCCTTAAAGGGTACACGATCATTTCTAGGGCTCCTACTACGACGATGCTCTGAATGAATTGAGGGCTCATGATCACGGCCAATGGTTGTGGTATCATTACGAGAATGGCTCTGTCTCATTAGGTGCTTAGTAGTCTTGTACCCAACTAGCTCAGTACGAAGGGAGTTCACTAACTCTGCCACCTTCTAGACAGGGGTAAACACATCAGTGTGTCAACTGGCTGCTAAAAGCTCTCCAACGTCCTTGGTAAGCTAAGCCTAGGTCTTCCCTAAAGGAAGCAATAGGGTGTCAGCACACACCTGTACGTAGGTCTAAAATTTGTTTCTGTCAATACATTGTCTTTCTCTCATCATTTCCATTCAGTCAAAATCATACAATTTGTGCCCTTTCCAACTCTCGATGTTGAGCCCTTGCATCTTACTATTTGCGTGGAGTTAGGAGTGGGGCAGGTTCATTTCATTATCACTACATATTCATCACATTTCTCCAAAACAAGAATAAGCAATAAACATTGACCAAAGAAGACAAAATTTCAGTACTACAGTGTTTGCATCATTGCATACAAGCATTACAAACAATAAAAGAAACATTATGTTCAACACTTGTTATCACTTGTCATCCATTGCATACATTATGAAAAGCATATAAAAAAGGATTCTAAAAACATCTAGTGTACACATGAGAAATGAATCACAAAACTCTAGATACAAGAAGATCTAGATCCAATATATATATATATATATATATATATATGTAAGAATCATGTTTTACATACAATGTCATCATGCACTAGGCATGGTCAAAACGGCTCAATGAGCCCGAAAAATACAAAAACACTCATATAAACATATGACAAAATCACTGAGACAAAACGGCCTCTCAATCCCCGTGGGATCCCTTAAAGGGTACACGATCATTTCTAGGGCTCCTACTACGACGATGCTCTGAATGAATTGAGGGCTCATGATCACGGCCAATGGCTGTGGTATCATTATGAGAATGGCTCTGCCTCATTAGGTGCTTAGTAGTCTTGTACCCAACTAGCTCAGTACGAAGGGAGTTCACTAACTCTGCCACCTTCTAGACAGGGGTAAACACATCAGTGTGTCAACCGGCTGCTAAAATCTCTCCAATGTCCTTGGTAAGCTGAGCCCGGGTCTTCCCTAAAGGAAGCAATAGGGTGTCAGCACACACCTGTACGTAGGTCTAGAATTTGTTTCTGTCAATACATTGTCTTTCTCTCATCATTTCCATTCAGTCAAAATCATATAATTTGCGCCCTTTCCAACTCTCGATGTTGAGCCCTTGCATCTTACTATTTGCGTGGAGTTAGGAGTGGGGCAGGTTCATTTCATTATCACTACATATTCATCACGTTTTGCCAAAACAAGAATAAGCAACGAACATTGACCAAAGAAGACAAAATTTCAGTACTACAGTGTTTGCATCATTGCATACAAGCATTACAAACAATAAAAGAAACATTATGTTCAACACTTGTTATCACTTGTCATCCATTGCATATATTATGAAAAGCATATAAAAAAGGATTTTAAAAACATCTAGTGTACACATGAGAAATGAATCACAAAACTCTAGATACAAGAAGATCTAGATCCATCATTTTTCAAAGGTTGTTCATCCTTCTTCTCTGCCTCTCCCTTCTTTTCTTCTCTAGGGTTGAAAATGGAGTTTGAATATATATATATATATAAGAATCGTGTTTTACATACAATGTACATCATGCACTAGGCATGGTCAAAAACGACTCAATGAGCCCGAAAAATACAAAAAAACACTCATATAAACATATGAACAAAATGCACTGAGACCAAACGGCCTCTCAATCCCCCGTGGGATCCCTTAAAGGGTGCACGATCATTTCTAGGGCTCCTACTACAATGATGCTCATTGAATGAATTGAGGGCTCATGATCACGGCCACTGGCTGTGGTATCATCTATGAGAATGGCACTTGTACCTCATTAGGTGCATTAGTACCTCTTGTACCCAGCTTAGCTCAGTACGAAGGGAGTTCACTAACTCTGCCACCTTCTAGACAGGGGTAAACACATTAGTGTGTCAACCGACTGCTAAAAGCTCTCCAACGTCCTTGGTAAGCTGAGCTCAGGTCTTCCCTAAAGGAAGCAATAGGGTGTCAGCACACACCTGGTGAATCAAATCCTGCCATCCCTGAGCAGTCACTTCAAATAAAAAGGGAAACAACAAGTTAGAAAATAACCAAAAACAAGTAAAAAACAAACAAAACAACAAAAAATAAATATCATCCAGACATCTCTAACTAACAAGGTTGAGAAAGGAGTAGCAACTCACTCAGATCCCCAAGCATCCAGGTAGGGCCTCTATGATCTGCGCCTACTACTGACACTACTACCGACTTTAGAGCCTCCCCCAAATCTGGAAAGAAATGACATCCTGCCACATACTCATCATCTCCCCCAACATCCTGAGAAGAAAAATCCTCTGAAATCAAGGTCACCTTCTTTGCACTCGTCTCTGCCCTCTTGGCCCTTAAGATGTCCTGAGTGTCATGCCACTCATAATCATTATCATCCTCCTCGGCCGTCCCACCGATCTCACCTCCCATCATCTCCTCCTCAGTCTCCCCTCCTGTGAACTCCTTAGAGTCTGAGTCCACATCAACAGGCTCATCTTCCCCCCACTGAAAGCAGGAGTAGCTACGATCTGAAGTAAATGTGGTCAAGGAGCACTGGCTACCCCTTGGGCCTGAACCACTCGCCTAACTGCAATGAGAAATCTAGGAGTAACTGTGGTCCAACCTCGATCTCCTCTAGGACCTCCTCGAGCCTCATGAATAGTCCTATAAATTGGCCCCGCTAGAGGAAGCATATCAACGTAGGGGAGGCCAAACTGTTGAGGGACTTGGTCAAATGGGTGGACCTCCACCCTCTCTATCTTGTCTACTAACTGACCTATAGTAGAGCAGGTAATCAATGTAAGAGTCTCCTCTCCCCATACTCTCGCCATGGCCTGATAAGAATTGGCATCCATATCTGTAGTAGTCAATGAAGTGATTGGCTGGTGTGGTGTCCTGAGTACTATCATCCCTATCCACCTCACTGCTATAACATGCCCCGGATCCTCTGCTAGTTCACCCCTTCCATAGGGGACAATGTGCTTATACACCCAACTCATAACTAGAGTGGGATGACTCAAGGAATGCACCTATAACCTAACCACCCTGTATAAGTCATGGTATGTAGTCCTAAGAATGTCAACTCCCCAAGCATAACTACAGCCATGGGCCTCAATCTATGTAATAATAGGAGCCCAGCAATATAAGAGAGTATCTCCTCCCTTATCCCCAATTAACCATGAGGCCAAGATACCCATAATGGCCTTACATATGATAGGGATAGGAGAAGCAACAATAGATCGGACCTTCACCCCCTTCTTTGAGCCAAAGGAGACAACAACATCTCCCATATAGGTAGCCTACTAAACCATCTGAGACCTGGATCTTGCTATCTTAAGAGACAACCACCTCCCAAGAATTGAAAACCTATGTATACGATAGACATCCTCCAGGGTGATAGTCCACTCACCCCTAACACCTGGAAACCAGAAAGTATTCTGGTTGCATTCTAGTACAAGAACAAGTCACACAATATGTGACTAGAAGGAGCAACATGAGGAACCTATGAAATCCTCAAAATATTAACCCACTACAAAGTGTCTCTCTCTACCTAGGTCAACAATTCTAACACTGCCAGGAGCCAATCACACTCCCTCTCTCTGCTCCACCTAATATACTCCTCCTCCTTCTGCATCCACCCAAAATAGAGAAAAAGAGAAAGTTGGCAACATAATCTAACATATAAGCACATCAAAAACATGGAAAGATGTTAAAAATGTAAAAATAATTAACTAAGGCATCTATTTTCGCTTTCTATCCAGAACCACCACCTTGTGTAGAGCGGCGGTTTCGTGACCACCGCCGTCTAAAGGGTGACTGCCCCCCGTCAAGGTCGACTGAGACTGCCGCTTTGTGCAAGGGCGGCGATCCTGAGCCGATTTGATGTACGCACGTAATGCCCTAAAAATGCCTAAAATAGCAAAATACACCATTTTGAGTGAAATGAAAGCCTACCCTATGGGTGAACCCCCTAGAGACTCATTTAACACTAATATTTTTGAAAATAACCCCCCAAGACAAAGCTTTCAAAAAATTTATATTTTGGGTTTAAAAAAAATGAATTGAGAAAAACTAGCTTGAGAATTCATGGGTCGATGTCCTGCTCTCGAAGGCATGATCACAATCTCGCAATGAACATTTTGACTGCACTCTCGTCGAAAACAGTTACTGTGGGTCATAGAGCTAAAAAATTGCCAAATCAATACGTGTAAATGAATAGGAAAATGAGCTCGTTATATATATATATATATAACATTCTAACCTTGTTTTGAATGTTCTTTCGCAGAGTTGGAGTGCCAATGGAGGTAAGTTCTTATCCCCGCGCAAATGGTAAGTCCTCATTTCATTTTAATTTAGTATTTATTTTTTGATTTCTTTATCTATCTGCACTTGAGTCCTCTTTTCATTTTACAGATAGCATGAATCTAGATGTTGACATTGCGACACATAGGTATGTCAGGTATAGCTTCTAACTCCCCATTTTGGGACCGCCATACTCGAACCCATCATTTTATGCTCCTTCATGGCTAAAACGCTTCTTAGAGGGGGAAATATGTACGTACCCAAAATTGTATGTACTGTACTGCTGGAAAGAGGTTACAGAAACCCCAATGATGATTCAGATCTCTTCGCAAGGTGTTCGGAATCCAGAAAGATCACCAAGTATACATTTGCATCCTAAAATGCCTTATCTGACCTTTACATGCTTCATTCTAAACCTTGCCCCCCTTTTCCTTGCATTTCTATCATTAGTTTCAGGACCGCCACCCAGGACAGGGCAGTAGTCCTATAACCGCTACCCTACTTAGGGCGGTGGTCATGTGTGCATTTTCCAGAACTTTTTGACGCTTTCATCAATGTAAAAAATCAAGTGGCACTCGTATTTCTCAACCACTCTTGCTTGCATTTATGTTTTAGCCAACTGGTAATTAGTAATTCTTCTTTGTTTATAATAGAAGAGTTCAATTCAAACTTACCCTCTGGTAAATCGAAGTGCTATAAATACCCAGCTTGCTTACAAGAAAATGGCCCCTCTCCTTTTATGAATTATTATTCAGTGTGTTTTGAAAGTTCTTCAATAAGTTTCAATAAGTTTCAATAAGTTTAGATTTTGTAAAGCTTTTAGCCTCTCAAGTCAAGGCTCCACAGTTCTGGTCCTAGATCATGTCCATTTGAATCTTTATTTTTCTTAGAATTATAGGTTGTTGTCTTGCCACAAGAAACATAAGTCTTATAGATTTTGATACGCTTGTATTGTATCCCTGTAACAATCCTGCTAGGAATTGAATAGTCAAGCTATGTTGTCTTACACTGTCCCTCTCCTACTCACATTTTGTTTGGCTTACGTCCAAGCTTCCACTATTGAACATCTTCTCCTGCTGCCACTGTCACATTCCCACTTTTCTAGATTCACGAGAATACGAAGGAACGAAGAGATCACACTGAGGGGACAAGTCACGATATAACTAGATTTTCTGTTGTTATGTAAACTCCAAGTTTGAATTGTCGAAGTTGTAGTTATAATATATCTAATAGAATAACAAATCATTTTATTTCAGTTAAGCTTGTTTTCAGTATTACCAAGGAAGCTGTGGGGAATGATAGCTTCTGAGAAGTTGTGATTTTATTCCTCACTTTTGAGGTAAGATTGAAAGTCTTTCAATTAAATTAGTTAGTTATTTAATATCTAAGATAAATTCACAAATGCACATGCAAATAGCTACATCAGGCTACCTTGCTTGTTTTAATTCTGTTATTAAATTAATTGTTCGTTATCTGAATATATTAAAATAGCCGCTCTTTAAATTTTGTTCAAATTCACATCCTTAATAATACAAAAAAAAATAAGCATAGTGTAGATGTACTTTCATAATTAGTTTACTTATTTCAGTTAAAATCTGATTATCTCTTGCATGACAATTACGGGACCCAGAGAACCCAGGGATTACATATTCAAACCGGTAATACCTCAGCCAAATCTCTTCACAACATTAACAGATATAGATCAAGGTCTTAGAATTCACATCTTTCAAATGACAATAAACCCACAAGCCATTAGTGAACAATTGAGGGAATTGAATATTGAAGACGACAAAGCATACGCATTCTAGTCAAGTCAACCCAACTATAGATTGCCTTGATGGGATATCCACATGACCATACAAGAACCCGAAATAGAGCAAGTATTTGGTTGTGATTCATTAGTTCCACAGCCAACTGCAGGAGACCTTCTCATTGACATAGACATAGGCTTACACATACAAGTTGCCAGAACACCCGTAAGGTATTATGAGAAGATCACACAACTCCTGGTATTAAACATAGAAGTTGAAAAATCTTATGACTATTAGATAGTCAGAAGAAGAGATTGATTCTTCATATGACCATAATAGGTCCACAACAACCATGAACTCATGGTTGTGATCCCCAAGTCCTATAACCCAATAGGCCTACTAATTAGTTAAACATTGACACTATTTTTACATATGCTGGTATTTAGATCCTCACCACTTCCACCAGATATCATAACGTAATTTTCTACATTAAGCATAGAAGCCAGTCAAGCTAATCCTTTCTGGGCTAGACCAGAAAATCGCCCATAGTCTCCTACAAATCCACTACACCTCTCATTACCTTTTCCATGACCTTGTCTGGAAATATACATGATGCACCTACATTTCACTTTCCACACATCCAACAGCCAGTAGATAGGATCATGACAGAGGTTGATATTGATTGGATCCTTTGAGTAGCTATTATATCTGAACGATCCACTACACCAATTCAGATTAGGAGAGCTTTATTTTCCTTAGACTCATAGATCCCATTATTACGTGTTGAGGATATAAAGGTTTCCCAACTAATTTGTCTACACCCCACATATATTTCATTTCCACTGGCTACCTCGGCACGACCTCGGGAGGTCGGGTACGAAGAAAGGCTACTTGTAGATTCTCATGCTCGCATGTCACTTTTCTATCGTACAGATACCCTATCAAAAGCTTTGTTCATATCCAAATTTATAACCATACCCTCTTTTTTACTCTATTCCTTTGATTGTATGGTTTCATGAACCATCACAATGCCATCCCGATTGAGTCTTCCTTTTACAAAACTCCCCTACTGTTTAGAGATGATGTTAGGAAGGAGCGGTTGAATTCTGATTGTCAGGATTTTAGTGATGATCTTGTACAACACATTGACAAGACTTATGGGCCTATTTTTTTTGAAATCCTTAACACCTAGTTTCTTAAGAACCAATACAATGAAAGTGTTATTAATCTCCTTAAAAAGCTTCCTAGTCCTGAAGAATTCATTTTAGCTCATGCATTGTAGCTCATTGATGTAGCTCATGCATTGTAAGCATGCAATTAGCTCATTAATGTAAAGAGTATTTATCTATCATTTTAAGAAAAATATTTTAGAATTTACAAGCATTATATAGAAACAATAAATCCTTAAATAATTTATTATTGAAGTAGATAATTTCATGTTAAAGCTATCATTAAGGGACACACACCACACCACTAGATTTGTATGTTATTATAATTGTTTCAATTATTTATAATTGATATATTTTGATATTTTTACTATATAAGGACTTGAAAATACATCATAATAGTTGTATCATCCTTTGGTTTACTGCATGCATCGAAACATATTTTTTCATTATTTTTCAAATATTATTTCCCTTTTATGGCAAAGAGAAACAACTGTTTTGCAAGTGATCAAATATGAAATGTAGAAACATGTGTGAGGTTAATGGACTTCATAACCATTTGAATGCGATCACCAATTTTTTTTTGAGTCATGTGTCATTCATTAGGAACATTAATACCATTTCAAAATATTAAAAGATCATTAATGACATTTCAAAAATCTTATTCTAGTCATGTGATAGTTTTACGTTTTGTTATCACTTTAGAGTGTGGATTTTCACTATTAGATTGTGATGATTATCACTAAATATTGTGATATTTTATATACACTTATAACCTTGCATGTTACCTTGTTCTCACTAACCCAAAAATGTGGAATTTTTTTTAAAAAAATTGAATTTTTGTCTAAGTTACCTCTTTGCCTTAATGAATCTATCTTTGTCAAAGTATGAGGATAGGGAAAAGTCCAATAGTTAGATTATTTTGAGTTATTTGAGTATTTTTCAGTGCTTTGTGAAAAATGCAGGTTTTGAAGGAACAATTTCTTTGTTCCTCATGTTCCCCGCATCTACAAACCTTTTGCAATTGTTTTAGTTCTAGTGTTGTGTGGAAATCACGTCTCCCTGTGGAACTTGTTCCTCCCGGGTCATTGTTCTTCACAATCCATCCTATCCTACATAATGCATATCCTTTACAACTTGTTTGAATTTCTTTTGTGTGGATTAAACTGGTTTATATGGAACTTAAGGAAGGTGTTACTTTGGGCTTTCTATTCCTTGCACACCCATTTTCTCCACATGACATGGTTTTCCCTTTAATTGCGGATAATGCAGAGAATTTGTAACTTTTGGAACTTGTTCTTCCCAAGCCCTTGTTCTCTACATTGTGTTATTCCTCATACTTACTTTCCACATGTAAACCTTATTTCCCTTAGTTGTGTGGAATTTCTTCAATCAGATAGAATTGTTCCCTCAGGCACCTTGTTTCCCAAAAGCTCTCATTTTCTGTAAGTCATTCAATTTCTTTGTAATGCAGAAAACACAAAACTTTTTGGAACCTAAATAACTTGTTCCTTTGGGCTTTCTGTTCCTTGCATTCCTGTCATACCCACATTGTTAAGGAAAAGTGATTAAAGGAGTTCCCAAATGCTTGTCGTCGCCCGCATAGCATTGATTTTCCCAAATTAACCCTTTTTATCGAACTATTTTGGTATAAGGGGTAAAATCAATTAATTTTTCACCATTCCAACTTGAGTTCTCACTGTGCATTGTAATTTCCACTCTGCTATCTTAGAAGACATTTTTGGTTGTAACTTTTCATCCTTTAAAAAAATTCAAATTGCGTTGTGGACGTTGTGAAGGCACCGTTATTTTCATAGTAAAGGTGAGTCATTGCATGCCCTCCTGGTTAATTTTAGTGATAGTTTGTGTTTTCTATCCTCCCGTTCAAATACCTCCTGAAAGCCATAGTGAAACCTCCATTTTCCTTGTGTTTTATCCCATATTCTCACAATGAAGTTCCAATATGGGGGGTATGAGCATATTTCTTCCTTAGAGACCTTTGTGCCAAATATAGGGGATAGTGATGTTAGACACTTGAATTTGTAAGATTTTTGGGCTCACATTTCTGAAGACACTCCCACCATCATAGGCCCAATGCATTAAAAAAATTGGGTAATTGCCTTTGGTCCTGTGTCTCATACTACTGTTCATATGATTCTTGAAACTGAAAGAAGTCAAGGATTAACTCAATGACACATAATTGTTAAACTTGCATTGCCAGTTATATAAATGCTAGCCCTTGGAATCCCTCACCTTTGAGGACTTTCCCAATACTATATGACCAAAGCTCAAGCTCAAAACTTTTTTGATCAAGATAAAGCATAGATATAGGACAATGATAGCCAAATCCTGGCTCAAGGCTCAAAAGAGCACCTTGAGCTTCTAAGTTGCCCAAGGTCCTCTCACTTTTTGGGAAATTTCTAGCTATTTGAAATTCTTATATTTTCAGATATGATCGACCCTGTTCGGGTGTTGATTCATGGGCATGCCCTCCACCAAGAGAATCATATCAATCCTAGATGTGTATGTATATCAACATCATCTATGAGGGACCAAACATTAAGCACTAGCTATCTGGGGAGATAAGGTTGCATCCATGTGAGGAACCTATAGCTGAGCAATTAAATCCATCTAGCTCC
The DNA here is from genome assembly GCA_019776745.2 of Taxus chinensis. NCBI lineage: Eukaryota > Viridiplantae > Streptophyta > Pinopsida > Cupressales > Taxaceae > Taxus > Taxus chinensis. The sequence continues at coordinate 101,488,417 of CM034155.1, forward strand.
ATCATAAGGCACAAAGGTTGGTTCATCTGCATCATACTTCATAGGAGGGGAGTCTATTATTTCCATGCACACATTTATTACATTCTACATCTATTTATTGCTCACTAATTCATGAAGTGGGACTAACACAAGAGCAACCTAGGGAACAATTGCACATACATATCTAGAACTTCATTAGGTTTGAGATGTAGTGTAGTGCTCAGTGATAATTCCATCCATTTGGTAGCTGAGGAAAATCCGACCCCTTCATACATGCATCTTTATTTTTTTAGGTTTTTGATGCTTTATCTAGGGTTTTGCAGGTAATTATTCATTGCAAGTTTACAGTGACATTTGGTGAAGCTCAATAAAATTCACGTGACATAAAGTGAACACAGGAAAACATATTACAACACCTCAAAGAAGGTCTCTGGAGAATTTACATAGACCAGGGAACCTATAATTCAAACCATTGCACCCACATGTACCTATATCCCTCTCTAGGCACCCTAGTCTAGTCAAATAGCTCGGATCTACACTTTCTCAGGCTCATGTGTGAAGGTTTTCTCTTCCTGTTCATCCAGTTTCCACTTGGACATAGTCCTGAGACATATTCAAATCATCTAAGGCCTTCTTAACCCTTTTGACACATTAGGGTTTCACATTTCATCACTTAGATTACTTGGGTTGTATTTCAATATTTTATTGTTTCATTTATTTAGCTATTTACTACTCCTATAACATCTAGATTACAATAGAATATTCTATTTTAGTTTAATCACCACCATCATGGCCCAATGTATTAAAAATAGTGGAATTGCCTTTGATGTTGGTTTTCCCCTCTCAGTTTAATGCACTGATACTATCCTTTCTTGTGCTTCATGTTTTGACCCAAACACTAAAGAAATCAAGGATCCCCAAAGTCAGATAATCGTTAGACATGATGTTAGTTATATAAATGCAACCTTAGGAATCCCTACCTTTGAGGACTCTAATACCTTAATCAAGGCTCAAGCTTAAAACCTTTTTTTATCAAAATAAGGATAGATACTGAACAATGATAGCCAAATCATGGATCAAGGCCCAAAAGAGAGGATCTTTCAAATTTCCCAAAGTCCTTTATAGGTTAGACTTCAAAGAAGAATTTTCAGATATGATCACCATGTTGGAAAGAATGATGGGCCTACCTTCTACAAATGAATTCCAATTCTGGATGTGTGTGTATATTAACATCATATGCAAAGGAAAACATAATTTGAATTGGGGGGAGATCATTTGTCAAAAATTGAGTGAGAAAATGGTGAATTTGCAATAGACTAGAACCTTCTATATGACATCCTACCTCATGTACATAATTGTAGCCTTTAGAGTATGGGTAGGGTTGTCACCTCAAGATGACAAGAAGAATGCACTTGTTTATGAGTTTTACCCTCATATTACTTATGAAAACAATAAGACTCATTAAAAAAGGGTTAATTATGATTTCACGATGTTCATAGTCATAATCCTATAAGCACAACATAACTGACGAGGGGATATGCAGACCAGACAACGTAATTGATGTCCACCTATTGGCAATCCTCGTGTAATCCAGTTAAAAAATGTTCATACATTAGTTGCATGCCTTGTTTTGGAGGTGTTCCCATGGAACAAATTTCCCATGTATTGCATTGATAAACTGGTTCTTTTGGAAGTTTTCAGACAATTAGACATGTTGCATAGGACATGTAGGTATAAGAAGATCACAAGTATTCAATTTCCTATCTCCTTTGGAAAATATACATGCAGATCTGCCTTGGATACTCATAATGTGGAGAGAACAATAACCGAATTCAAGTTTCACACATACCAAAGAAGATCCTCCTTTGAAATTAAAGGTTTCATTTCCAATCATTTGATAATGTGCTACTATCATGTTCCCACAATTGAGGACTACTAGGAGGATTGTGCAGATGAGTATGAAGTGAGGAAAAGATACTTTGGGAGACTCTCTGCAACAAATCAAATATTTCAATTTGTATCATGTTCCTGAGGACTTAGAGGATGATGATGATTTATATTTTGTATAATATATCAAAACCATTCAGCATATGCCTCTCCCAACCATTGATTGGTCCCAGAAAGAGAGAGATGATCCTTATGAGATGAACAATCATGTGATAGTGAGGAAAAGGCAATGGTACAATAGAAAGATGAAAGAGTATAAGTAAACGATGAAACAATATTCTTCTCAAGAAGCCTCCACATCATAAAAGGAAGTCTCCACTCCTCTTCAAGAGGATCTAGTGAAATTGAATCCTTCTTCCTTGCCCTTGGATTCCTCAACCAAGGTATATGTGAATAAAGATAAACGATAAAGGAGGCAAAAAAGATTGATGAAATGCCTGAAAAAGAGGTGGAGCAAGAGAAAACTCAAGAAACAACTGAAGAAGTTGCTCCTATGCTTGAACAAGTATCAAAACCTTCAGAAGAAGAAGTAAAGGAAACTGAGGAAAAAAGGATGAATCAAGAAAAAGGAGCTTGAAGAACAAGAAAAGAATGATGAAGAGGAATAAAGTGATGAGGAAGGTGAAGATGACGAAGATGAAGTAAAAATCATTGAACCTGAACACAGGAAAATCTAGTAGGCCCAATATTGATGTCAGGAAGATCAGCTTCTTCCTCTATTGAGGTTCCTACTCTCCAGGTTCCACTACTCAATCTCTTGGTCCTCCCAATGTCCTTGCATTGACACCTCCGTTAGCTCCACCTTCTAGTGATTCATTCACATGGGTTCAACCCATGATTGACAGCGGAAAGAGGAAGACTTCTTCGCAGATTATTACTCCTAGTTTTGATGCAGTAGATGTTTACTTGCTTGGCACAACTCCTCCTCCATTAAAGAAGGCCAAGATAACATCCCATTTGGTCTCTGATTCTAAGGGAAAACAATTTATTGAAATTACAAAACCAAAGGAGGATAAAGATGAAAAAGACATTACTATTGTTGCAAACTTAGAGCTAATAAGAATTTCATTTGGAGAATCCACTCTTGAAGGAGAGGTGAAAAATATTAGGGAGACTGTCTCAAAGGTAATTGAAAGAGTGGAGAAAGGAAATTAAACTCAAGAACAACTTGAGGGACAAGTTTATGTTCTCTCTAACTTCATAGAGTCCTTCCTCTCAATTGATAAGACCCCTTTGGATCCCACTTCTCTCTCCTCTTTACCTCCTACAACTATTCTTTCTGAAGATGATATCAAGTCCATAACGAAAATTCACAAGCATGCAATGTTTGGCAGAGATCATGAGGGTTGGATTCATGGAATGTTGGTTTCTACAGGATTGGAATTTCATTGATGAGGCCTACAAGATGTATGATAACATATCTTTGGCACAAGATCAATTCAATTCAACAATCAGTGTTCATTGAGAAAGAATCAAGATTTGGTTGGATAGCATTTAAGATCTAAGAATCATGAGCACTACTGATGAGAAGATTCTAATATCTCATAAGATCTTTGATGATTCTAAGAATAACTTATCTAAGAAATGGGTCTATAATGTTGAATGGAGAATCAAAGTCCTTAAAGAGGCTACAAATGAATTGAAGAGCATGGTATAAAAGGGAGAATTATTAAAATCAAAAATAATTTTTTGATCTTCAAGCTCTTTGTTTCCAATTCTATAAACAAAGTTCTATATAAAGATATTCAATTCATGAAATCAAGTCCAAATTCAATTCATTGATCAAGGAAAACTTGTTTAAGGAAGAATCAGTCAATAATGAGAAAATGGAAGAAACTCTATGAGCTGCATAATGTTGTTGTTGAAGCCACCAAGGGCCTAATGCAGAATGGTAGGGATAGCGAAGGAAATGGAGTACTCCCTTGGCAAATGGTTGGATGCCATGTCAAACACAATCATTCCCAAGGTCATGGAGATTTCTGATGTTGTTTCCAAATTCAGAGTTCATGTTCTAAAGATAAAGGTTGCAGATGTACCACTTTCTAGTGTTCCTTCTTCTAGTTCATAATCTCTTTCTTCTATCTAATTGTTATATTTTGGAGTTGGCTTTATTGTTTTGAAAATAAAATTGTAAAATAAATCCAACTTATGTAATTAACTAATTAAGTGTTTAACACTTAATTAAAAGACAATTAGTTAAAAAGTTGGTTACATCCTCCCCTCATCCTATATAAGGCTTCTTTTTCATTATAAAGGGGGTTGGATATTGATGCTCTCAAATGTAAAATATATAATTTTGATCAATACAAAAGAAGACATGTTTTTCCCTCTCATCTTTGTTCTTTCCTTTTCTCTTTCTTTTCTTGTAATTTTTCAATGTGAAGAATAATATATGTGAATGGTGAAACTTTGAGTTCAATTCATAGAATGTGATGTGAAGAACTTTGTGTCTATCCACATTTATATTTTATGGGTTTTCATATGTATTAACTCACATATTCTTGAGATCCTTTACATGCATTAGTAAGATATAACTTTGTAGTCTCTGTATCTGAATGTGCTACCTTCTTCACTTCTTTCCTTTACAATAGTGGGTAATCTTGTACAACCAAGGAGGGTACTTGTATCCTTGATAAATGAGTCTAGTATGGATTTTATTTCCATGATTCATACTTCTTTCCCACACAAAGCTATTGTTTCTTCCTCCAAAACCTATTCCTTATTTGTCTTATGTATTTAGAATATTGAGAATATTAAATCATTTATTGCACCAATATCCTCATTCAGATTTGGTTATATTGTATATTTTTAAATATTTCTATTCTTAAGTTTTTGGTCATATAAGGGAACCTCCTCATAAAGAGGAGGGACTGTTGTCCCCTGAACTATTTATTTTCTTCAACGACTAAATTTTCAACCAACAATTTTTTGGCACCCACTACGGGGTATGTACAGTGCTTCCAGTGAATAATATTCAGAGTAAACCAACAATTTAAACACATTGATTGAAATAAGATATACATGAAGATGGAGAGATCAAGGTGTAGAAGACCAAATTGTATTGTTCACATACATTATTACAAGCTTAGTAAATTTCCACACATATAATTAAATATTAAGTGATACTGTTAAATAACCCAAAGATCAAATGTCATCCATATTTCCAAGAGTTCAATAGTAGTTTGTTCAATTAACTATCATTTAAACTTAATACACTGTGTCTACATTTTTTTTGTACAAAGTATGATTAATAATAGTTTCCTAATAAAATGGCTAATTTAATATTTACTTCATATTCTAAACCAAATGCACGCGAGAACAATCCTTTCCCTAGCCAAGGAGAAAATTGCATACATATGTTAGGATATGTAATAATAATAATGATAATTCATTCCTTTCATAAGTTCATGTGTACATATCTATCTCAAATGTGCAACTGTATTAGAGGTAGAGCATCATAAAAGTGCTGCTACTCCAACCGTAGAACCTTCCAGTTCCTCTGCACACCTTGCAAGCAAGAGGGGCCCAAACCTTCACAAGGAAGGAAGATAGATATATCTATCAACAAATAATATTAAACCAAGAACCATGTGTAATATACCCAAATTCTAAAAATACAACCTATCATAAGATCACGACAACCAATACCATCATATGATTTATGACTAGTACAAAATAAGGATAACTGAACTGACAATACATGCAACTAGATACATTACTTTGGCCAAAGTTTCCTAGCTATGCTAATACAAGTTAATATTATAGTTTTCACAAAAAAATAAGATCTATCATCTTTCACAACACAACTATCTCGTACACCATTTCATCTATCAACAATCCTCATCAAGAAGAAAACTACTCAACATTTTTAAAAAATAGTCTGTTTTAATATCCGAAGGGAAAAATAACCATCTATCCAAATTTAATACAAGTTTCTAGATTATATAAACATAATAAAATAGCCTCCATAAGTGTATGTATGTATGCTTAGATGGTTTCCAATGTGTCATACATACATGCACACATAGACTTATGAAAAACAATGTATTGTCAACACATTTATCAACGTACATAACAATCATTTAACTATTATTTTTCACAAAATTCCCCATTTTCATCCTAATGTTTCATTACAATTAAAATGTCTTTAAAGTGTGGTTTAAGAAAGGATGGGACTTATGTTATCATGTTTGTGGCTATGCCACATATATGTAACATGAGTCACATTCTCCCAATGATAGTATCATAAAAATATAATATCCGCATGCCCGAATAACACATCAATGAAATTTATACTATCATAGTAAAGAAAAGAAATGTCCCAATACAATGTTCTGTCATAAATCATGATGTTGTATTCACTCAACAAATCATTGGTGTAACCACCTATTTACATCCATTCACATTTAATTGTTTTGAAACAACATAATATTTCTCAACCCGTAATGGGTTAGTTTCTCCACAACTGAAAGTTTCAGTCACTTTTTAATTAAAATTTTGAAAGACAATATTGGGTTTGGAGTTCTAACAAATTGACAAGTTTTGAACATCCCCAAGCAAGGTATGAAATAAAATCCATAAGAAAGGTTTTATCACAATTAAATATTCAACTAGGTTGACCCATATTTGGGTTTCATACAAACTACTCCCAATAACTGTATTATGGTTATATGTTTTTATACAACATGTAGATCCAATTAGGTTTAAAATTAATAATGTTTCACCTTCATTTATTTATATATTCAGGCCCAATTTTGGATAACAATACATTCACTTGTTCATACATATTTCCAAATGCATAAACCTAAAATGGGTGTACCAAATTGACTCAATAAAAATCATGCTTACTATTTTATACACAATAATACTAACCCAATTTTCGGTATTCAAAATTGACCCAATAATAAAACATTTTCACACATAAATTACACAAAAGGTGTAGCCCATATTTGGATATGAAATCGACCCGAAATAGAATGTTTTTCACACAAAACATGCAACCCAAATTTAGGTATGAAATCGACCCCAAATAAAATGTTTTTTCGCAGAAAAATTTCACAAAATGTGCAACCCATGTTTGGGAATGAACTCGACCCAAAATAAAACATTTTTCACAAAAAAAGTTCTCATAATGAGTAGACCTAGAAATGGGTGAAAATACAACAAAGCATTTTCATTTTTAACCACAAGTTTTTCTTCAAAAACGTAGACCCATATGGGTGTATTTTCAACCATCATTTCTAGAATTTAAACAATAATTTATTTTTCAAAAATGAAGACCAAAATAAGAAGAAAAACCATGTTTGATAAAAATGCAACCAACTTTAATTTTCCTTCAAATTTTCCAATGCTTCCCACTTCCAAATTCCAACTAATCGTAATGATAAATTTCCCCAAAAACAAAGTGAAATAGCATCCTATCAAACCATCCACCTCCATTTTCTCCTAGTTTGAACTCCACTTAACCATACTAAAAATATAAACACTTCCATTAACTCTCAATTTTCCCACATATTCTCCTATTTCCCTACATTGCATTTTATTAAAAATGAAAACAACCACTTTCCATTTATTCCCACTTTACTACACATGCACATAGTGCATGTTTTATGTTTAAAAACAATTAAAATTCCAAACCAACACTTAACTCCCAAACCTGTTAGCAACAAAGATAAGTTCTTTTTAATGTAAAGTGACCAAACATCATACCAAATAAATGATAATCCACCTTTAGATTTATTTAAGAATTATAATATTACTTGAAACCAACATGCCATATATACGACAATGATGGCGAACTTAATAATTGTCTCTCTAGCCATTATCAACCAAGTGATTTAATATACCAACACAGTCCTTTTATCTTTCCATAAGTCTAATGAACTAATAACAAATGAAATAACCATATCTCATAACATTGTATAATAACGATGCACGATGGACATGTTATGTCGGTAGCGTTTAGTCACATTGGAATAATCCGCTCATCGGCTATCGCTATCAATGATGGAGACCAA